>CM055961.1:103282500-103884622 GCA_029531755.1 Holothuria leucospilota | reverse complement strand
AATGTTTACGTAATGTGCCAGTTATAACAGCGGCCTGGCGACACGTCTAAGAAACAGTGCCATTGTTTAGTACTGTGCATACAAGGAACGTTCTCGTAATTGCTCGACTGCGTGCACTGGAAGTTTCTATTAAGGAACGTTCTCGTAATTGCTCGACTGTGTGCACTGGAAGTTTCTATTAAATTGTGGACTGGAAGTTTCTATTGAATTCCAGAGATTTCTCGATTAAAAGCCTAGCGCATAAACGGCAGTTAAACAACTGTTATAACAGAGAGATATCATAATACTTCATCGAGACCAGACGCTGCCATTGTCCGAATCACCTGAAGCCACCCACTGACACTGCACACTTGTGATAAATTGCCCGTCGCCGTTTCTACACTGTGTATTGAGATCGTTATCATCCATCGTCGCCTAGCCTTGTCATTATTCGCTCGTGGAACCAGTTCCTACGCTACAGCACGCTGCAGGACTACTACTGTACCATCGTCAAAGTGCATGCACTACCAACCCTTGGACCAGACCAGGCAAATATTAAGTAAAGGATTGTGAGTAAGTCTAATTAATTATTGTAAATTTAAGTAAGATAAGGAGATCATAAATAATAGTTAAGTTGTTGAATTTTAATCTCGTTCTTCTGTGATCTTTCGCTGTTATTGGTTTGACTTGCGACCACAAGCCGTAACACATGATACACAGTCATCAATCTTTGTAGTAATTCATATATGCACTTCGTCTTTTCTTGTAATAACTTGTAGTACTCTTCCTTTCAAAAATTGAGATTTTGCTTTCAGATAATTTCGTTTTCCTTGTAAGAAATCGAAGAAATCAGCCTTTTGAAAGTTCAAATTTTACGGTTTTTAAACAAAACTCAAAAAATACGAAACAACACAGAATAAAAAGTACATAATTCCAAGGTAGACAGATCACACCCAGTTTCTGAAATGACCATTAATAAACATACTACAATAGGCGATAGAGGAGGAACACTCCTTAAAAGTAGTCAAATGCATCACTAAATTCATTGCATAAAAAAGGCCGACTTGTGCTTACAAAACGTGAATCTTAACAATATAAGCACTCTCTAAGCAACTCAATTTCATCAAAACGTTTACTTTTCGTCAAAATGTATATTTCAACCTTCATGAGAAAATTTAGTTTATACTTGAAAGTGTCAAAGCTTGGAGGTTTCATATTCATTCTACAAGTATAAATGTACTGCTTTGCGTAAAAGATTGCCAGAATAAACCATTTCAAACTTTTGTCGGAAGGGTAACCAAAAACATACTCAATTTTCACCTTTGAATGAAAAATTTCTAGATACATTTTATCCCAAATATCCCCCACTTTACTACAACGCCAAAAAATATGGTCCAAGGTTTCTTCTGACTCACAACAAAAAGTACAACTAGAACTGTCAACAATATTCATTCTGTGTAGAAAATAATTTGTAGCGAGAATGCGATGAATAAACTTGTACTGGAAATTTCGTAGCTTGGTATCCCTAATCAGACAACAAAACATAAAAATATCATTCCAGTTAAGATCGGCATTTTCAAAAACAGTTCCCCATTTTAAACAACAACGTGGTTTTTCCTTCAGACGGCTAATAAGGATATTATAAGCGATTCTACAAATCTTTAAGTTGCAAGAGAAGCGCGCAAGCATTATCTGTTGACAAGACGGTTGCCTTGGTAATAACAATAAGGGTCTAGAAGGCACCAATGCACGAGGAATGGCATGTAAAATTCCATTTAGTTTTGTAAAAGGAAAATTGGGACAATCATATTTGGCCATAAATTCAGGGTATGAGAGAGGTCTGCCTGACACATCATAAAAGTCACGGACATGAAGTACATTCGAATCGTAGCAATTCTTGTACAAAATAATGTCGTTATTAACCTTAATAAAACTATTGTTCCAAACAATCTGGTCGCCATAATTTGACACTGGAGTTTCAAAGGTAAGATCGCTCCAGGCCTTACAACAATCAACAATAAAATCGTTCTCAACCTTCTTTGTAATATCCTTGGCCCTAAAATTACAACTAAAAAGAAAACCTTTACCCACAGCTTTCAAAACATAATCAAGGAGGACTTTCCAATGACCAGTTGTGTCGTCTGTGTACCTTTTGACCCATGCGAGTTCAGACTTTTCATAAATTCGTTGACATTAACCATATTTAAACCACCATCGATATAGGGTTGCATCAATACTTTCCTTTTAATTCTCTCACCCTTTCCATCTCAAATAAAATTAAATATAACAGCGTTCAAGTCTTTGAGAAAAGATTCAGGAGGTTTAGGCAACACGGATAGCAGAAAAACGATTTGTGAGAGGGCCAAGCTTTTAAAATAACGATCTTACTATAAAAGGTAAGATCTCTTGAAGACCACAAATTCAAAATAGATTTAAGACGAGATAATTTAGGTTGGTAATTCAATGGAAAGAGGTCATCTCCATCAAATGATATAAAAAGATGTGGAGGCCCCATGATTCAAAACGCAAGCAGAACAATTTGCTTAGAATGTCTTAACACATCGAATAATGCTATCCCCAAAATTAAAATCATGTAGAGTATAATAAATAAAATTCCAGGAAATACTGTCGAAAGCCTTTTCAAAATCAACAAACATTAAATAACCAGGCCTATTGCCCTCCTTGGCACACTTTATAATATCTAAAATTAAACGAATATTTTCACCTATATAACGGCCTTTAAGAAATCCCGTTTGATCCCGATGAATTGAATTTGGCAGGAACACTTTTAGCCGAGCAGAAATACAAGCAGCGGCAATTTTATAATCCACGTTTAGTAGTGATATCGGCCGCCAATTTTTTATGTATCTAGTATCTTTTCCATCTTTAGGTAATAGAGTTATGATTGCCCTCCCTTGCTCATGTGATAATTTCCCGAATAAGTAGGCTGAATTTAATGACATAAGAAGGAACGATTTGATTTCAGTCCAAAAACATCTGTAAAACTCAACCGGCAATCCATCACTTCCCGGCACTTTCCCATTTGGCATACATTTAAGAACACTCCAGCATTCCTTTTCCGTTAAAATACTATCACACGAAATCTTAGACTCATTATCCAACTGAGGAATGTGGAATGTATTAGTAAAAGTGTCAAAGGGTATCGTATCGCCCATATGTTCAGAGTATAAATTTTCGTAAAAATTCTGCATACACTTTAAAATTTAATTTTGGTTACTTACTTCGGTTCCATTTTCATCCAATAAATTTTTTACAGATTTTCGTTCGCTATTTCGCTTTTCTAAATTTAAAAAAATAATGAGTATTACGTTCCCCTTTTTCCCCCCACCTAGTTCTAGATCTAATAATTATGCCATCGATCTTGGCTTCGTAAATATCGTCAAGACATTGTTTGGCAGAAGAAATTTGGGTCTTCAATAAAGGAGAGGGTTTAGAGTTATATGCTCTTTCTAGGGAGGCAATAGCCCGCTGGACTGAATTCTCATGCTCTCTGAGAATTCGGGACTTTTCCTTAGAATACGTCATAGCCCAAGATCTTACAAGAAATTGAAGGTACTCCCAAAATTGCTGAGGATTTTGCTTATTAATATCCCAATTCGTCGATGCATCAGAAATTAATTTACGTATCCCTTCTACAAATTCTATATCTTTCAGGAGGGAAACATTTAGTTTCTAGAAGCCACTGCCTCTTTTAAATGACGACGCACGAATCTTAACGATTACAGCATTGTGATCAGATTGAATGGCAGACATAGTATAACAAACATGACATCTGGCGAGTAAATTAGAAGATAAAAGGAAAAAGTCTAATCTTCAGCCAAGACCGCTTGTAATATTTGAAAACCATGTACATAGACGCTTCTTCGAGTTACGCACCCTAAAGACATCTACTAAATTTAATCCATGCATATAGTCTAAAAGCACCTCTCGAGCTTTGAAATTGGTACGTTTTTGGCCCCCTACTTTGTCAAGATCGAGATCCAACACAAGATTAAAGTCCCCTCCCCATATTATGTTTGTGCAACTAAAGTTGGATGTTAATTGCGTATACACATCGTTATAAAATGACGGGTCATCTGTATTAGGGGCATAAAAATTTACAATAGTATAAATGAAATCGTCGATATCAATATCCGCAATAATGTACCGACCCTAGCAATCTGCGATATACTTTACAAGTGTAAAATTGAGAGATGGTTTAAACAGAATAACACAACCAGCGCTCCTTACAGCCCCGCACGAAAAGAGAGCTTTTCCACCCCATGTGTTTCTCCATATGCTAAGAGAAGCCTCGATACAATGTGCTTCTTGAATAAAAGTAATGGAGAGGTTTTGGTTGTGTAACCATGTAAACACCTTTCGCCTATTTTTATGGTCACTTAATCCACGAGCATTAAAAGTACAAAAAGAGATGAAGTTGATCATTTATACAGAAAACAAAAAGGAAAGGAAAAAAAAAAGGAAAAGGAAAGATAGGAAGAAGTAAGAGAAAGAGAAGACAAAATAGTAGATCAGAACTAGTGAGTGAGATGTTACAAGTTTGGTTAACTCACCTAGTTCTGTGGACCCATGGAAGGACAAAAAGAAGAAGCCTTGCATGGCTCCTTAGGCTATAAACACTTGAATACACATATAAAACAATGTCAATACACGAAATAATCCATTCAGGTATCAGAATATGAAACCATCCCATCAATAAATGCACTAATTTGGGTGTCCTAAGAAACAGAGCTTACTCCCTGGAAGTTATATGGCGTCCCGTCGGATTGCCGCCGTCGTCCTCCATAAATACGGAGTTTTTTTCCACGCTGATACAAAGTGGTCACTTCTTTAAAGTATTTCCGCTTTTCCTTTAAGTCTACCAGAGTGAGATCATCTGCTAGAAAATAGGCCTCCTCGGAAAGGTGAGATCTTGAGTTGCGCAGAAGGGTGACTTTGTCTATATAAAAAGACACTTTCACTAAGATATGCCGGTCTCTCCCGTCCACAATACGCCCTTCCCGGTGGGCCCTTTCGATATGGCAGTTCTCAACACCAGCTTTGGCAAAGACTTCCTTGGCAATTTCAAGTGGACGTTCCCCCTCCTCGGTTTTAAAACCGACAATACTTAGATTGTTCCTCCTCGAGAAGCGTTCTTGTTTGTTAATTTGCTCTGCCTGGGTTTGCCTTTCATTTTGTAATTGCTGCACTTTATGGTCCAAAACGGCAACTTTATCACTCAGCTTCTTGTTGATACCGAATAGTTTCTTGATTTGCTTTGTGTGATTGTCTAAGATTCCTCGAACCTCGGCATTTAGATCGTTCAATTGCTGCAAAATTTTTGGCATAGCACAATCCAGCACAATCCATCGGCTGAATTTTGAGGGAAGGTCCTCGGCTTCGCTCTCTAATAACTCTACGTCAGACATTTCTGTGCCTAAGGTACTTATGTTAGGATCCGAGTGAGCGTGGCCTCAGCTAGATTGCTGGCAAAGTCGAGAAAGTTCCTCACGTTTTTTCTTGCCGTAAGAACCTACAGGTCTACCTCTTTTGGGTGGGTTGGTCTGGGACATCTCCAGAATAAAGACGGTGAAAAAACGACGTGTAATATATCGACGGAACCTTCAAAAGGGATAAAAACTACGAGAGTCCAAGGAAGGTTGCGCTACTCTCCCGCCATGATAGGCTCGTTCCCTCGCAGGACTAAGAAAATCAAATTTATGCCAATTATTTCGTGACGTCACGACGACAGACAACTTTTATCGGACTACGAGTGTCCAATAAAAACTGTCTGTCAGTGTAACGTCACGAAATAATTAGTTAACATTTCATTTTCGTAGTCCTCTGACATAAATTATATATATTCACAAGTTGACAAATTTTTGGTTCTTTCCGATCAGAGATGGAGAAGAAGTTTACTCAAAATCAAAAAAATGGGATCGTAATCCGATCCGAAATCGCTGTAGTGTGGCCTGCGCTTTAGGCCGGGCCCAGTAGTTAGGCCTAGGCCTATTGATTTTTATTGATCCATGCATGACACTTTCGGGACTGGATATCTGTTGAAAGATGCGATACATTTCTAGTCAGCTCATTCAACGATGTTGACAGGGTAGTGTATTCCTCTTCGGTAATGAGTAAACCTATCTTTGCGTAATGCAAAGACTTATTCAGGTTGGTTTACCTATGAAGCACGTCGCGTACAGCTGGTAGATCTTCCGCAGAGGTATCATTATCTGCGAGCTGACTACTCAGCGTCTTGCAACAATCATTTGTCTCGAGTCGAAAATCATACAAATACTGTTCTTTATCCGTCCGTCTTGCCATTACTTTCATTTACTACATTCCCAACGGCCTTACTATGATCATTTTCTCCGTACCCCTTACACTGAGTTTTTATTAAGCCTAACACTTAAGCTCAGTGCGTACATCCTCGCTTCTCACATTCGCAGTAGGCCTACACACAGTGCAGTGACTTATAATATTGTACAGTATTCAGCCTAGCATGCGCCTAGCCGACACATCAAATTTTGTTCATGGTGTAAAGAAACCTTGTCTTCCATGTGATTGGTTGATTTAATGTTAGGATAAATTCGATTTAATGCTGGCATTACTTCGATTTAATGCTGACATTGATTCGAGTTAATGCTGGGATAAATAATCCTGGGACATATCCCTTAAACGTGACTGGTTGATTTAATGCTAGGATAAATCCGATTAAATGCTAGCATTAATTCGATTGAATGCTGACATTAATTCGAATTAATGCTGGGATAAATCGAGTTAATCATGACTGTGCACACCACAGGTGCACACTTTCTCACTTGAAGGTATCCAACACACTCTGACAGACACACATTCACATGTCTGATACGATGTACACACACACGCTCACACAGAAACACAGACGAAAGCACAGTCAAAACATTCATGCAAAACCCTAGTTAAAAGCAAAAACAACAACAAAAAAGTTCATAATGATTCATCATATTTATTCATGAACTGAATTAATGAACTCATACAAATTTATTTATCAATTGAAAGTATGGCATGTTCTAGGTTTGTTTGTTCTGGGGGTTTTCGAAAACTACACACCCTGCATTCAAAACTAGTACAAATTTGCAATCCAAACTGCTTTAGAGGATCAGAAAAATTTGACATAAATTTTTTTTTCTAAAATTCGAAGGTATCAAATTTCAAGCGAAATTGTCCGCATTTTTGTCTGTAGAACTCCCTCGGAGTTTGCATAACTGGAAAGAACATCCTGTTTCCTACAAAATAATCTATCAACCATGACTGTTGAGTTAGCCTTACTTGAGATAAAACTCGCTGAATTCTCATGACAAAAATTGTCATGTGGGCGCACAAAGGGTTAATAAACGCCTGTATAGAAATGCAACTCGCGCAAAAAGGATTAACAAACCCTTGTTGACTGTAGAGGCGACTCGACACAACAAAGGGCCCAATTTTGCAAAATTTTGGGGGCCCTTTCAGCAACTGCTGATACTGCTGACTGTTAAATCTGCCACTGATTCCATTACACCCTACCTAATGTCAAGGATTGCGTTAGGCTTTTGGACAGGTAGGGGGCGGGGACCATCGCCAAAGCCGACACAAAAGAGACCGAATACCACACGGATGGTGAACTGAATTTTCGGCGTTATTTGGAGGCAAATATGTGGGGTTTAAAAGAGTTGTTTTTTTTTATATTTGATGTTCTTATTGAAGGGAATCTGAGAATGTGGATTTTTAATTAAAGAAAATGAAAAAACCGTGGGGTTTGCCAACTACTCAGACAAATTGAAAATTTGGGGCTTTGATTGAAGTTGCCCTCTTTGAGAGTAAACTCAACTAAACTGTCTGTCCGACCAGACGCCTTCGGAGATTACAAACTTCTTTTCAACCAATCATTCTCCCTTAATAAATTGGAAAGTTATGCTGTGTTCTTATATCTCAGGTAAAGGTATGGTTCGGTCTGAGTATTGATGCCCAAACCGCCAAATCGTCAGTCTGGACATAAATAGGACCACCTAAACCGACAAATTATCATGCCCAGCCTACTCGAGACCAAACCGGCATCTGCTGGTAAGTTAACCAAAGTACCGAAACCTAGGAAGATTCAGACCAGCCAGAAATAAGTCGAAAAAACCCGAGATAGGCTTCCATAGACCAAGTATTGGACCTGTAGCTGAAAATGGTTACTGCATAGTATGTACATTTGAAAAAGTACACAATTTCAGGTGCGGATGCAGGTTTTGACTCAAGGGGGGGGGGGGTTACGATATAGTTACTAAGGGGAGCTCCACCATGAGTTGGCGCGAAGCGTACAGAGAAAATTTTTGGTCCAGAAGACCCCCAGATTGCAGGAAATGGCATTTCCCAAGCGTTTCCTAGGCTCTTTGATCCGTATAAAAACAAGCTTTCATTGAAATTCTCGGTGCCAAAAATTTTATGATAAATGTCCTGTCAGAAAGTTGTCTTCATTCTTGTGAGAGATGCATGCTCTACAGCCCGATAACGATCTTGGGCGTCCGGAGTTCGGAGCATTGAGTCATATTTGTTGTGCTCTCTCTAGACACTCACGGTGACTCACTGAAAATTGCTCGCTTGTGCTCACTAAAGAAAATTTGGTTTCTCTTTTTGAAATCTTCTGCATTTTGGTATTGGGGCCTCAAAATTCAATTGGTAGGCTTGATCGCATGCATGGGATTTTTGGCTGTCTCTTTATCTAAGCGGAGCGCGACCATCGGTTGGCGCTGCGTGAACCAAGAAAAATTGAGCCTTCTCAGACCTTATACAATCGATACTTAGGCCATCTTCATGTTTCATGTTTTATATATTTGTCATTTCCATGGAAGCATTACGTTTCTTTGATACTCTCCCTTGCTGTACATACAACCATGTCGTCTAGAGGCATGAAGGAAAATATGCTAAAATACCGGCTACAGGTCACTGGCACTTCCCATGTGCAAGAAACTCCAGACAAACACCCACTGTTCTACATGGAATAAAGTTTAAACGTGATCTTGGTCATAACGTACTCTTGGATAAAAAAGGAATATATGTTGTGTAACAATAGTGGTGACACAGTAGTCACAGTACTCAAGTGCTAGAAGCCCCAGGAAGCTTTGAGGTTTAGGCATATCTCTGGTTGTAAAATTAAGTCTCAGGATGGATATATTTTTGTTCATAATGCATCATCAAATGCAAAGATTCCATAATAATTTTAGTGTATTAGGCTATTTCTTTCGTCAGCCCCGGCGCTATAGTTTTAAACTGTTGGGATCCAGAGGCCCGCCAGTGTTTTAGCTAGGACGTTTTCTCAATGCGACATTTACTGATCTGTGGCCTGGGGAGGGGTCTTAGGGGAGGGGGATTCCCCCTCCTCTTGGAAATTTTCGGAATTTAAAAGGTGCCTAGATCGCAAATGGTGCAATATTTAAGTGGGTTTCTGCCGTAATGAGGAACCTCACAATTTACACCCGGGTAGAATTTGCTTGTCAGATTTTTTATGCGACATTGTCGCACAAATAGGGGATGACAAAGCACTGGGCCGCCTTAAGGCCCCTGGTGGGGGTCCAGGGGTCTTCGCCCCCGGAAGCTCTGAGTCTTTATCATAACCTCTGGGTAAAAAATTAAGTCTTATGCAGGATAGGTATATTTTGGTTCATAATACATAATCCAATGCAAAGATTTCAGATAACTTTAATGTGTTGGGCTATTCCTCCCGTCATACCACTGTACTTTAGGAGCTGAACCTGTCGTTCAGAATTGGAACACTATGCTTTCAGCATCTGAACACTAGACGCGCCAGGCGTTCAAATACGGTAAGTGTTCAAATAGGCGTCCGAGATTCAAGAAGGGAGAAAAATTGTTCGGAATCTTAACACAAGAGTTCAAAACATGCTTTGAACGCACGGAATGGGTTCTGTATCTGTTTCATTTTGGTGTTCAAAAGTTGAAATCCTAAAATTGAAGTGAAGGAGAGACACGCGCGGCACGCATTACTTTTTTCCCAGGATGTTTGTGGGTAAACCGGATCCTCAGGAGTTTGCAAAATGTGTTTGAAGTCAAGGTTAGGGTTTAGAAAACTGGCTAAGGACACCCTCTTTATGGTTAATCGGGCGCTGCTTCCCATGGTGATGATAAAAGTGAGGAATAATATGCAGAAAGTGTTTTTCAAGAATGCCATATAACCCGAAATAGTGCGCCTATACGGAAGCCTTTAATTCTCTTTCTTTCCCCGAGTTGCCGACGGACTCATTCATTCGTCCAATTACACCGAAGGCCGTTGATACGGCCGTCACACGCGTAATCAAATTGCCGACGGGCCTTCAACTTGAATGAGCCAATTAGATGAAGAGCCGAAAATCGAAATAGCCGATAACAGACTGGCTACGCGCTCATGTTCTCTCTTTCTCTTTTTTCTTTTCATTCTCCGTCGTCTTCCCTTTCACTGCTTCACCTCTCCTTTTCATTCTTCTCTATTCTTTTCCTCCTCTTTTTTTTTTTTTCTTTTTTCCTTTCCCTTTCCCCTTTTTGCCGACAGACCAAAAATTTGCCGACGGCGACAAAATATTGGGGGGTGCGACACCCCCCACACCCACCCGCTGGCTACAGCCCTGAGTATATAAACGAATTCTGGATTATAATACCTTCCAGAACAATGGCAACTTCTTTAGATGTATGATCCCACTGAAAAGTCTATTTTTTCCTGAACGTATTTACATCCAACGGATGTCCAAATTATAATTGGCCAAATTATAATTGGCCTTCTCGATTTCTGATTATATTAAGTGATTCCAATTCAACGACAACCACTACCGGTCAACACAATATCTGAATTTTTCAGCGGGAGTACAAGCGAAAACCTGGAGTCGCGTTTCCATTTTTTAAAACAGAGTTAGGCACTACTGGATGCGACTTCATGGCATATGGGAACCAAAATGAGGTGAACAAAAAGCGTTAATCATACTTAGTAGTACCCAACCGTGACGTAGCTGTGCAGAGGTAGTACGTTAGCAGGGCTGGTGAAATGTTTCAATGTGGTTGAAATAGTAATGATTTGCAGGGGACCCGTCTAGGATGCACCTGCAAAAAACGTTAACTATGGCTAGTGTGTCTAATTCGTTTGTGTCTCTGTAATGAACAGCCATCACTGTCAACCCTGCCAACCTTTCTTCCGACATGGTGGCTCTCATCCACCTTTTCACACGTCTAAGTACCAAAAACGAACGTTCTGCCTCACAGGACCCCACCGGTGACACGCATGCTATAAGTAGGAGCTGCCGGATGTTAGGAAATACATCAGCATCAGCCTGTGCTAACGCTCCGACTAGGTCCTGTGTGCTCTAGGCTAGAACTGAAAACAATCACTTGAAGTGTGTTATTGACCTCGCTGAACTTGGTGCGCTAATCATAGAGCTGGACCTCCTCTTGAAGGACTCACAGACACTATAAGGATTTTGAATGAGAGAGAATCGGGACGATAAAAGGAAAAAAACACGCTGTGAGCAAACTTATTATGGCATGTTAATTGTATTGTTGTAACTGAAAATAACCTTCAAAACATACCGGGGAAAATAAACAATATATTATAAAAAATGAAAAATCCTCGAAAATCAAACGGGGGGTTTAAACCCCCAGCCCTCCTCCCTCCATTGGATACGCCCCTGAATTTACTGAGAAAAATTTGGGGATTTTACATGGACTTCGAATAGCACTCATATCCGATAAACAGAGACAATAGCCCACAGTGGTTTTGGCATCTTTGTTCAGAGGGGGATGGTTACTAAGCCTTGGGATAAAAAATCAATTAACACAAATTGCATGTCGCTTTTAACGGTGTCGGTCTGGGACCAAAACAGATACGCCAACCGAAACCGAAATGATGTCGGTTTCGTGCCAGGTCAGATGACTCAACAGTCGGTCCGAGATCACCAAAATCACTCAAAATCGGTTTTAGGCAGTCTATGCACACCTTTAATCTCAGAAGGTACACTCTCGACAAGCCTCTTGGCTTTAAGTTTAACTTCATTTCTCTTAAAATTTTCAGTTTAAAGTGGGCAAATAAATGAAATAAAGTACGTTAAACTCACCATCAGTACCTTAAATCGGCAACACATGAAAGTTACTTCATGGAAATTACAACGCAAGTATTCAAAGAACAAGTGCCTTCCTAGAAAACTCACCAAAGAAAGTCGTATATTGCAAAAGCTAAGTATTAAAGACCACTTCACCTAAGTGTGTTGTGTATGAACGAACTGTTAGCAAGAGACGAATAGCAGAATAGTCTCCATGCTGAAATCATTCATTTGAAGTCTGTGATACTTAATTATTTTCAATTTTAAGAGCAGCTATGACAGCAGGACTGATTTCCCAAACGTCAAAAGATAGGATGCACATAATGGGCGAAATGCTAATGCCACTTTAAAGGAGAAGAAATTTGTAATTAGCTTTTAAATAAACTCTTACGATATGACAACGTTTTTGAGATATAAGCAAGAATGTAACGCAGCATATGGTTATAATTATGAATTCCCCATGTATCCCTTAATTGTGAGTTTAAGCCGTAAAACATCCGTCTTTAAAAATACTTTCTAAAGTTGTATCTACTCAATATTGACTCCATGGTCACCGGCTGTTTCAGCAGTGTTTTCTGTTTTCTTGTGCCCTTCAAACATCCTCGCAAAATTTCGTTGTAAACATTAAATTGAACTAAACTGAGTTATCTAGTGCTGCAATGCTGCCGTATTTCAATACAGTTGAAAATTTTTAAGAATAAAGGATGGAAAGGTGATTCTCCTAGAAAAGGGAAATGTTATTTTTGATTTCTTGCGGGGGGCGGGTGGGGGATCGATGCAATCACGAGGGCGATTGCACTCACCAACGTGGCCTTAGCGGGCCAGGGCAGCCGGCGACGGCTCCGCTCTCGCACGTCCTTCCTGGCTCACGCGCGGCTCGAAACTGGCGTAGCTGCCCCAAAATTCGGTCACTGCGAAGAGAAGTCACGCGCGGCTGCACGTGTCTGCCTTGGAGCGCTGCCCGCCCGCAAGCATGTCCATCTACTCAGTTTCTTCGCGGTGAGAAATCCCCTCGCATTCCCTACGGGGTCCTTTGCCAGTACCCCGTACGGCATCGAGTGTGCGTATGTGTGTGTGTTTATGAATGTGTGTTTGTGACGCTTGGCTTGTAAACACGATATCTCAAGACAGCAATGATGGATAACTTTCATACTTGGTATATAGAATTATTATATTATGAGAAATCATATTGTTTTTAGCAAAGATCAAAGGTCATTTGAGGTCATCAGAGGTTAAAAACCAAAAACCTTGAAAAATCACGATGTTTCAAGACAGGGATGACGGATCCTTTTCACATTTGGTATAAAGATGTAATACTTTAAAGAAAGAGATTCCTTTGGGTATGTTGGAGGTCGAAGGTCACATGAGGTCATCAGAGGTGAAACTACGATATCTCGTAAACTAATATACAGTGGGCATTACCTCCAAGTTGTGTCCGGCTTTTGTTTACAAACGAAAGTTAGGGTTGAATTTTGCACCATTCCAGTTGTAACATTACACAGAAAACACTTTTTACAAGCATAACTATTACAGTTTATAATTCTTATTTGTATTACCTATTTAAAGTACCTATGAACACGTGTAAAGGATGCTGTGACTATAGGATGATTAGAAATACCATATGCTGAACGATTTCTTTGATGGCATAGTGGATTACAGCTAGGTTTCTTCTTGTTACAAGACTTTTTTCATTTTTTTTTTTGTTATTCACTTTTAAGTGTAAGGTCATTTGAGGTCAGCAGGGGATAAGACGTGACAACTTAAAAAAATGAAAAAGTGTAAATTTTAGGGATAAACCGAGTTAATGCAACATATCATTCCCTTTCAGCAGGGGATCACCAAGCCTTTGGGCTTTCTGATTTAGGAATAATTCCGCGCAGAAGTGATTTTATGTCTAGAGTTGTGTCTAAGTACCAAAATGACCACTACATGGCCAGTGACCAACAGTTCTGAACACCCTCAATGATGCAAATTACTACCAAAGTTACAATGTTCAAAACCCACGACTATCACTGAATGGTTGGAGACAGCACTATTCGCTTAGTTATGACATGACTCAAAAGTGACCACCACTATCCTAGATTTGACTCCAATCACTGATCATCACTGACATTTCATTATCCATTCATCATCTGGGTCCAAGTTACACTCAAAATTTGCCCACGTATTTGTTGATGGGCCAAGTCTCATTTGTTATCACTTTCTTGTAACAGTGTATATGGCTAATAAAACCTTATAACGTTACAACAGGGCTTGAAATAAGGTTTAAGGAGGGCAAGGCTATTTGGCCTTGAAATGTTCCTTATTTTAAGAGGCACCAACACAAATCAACAAAGTGCACATGCTACTGGTTTGCATCAGAAACAAATCTGTTACGGCTTTTGCTCATAAACTCTATTCCAATCTTATCTTTAAAAAATGGCAGGGCAGGTAATATGGTAAACATGATAAAGCTAGAGCCCAAATCATGGTATTGTGGTGGAACGAAATTTAATTGACTTTTCTAGTTGTGTCTGTGTACATGTAGATTCTCTGAATTATTTAGTTGTTTCATACAAACATGTCAGTAACAGACTATTACATGGCACAATGAAAACTAACATAAATCTCCAGGTGTTGCCATGGTAACACAAAGTTATGGATGTGGTGGGACGTTATGATGACTTTCAGAGAATACGAAAGGTGTGACATTGTTTTATTAATATCAAAAGTTGAAAGATATAGTAAAATTTCAAGATTCAAATAAATTCCGACTTTTCTTCTTTCATTATGAAAACATTCATGGAAATTACATTTCATTTGTAAGGGCTATGTAACTTTTTCAAAAGTGTATCACTGTGGTGGGACGGAATGTAATGGGATGGAACTTGGAGGAGCCTGTTGATTATGTTCCAGTTCCAAAAAGACACTTCCTCAGTTTTTAATGAAACTCCCTCAGAACTTTGTATTTTAGACAAAACCAACACATGAAAACTTCTAGTTCCATAGCTTCACAAAGCTGCCACTGCTATTTCATGTGATTTGCAGGCCTGTTACAATTCACAGGAGCAAGAAAAGAGCTGACAATTTGTATGTGGGGTGATTCCTAGTCTGATTAACAGAATCTGGATTAAATATGGTATACCATAATTTTGAAAAGACAAGTCTTCAAAAAAAAAAAGCAGTTTTTACTTTCCAAAAGTGATTTTTTTTCAAAGTTTGGGACCATCTGAGCCTAGACCAAGTACCAGAAGGCCCTCAAAATTTGGCCTAGTAGTATTTTGTCACAGGTCAATAAACAGAGGGCACGAGTTGCCAAGAAAAACTTCTGTAAAGACTGAGTAGATTGAGTCAAACATTTTCCTCGTGGAAAATGGATCTTTTACAAGGAAATTGTTGACCAACAGGTTTTAGTTTTTTAGTAAAGACAGATATACATTTTCTCTTAATATTTAAAAAAGCAATGTAGGTTTTAAGTCTCCTTCATGATTAGGTGAGAAGAAGAAGGTGAGTACTATACATACACGCCAGAAAGAAATTTGGCAAAAGCCATGGGGGATTATATCTGAGGGCCCACAAACTTTCAACTATACATGATGTACCTTCAAAACTACAAATGCAAGGTAGAGAGATATCCCCGCTAACACAAAACGTTTTTAAAACGTGTCAAGTGGTGTTATAAAACGTTTTATAACACCACTGGCACGTTTTAAAAACGTTTTGTGTTAGCGGGGATGCCATATCTTTTACAAAAGTTGTCAAAAACATGGCATGGACAGTGAAATCAAATTTATGAGTAAATCTAGCTGGATATGCTAATTAAAATTACCTTTAAACTAAAATTCGTCCCACCACACTTGTTTCCGTTCCACCAAGAAAATGTCGAGCAATCACCATGACTACCCAGAATAATTTATTGACTTTTTGCACACAAAAGTTCACTTGCATTCACAGTTGACAGTTTTTAGAATTTCAATAAATTTTTCAACTTTCGTATCATTGAAAATAAAACCAAAATTGTCCAAAAAGGGTGTTGGGACGGAATTGAACATTTTCATTTTAATTTTTACTTTGTAGCCTACGTTAAAAGCATGTTTGGTATTTTTAGTGCACAAATTTTGTCTACAGAAGAACTTTAACACAGAAAAAGAAAGGAATTCAAACTCTTTTTACATATGTTGTTATGTCTTTTTTTCCTACATCCGTCCCACCACATTTTGAATGTGCAAAATTTGCTGCAATTTGCATCTTTGAATGACAGCATCTCACGGATTATGCAATTAATCGCAACTTTCTCTTCAGATTACATAACTTTGGACGGTAGTCTACCACAGTGTTGTAACGAGTAACCCTTAGGTCGAGTCACAAGTCAAGTCAAGTCAAAGGTGGTCGAGTAGCAAGTCAAGTCAAGTCGTTCACCCTATTGCCCGAGTCAAGTCAAGTCAAGCACATTTTCAAGTCAAGCCAAGTCAAGTCAAGTCAGACATTTTGGTCGAGTCAACTACTGTCGAGTCGAGTCAGTTACTGTGTCTACAAGTTAACGCAAGTCACACTGTCACATAATCCTAGCAAATTTATAAGTGGTATTTTTCTTTGGTGTGACCTTGAGACAACTGGTTCCTTTGTGCCTCTTCTAAAGTGTAACTGCCACTGACTGCAATCTTTTCATTTGGTATGTTACAGGGTACATTGTTTTCACATAATTTAAAGTTATTTTTGCATGTAAAGTTACTTTACATGGAATTTGCCAGGGGTATCATGCACATACTAAGGTACCACGCGTAGCTTGCGCCCAACACAGGAATGCCGAAACTACTCAAGCAAACAGTGTTACTGTATATCTGCTGGCACAATCTCAGTTTCACTTTGCAACGTAGGCCTAACGTTAGATGTCGTCCTAGAATCCACAGATGGCTACGCCATGGTGTAACATACACTTTAATCGAATGAAGTAGTGAAGGACGTAGCATGTAGCACTAAGCAACTCTCGGAAATAAACTCTCTCTGTCAATAACGAATAAAAATGGCTACAACGACCGGGGGAATTTAATGTCTGAAACTGGGGGCGTAAACCGTTGTGGATTGCCAAGCGGCGCCGAAGGCCGGGACTTTGGAGCAATGATTTTATAAATGTGAGATCTAGAACTCAGAGAAGGTGCGCGCGAAGCGCGCTGAAAAAAATCGCAATTAGACTTTTAGCGATATGAGTAATAAAAAAGCTAAGAAAAGTATCCTCAAGGAGAGGACTCTTGCACCCCCTTCGCTAAGCGCCTGTCCCATATTACAGCACCGGAAATGGCACTTTCTCTCCCCTAGGCTTACAACTTGCATCTAAACAATGTTCAAAAAGTCGGTAAATTTACACAGATCAATGGTGATAAAAAATTTTTCTTTGCAAATTTCTGGGTGAGGGGAACTTCCCCTCCACTGCGTAAGGCCATGGGGAATTTAAGGGTTTCAAAAATAATGGAAGAGTATGTACAAAGCTCGGAAAAACGAGATGTTCTATAGCTATCTTAATTATAATTATCCTAATTGTATGAGTTGCCATTTTGCTATTTCTGCCATCTTGGTTGACCTGGACACTGCAAAATATGTCCAGAAAAATACTTTCTTACTATTTATTACAGAATAGGGACTGACTTTAGGTTTTAATGTGTTGAAAATATTTTTAAGGATTATTTTCTTTATTATTATGCTATATTGTATCTATAACAATGATGGGCGGCCATTTTGCATTTTCTGCCATCTTGGTTGACATGAATTGCAACAAAAATGTTCAAAAAATGTTTTTATATTATTTGGCATTAAATATGGCCATATATTAAAAGCAAGTGTGACAAACATACTTTTCATAAGTATTTTTATCATTATTTCAATGTACTGTAATTATGTAACAGTTATATGGAAGGCCATTTTGTTAGTTTTGCCACCTTTGTTTACCAGGAACCTGTAAAACATATCCAGAAAAAACTTTCTGAATATTTATTAAAGATTATGGCCAGATTTTAGGTTTCAATGTTGTAAAAAGACTTTTTACAGATTATTTTCCTTATTAATATAAAATATTGTAATTATACCACTTGGCGGCAAGTTTGCTTCTTCCGCCATCTTGGTTGACTTGAATTCCACCAAAAATATTTTAAAAAAATTTTTTGATATATTTGGCTCAAAATGTGGCCAAATATAAAGAACAACTGTCACAAATATATTTTTAAGGATTATTTTCTGTACTATTATAATTTATTGAAATTTTAACATTAGCGGCCATTTTGCTAATTCTGCCATCTTCATTGACCCAGATCCTGCAAAAAAAAAAAATATCCAGAAAAATACTTTTTGAATATTTACAATAGAATATGGGCACAGATTAGGTTTACCTGTGTATGAAGTATTTTTTAATAATTATTTTCCCTATTATTATAATACATTGACATAATTATTACATTGGGGGCCATTTTGCTTTTCCGCCATATTGGTTGACCTGAATCCAAAAGAAGTAATTCAAAAAGTCTTTTGCATTATTTGTCATGAAACATGGCCAGATATTAAGGGCAACTGTATCAAAAGTATTTTAATGATTATTTCTCATATTATTTTTATACATTATGATCGGCCATTTTGTTATTTCCACCATCTTGGTTACTTTGAAGTCCAGTATAACATATCAAAAATCATGCTTTGAATTTTATTTACAATCTGCTGTAAAGATATTTAGGGTTCTTATTCGAAATATATTTTTAATGACTATTTTCTGAGTTTTTTGCATTTTTCTGTTATTATTTTCTTATTTTTGGTGGAATTTTTACTGTATTGTTTTTACTTCTTCGGTGATTTTCTGCCATATTGGCTGTCAAGTACTCTTGTGCCAAGGATTGTAAAACTCAGTCTTAGTTATAAAACATTAATTCACACCATTTTGACTGGGGATTTGGAAATTAACAATGTTTTTAGCCAATTTTTGGACATATTTCGTTCAGTTTGGCGGCCATTTTGCTTTTCCGACATTTTGGTTGATCTGAATCCCGCCCTAACAAGGTTTCTACTTTTTAAATTTGAGTTTTCTGTAGTCTAAAACCTATTATTTGACACCAGAATTATTAAAATCAACCTGGGAAGTGAAAATCTATGGAAAACTATATTATTCTTTGGCCAAAATGGCGGCCATCTTGAAAAATGGCGGCCATTTTGAAATTCACGTGGCTAACGATATTTTTCAAAAGACAGACCCAAGAGGTACAATCTGTCAAATTTTGGTGCTTCTTTCCGGAAGTGAATGATTTTTCCTTTTATCTGCCCTACTATTACGGGTAGTTTTTACATGGACATGGCCAAGGCCATCGGCAGTTTAAGTGGCATGCAGGGAAGTAACTTTCATTGTAGGCTAGATCTTGGGAAGTTGTGGCCGGCGAAACACTTAACCGGGAGCGTCGATGGTGCGAAGCCGGAGGCTGGAGACTATATATATATATATATATATATATATATATATATATATATATATATATATATATATATATATATATATATATAACGCTAATGCCCACCTTAAGGGGAAATTGTTATATCTGCTTGTACATAGGGCGAAAAAATGATAATAAAATACATAAGAAATAAATTCGCCCTAACGTCTAAAAATATAATCAACGTTATTTCAATGGCCAGCCATCCGTTCGTGTTAACAGCTAGGTGTCCGTAAGTTTGACAACTTTGAAGTAATGGCATCTAGTTTGTAAATCTAAGAGGGCGCCCTTGTGAGTTTACGTATTCTTATAGAAAAAGTGTGTGGAAACGTTAAGGCGAAACTTATACTTCACCCGAAAATTTTTTTCCCCTTAAGGTCGACTTTTCAACAACAACTTTCCCCCTAAGTGCCGAATTAGAGAAATATATATATATGTATATATATATATAAGGTCAAAGTACTGCGTAGCACTTATGAAGTAGGTAGGTAAAAATGAAGTAGTAAATAGTGCTAAAAGTTTGTGAAAAATTCCACGACGTTTCGGGTTTAAACCCTTCATCAGGTGGCAAAAATGCAACTGATCGTTGACACGGCCAAACGTACAATTTAAAAAATACACAATAAAATTGGGCACGGTAAACCTCGGCTAGGAAAACAGACAGTGTTAAGTGGTTACCACAAGTCAAAAAAATGCAGGAATTGCTGCGTTATAACAGTTCAAGTCTAACGTTCAGACCATGTGGGGACAGGGTTCCAAGTTTCATGATTAGGCGGTTTTCGGCAGCTAGGCGGTCATGATAGGAACCTCGACAAGAGATGGCCGCCGAAACCATCAAGTCACGGATCGAGCATGGTGACGGGGGATTGAAGTGGGTGGCTACCGGGAACCCTGGGAGGTTCTGTTTGATTGATCTCAGGTGCTCGGTGACTCGGTCAGCAAGACGACGTTTTATATATATATATATATATATATATATATATATATATATATATATATATATATATATATATATATATATATATACATATATATATACATACGTATATATACATACATAAATATACATACATATATATACATACATATATATATATGTATATATATGTATATATATATATATATATATATATATATATATATATATATATATATTTAGACCGAAAATGAAATAGGGTTCGCGAGACCGAAGTTTAAAAACCGTTCGCGAGACCGGAACTTTTAAGGATATACGTACTTGCACAGTTGTGTAACCAGAATTCAGCTGAGGGGGATCATGACCTTGTGAACGATACTCCGGGAGAGGAAGGCGTCTAACGGGAGGATTCTCCCCTCCCCTTTGAGATGATTTTTAAATAATTTTGTGTGCACGAAAGTTCCTGAAATCAGACCAAGAATCATGCAGATGACAACTGTCTGTGCAACACGTTGTTTTCCGATAGAATTAGAAACCACTGAGGTTGGTGTTTGTAACGGTCCATGCCTGTAATGCTGTTTACGTACATAGTATGGTATGACATGCTTCCGCAGCAGTGAGTGCGGATTTGTCGAACTACCGCGGACCGTTTGTTGTCAAGTGATAACTATATATAGGCATCCAGAGCTGGTATTAATTTCACACGTGCACTGTGTGTTGAGGCCTTGTTACAACCGATAATGTAAAAACGACCGATAATGTAAAAAAAAAAAATTACCAATAATGTAAAAACAACCGATAATGTAAAACAAAATTACCGATAATGTAAAAAACTCTTTGAACCGATAATGTAAAAAAAATTACCGATAATGTGAAGACTCTCGTCTACCGATAATATAAAAAAAATTACCGATAATGTAAAAACTGATCTAAGGACGTTTTCATATGGAATTGGAAACGTGGAATTTTATCCAAAATGTCATACATTAATTCAGAATGGTCCTAAGTCATACCTAAGGGGAAGGGGCTCTCCCCCCTATTTTACAGCGCCCTCTTGGAGGTATATTTCCCTTAAAAGGGTACATTGAAAGACAGCAGAACAATGAAAGGTCACTTTTTCTCAGTTGTCAAGGCCAAATACATAATGCTATTATATTTCCCCTTCATATACTTAAAGCGCCCTCACTCTCTGTTGTTCCGCAAGCTCACCGAAAAGAACATATCTACGATAAAAATATCATGAAAGGACTGCAACATACTTTATTACATAGAGGTGGGTCATATGGATAGCACAGCTTGTTTGCATAGGTCTATGGCCCAATAGAGGACGCCTTCTAATAAAAACCAGATATTTCAAAAACTAAAGGACTGATAATTATATTTTTGAAATGAGCATGTCAGAAAACTCAGGAGTGTTATTATCTTTATTCTGAAGCTGAAGGAAGGTTATTCCCACCTCAGGAATTGCATCCTAGAGGTTATCGACCACGTTGACCACAGATCCGAAGTCAGTCATCCCGTCTCTCGATCGTAGTGGGATGTGCGGGCAGTCAAAAGGCCCACTTTTTAGGGTCAGTGTCCCCAAGAGCAGATTTTATGCATTTCAAAACACTCAGTTTTCATATAAAATATGGCTCATGATATTTTTTATCGTAGATATGTTCTTTTTGGTGATCTTGCAGAACAACAGAGAGTGAGGGCGCCTTAATTCTTCTGCTGTCTTTCAATGTACCTTTTTAAGGGAAATATACCTGCAAAAGGGCGCTGTAAAATAGGGGTGAGTAGAGACCCTATAGTGGGAGAGATTGGCCAACTTATTTCATGGGTGCCATTTTGGAGCCAAATGTCACCTGTACCAGATATCATGTACACTGTGTGGGCACAGTTTTCCGTACAAAATGTGTAACAAAGTGAGTTACAGCGTTCTGTTCTCTTTCATATTGGTTGACTCTGGCTGGCACTGTCTGCTGGATCCTTTAGTTTGTCACCCGGTGCAAGAAAAGCGGTCTAGAGGGAGCGGATAACACCCTCAATTTTGAGTAATTTTTGCTAATAGAAAATGACGAAAATGCAGAATGGAGAAGGTTATTTTGACAGTTTCAAAAGTGATTTTATTTTAACAAAATCTAATTTTAGTGTGTCTTATTTTTGTGCTGGTAAGAAAGGGGGTGTGGGCCTATTCTGGGTTGGGTCTACCCCTTCTTTCTGAGAAAACTACTATTTCGTTAATGAAGGATGGCATACATGGAAAATGGTGCTTTTTATGGAAAGTTGTAAGCAAGTTGAACTAATCATTTAAGATTTTTCATTATTTAGTGAAAATTTCAGGAGAGGTCTGGGGGAAGGGGTAAATATAGGGGAACACTTCCTAGTGAGACTTTTTTATTTTATGGAAAGGCCTAGGCCAAGGTTTATAAAATTGTGACTGACCAGGATGTATTCCATGTAAAAACCTACATCAAAGTCAAAGGTATGCAAATGTTTCAGTTTTTTCATGCTACTAATACATCCAGGAGCAATGTTTGATCTGTTATTGTGTCCTACTCCTCTGTGGAAATTTTTGAAACATTGGGTGTCCTTACATACAATCTTCTCCTACATAATTATGTATATATGCTACATTGGAGGTAAAATGTGTGTTAAAAATTGACGTATTTTTTAGGAAATAAAACAAAAACATCGGCATCAGTGAAAGAAAACCATGGCTTAATGAGGTGCCCCCTTCCCTTTGAAAATTTTTGAAAAATAAGGTGTCCTTACATGAAATCTGGTTCCACATATGTTACCATTTGCAGTAAAATTTGTGTTAAAAAATTTACGAATCTTTAGGAAGTAAAAAATAAATCGGCATCAGTGAGGGGTGGCGGCATGGCCCAATGAACCCCTAAATAGGCCACTGTTCCTACACCTATGACTGGGGACTGCAGCTCTGGTATTCCAACCATTGGCTTAGGAAGCGGGGCGGGGAGCTTTAGCCCCCCCGCCCCGTCAAAAATGTGAGAGGCTGAAGTATGCTTCTGCCCCCAAGATCCAAGGGCAGAACCCCCTTATTTGTCTCTTCTGTAAGAAATGTCAAAAATTTGCAGTAATTTTCCTTAAAGTTTGTCAAAAATGTTGCACCAAATTGCATCTGAGGACCCTCAAATACCCGAAAATTTTCCAGAGGAGAGGAGGACACTCCCCTCTCCCATGATGGTGATCCGAAGTTAATGCCGCTATAATTCAAGAGGCTCGTTAAGCCAAAGTTTCCCGGGAAAAGACCGTTTTCCCCCGTGAAAAATAAAGAAGTCTTAAGTCGTCTGATGGCTAAATCCCCCTATTGAATTCTTGCTTCATGTCAGCCCCCCCTCCCCCGTCTCGAAAAGCTCCCTACGCCCATGATTCCAACGTCTCAATGGGGATGTTCCGACAACTCTCCAATAGGGTTAGTATTTGGATTAGGGCTAGCCGGTTAGGCCAAAGGGTTAGGAGTTGTATTCGGGTTTATGTGTTGGAATATCAAGCAGTCGGAATATAAAGACGAAACCGCCGTATCCGGTATAGGCTTGGCCTTGTACAGAACGTCGTAATCTAACTCTAAGGCTAAGCCTACTCTAACGTTGGGCCTACATGTACTACTAAGTTGTATACTGTAAAGTTACATCGCATAAGCGATCGGGATTGCAACTGAACCTTCTAACTTTTGGAGCCCACCGAAGCCTTCCTTTTGTACAGGATGGGAATCTATACAACTTGTACCCTCTTCTGCTCTGTTCGTGCATCCAAATGCAGCACAGCCCGGCCCCAATTTTGGAAAGTCCGCCCGTTCGTACAGCCCGCACAACTTCTCGAATGCATAAAGGCGACACATGATCATGCAAGTTCGTACTTTGACTCCAAAATGGTGCCCATACCTTCCGTCCAATCAAAATGCGTATCTGAGAACAATGGTTGGCCAATCTCTCCCACTATAGGGTCTCTAGGGGTGAGACCCCCTTCCCCTGGGGTATCCCCTACGACCTTTCGGAATTAACATATGAATTTCTGGATAAAAAATTCCACGTTTCCAGTTCCATTGAAATCGTCTTTAGAACAGTTTTTACATTATCGGTAATTTTTTTTTACATTATCGGTAGACGAGCGTTTTTACATTATCGTTTTTTTTTACATTATCGGTTTAAAGAGTTTTTGCATTATCGGCAATTTTTTTTACATTATCGGTTGTTTTTTTTTACATTATCGGTTAATTTTTACATTATCGGTTGTAACAGGCCTCGCCTACCTCGCGATATGCACGTAGCACAGCCCAGAAGTGGGTACATTTACAAACATCAGAGTCGCATCAAATAACTCGAGTCGCAGAAGGAGTCTCGAGTCATTTTCCCTGACTCGAGTCTTCAATTGGACTCGAGTCATGCTATGCTCAAGTCCGAGTCAAGTCAAGTCATTTTAGGTGGTGACTCGAGTCGAGTCAAGTCATTTAGGCTTCCAGACTCGAGTCAAGTCAAGTCATTTTGGCTGACGACCAAGTCAAGTCAAGTCAAGTCAAGTCAAATATGTGACTCGAGTCGACTCGAGTCCGAGTCAGTGACTTGACTTGTTACAACACTGGTCTACCAAAGGGCGAAGTCAATCAAATTGACATCGTTCAAGTCGATGTGGGAATGACCATTTTTTTTTTGGCTGTGGCACTACAATCACTAGACACTAAGTGTAATTATACTTAGATTGAAGAGTCTTAAATATATTTATAATCCCTATAGAGATCAATTACCTAACCTTAGAAGAGCCTATGTGTTAATAGAAGGAGATCGTTCAAAATTTTTAAAGATGCGGTAGCCCAATTTTGCAAACGGCATATATTGATGACCTAGCATTGGAAGCCCAAAGCGACCCAAAGACTAGGTCAGCAGACTGCGGATGGCAGGATGGGAGATTTTCGAGCGCCAGGGTATTTCCGTCCGCCATGGACATGTAAATAGAAAAGTGTGGATTACTTAAAGAACCAACAGTAAATAAGTCTTTGCTACCAAGTACTATAAACTAGTGGCAATCAAAAATAGTTTTTGTCCGGCATAAAATCATAGAAACTACTGTAATTTGACTAATTTTAATTTTAAGTGATATAACTTATGGCCCTATATCAAATGTGAAACAGTTACCCTTCATATGTAACTTAACTTCTAGCTTAACATCTGGGCGATGACTACTTATAACCCATACAAAATTCATCTTACATTAAATTTGCATAGTGTGGGATAATGAGCCAATCGCTCCTGCGAAGGCTTGTACGGGGAACTTGGGGTGTAGCTACATGATGATAACCAAAGTAGGAAGAATTGAAAACAAGTTCATGCGATTTTCTTTCATTTTAGTCAACGATTATTCCTCAAATGAAATATATACATATGATTGGTGTTGGATGATTCTCTGATTATACTGAC
Source organism: Holothuria leucospilota (assembly GCA_029531755.1). Taxonomy (NCBI): domain Eukaryota; kingdom Metazoa; phylum Echinodermata; class Holothuroidea; order Aspidochirotida; family Holothuriidae; genus Holothuria; species Holothuria leucospilota. Next base: position 103,858,782 of record CM055961.1, on the reverse strand, counting down.
AGGCCTAATTAAAGACGATTTAAATATACAGCTACATATCCTTCAATTTCCTTGCTCAACAGCCTAAGCCACGAGGCGTATGTTACTTGTTTCGATCTTGTATCTCTCGGCTTCTGATCTCAAGTGCCTGCAGGATTGCCAACAGACAAGTGAAGGCTCTGCTCCTAACAGTGACTACTACTATTATTTGATACAATTTGTGAGCCCCTGATTGGTCCAGAGTAAACATGCACTGCGCAATATGAATGTAATGAGCAGGCTGGAAGGATTGACCAATCAGAGAGGAATACAGGATTTGGGAAACCACACCCATAAATTAGGCATGCTAGACGTCTGGGATGTGGCGTGGAAATTTCCTGAACTTCCGGAAGGGACCTGGGGATCTAGGATAAAGGATGGAATTATAACTCGTAAACAACAAAATGGCGGTCAATATCAATCTATACTGGAAATGCCTCACTATACTACATGACAGTAGCTTCAATAGGGTGGTCGAAAAAGCCCCAAGGTAGGTTGAAAATAGCCAATTTTTGTCCACTTTCATCATCATTACATATTCGAGTAAAAGAAAACTAATAACTAATGATAACAAAAAACATACACAGAATGGTTAGTTAGTTAGTTAGATGAGGTTTAACGTCCCAGTTTCCAACCAATTGGTTCAAGTCGAGACGACCACGGCTTTTTTTATGCTTAGCACCAAGCACAAAGGCAGTAGGTTCCATTTTTAAAGTCTTTGGTATGACCCGGCCAGGATTTGAAAATGGTAGTACAGACATTGTAGACCTCAACCAAAGGTAAGCTGGTTCAATAAATTTGTTCTTTGTAAGTTTTCAAACCAAAAACCCTTAAGCTGCTGAAAATCCCCCATCCTACCCTATACTGTGTCCTGCATTTGCGCATACTCTTCTTCGTTACTAAAAATGGACAAATAAAAATAAAAACAAATAAAAAAATTGAAGCAGCAAAAGTGAAAAGTTCTATTTTCAAGAAGTCAGTGTCAGTGTTTCACTTTTTTTAAATGAGCCCAAAATGTGTTTAAGCTCATATAGATTTCTGTTTGGGGAAGTGTGTTTCTGACTGAGTGCATTAGATCAAGCCTATTTTAATCAATTTCTAACACAGATGGTTCTAAATTAAACTTCCAGAATTTCATAAATCTTTCGCAAACTATCAAAATTTTGGGCGCTTTGCACACCCACAACAACACCTCGTCGCTGTGCTTATTACCAATAGCTTTACACTTTGACGTCACATGAATGACTACACCTCAATCATCAAATCCATTATAATAGGTCGTTATACACTGAATAGCCGAATGGAACAGACTAGCCTTGTGCGAAATCATGATTTTCCAAGGGGAGGGGATTCTTTAGGGTGGGTCAGAGAGTTGGCAGACCATTACCGAGAAAGTGCAGGAAGTTTACGTAATTTTGACTACCCCACTTCGTGGGGGTAGTTGTCGGATTAAGCCTCAGAGTGTGCCTTACCGCATCACCATTCATCTTGCTTATGAAAACCAATGGTGTCTGGTATTAACGGGGAGTTCGTAATTGATGATGTCATGCGGACCAGTGTCTGTCGTTGTAGGTGACAAACGAACATCAGATGGCTTATGTTTGCAACATGTAAAAAATTCTCATTTACACAGCAACTAGTATCGTACTAGGCTGATCAACTGAGGGGGAATTTAATCGTGTCAAATCGTATACTTCATGCAGTATGCACTTGTTTGTATGTAAGGTAATTGTAAACACTCCTAAGCGCAATGCCAGGCTCTGTCTCCAAAGCTCAGTTCTCTGTGTCCGGTGGTTGAGTATACTGAAATGAACTTATAGAGTGGAACATTTGTAAAACCAAAGTAAAAAAATTCAGTTTTCGAGGTTTTGAAATAATTGTTACACAACATTATAGCAAATCACTTTCCAAGTAAAAGATTGGGAAATTCTCATTTTACTATCTCCACGTTATAAAGCACATCCCTTTTAATGAGCTACTACCATATCATTGTGCAACTGTATTGGGCCCGGGCTAAGAGGGTTGGGTCCGTTAACCAGTATCAGAACAGCAGAATGTGGAATTTATCGTTGCAATGAAATCATTGCTTTTGTCGATTTGACCATGGAGCTAATACCCTACGGAAGGGTATTAACTCCATGATGTGACGTCCGATCACTTAAGCAACAAGAGCCAGCGTTTAGGACACCAAGATTTTCTCCCATACTCGCCTATACCCATAGGTCCAGAACTCGTGCAGTAATGACTATAAATAAAGAACTTCCTGCAACCTAGGGCAAATTTTCTCTGCCATACATATTACCCTGGTATGGTAGATAAAGCACTGAAGAGGCAAGCTTGTGGGATTCCCTACATATGAGGCCTACTGCCGACGTAGGATATCAAATTTTTCGAAGATATTAAAAGCATAGATGTCCTTAAAATGACTATTTGACTCCTCGTGGGAGCTGAAATATCGGAGAGAAAGCGATGGTCCCTGTTTATTCGTATTTAAAACAAGCAGACACTGATTAATGTTTGACACTAGTAATACTACTTATTTGAAGGAACATTGTTAATTAGAGAAGTCACCACTGCTAAATATATTCCATTTTCAAGAAGTATATTTCTTTTCAGCGTCGTTCCAAACAAACACAGTCACAGAAGGCACAGACAATTTGTAGATCATTTACCATGAAAATAGCTTCTTTTCAGTTTCAGGACGGAGAGCAACAGGACGGAGAGAAAAACGCACGTCCGCCCAGCTTCCCCTCCTGATATGCAAGGCTTTTCGATCGGGAAGACGACGGGTGACAGTACCGCATAGACCTTATGCATTTGATGTCACGGAGTAGAAAGTGCTCCCTCGTTTGGAGAAAAGCGCGCGAGATTGCAAGACTTAGTTACAAAAACAAATGCAGTCAGCTGATTTGTCAACCAATCGCATACGCGGGTAAGTCTCCTACACGCATGTGAGAAGTCTAAGCCTTCATTATTTTTCCTCCAAAATGACGTCGCATGACGTCAATACATAAGCTGCATTGATGTCATGAGACGTCATTTTGGAGGAAAACAATGAAGCACACTGCAAGCACAACGTGGAATTCACACGCTCGTGTAGTATACTTGCGTGCGTATCCGATTTATTCACAAATCAGCTTTCTGCATTTGTTGGTATAACTTGTAGTTTTACACACTTGCCATCAAACGAGGGAGCACTTTCTGTTCTATGACTTCACATGCATAAGGTTTAAAGAGGTTCTTCAAGCGACGTCATACTACGGTTTGAATTGACCTGTACCGCCATTTTGGAGGTAAAACTTACTGCACGTGCAAGACCACCCATATGCACATTCACTGCCTTACGGGGTAAGAGGAAAGGACCCCGTAAAGAATTCACGGGATTTCCCCATCAGCCTGGATGACCTCCAACTAACCCAGCAGACGTACGTGTCTGGAGGGCGGGCTGCTTGCCAAGGCAGGCACGTGCAGCCGCGCGAGACTTCTCGTTGCAGTGGCCGAATTTTCGGGCAGCTACGCCCCTTACGAGCCGCGCGTGAGCTAGGAAAGACGTGCGAGAGCGGAGGTCTCGCCGGCTGCCTATGTACCCTCTAAGGAGGTGTCTGTGAGTGCTTCACTGTGTACACATAGTATCGGCAAAAGGCGTCGTGATATGTTTTGTACCTCTTTTTCAAAGAATATTTTCTTAACTTAACTATAATTGATTGTACTTACGTTTACATGTAGGCATGCATGTGGGCTACATGTGCTTGGTTTAAATGCTTCATAACATCTCGATGAAAAGTGTATTGTGGGCCTAATATTTTTAGTCGCTCACCGGATATGAAGTGAGCACTTGGCAGTTTAGTATACGGACTCCCGAGTTCAATATTTCTGATGACTAAATTCAGAAACCCATCTATCACTACGTTGTACATTTGTTGAAATTCGATAATAACACTTTTGGCCCTGTGATTTGCCTTGAAGATTACGCAACAAACTTTCGCTATCATTAAAATAATATTCTGTATAAAAAATATACTAAACATTTTAACCTTTGACCAATACATTTGTCCACAGAGTACATGCTGAGCGCTATAGTGTCAGTGATGTCCAATATGTCTGACTCAGAAAATCCTAAGCTTTAGCTGGAAGGAGCGTCCCACAGTAAAGGAATAGAAGGTGCAGAACGGTCACGTGTCGTGGGAATGTATTAGAACGGTTCATATAGTAGTCTTATACACCCGTATATTTGCTTGCATAACTAAATGAATGTTCTCGTTAGCATTTTTTTCAGTGAAGGTCAAAGAAAACTAACCCATGCTCAGCAGGCCAGACTACGTACTGCCAGAAGACGACCACAAAGTCAACAACCGAGCAGCGAAAGGGCGAAGTTATTGTAGCGCAATACACGTATGATGACATTTCAAGAGTTGCTTCTTAGCCATTCCAAGTCATAATGACACATTTAGTAGTCAGTAAATATCTTCCAATGAGAATAGTGATCTGGGACAACAGCTATGCTTTCTCAACACTTACGGCCGAATGTTTACCAGAAAATTGATTTACCCTCTACCAGATTTCTTGGATTCTGTCTCCAGAGCCAGATGAAAGCCATACTCAGTTCATGTATAGTCTCGGCTCTTAAAAATAAGATTTAAAGTTTAGGTAGCACATTTTCAGATTGTCTCCTATGATGAACCAGAAAAAAGTTTAGTGAGCCACTCTTGTAAAACAGCAGGCCTAAGTAGAGAAATTATAAAAAGCTAGACAATAGTGAGAGTTTGTATTGGCGTGTTTAGACAACGTGGATAGTTTCTGACCCTGGAGATATTGTATTTGTCACTTCTCCTTTTAGTGGGTCAGCCCCCCACCCCCTGATCTTTACAGCAAGGGCCTGCCAATCAGTTACCACCCCCGTGAATATTTAATACCCAGCAAGAGCCAATGTACTCTACACGTCCCGAAATACCTCTTCCATTACTGGTTATTACCTACTTAGGTCAGTGGCCAGCTTTGAGGCCAAAGTATAGAGTTAGGGAGAATTTCATCTGTCAATGGAATTATATCTGTGGAGAAACGGGAGTTTGGCCATCTTCAGTGGGAGTATGGATAAAGAAATATCTTTCATTTTTTTCAAGGTGCTGAACATGCCCTCGAACCGTGACGCAGTTTCGAAGACGGAGGGAGTTCGGAAGAGTCGCCCTGGGTCGTCCTTTGTCGATGAGGACGGACGCATCGTACACATCGATCTTGCTATTGGGCTTACAGATCATCTGACGCATTACTGAGATGCATATTGACAAGATTTCTAGCAACAAATGGGGGCAGTTTCGGGCAAATTACCTCCCCACAGGTCTATTTTAAAAGGAGCCGCTCTTTAAAAAATTAGCCGTACAAAGTCACAGGTGAACAATTGACACTTTAAACGTCTTAGATTGCAGGAGAATGCAGTCTACATCACAAATTTGCGAAAACAAATTAGTTTTTACAATACCTGAAGGGCGGGCTCCCAATAAGGAAAACCTTTAAAGACATTAAAAACAAAAATACCAAGCTCCTACCACCTGCACTGTTATGAAAGAAACTCCTCATGGATACGAAAACATCGTGGCAGAAGTGTAAATGTGACATGTGCGCTGTTCTGTGCGGATATCTGCGTATAAAAATTAGAACGCATAATAGAAAACGCCAATGTAAAAAGAGCCTGACGTGCGTGCGCGTTACCAGTGAGCTGTAGAGCTATGCCCAAGGAACCATTTTCTCTGTGTTTGTATCCTGAATACGTAAAACTCACCTTTTTGCACTTTAAAAAGTGAATGCACTAAATTGTTTTGTCGTTAAAAGCACTAAGACATCAAAGCCCATGTTGATCAGCTCACAGTATTCTGGACCAAGGAAGCTACTAGGGTGGATCAAACACAAATTCAATCACTTCCTATTTATGCAAAGCAAATTGCAAAGGCCACAAGTACTGACCGTGTCTTGTCAAAAGTAAAACATTTTGTTCTATACATTTGGCCAGAAGAGAGGCGTATTGGTCAGGAATTACTACCATATTTTAGTAACAGAGATGAACTTTCAATTGAAAGCAATTGTTTGTTATGGGGTATACGAGTGATCGTTCCTTTACGTTATCAAAATAAGGTTTTAAGCGAATTGCATACAGGCCATCAAGGTATGGTCAGAATGAAATCCCTTGCCCGGATGCATGTTTATTGGCCAGGGTTAGACTTACAGATTTAAAAGCATGGTCTGGTGACCAAATCTGATGCTTTCAAAAAAAGCAGAAAAATTTTCTGTGTTAGGCAGTGAAAACCCCATCTCAATAGCATCTTGCATTCGGAAGATACAAATTTTTGAAGAAATACTACATTTTCAGTTTCCCTAGTGCATGATGGGAAATCTGTGATGTCATCTGGGCAAATGGATTTGATGTCGCTTTTGTATTTCTTTATAATGTTGATATCACTATATTGAATATTCCATAACTTTATTTGCTGTACCATAAGTATGGAACAGTTTTTCACTATATCTCCATGGAAAAACATCTAAACATTCCAACGGTATCAAATTTCAAGGACAAACCAGGTAGCCAATTATGAAGAATAACAAAAGGAATCTGAGGCAATTTGCCCACTTTGGATCACGTTTTGTGACCTTGAGGAAACTTGGAGGTATTTCTTATTAAAAGCAACCAATCTTTAGGTAGAGATATCTTGAGTTAGGACTGGAGTTTTGATATGGGGTTTGGATGACATGTAATGAAAAATTTTTATCTTTCATGTAAGACCCCTACAAAATGCCACCAGACAATGCCTTTAACATTTAGTAGAGGCTTGTAGTGGTTGTCAATCAGTTCAATCTGCCCCTCCCAAAAGTAATATTAATTGGGATTGGCCTACCATGCCAAGGTACCACATTCATATTGATTTTGCGTTTCCTTTTCAAGGCAATATGCATTAAGAGTTGTCGACGCTCATTCTACATGGTCCGAAGTCATTTTGATAAAATCAACTACGGCGTCAAAAACTATTACTGAGTTAAAAACAATGTTTGCACGGTATGGGTTGCCGAAAGAAATCGTATCCGATAATGGTCCACAATTTACAACCGAAGAATTTCAGAATTTTTGTAAACAAAATGGTATTTATCATATCAGAACAGCTGTTAACCACCCTGCTTCGAAGGGTGAAGCGGAGAGACTCGTCTGCACTTTCAAACAGGCACTGAAGAAAGTCAAAATTTGATAGTGCTCCAATTCGGACGAAACTTTATCATATTTTGCTTTCATATAGAACCACTCCCCACTCCGTTACAAAAGAGACCCCAGCAAAGTTTTTCTTTGGGAGAGAATTCTAAACTTTAGACCTCCAGACTTTAGAGGATCCACAGGTAAATAGGCTCAGGGTACTGCAACTAAGGTTTTGAGTCCCGTGACATTTATTGTTCAAGTTGAAAATCAAATGTGGAAGCGTCATATTGATCAAATCAGAGCAAAGCCTCGTACTTCACATACAAAACTGTTTAATAACAATCATAGAAGTTCTGAGGAAATTCTAGGGTCTGAACCTACTCTTGACCGTGACGAGCTTACTAAAAGTAAGCCCAGTAAAAATACTCCGGAAAACACATTTTCAGAGGAAAATTAAATCGCCTGTTCAAACTACTCCTGAAAATAAAGCTTCAGAGAAATTCATGTCACCAGTTGAAATGATTTCCGAAAGTAATCAAAACAAAGAACCAGGCTCGTCGTTGCCAGTTGTAGTGTCGGCTCCTGAGAATAAACCAGAACTACTTATTTTAAAGCGATCTACAAGAAATCGTAAGCCACATGTTCTTTTTAATGCAAGCAATTAAGTTTTATGTTAAAAGAAATTTTACTTTGAAAGATTGAATAAATGTAAAATAAGGATTTGAAAAGTAAAGTGTAACAAGACTGAATATATTATGTATGAAGAAAAAGAATTTCTCACTGATTTAACAAGGGAGGAGTGCTGAGTATCTACTTTGCACTGCTTCGGTTCTTTTGCTATTCTCATGTTACTGTATTCATTTGCCTGCTATGTCATTCATTTGATATAAGAGTCAAGTCTTTATACCAAGCAGCACATCAAGAACATACTCTGAGTTGTACGTTTACCATTGTGTTTGCCTGGATCTTTTAGTCTGTGTGTTTGTCTGGTTTGTTCCCGGGGACCAACACTACAGTTACCAAATGCATTTTAAACCATGAAAATCGGTTTAGATTTAGCGAAGTTATGCAAGGAAATAAAATTCAACAACCTGTCAAATAAAATTCAATAACCTGTCAAATTATTGATATTTGAGACAAAAAAACATATCAAATAGGTACTATATGTTCCGAAATTAACAACTAGCATGCCTATCATTACAGACGAGCATTATTTCTTGATATTTTCAGCAATGGGCTACACCCCTAGTCTTTGTTCGGGCTGTGAATAACTGGTAGAAATACCAAGGTCAGTTTGTTGTTTGCGGTTTTCTATCGTTGAAAACTCGGCAAAGTCGTGACGCTATCGGCCAAGTCATGACGCCCAGTTTCAAGGGGCAGATTTCTAATGAAATTGAGTGAATTTGAATGTGAGTCTATCATTTGGAGTGGGGATTTTAATTGTGTCCGTGATATTTCATTGGATAAAATTGGTGGCCGGCCAATTACTTACTATAGTTCACAAGGGTGCATCAAAATTATAATGGAGGAGTATGAACTTGTGGATATCTGGAGGAAATTAAATCCTACTGTTAGGAGGTTTACTTTGAGCTCTTACACTAACCATCCAATTCAGTGCCGTCTTGATTTTTTCCTTGTCTGTTGTAACTTGTATTCTGAAGTGGATGATTGTAATATATATCCTGGTTTCATAACTGATCACTCATCAGTTAGTGTCAGAATGGTTTCAACAACTGAAGCTAGGGGAAGGGGATTTTGGAAATTCAATGTTTCCCTTCTTCATGATATTGATTATATTCATGAGATTAAAGAGTGTATTAAGGAAGTGAATGCAAATTGTAGTTATATGAGTCCAGATGTTTTGTGGGAATTTTTAAAATGTCAACTTAAGAACTATCACCATAGAGTACTCTGGAAGAATGTCCAAAATTTGAAAGGAGCAAGAGGACCTGCTTGTTAACAAGATCAATGAGCTCAAGTTACGGTACTCCACTGGCCCAAAGGAAGAGTTGTTAGAAGAAATGAAAATGAAAATGAAAATGAAAATGAATATATATATATATATATATATATATATATATATAAACAAACATACATACATACATGTATATACATATATATATATATTTATATATATATATCTATATATATATATTTATATATATATTTATATGTATATATATATATATATATATATATACATATATATATATGTATATTATACCTTATATATACATATATATATATATCTTATATATATCTTATATCTTATATACATAGTCTTCATTTCCATATATATATATTCAAAATATGCTAAAGGGGGCAGCTGTCCTCTTCGCCCCAGACCCTCCCCCCGATACGCGCCTGATGCCTTGCATCCGCTTATGAAAATCATTAAATTTGCGAAAATCGTGATCTTAAAGTTTTATGAGATTACATTCATCTACCTCAGTCCTGTTGGTAAAAAGCAAGTCTTCATTTCCATGTTCACATGATTGTGTTAAACCACCTAAACGTTTTATCGATACGAAGAACACTACCATAGAAATCTTTTAACACCTTAACCTTGCATCTAAATATGTCATCTCTCATCCGCATGTGTACACCGTTGTTACAGGCAACAAATTCTTCGTGAAAGCTATCTTTAGACTTACGTAGACCTAATGCTTCAGTTAAGATTTCCCAAACACTCATAATTTAAACGGGCATCGCATTATTTTACACGGCTTTATTACTATGCTGGCATTATCACGTGAAACCATCATACCTTTTCATCGAATCGGATATCGAAATACTACTGAAAAGCTTTGCGCTCAAAACTTCGCATCTCTATATGTCACTATATGCCATCACGCATCCGCTAAAACACCCCTTCAGGCCTTTGTATAAATGACCTATTGGCGGACTGGGGACCTTGAAGTTTCATGAGGTAAAGCATCCATATGCAAATCGCCGTAAACAGAATGACATGTTATGTTTTCAGATAATCAGGGATATGTTATTACTCTAGATACATATAGATACCGTTCTTTGTGAGTTAACTGATATTATTTTATTTTGAAATGTTAGCTAAATGGCTGATGAAAATTTTAGTTGAATTATTGTTTACTTTAATTATGGGTGACGATTCTTGGGCATAGGGTAGGGGTATTTTCTCCATGAAATTCGAAGAAGGATATGTGTACTTTATGCCACTCCCACACAATAAAGTCACATCCGCAGATCAAATCAAGTTCCTTATTATTGTTGAAAGTAAAGTTAGATGTTTTTAAATGTTGTTACTTGTTTGGCGGTCTTCGGGGGCACCCATCCCCGATTAAGTTGTCTCATCATCAGAACTGGGCCCTGTTTCATAAAGACTTACCCTCAATTTTAAGTTTGATTTCAATAAGACTATTGCATGACACATCAAACTTAAAATCAATCTTAACACTTTTAATGAAACAGGGCCCAGGTCTGGTTGTTGTGGCGATCACCGACGCAACGGTGCCGAGAAGGCTCCCCTGGGTCGGTTAGTTTGGCGTCCCTTGGCCGATCGAGATTACAGTACGTGTAGGTCGTTTGCTCTCCTCATGTCAAAGACGAGGAACAGGCTAACAGTATAATGGTAAAACAGGCCGACTCCGCCCCACGGAGGAACTGAAACACCACACGAGGGCGGTGGCTTCATGCAAGCCGGGTTGAAGTGTGTGGCAGGTTGTTGCCCTACAAAAATAAAACGAAAGTTTGAAAGGCAACCCCCACGACACAGTCTTAGCTTATTTTCGTAGGCCGTCATTATGGGCTTTGAGTCTTGACCCGATTGTGCTTATTGGCTAATCTGGTCCCAGGTCGATGTGGGCTCAACTTTTTATTAATTATAAAACTTTCTGTATGCACAAGATGAAAATGCTGAAACTTTCAATTGTTTCGGTTTAAATGCACCAAGCTCGGAATTTGGAAAATTGGATGGAAGGGCTTCTATCCGGAGAGGCCCTAGATGCCCTCTCTTTATCAAGGCTGCAACTCGGACTCGGAATCAGTGCGGACTCGAGTCCATTAGTTTCTGGGCTCGGAATTGACCCGACATAGGTTGCAGCTGGACTCGGGCTGGGAACTCACTCCAGCTGAGTCCACAAACTTCCATGCTTCGTTATAGTTGCATAGTTCAGTACATGACGGGTCATACTTTGTCACCTAAATGATAGGATGGGCTAGACTGTGGAACTTGACTCCTGATGGTATCCTTTTCAGTTACCTATTTAACAGTGCTACTTCTTGATAGTATACGAAAACCATTTGCATGCTGTGCTACATTACCTTCTGACCTGACTGGGAATTGGTCCGGAATTTGGAAACTGAAATCGGAAATGAAGGGTACTGGACTCTGAACTGGCCATAAATTTTAGCACCTAGAAAAGAATTGGCCGGAATCTGGTTAGGTGTACTATGGTATATCCCTGGCGCTCAAATGGGAAACTTAAATAGGCACTAATCCTCAGACCTTAACATTTCAAAGTTGTCCATTTCTTAAATTTTTGTGGTTCGTTTATTGTGCATCTAATAACATTTGAAGAGAAATAAAATAACTGTTTCATTTCAGTTATCTTCGGATTTCTAAATATCCCAGGAATTCCATTGGCTCCCTCTCAGGTTCCGCACCTGGGTTTTCCTGTGGTTCTGGACATGAACACGACGTGTGTGCAATTTATGTTTAAGTCTGCGGTACTTGCCAAGTTCCATCTTCTTCACTGATCCCCCTCCCCTGAATTTTTCATTTCTTGTCAAAGGCAAAAGGAATGTCTGTAATCACCCACGAGCAAGTGTATGTATATGGTCGCTATCGTTTTGGTGGAGGTCAAACATCATTTGAGGTCACGAGACTTCAAAAAGGGAAAACCTCGTAAAAACTTGTTATTTAGAGATCGGAATGATTGATACTTTTCTATTCATTCTTAGTATGAAGATTTTCATGTGAAGCAAAAGGTTCATTTCATATTTGGTGGAGGTCAAAGTTTATTAGAGGTAAGCACTGATAAAACTAAGAAAATCTTGTAAACTTTTTTTTAACACGATATCTCAATGTTGGTACTTTTCATACTGGGTGTGTAGATTTTTTTACAGTGAGAGGACTCGGAAGGTTTCTATTGCTTTGGGCAGAGGTCAAAGATATTTGAGGCCAAAAAGGAAACCTTGAGAGAACGATATTCTGAAGGTAGGAATGATGGATACTTTTAATATTTCGTAAAAAGATTTGTCATATATAGAAAATAAACCCTACTGTGCTAGGTGTCGGTCAGAAGTCATATAAGTTCTCCAGAGGTCACACGCCGAGAATGTCGTGAACACTATATGAACTTTACATAAGGTGTAACTCACAGTTAGCAAGTGGATGTTTCATATGAAGTTAGGAAATGCCTCTTGTTTGTCATCGAGAGAAAGGTCATTTGAGGTCACCGAAAGTCAAATTGTGAGTAATTGGTGAACAGGATATTTCAAGAAGGGTAACATTAAGGGATATCATATTTAGCATGCAGATGTCCTACAATAAATTAAAGATACCCATCACCTTTTGTGGGAAGGGACGTCATGTGGTGTCATCTGAAGTCAAATTGTGAAAAAAACTGTATGAGAAGTGAAACTTTAAGGGATATCTCACTTAGCAAACTGAGGTTCCATATTGATTTCAAGACGCTTACTGCATATTAGGGAGGCCAAATGTCATGCAGAGATATCATCCTTTCACCCTACTAACCTTCCATAAATCTAGCGACGCCACTGAGATAGGACGTCAAATTGGAGGAATTGATCAGTCCTCTTCAAGGATAATTCCTACATTATATTAATGACGGTGTTTAGTCTTGAACAAGGTTGGCGACCGACCCACTCGAAATATTCCGATCTCAATAAGTCACTGGTGCACGGTATAGGCCTACTGGCCAAATTTTAAAGGAATTGACTATGATGTGGTGCCCATGACTTGTGACTTTCGCAACTGATTTACTGCAGTACTTACATAGTGTAATGTACAATTGTTTTAGAAACTGATGAACTGAACCTCACTGTCTTTTAATGAACTTGTTTTCTTTAACTTCTCAAAGCCAGTTATATGGTCCTGCCTACAGTAGGCGGACGTAGGGCAATTTCATTTCATTGCATATAACCTCAGGACATAATATATATTATTTTAGTCTAATAGAGAAAAATGCTTGGCATTAAGAGACAAATTGATGCACGTACACAGTACGCACTATACTTGGCTATCGTAGGCAGTTGAATTTCAAATTGCACACAGGAAATTTCTAGGTCGTGCAAACACACTTACCTTGCTGGTGTGTACTTGTCACCTAAAACCACGAACGCTTGACTTCATCAGTTACGGGCTCTCTGTTCTTATCAGAAACTTCGTTCTTATCGGTTAGGTAAATGGTGATGCGGTTAAGACACGCAAAGAAAGTACCATAGTTAAAACAAGAGCAACAACGTTGCCGCAGCTCAGCTCAGTAGCGTAACTGGGGTGCCTGAAGTGGGGGTGGGGGCAGGGATGAAATAGGGTAAATGTACCGACAACATATAGTCAATGTATCGACACTTAGTGTCAAAGGGTTATCACTTAACAAGTCACCCCTGCACCCGTGACCCCCATCCACCTAACGGTGGCGCCAGGATTTGCCCGACGGGGGAACAGACTCCCCTACGAGAGGGCTAGATACCCGAAGCCTTGGACAGCTCCCATCCCGTCGAGAGGTTGGTGAGGGAGAATTTGAAGAAAACCTGTGTACTATACCATGTCATTGCGGGGCATATTTTGCATAAAATTTGTATTTACAATAGGGATATAGTTCCGCGCCGATTTTTCATGAGTGTTTAACACTCCTATTTCCTCGAATTATCAAATAATTTAGAAAACAGTAGCTTTCAGATGTAGTTATATACTTCAATCGGCTTCTCTTCATTTCTGGGCTCGTATCTGGTGTGGGTATGGTAAAAAAGTCTGGCCATGGGGTCTTGAACATTTTGACTGGCAGATAGGGTGGATAAATGAAAATGCGTGTTTGAAAAGGGTCATCACTATTCTGCTCTGAATAAACACTGATTTTTCCCTGCGTCACTGAAAAGATTGGCCTGTTTTGCCTATTGCGCAAAGCCATTTAAAGGAATGTAAATGTTTCATTCAATGCCCACCATACACAGGTGTAGCGATGGCAAGGGCATTTTCAGCACATTCTCCTCCCCCCCCCCACCAATTATTTCAAGCAATGTGTTAATAAAAAACAGAAAATGTTTTCTTTAGCAGACGAAAATACGACATTCGCATTATATGCAAACTTTGATAAATATGACCAGCTTGGCAATTAACATATAAAGCATGAAATATAGAATTTGACTGAGGGCAGGTACAAATGTTTACTATGATATTGAAATTTATTGTCTCGATTACCTCAATACGTTCTCGTTTTATGTCATTAACAATAGCATAGAAGGATGGACGGTTTTCCTTTTAAAGCTTTGTAATCATTGATTTTAGTACTTAATACTTTTCGGCAGCTGTAGAATGTGACGATGGTCAGGTATATACACTCACAATGGCTGCATTTGATATTTCAAAAGGAAGATATCTTGACCTCGTCCAAACAGAAAAAAGGTCAATATCTGGAATTTAAACAGTATGACATACTTTGGGCTAGCTAACTGACCAGTCCTTTGCAATATATGTACCTGGCCTGTCACCATTTGCTGAAAACTGTCTGCCGTGATAAATCAGAAAGTAAATGTTGATGCCTCATCAGGCATTATGTTCTGTGAAGTTTCATTCGAACGCTTTTAAGGAAAGGATTGCAACTTCTCTTCTTATTGGGCAATGAAACAAAAGATGCGTAGGTTGGTGACAGTTTGTTCCAAATGTATAAACTTCCTTGAATACTGTTAATATTAAAGCCGTCATTCAATAGAGAAACTGAGATGAGTCGGTTGTGCATTTTTAATCTTTTTTTTTTGTATCCCGTTCCTTGCATCACAATTGCCGTAGTATCAATTGTTCTTTCAAAGTTTTTACCAATCGTGGCTCTACTGTGTAGCCCTGACTACTCATCCGGTTATCGTACAACATTTTCGAGCTTTAAGGTGCGTTCACACCAAACCGAAATCTGCTGCGTTTTGCGGGCGGTACGCGAAATTTTTTTCCCAAGACAACTAGGGGCAATTTTACTCCAATGAAAATTTTGAAAATTTCCCCATTCGTTCTGAGATAACAAATTTCGCGTCCCGCCAGCAAAACGCAGCAGATTTCGGTTTTGGTGTGAACTCACCTTTAGTCAGGTAGTATAGGCTCCGAATCCTCCCTACACAAGAAGTACTAGTGGCTAACATCTTACCGTCTAGAAACAAAAGGACTATTAAACAGCCTTTACAAACTAGGGTAGACCCAGATTTCGTACACTTACACCTTTATGACTTAGTCATCCGATCAATTAAAAACCTGAAAACTAGAATGGATAGGGTTTGTAGTCCCTCAGGAGATCATCAACCGACAACAAGAAGACGAAAAACATTCAACTCTTCATCAAAACAAAAAAGACACGACACAATTCATTCACGGCTCTACGAAAGAGCCCTTACTCGTGAATATAAAAACTTTATTTGTTTTAATCTCAAGAACTATATACACATCGAAATTGAGTTAACATTTCATCAGATGGCATACAAAGAAGCCCCTTTTTAAAAAACAAAAGTACACTTTTATGTAAACTATTCCTGACATTTCCAACACTTGTGAAAAAACAAAGGTTAATAGTAAAAGAATATTTTTGGTTAATTACATCACGAAACTTTTAAAACGTCCACGACGATATTTACATCCTCAGGGTAAAACACATCAGCAATCAAGTCATATTTGAGTGTTAAGGGGAAATCTTCAATGAAACATGTCTTCAAGCTTTGTCACTTCTACAAAAGATAAATCTTTCTGTTATGATGGTGTGACTAGAAGTTATGATATAGCATTCCAGGTAAGGAAAGTGAATTGGTAATCGAATGATGAAAGTGTGGTTTTTAACATCTAACAACAAACTAATAGCATTGTTTTGATTCCAAAGCCAATCAAGGATCTTGATTAACCTAACAGTACTGACCAAAAACCCCTTTAAATACAAAATAGTGACTACAAATGTTACTTCCAAGCGAATTGCCCGAAAGATAATTCTCCATGACATTGTCGGCGCTCAACAAACTAGTTTTTGTTTTTTTATTGTTTCGATGTCATGTTAAGTGTAAATATACCGACATACACATTATATAATTACGTCGACGAGGTTCATTCTGTCGTGAAACTTGAAAATAACTCTAAAATCTCTTTGTTATTTTTATTGCAACGAGAGTTGTTAACACTGAGTAAGGTTGTTTCTAATGATAGCAGGAAAGGTATCCTAAGTAAAGATAATTCGGGGATAATTTGTCTTTACGAAGGGAATGAGACAGCGCCGTCGGTTAGTCCAGTTTGCTAACATAAGCATCCGAATGTTTAGCTTTGAAGGTTTGTGTAATTCCATACTCAAAAGGGTTTCAATTACGAATAAATATTTAAATGTTCTGGACAATGCAAAAGGCGTTTGTACAGAAACGTGCAGATACAGATAGAAAAGCCTACCAGTGCCAACTTGGGAAATCATGCTCCAGTACGCGCAAGTGTATGATTTTGTTACTGAAGTGGCTAGTACAAAAATATTGCATAACGACCGCAGTCTGTCACAGTACCCTCGAAAAAGACTCACGTTATCAGTAAGTTTTACATAGTAATGAGGCACTACTCGTTGTTGCAAAAAGAACAGTCGGAAATGTGACACCGTATTGGGCAAGCAGAGCTACGAAAATACACCTGCGCGTGGTTAAGGGTTAGTGGATGGCGAATGAGAGGTACTTTCCTGTCTTGACTAGTGTTTACGACATCATTAGAAGAGTCTCAAAAACACAAATAACGTTAGCAGAACAGTATGTTGCCTAAAACTAAAACTAACAGAGTTCACAAAAATACCATTACATGTCCATCATCAAAAACACCGATACACAGGATTATTATTATCACCGCCGCCGCCGCCGTCGCCGTCATCATCATCATCATCATCATCATCATCATCATCATCATCATCATCATCATCATCATCATCATCATCATCATCATCATCATCATCATCATCATCATCATCATCATCATCATCATCATCATCATCATCATCATCATCATCATCATCATCATCATCATCATCATCATCATCATCATCATCATCATCATCATCATCATCATCATCATCATCATCATCATCATCATCATCATCATCATCATCATCATCATCATCATCATCATCATCATCATCATCATCATCATCATCATCATCATCATCATCATCATCAATCATCATCATCATCATCATCATCATCATCATCATCATCATCATCATCATCATCATCATCATCATCATCATCATCATCATTATTATTATTATTATTATTATTATTATTATTATTATTATTATCATTATTATTATTATTGATATTATGTGGTTTGAGGAAAATGGACAATAAAAGATGTTTTTAACAGACTAAAACAAATTTGAAATATTAAATTATTGAATTTGGAGATACACTTTTGTCGCTATGGTTTGTTTGCAAAAATAATTCTCGTAATTGTGCTTCTGTTAGTCAAAAACTACATTTGCCTTGTTACAAATATTGCTTTCGATCATTTAGTAAAGAATTTTTCCAGCCTCCCGTCTGCGATAAGGGTGGGAAATTATTCAAATTATTCAAATAATTCATTTTTTTTAATTATTCAAATAGTTGAAATTACTGAAATTATTGAAATTTTTGAAATTATTCACTATTCAAACTATTCAATTATTCAAATCATTCAAACCATTCAAATTATTCAAATCATTCAAATAACTCAATTTACTTAATATAATTAAATTTCCGTAAACACCATGTATCCTAGCACAACTGGACAGAAGGCTTTTCAGATAACGGAAAAAACTGGATAAAACAGGTCTCATGTTTTGGCTTCATGTACCGTACACTGGTTCACTACGAAAGTGCGTCAAGACAATTTTCCATTAATTGTATATCGGATAGCAAAATGACACAAAAACTGCCCCGAGATATTTAATAATTTTCGCCCGATGATGTGTAGACTTCCATAATCCTGACATTTTATTCCCAAATTCGGGCCGACTGTTTCCTGAATTATCAATAACTTGTACACCTTAAATGTGTGCATGATCTGAACGAAAGCTCTAACGATCTCCAGAGGTACCTAGAGTATATAAACATGGCATAACTTCCAAAAATATTGAAGACACATTTGTAAAAGACCCTCAAAGAGTCTCTCCCAGTGTTTTCGTTACATATAAGACAATTCAAAGCCTCATCTTAAAATTAAAGTAGAAGTCAAGTTTAAAAGAAGTCTCAAGGATAGCAAAGAACTTGTAAATATGGTCATTGTATGCAGAGTTTGTCTTGGAAAAGGGGAAGACAAAAACATATCTTTGAACAAAAGTTGCAAGAACTAATTCTATACCTTTGTTTCTTGTATTAAGCCCTACTCTCATTATTCTCATTACTCGGATTCTTTTGAATGACCTGGCCTTTGTTACTTCTTCCATCGGCGTTGACAGTGTTGCCTGTTGGTATGCCTATCTCTTCATGTACCTGACAAGTTTTTGGTTTATCCTTTGGACCACGTCTAGAAACTGGAATGAAAACTAAAATTTATGGAACACAATGTAAACAATAGTATTGCTTCTTTTGCATTCACAATAGCAGAATGTAACCTACTTTGCCATTTGAAATGTCCGTTTCAATAGTGTATTTTGAGTATTATCTCCCTTTCATTGTCATAGTGTCTCACCTTCAGCTAAAGGGTACGGAAGAATCTTCACCTAGACAGCGTGGTCCTTTAGGAATCGAACAGAGTTAACTATATAACTTAATGTGTCATTGACCTTGCAATAATTTACCTAATGAATGGACGATATCTGCCTTTCTGTACACCAGGGCATAGACAAGAGATTACGTACACTTTAAACACAGTGGTTTATATTCAGCACTATGGAAGGGAAGGCCCAAATTCCTAAAAGTTACTAGTAAAGCATTTTAAAATATGGAAACTATACTGAGATGTTTTTACGCCAGTGTGTTTCACCCCTCCCATTGTGTTCAACTGTAAGTAATATACTTGTCACAATTTGTAGCGATAAATACAGATATCGCACATAAACAGAAGATTTTATTTCAATAGAGGATGTTGTTTGTCCGGTTGTGTTATGTTTTGTCGTTTTAGCTGATGCTGCAAACTTTAACTTTTTATGTAACTTCGGAAAGATATCCGGCGGTTCATATGGAACTACACCATTAAAGAGGCCCATCATCGCTTAAGCCCTCCTGGACTTTAATATTATTTTTACTCTTTCCATGCGTTCTTTGAAGTTAGTTTAACTATTATTTTATATTGTACGTTGGACAGATTCATTTTTTGTTTCTTTTGTGCAGTCACTATGAATCCGGGATTGAATCAGTAAAGTATCCTTATTTCGTTTTCTAGTGAGTTGTCCGGCTATCCGATAAAGTTGCCACACAAAGAATAAGTTAAAGACTGATGTAGACTGGTGACATTTAAAATGACCACCATGATAATGGCGTTCTTTTGGTTGAAATTAATGATGCGGTGCTACAAAAATTTAAAGGCGGAAGGTTCACTGCACATCAACGTTTTGCTAGGGCGATTTTGCATGCCACCATTTTAGCCATCCTCGACAACGTTTTGGCTTTTTGCGTTTTTTTTTTTTCGCTGCTTCAACATGTACAAGTTTCCGGGACTTTTCTCTCATTTCTGTAATTTTCCTGAAGGAGGGAATTTGTCTATGATTTTTCCCACTTTTTTGTAGGTTTTAAAAACTTCTTTTATTCGCTTGTCTTTGTTATTTTCATTTTCATCCAAAGATTAACCCAATGTTTCCAAATATTGTTGGTGAGTAATATTTGCCTACGTCTATGAGATTTGCTGAATATTTCCAAAATATTTCTTCGAAACTTTAACGAGAGGACATTAAGCGAATTTGTTAAGATGAACATGCATCCAAGCCTTTAAATAAAAGAAAGAGCAGCGAAAAAATATTATAGAATAGATTTAAGTACTAATAGTGAAAATTTTTTCTTGTCACCAAATACTCCGAGATTGCTTTGGCTTAATAAAGTGACACACACACACACCTAGGCAGAGGTTAAGCCTCGAGTAGGTAAGGACCATGGCAGAAATACACCCTTTAAGGAGCTTAGTATTAATAATTTAACAGAGGAAAGGTTATCCTTTTGGTCAATTCAATGTTTTAGCCATCCTCTACTAATGTGACAAATGAAGCACAACGCAAAGGGATGTTGCACCAAAAAGAACCTAAAGGGCAGTTTCTGTACAGGTTCTTATTTCTGGAAAGCCATTTGGATTCAGTTTTGCAAGAAGCAGTCATTACAAGTTACACTTCTCACCTCATTTTTTAGGTCAATTTGGGTCAAAAATTGCCCAAATGCCATATAGGTTATCTCTCAAATTGAACATTTTTTTTTTTGCAATTAGAGGGCACACCCCTTCCGTTTCGACGCCCCCCCCCCCCCATGCTGGCAATTAGAATGTCTCATTAGAGACCTAACCTGGCTAAGTCACAGTGTCAATTTCCCAAACCTTTGTAGTAGTGCTCATAAACATATTACTATGTTTCAAGAGGATGAACCAAAAATTACCCATTGCTTATTTCTCTTGTTGGATTATACCACACTGATTTGTTTGGAGAAGTTTTGTAAGGTCACGAAGATCGTCCTAAAGCCTATTGAGAGGTACCAAAGCATGGATGAGCATATTCTAAGTCCCACCTCCGTATAATTTGTTTTGTTACCTCGTTGAAGAGGGTTCTAGCTTTTAAAGTCAAGCCAGCATGCATCACTGTACAAGGTGAGGCTTGGAAAGCCCTAGTAATTTCAGCTGAAGCGCACTGTCTAAGAAGGTATTTTCTGATTACCTGATTCTATTGTATTGTATCGATTGTATCCTTTGTTAAGGTTAGGGATTAGTTAGGGATTAGAACTAGCTTTAGCCATTCATAAAAATTCTTCTTAGACAGTGCGCATCGCCCCAATAATTTTATTCGCACCAGCAGCAATGATGTAAAATGTTTACGCATTATGAAATTTGTAGGGTAACTCCTTGACAAGATTGTTATCGTTATTGGAGTTAAAACCTTTACTTCACCAGAGGATTTATCATAGAGAAGACATGGTCGTTTTCAATAACGAGATACTCACGAAAGTAATAATCGTAAAGTCAAGTAAGTGACCTCCTTGCAATAACCCTTGATTCTTGGATTGAGAGTTTTGCCAAAACAGCACCACATTTTAAAGCTAGTTACATTGTGTTTTGATTGGAAATTTATCATACTCATTCAAAACAAAAACAAACAAATAAAAAAAAAATCCAGAAAGGTATGATGTTTAAGCTTCCGTAGAACACAACATCGCTATTTATTAAAGTAACTGTGGTAATATATTGACTACCTTGTGAAATCGTATGTAATGTAGTTTTACATTTATAAAGAGTGCGATTAAAGGAAGGCCATCAGCTACTTGTAGTGCTTAAGGTTTTCAAGTTAGTTTTGGCTTAAGAGTTATCCAGATAGGTTTGGTTCGATTCATTTTGATTCCCTTTTGTTTTATTCCATTTATTGCAACTCAATTTGATTCTTACCAGTACGGGGAAAGAGTTAACAAAAGTAGCTCTAACAATTTACGTGCAACTTATATTGTAGCAGTTGTGAGACAAAACTGTGAAAGATTTCCAGGACTGTGTCATATTAAGTTAAAAAATTTACGTTTAATTTCAAACTATATATCAAGATTTGTAACTAGTGATTTTACAAGTTACAAGTAAAGTGTGGGTAACAATGTTTCAAAGAACCACCGAGCCCACGTGATTCTCATATACATACTACCGAACAGCTGCCATCCTCGGCACTGCACCAAAATATAGCAAAGCACTTCACATCAAACATATCTGTTCCTCTGAGACAGACTTTGAAATTTGCACTAACGAACTGTCTACAATGCTGGCCAAAATTATTTGGGACAAATCCCCCGCGCCCCACCTCACTGTTGGTTTTGAAGGTTGAGCGCTGAAGAAAAGAGCGCGCTTTTCGTTTTCTCAACATTGAACAAGGCGTGGAGGGGAAGGTCCGGAAGTGTCCCAATAATTTTGTCCAGGATTGTAGCTACCCCCAAAATAGACAGCACTTTCAGGGTTCAATTGAAAATGTCGTCAAAAAGGCAAGAGATACCCTGCGTTCTGAAACTGACAAAACAAAAACCGTCAGCCTAATTCTAATAGAGTGTCATTGGTAATTGAGTAACATCCTGGTCTACCACCATTCGCCAAATTCATCCCAAAACATGTGCCCATACTTCAAAGCACGACTCGCCAAAAGTTTATCTCCCCCCCCCCCCGTTGTTGCTTTTTGCCCCCCCCCCCAAAAAAAAAAAAAAAAAATTACGGGACATTTAGGTACGGGCAAAATTTCAGGACAATACCTCAGTCGAGGCTAACAACGAGGATTTTGGTTGTTCACGTTGCCCGTCCAAATGCAAGACTTGCGCTTTAATTGATTCAACTAAATACTTTCAGAGCTATCAAAACTGCACACACTTTCCAAATAAGACAATCAATTCATTGTCTTTCCAAAACGTCATATATCTCATCTACTGCATTTTATGTAGGACGCAGTACTTAGTTGAATAAAAAACTCCCTCAGAATGAGAATAACACAGCACAGGTCAGCCATTAAAATCAACAACAAATTGATCAAACGTTGCCAACCATTTCAATTTACCACATCATTCTATAGACAATTTACGTGTCATTGCTATCGAAAAAAATGATTCATGGGATAATAGAAGCCGCAAGAAAAAGGAAATTTCTGGAAATTGTCACAATTTTAAAGCAGAAAGTTTCGTACACTCCTTGTCACTCTTGTGATTAAGCACTGGAGAAGAGCTAGTATTGCTCGAAAGCTTTGCAAAAACCTTTTATTGCTGTTTTATTTACCTAATTTCCAGCCTCTGCTGCTATCACGTATCTCTTTTGAGATCCAGCCATTCCTTCCTGTAACACTGTTGTTATACAGTATTTCCCTTAATAACATATATATATATATATATATATATATATATATATATATATATATATATATATATATATATATATATATATATATATATATGAGAAAAATCCACGTATGCTTCATGTTATATAACAAACAATAAAACACTTTTATTGCTGTTTTATTTACCTAATTTCCAGCCTCTGCTGCTATCACGTATCTCTTTGAGATCCAGCCATTCCTTCCTGTAACACTGTTGTTATACAGTATTTCCCTTAATAACATATATATATAAATATATATATATATATATATATATATATATATATATATATATATATATATATATATATATATATATATATATATATATATATATAAGTGCGTATCATCTTTGTAGGGTTAGTGCTTCATACAGTAATAACCAAACAAGTTGACAACTTTCGTCGTCAAGCTTTCGCCTGCTCCAGGCCTTATTATATCAATCTTAAGATTAAAATGGAATTAGAATGGAACTTCCATTCCATTTAAAAGCCCCGTGTCTTTTCCCATAATGCATAATGGAGAGAAATTAAAAGATGATTTCTTACCAAATTTTCCTTGGAAAATTATTTGCTACACCTTATTACTAAAATTAACTTACAGTTAACATTTATTTCACAATACTTACCCTTCAAATACTTTTCCCATGTTTCTGTGAAAAAGAAAAGAGAAAGAAGAATACACTGCAACAGAACAGGTTATAAGGAGGGCAGTCATTCTTCCTGCTTCAGATTGAAATAACAGCCACTCAGAATGGTAAAAAAATATTTTTTTTTTCAAAGCAACAGCATGTGTATGTAAAGGCAAATCCAGGTGTGATCGTATGGTTAGGTAGGTCTCAAAGTAAAAGGGGTATTCATCACTTTGTTGGGAAACCCCATTTTCCGTGTGTTTTAGAATACCAAACGGTCCCTAAAATTATTGGCAAAGAAGTTTCCGTTGAGTTGATATGCACACTAATGTATAACCTGGCTACCTAGGCCTCAAAAAGTTCAAACAACACCAGATATGACCTTTAAAACATTTCTAGACTATGCCTTTTCAGAATGTCAATTATAAGTGCATTGAACTGAATCATTTTGTTTATTTTAATCAGAAGTGTTTTGTTAAATGCTTTTACTCTATGCTTGGCCTTTTAAATTAAGCCATATTTCATTCATGAAGGAAAAGCGTCACATGGGATATCAACTAATATTGAATATGTTGGTGGAACCTTTAACAACAACATGGCAGCCTTTTTATAGGTGAATATCCTTAAACACAGGTTTTCAACTTTATCAAAAATCAACTTTATCTTTATTCAAAATGTTCCGTCTCTTTGTAAGTATATTAATTGCGTAATAGCAAATGCAATATTAGCCTCTTCAGATTAATACGTTTGGATTTAAAGTTATATCTGGTGGGATGCAAATCGCAAAATTAATATTTTTACAATAAGGCAGGTAACGGTCGCTTTACGTCTTCACCAAGAATGGCAAAATGCCGTCAACTCTTCTTTAACAAGCAATCATATGTGACCGCGCTTCAATCATTTGTTCGAAATTCCGATAAGTTTTAATTACACAAATGACGTTTTATATCAGTGGTTCCCAACGGGGGAGGGGGGTATTCCCCGAGGGGCTTTTGCACAAATCAGGGGGCGATGAGTGCTAAGGGGGCGGCAAGGGGGCGTTTTGAAAAAATGGGATACTCAATTTAAACCAAAGCTTTACAAGATTCCAAAAGCTTTTCTCTAGCTGAACTCTCAAATTGGTTCGCACAAAAAAGAGATGAATAGAGTCAACAAGTTGAGTAGGTCTAATATTTCCTTCCCAGATGACACAAAATCGCATTTGCTGTAACAGTGTTTAATTTCAATTTTTCCTGCAAGGACCCTCACATTCCCATCAGTGACAGTGAAAGCGGTGACCGAAGGGGTCATAGCTAAAAATCGTCCTCCAAATTTAACCTTGAATGTAGTTTTCTTCCTTGCAGTCCAAAAACATGACATACTGTCAGAATTGATAATTGTAGGTAACTGTAACAATTGAAATAGATAACTGTGGCAATGTACTATGAAGTAAAACTTTAAAATGTTTTCAAAAATGCAGTTTTGCTGCTTTCTCATTATTTCTACCTGTTGGACAGCTTGATTGGCACAAGTCTTTCAATTCCCCATGCCACCTCTACCGTCCTTCTTCTTCCCGTGACAGAACAAGCCGCTTTTGGCATCAAAGAGAACTCCCGTTATTTATTATTGAAATACAAACTGGGCTAAGGCTGATTATGCATTCTTTTTAGTTTGTTGTATTTAAGGTTATTAGGTAATCGGAAGATAGCCAAAATTTGACTGACA
This sequence comes from Holothuria leucospilota, assembly GCA_029531755.1. NCBI lineage: Eukaryota > Metazoa > Echinodermata > Holothuroidea > Aspidochirotida > Holothuriidae > Holothuria > Holothuria leucospilota. Next base: position 103,833,047 of record CM055961.1, on the reverse strand, counting down.
GTACGTCATTCTCGTGTCAACCATATCGTAAATACTTCACAGCTTCCGGGGGCGAATCCCCCAGTCGCCCACTGGAATGTTGACCTCTGGCCTCATTTTAGGGAACAGTCCACAACTCGAAGGGGCCCCGGCAAAGTCAGTTAAATACCAAAGACGTTTCTCCTCTCTTGACCGCGATCAAGCCTTTAAGCTTTTGTAAATCGTGGGAGTGTTAGAGTGTTAGTTTTTTAAGTCCCGCATGGCTGTTTTGCTATGCTGGGTCGATCCCATACGTAAAAACGACGTATGTCACGGTAGGTCTACCCTTCTATTTCAGCATGTTTTGTTTTATTATTGTCGTTTCATCCACAGCAATAGTAAGCTATAGACAAGGGGTGGGGGGCGTTTGCCCATCTTCATTTGGTGAAAGTGGGCGTTTAGCTGGAAAAGGTTGGGAACCACTGATTTAAACAATATGTGACAATTGTATCAGTCGTGGTAATTTGCGCAATCCAAAATGGCTCCTGTACTACCAAACGACTTTATATTGTCTTCTTGAATTGAACCAATCCCAGATCAAGTCAAATGGTATTATGATACTGATAATCTAAGTTCTCGTATAAGGGAAGAAACTGGACTTACTTCATAACGGAATTGATAGGATACTGAATGTAGGTTAACATATTATTATTTGATTTTTGTTTGCTTTAACTTTATGCTCTGAAATTATTTTATGACTCATTTCATATAGAACATGTTTTGAAGGGCAGTTGTTTTTCGACCCTGAGAGACCTGATAGGTAGAGGAAGTCTATGGTTTGTAGCTTAAATTACAGCCTCACCCGTGAGGCTACCTTGCCTCGATGAACCTAATTTTACTATGCACCCTCCAGCGACACTCATCCGAAATGCATATTATTCTAATAGAAGATTCAGCTCAGACAATTTTGATATCAAACACGGCAGGTAGTTGTGTTACAAATTTCGGAGATAGTTTGATTGATAATGGCTAACAATGCCTTAATTGATTTCTTGGCAATAATAATTTTAGCAATTTTTAGAAGTACTGTATCTTCCAAAAATAGTGTCATGGTCAGTACCTGCTCCTTTTGTACCTAGCACAGGTTACAATCCACATAACATGTTTTGCGACGTATATATGGCGATTTCAACTCTTTCTGGTCAAATATAAAGTGCTGATTCCAAATTCGGTGAGCCTAATTGACAACAAGTGAGCATTTTGCCGAAATGCAAAAATTCAAGATGGTCGCCAGAATCTACCGTTTGTGTATCTTCACTCTAGGTGTAAGCACATTTTGTAATTACTCCTCCAAATCACACTTGGAGATGCACAGAATATGGAAAGATATTTCTTTTAACTATCCAGTTGTCTGGTTGAGTACACGTGACTTCATAGCATGTACATCGACTTATAATCCGTGCTGCAAAAGTTTCTTTGTTAACTTAAGGCTACCGCACACTGTACCGACCCCACTGCAACGCAAAAAACTCCTTGCAACTACTCGTCTAAAGTGAGTCTTAACGAGTTTGAGAAAGTTAGGTCGTGTTTCAGTCGGGTCGCATGCTAGCTGCATATTGAACCGACCAGACTGACATAAAACTGATAATCAGAATAAAATGACGGACAAATCTCGGACTGAAAGGGGGTAGGCGGTTCACTATCTGACGTTATCAAGTCGGTGAACTGATGTATTTTTTAGTGAAAAATACCCGATCCACGCTTTTGGAGGGGTGTGAGTTGTTCTCAAATTGACATTTGAGTGGTTTTATGAAAAGCAACTAGACATGTTTCTCTTTCCTGTTCTCTTCCTCTCTACGGCGGAACTTTACCAGTAGCAGCCTTTAAAACATTGGCTGGGTTCACTATAAGATTTACAATGCAGCTATAAGCACATTCAGTAAAGTATCATCGTACCCTCCTGTTTCGTCTGACTCTGCAGTAAAACTTGATTACACAAAAAACGTTTAGATTTGCTGTCCTCTCATAGGCAAAAAATGGTCGGGAAAAAAGTGATTTATGCTAATGTACAAAAAAGAAACCGGTCTAGTTGGTTTCTATAAAACCTTTCAACTGTCAATTTGAAAACGGTTTACATTCCTCTAAAACAGTGGAATTCTTAAAAGCTGTTGCTTGTATCATTATCATTTATAGCAAGATCGGGCATTTTTCCCTAAACATATAGCAGTCCACTGACTTGGTAACGTCAGATAGTGAACCACATAGTTACCCACCTTTCACTTGAAGTTGCAGTGCAGTTGCTATTTCAAGATATGCTCGGGATTTTACTGTCTATTGCTATATAGCCTGTGACTGGCGTCATATACACAGGGCACCGTTTGCTACAACTCAATAAGCTGGACCTCTTGGTCCGCAGTCCACATGGGGGCCGTCATTTTGGCATCCTGTACAGTCACCTGATATCCAAAATGAGTCCTAAATGGCTATTGAACGCCAGTCTTGTCGCAGTCGGGTCGGTGACAGCCGCACACTGGCCCGACGCGAATCAACTCAAACGCAACGGCTTAAAACTTTGCAAGGAATATGAAACATGTCTGATAAGCCCGATTTGCCTAGACTCCTAAAAACTGTTGCAAGCGAGTCGAGTCGCATGAGAATTTTGCCGCAGACTGCACCGACGCGATTTAAACCCGAAGGTCAGTCTTGAGGAGTTTTGGTGCGTTGCAATTGGTTCGGGGCAGTGTGTGGTAGCTTTTAAAGAATTTTCTCTAAGGGCTAATTAACATAGACAATTAACCAAATGTTGCCAGATCTGCACTGGGTGTAACTCTTGATCTGACCGATAACTAAACCATTTTGGTAAGCCTGAAACACCTGAAAAGTAACAGTCTGTTATGTGATAGACAAACACAGGTTGTGCACATATTGGGATCTTAATCTTACTCCAGCCATGTATTATCTGATATAAGATAACAAGTCATATCCATGTACAATAAATCCTACTCATGTCGCCCATATGGTGATATTCGTTTCATGAAACGAGTAGATTTTTATTCAGGTTATTCTTACAACCCTGACCGCATTCAATTTGGTAACTTATTCATTGCTGATACAAATATTGCATCCAAGGATGTCAATAAATCAGGGGTAGCTCCAGGATTGGCACTACGGGGGCCAAGCTCCCAAACATCAGACAACTCTTCCAGGAGCCTCTGAAAAATTTTGCAAAAACGACAACTTATATTAAAATCTGTCATTTGAATTTTATACGAATAAGGTATGAAACCGAGTATTTCATCGTTATCATCACCACTGGAATTGTTTTTCAGAATTGAAAAACCTAGACATAGACACTAAAATTACTCTCCGATTTTGGGATAAAAAGTCCACCAAATAATGCGGCGGCCATTTTGAATATTTTGAAAATTAGGCCTGAGACAAATACTACATGTTACTTTCACTCTTTCAATTGTGTTCCTAGAATATAGAAACGTTGGTAAAGACACAAAACGTGTTGCCTTTTTGAGTCACGAACCTAAAGATATTGACAAATATATACAAAAATCGCCGTTAGTTTTGAATTTGTGCCATTACGGCATAATTATGTCATTTTGCTTACTTCAAAAGAATGCATGGTGAACCTTTGTTAGCAGCTAGTTCCAAGTCAAAGTTTACGTTTCTTGGAATATGTTTTCTAACATGATCTACAAGTCATACTGTTAGATTCATCGAGATTGTTGTGTTTGTAGATGTAGTTTAGAGGGTGTCTAAAATTCGAATCTATGTTTGTAATCGCATTTTCACTTGTTTAGGCTTCATTGTTTGTGCCGTCTATAGTGTCAATGTACGACTACGTGTAGGTTACGTGTACATAGCGTAGTATAAGTCCTCAGTTAGAAACCAATAACCTTTCAGTTAGTGTGAGCCAAATTGTTATTCTGTTACATGGTTACACAGGGAATTGGTCAGTCATTATTTGGCGACACTCAAACATAGGTTAAAGATCATAAAGCTGATCTTGAAATTCTTAGGTCATTTTAGAAGTCACATTGTAGACAGGATTTCCATCATCTCCCTGCGAGGTCTGACCAGTGCTTAGTTTCGGTGAATCTGCTCTACGGCATTCTCATTGGGTATCAAATGGTACTTGTATGGAAAAAGCTTTAAAGGTCAAGAATAGGCAAATAGAATCAGGGAATTCCCACCCCTTGCTTATAGTGCGTAAAAGTTTGCAGGTCTTGTGGCCCTTTCAATTTTTCATTAACCCCATTATGTTTTTCTTTTTTGTAATAGGCATGTCTTTTACCTACGTTGAAATACTTAAAACCCCTGCTAAATGCTCCTAATCATGCAAGTTTTAGGACAAATTACCACTGAATTTGGTTTTCAAAAGAGACCCATTCATAGGGTTACACATTAGAAAAAATATTGACTCTGAATCACTCCCTCGTGTGTCTCAGTTTGCACAACAAAATGGCCAAAAATATACGACCGTGATGATTATTTCGGCAACACTGCAGACTGCTAGTCAGTTTGTCAGAATGAATACTGCACATGTTTTGTATGATGACGGTAAATCTAAAAATGTTTTCATGTATTTTGTGGGCAGAGAATTTCAATACAAATTTTGAAAGTAACAACAGGGATAAAATTAATTCGCTTAATTAAATTTATGTAGAACACCCTGTACTCTACACTCTACAGGTAATACCACTCTTCTTTCTCCTAAACTAGCGGTTACTCTAACAGAACATTATTATTCGAGCAAACCAGGAAGATTGTCTTACCAAATAAAAAAAAAAGAATAAGATTACTTCTATATTCCCAAATATGATCAATAGCCGTTAATCAATACGCAATAACTGGGTTTCCGTGGGGAAAATTTATCGGTGAAAACAAATGGTCTGCCATAATTTATTAAAGGTGATCGGTCGTCTTGAAATATTGTTTGTGACGTCAGCCTTTTCTTGACATGTTTCTGAGGCGTCACTGTTCAACAGATACACCGTACAAGCGTGGTATAGCTAATCGGTAAGCAAGACGAGACGGCATGTAGCTGCATACCTACTAGGTATACCGATGTCATCATAGCTACTTGTATGGTGTATCCGTTCAACAGTTACGACTACAGAACATGTCAAGAAAAGGCTGACGTCACAAACAATATTTCATGACGACCGATTACCTTTAAAGTCTGTAATCAACACAAGATTCTTGGCTTTCCAGTGAATCATATATATATATATATATATATATATATATATATATATATATATATATATATATATATATATATATATATATATATATATATATATATAACGCTAATTCCCACCTTAAGGGGAAATTGTTATATCTGCTTGTACATAGGGCGAAAAAAAGATAATAAAATACATAAGAAATAAATTCGCCCTAACGTCTAAACATATAATTAACGTTATTTCAATGGCCAGCCATCCGTTTGTGTTAACAGCTAGGTGTCCGTAAATTTGACAACTTTGAAGTAATGGCATCTAGTTTGTAAATCTTAGAGGGCGCCCTTGTAAGTTTACGTATTCCTATAGAAAAAGTGTGTGGAAACGTTAAGGCGAAACTTATTTGTCACCCGAAATTTTTTTTCCCCTTAAGGTCGACTTTTCAACAACAACTTTCCCCCTAAGTGCCGAATTAGTGATATATATATATATATATATATATATATATATATATATATATATTATATATATATATATATATATATATATATATATATATATATATATATATATATATATATATATATGATTCACTGGAAAGCCAAGAATCTTGTGTTGATTACAGACTTTAATAAATTATGGCAGACCATAATATATATATATATATATATATATATATATATATATATATATAGGGTCAAAATGCTGCAGAGCACAATAGTAGTATGTAAGTAGATAAATGTTGTAAAAAGTGTTAAAAGTTTGCGGAAAATTCTACGACGTTTCGAGTATAGACTCTTCATCAGGTGGCAAAGAATGCAACTGAATAACAATGAAGTAGAAATAGACAAGAAGCACAGTGAAGAAAGGCACGGCAAACCGGTCGTACAGAACGAACATGGTGTAAAAAATGCGAATGGAGGCTGAGTGAAACTTGTAAAAAAATTGGAAAGAGGAACAAGTTAAAAAGGTCCATTCTAATGTCAAGACCGTATGGGGAGAGGGTTCCGAGCTTCATGATAAGCCGATTTTCGGCGGTCTGACGATCACGGCCAGAACCTCTGCACATTAAGGCTGCGGTAACGGCCAAGTCTTTAATTGAGCACGGTGATGGGGAGTTGAAATGTGTAGCTACCGGATAACTTTAAACCTTTTCTTTGATGGACCTGAAGTGTTCAGTGACTAGGTCAGCCAGGCGACGTTTGGTCTCTCCCACATACAGGCAGTTGCAACGTCCACAACCTAAAATGTAAACCAAATTTGTGGAAGTGCAGGTAAAGTGTTGGTTCACACTGAATCTGTTGCCGTTAAAACCCAAAATATGAATGAGTGTGTTCTTGCCAACCACTGGACATGTGTTGCACCTACTACGACCACAGGGAAATGTACCTGGGGCGTTGTCAGTGGACTGTTGTGGATGGTAAGCCCGAACTAAGTGCTTGGAAATGTTCTTTTCAACTCTAAAGGTCGTAATGGGGGGGGGGGGGAGTCCGGGGAAAAAGGAATGCGTAGATTGGTAGACGTGTCAGACTTCTTACTCAAGGCCTCCGCACTGTTGATTCCGTGGACTCTATGTAGAGCATTAGTAAGGATTTTGGTGGGATACTGGCGCTTCAAAAAAGAATGATAGTATATTTTTGGAAGCTGCTGAAAAATCAGAATCGTCTAAGCAAATCCTTCTGGCCCTTAAAAGTTGTGAGTATGGGATGAATTTGGTACGGGGTTTGGGATGGTTAGATGAATACAAAAGGTAATTATGATAATCGGTGGGTTTGAAATGTAGGTTTGACTTAATTTTAGGGTCACAAATTGATAATTGAAGGTCGAGATAAACCACTGAAGTGTCAGAAATACAATGTCTGAATTTCAAAAAAGGACAGAAGGACCCTATAAATTAGATGAAAGATTCTAAATCTTGACGGGTCCCTCACTAGGAAGTGAGATTTTTACACTTTTTGTCACCCCCTGTGTAAAATTACACCTTTTTCGTGTACTTTTACAACATTTTTACACTTTTGCAATATGCAAGCCCCGCCTTGGAATCTAGAATTCTTCACAAATTTTACACTTTTAGTTCACTTTTTATGTAATACCCACCCAATATTTATTTCTCTCTAGTATGATGGATGGAGACTAAGGGCCAGGCAAAAGTACACTTATTTTGACCTCCCTGGCCCTATTTTCACACTTCTGTCTCTTTCCAGTGAGTTATTGGTACAAAGGCAGCAAAGTTTCAGCTTTCTGCAAAATTATCATGATAAGGTCATCAAAACTTGGTACCCTGTCCCAGAGGATCTGTTGCTGAGCAACAACTATTCAGTAAGAATATAATCTTCTATTGAAAGGCTAGACGTGCTTTTGTGTTTATTATGAATACTAACTGAAGTTTGGAAGATTGTATAGTACAGTATACTACTTGTACTGGAGTACTGGATTTAGCTTTAAAAAAGGAACTGTAGTGATACTGTACTATTATAGAAGTGACTCCCATGTAGTGTGTTTTGCCATTCTCTTCAATCGCTGCAAGGGTTTACTTTTAATTACTCTGTGGGGCTGTTTATTTGAGTTGGTTTGCTGCAGCATGTACATCGCAGAAAATACAAGATGTCGGTAAGAAAGCAGTTCGAAGGCTAGACCACTGTTATTTTTTTTTGAACTAGACTTTTAGTTACGATTTCAAAATTAAGCCATTTAGAGGAGTACTTTGTTGAATTCATGAACTTGATGATGTGTTAATATATATTCCTAAGTATTTTGAAATTCGAGCTGAATTAAATTAATTGTACCATGCAGTTGCAAAGCTTCCTGAGCTCGAAATTAGTATACACACCACTTCCGTCGAAAGAGTTTACTAACTTACGCATTTTAGATATATAGGCTACAATTAATTAATACAGCACTTTGTCACATTTAATTGAAACAATGAGCATACATATGCAAGTGGACAACTTTGAGTACAACATTCAGTAGTAAAAGTGGAGTCCCATTTTGATTCCATGAATTCCCAAATATCACCTTCAGGAATGGGTGGCACCAGTGGGGGAATCCAGTGGAACTCTGCATGCCGAGAAAGACTGCCCCCCCCCCGGCCTCCTGCAAGGGAAATTTCCAATTTTATTGAGGAGATTAAGCTATATAATGTCAATTAACTGCCTTTACTGAGTTGCTCTAGTGCCGTGTACATTCTTAGTACAGACTCCAAATGATATGATAATAACCTTGTATTTTTGCAATCATCATCCCATGAAAATCCAAACTTTTTAAGCCCTCTTCAAAATCTCGCATAGTTTTAAATTTTAAACACTAAAAGAGTTGCGCACCAAAAATGCTATAATTCCCATTTTTTCGGCAATTCATTGATCACCTTTGTTGTATCTGTAGATTACTGCCCCCTCAGTCCGGTCAATGAGCTGCCCCCAGTCTGACAATTCTTTTTACCCTTCTCCCAACTATACCCTCTATCATTGGCTGAAGCAGTAGTGTAGACAGAGGGTGGTAGGGGAAGAGTGCCCCCTCACAAAAAAATTTGGGTACGTGACAGGCGATCCTGAAAAAATAAAGAGCAAAAAAAAAAGAAGAAAAAGGAAGAAAAACTGGGGAGAGGAAGTAGGGATGGGAAATTGGTTGGGCGGAGTGAGGAGTTGTTGTTAGGGGAATATGGGGAGGGTAACTGGGAAATATTGCCTTCATAAATGTGGTCTTTTTATGATATCGAAAACTATGCTACAAAACCGACCAACAGAACAATTGAAACAAAGTGATTGGAAGATGTGAAATTATCGTTGATTTCGTTTCGCCATACATGGGCCTTTTGCTCATGGTCGCAGGGGGGGGGGCGGGGGGCGGGGGAAGAGGCTATGGTCATGCACTGTTAGGGAACTCTTCCGCTCCCAGTCTGGGAAATAATCCATTTTCATTGGGGAGCAATCCATACCATAAAAGATGATCCAGATTAGCCCCAGTGCCCTCTCCCGATGATCTTGTTGAGTTTGCTTACAAAAAAAGAAAGGCATCTTTTTCAACAGAAGCCTCAAAATTTCCAATTTTCCTTATCAAAATTCAAAATTTTTCAAATTGTCTTCAAAGTAAGTTTCCAGACTTTCAAAGCTTGAGGAAGGAAATGCAAAATTTTTCAAATTGTCTTCAAAGTAAGTTTCCAGACTTTCAAAGCTTAAGGAAGGAAAGCCAAAATTTTTCAAGTTTTGTTAAGAGCCTACACTGAGTAGCTTGCCTTTCCATACGTAGCCTCAAAAAATTTCAGATTCTGTTCCTACTGTAGGAAGGGCAGACTGTTCCATATAGACCACAAATTATCCAGTTTTTGTCAAAAAGAAACCCACTTTTTAATATTTCTGCAAAAAAAATTCCAATTTTCTCTAATTTCAGCTCCAGATTTTCAAGTAAAATTGCACATAAGCCCCCCACCAAAAAATAAAAAAAAAAATCGGGAAACTTTCCAGTTTCATGGGATATATAACCATAATCTGTAAAATAAAATTTTAAACCTAAACTAACTTTAGTCACCCTGACATTCTAGATAATTTTGCTCTTCAAAGGCAGATTCTTCAATAAAACCCCATATTTTTAATTTATGCTGTACGGAAAACCTATTTATTTTGTTGCAATTCCAAAGATTCTCCAAGATAATCTCTTGATTTTCAATTCGTCGGAGAGCCTCAATGATCCTTAGGCCTAAGATAACACGTGTACAGGTGTAACCTCACCTGATCTTCAGTTGCCCCCAAAATGCCAGAGTTTGCTAATAGGAAGGGTAGATTCTGGTAGTGAGCCTGATCAATGCTAAGTGTAACTGGACAGTATGCTTCCTGATATAGAAAGTCTTCTAGCTTTCAGAAATACAAAGACTCACAAAAACACCTATTTTAGGCTATAAAATTAACTTTGATGACACCTATAATTGTATAAAGTAGGCCATTATAGAGATGTATCTTCAATTACAAGAATCAAATTTGGAGTATAGCCGGGGTGCCACATTCTAACCAGGGAGTTGCTATTTTGTTAGATAGCATTAACTACCAGTTCTAACTTATACTTGTGTCTGTAAACAGGAATGATAAAACAATCATGTCATAGGTGTATGGTACAAAACCATGGAAGGGGCCGGTGCAGCATTAAGCCCCTAAGCGAAAATGTAGAAGGGAAAAACTATGTTTTCGCTCGCCTAACACTCAAATGCCACCCCACCCGGCCACAATTAAAGGACAAATTTTGTGTTTACTTTGAAAAACTAGTACCAAAATAGCTGCAGTAATAAAAAAATTGAGACTAAACTGTCCTTCAAATTTTTGCAACATCCCACTCTAAACAGCATAGGAGGACATGGTCCTCATATACCTAGAAACTTTTCAAAGTGGCAGAGAATAGACACTCCTACCAGGCTTGATGTCAGGAACTATGTTTGATCCCCACCCAAGGTGAGAACCGTTTTTCTATGCCTGTTGAAAGAGTTGTGTGGTCTGTACAATGTTTAATTTCAGTTTAATGATCGATGGAGCATTATCAGTTGCTCTATGTAATAACACTGCTAGTGCTATGTGAAACGTGGTGGAAAAATTTAGTGGACCTCTAAACCATGAGTTTGAATACTCTATTGCGGACTATTTATGTCTACCATTTCTGAAAAATCACAAGCATGTACATACACTGGCTTCCGCCAATGGGTGAATCGTTACACATGTAAAATATTATAGGCCTACATGAATGTCCTCCAAATAAAAGTGACATGTGCTGGTGTTCCTGACTTTTCATGGCTTTTTTCAGAAATGTCATGTAAAGTCAGAAGTGCCAACTTTAGTTCTGATCAGCACATAGACCTTAATAACATTTACTCAGCTAAACATCAGACAGCAGGGAATGACGAATTTGGACTATAATATTTTATGTATGCTGTGGTGAAGAATAAATTTTGTTTTAGGGATCTATAAGAATTCAAATCAAATTTTCAGACACTTGTACCACGTACACGCTACTTCGGTCTTTCTTCTACATTCTTTCAACCTTGTCAACACCTCTTGTTTTAATAACCCAATGACTCATTCTAAGTGTATTCCTCAGGGGGGTAAATTAAATTTAGGGCAGCTCCCAGGCTTAGTATACACTTTGCCAGAATAAAGGTCGCAAAGGCCATAATGGAATATACACTGGGTGACAAATTGTGACCTATAGCTTCTGTCAATGACAGGTCAGGACAATCACACATTTTCCTAGTTGTTCCAGTATATGCATTCAAAATAGGTGTACCAGCTACAACAGTTTCGCTGCATACATGCTTTGGGAGTGACATTAGGGTAGACCCTATGGGCTACAGTATGCAGCAAAACTTATTGAAGTGAATAGGCCATCATGATATGCCAAGCAATTTTTAAAACCAAGTTCATATGGGAGCCAAATCACAGTGATTAAAGCAAAGGTGGTGCTAGGATTTGCCCCACAGGGTAGGGGGCAAGCTCCCCGACGGTGGATCGGCAATTCGAAGCCCCAACAAACGGGGCCGTAGCCACGGGGTGGGGGGGTTGGGGCAATGCTCCACCAAAAATATTTTCTGAAAATTGAAATAGTACACTGGGTATTAGGAGAATATTTTATGCCCACCAATCGCAGTTCTTACCCCCCAATCATAACACTTGCCTCTCCAAAAATGTAAAGCTGGCTACAGGCCCGTTAACAAACGTGATGAGTTGCCGGAAGGACGTGGGAGGCAAAATTTGTGGCGAGCTTAGCGCGCCAAAGTTTTTGGTATTTTTTAACACATATTTGAAAATTCAGAGCTTGTTTTGGAGAAAATTTGATTTTTGGGGGAAGAAAATTTGATCTTTTTGTAAGGACCATTGAAAAACTGGGGTATTTATTGAAGAATCTGCCCTTCCTATGAACAAAATCAAGGAGATCATTGGGGCAACTGAAGTTCGTTTGAGGTTACACATCTTAACATAGGGCTGCGGACTACGGCTTCTGATGAAACTGGAAATTTTCCCGAAAACTTTTTACCTTTTTTGAACAAATAATTGAAAGTCAAGAGCTTATATTGGAGATATTTCGGAATTTTATGAAAAGAAAATTTTTTTCAAAAGGGAAAAATTGAAAAAATTTGGGTTTTTATTAAGGTATCTGCCTTTCGAGAGCAAATTCAGTAGAACGTAGGGGTTACATGTTTTATCGTATGGATTAAGACAATCTGATAAAATTAGAAAATTTCCGGAACATTTTTGCCTTTTTAACAAATATTTGAAAATCTGAGGCTCATATTGGAGGAAATTTGTAATTTTATGACAGAAGCTTTGGAGTTTTTATCGAAGAATCTGCTCTTCCTATAGCATAATCAAGTAGGTAGTCGGGCGACTGTAGTTCACTGGGGTTACTTCATATTTCATCATGCAGATAAGGCCCTCCAACGATATTGGAAAATTTTCCGTAAAACCTTTGGCTTCATTTTAACAAATATTTGAAAATCTTGAGCTTATATTAAAGAAACAATGATATTTTATGGCATAAAATGTGAAAAATGGGTTCATTTGCAAGGGAGAATAGAGAACTTTGGAGTCTTTATTGAAAAACCTGTCCTTCATATGAGCAAAATCAAGCAGATCGTAGGGACGACTGCAGTTCATCTTACTGTTTGAGGTTCTACAAACGAAACTGCAAAATTTTGGGGCTTTCTTTTCACAAATGTTTCAAAATCTGGTGCTAATATTGCAGAAACTTTTTGAAAATTTTGGATTTTTGTAAGAAAAATTGGGAATTTTGAGGGTTTTCGTGAAGAATCTGCTCTTCTCATGATCAAAATCAGAAAGATCGTGGAGGGGGGGGGGGGCTGAAGTTACTCGGGCTTACGTCTTCTATCGTACAGATTAAGGCTCCTGACGTAACTGGATTATCTCCTCGATGGGGGCAGCCTTCTTCGATGGGGGCATGGCCCCCTCGCTCCCCTCCCCCCTCTGGTGCCACCCTTGATTCAAAGGGCAGTAAGAGGAGTGAAGAAAGACAATACGTTGAAAAATTGTTGGACAATCAGCAGTGACATCATCAAATGGGGGAACAAGGGACATTTGCCCCTACACCTACCTCTTAGGCCTACTCCTCACTCCTTCAAGGGTTCCCCCTTCTCTTTCTCAACCCTAACCTGCTCCTGTGCAAAGGTACTAGCAATGTGCTTGCACAACTTTTGCGCCTTCCCACTCCACATTGGCTTTTGTGAAGTCGCTTCCGGTAGCAACAATATTAAAACTTCCAAGTTGATAATAGCTATGGAACTACTGCTGCTGTGAACCCTCTCCCTTGACTGTAACTCCCACATCGATTATCTTTTTAATAGTCAGATTTTATGTTTGAACCATATGTTTCTCTCATTGCAGAATTTGCAGCACAGACGGTTGTCTACAAAACAAAGACCTAAGATCTAAGACCCACTACAAAACAAAGACCCCACCAACTATAAAACAAAGACCCTAATACAAAACTAAGACCCACAACTATAATACTAACACCCACCAACTACGAAACTAAGACCATACTGCAAAACTAAGACCCCACCAACCATGAAACTAAGACCCTACTGCAAAAATAAGATGTGACCAAATGGGTAAAGGAAGAATTTTGTCGATCTGGCAGTCTTCTGAGGGAGTTTTTCGACTCGGGAAGTTGTCTAATAATACAGCATGCTGTGGTGTGACTTTGGAATTGGAGGTGGGGGAAAGGCAAGTACTGGTAAATAAAGGGGCAAGTGGAATTTTAAGGGGAAATAACATTTTAGGCCCAGCATGAAACACTAATTGGGGAAGGTGTAAGGAGAGGGATCTTGTAATCAATTCACACATTTGTGGCAATTTGAGACCCACCAATATTTTGCCAAGTAGCGGGTGGATCACTTTATATGACAAGTGGTTCATTTTACACACTAGCTTGGTTCAAATTACACATGTGTAGTGTAAATTGGACCACAACTTTTTTATGTATTACTTCCACAGAGATATGTGAGGACAATTGTTTCAACCCTTCTAAAAATAGTGTTCCGTCACTCTCCCAATACTGCTGCTGAGAGCAGTTGGTTGCGCTTATCCTAGCATTTATGGGGATTTGTAATTAGGGGGTCCAAATTACATACCTTTCCCTACAGCCTGCATTGAGTTTCAGTTGCTTATGGCAATACTGAAAAACAAACAATGTGTGACTGTGAGCTTAATTAGGAACACAACTGACTGTTCAAGTCATTAATGAATGTCAATCAAAGTAGCTTCCAACAGGATTTAGAACTATCCGGAAAGGCCTAAATATATTTGGAGGGGATGCCATAGCTCCTTTAAAATATCAAGGAGAGACATTTGATATGATGTCCCCCACTAAAAATGCTGAAGGGAACATGTCCCCCATCACCTCATGGTAGCCGCCCATGTCATGGGTGGGGCAGTATGTCCTGTGACAATCCACCCAGGCTAGCGGCGGCGGAAGCTTTAATTTTTAGGGGGGGGGGGAGACGAGCGAACCAAAATCTGGTTAAATATTTGTGGGAAATTATATGGTCGTCATCCTAGGAGGGGTATAAGGGAGTGGTGTAGGCCTATTTAGTGCATTGGCGGATGCAGGACCTTTGAGATGGGCCAAACTGGTTGTACAGTGATATGGGGAGGGGTATAAATTTTCTATGCCCTCAGATGCAATTTGCCAGTGCGTGCAACAAAAGTGTACATACATACATACAGTTGTGAAGTTCATTTTCACCGGTAAAAGTCTCGCTGTTGTAGTCTATTCCTTAATTATTCAGGAAAATTTCAGAAAAACTTCGTTAGCCCACACCCAGCAAGATCCGTCATGTGTCTTAGTGCCCTTCTGTATGCTGTCTGATGGTAAAATTATTATCTTTGGAAGCAAAATAGTTTTTGTGAACTAATATTATTTTTGATCCACTCATGTCTCACCGCTCACCCGGGCCTGTCACCGCTACGCCACCAAGCCCTAGGAAGTAACCATAAAAGATTCTAACCATGATGGGATAACTTTTAATTCCGATAAAAAGTGCTGCTAAACCGCTCACCTCAGTTGGTTCACTGTCTGGATTCATGCTGGCCTAAGAGGAATGCCGAAAAGGTCAAATGTTGTAGTATAATTTGCACCAGGCAACATTCGGTTGCTACGGAGGACTGTTATATTTATTCTTAATTTCATACTGTACATCATATATGTTTTTACATATGTTAAGTTTTAATTTTAATTTGGTTCAAATTGCCCGTTTTTTCCTCTGAATTTTTTTAGGGGGACCTTCCCCCGCTGAAAAATTTACTGAGGGGGACGTGCCCCCATCCCCCACTTTCGCCGCCTATGCATGGGGGGTTGGGGAGGATTCTCCCCTTTGCAGTGGTGTAGCTAGGATTTTTTCCAGGGTGGGGGGCAAGACCTAAAAATTTCCGAATTTTCATCTGAAAATATCAAAATTTTTTCTTCTTCTATACTACAACTCAAGTTGAATGGTTCACTTTTCCCAAAGCGTATCACATTTGCACAGTATTATACATATGGATATGTATTTATGCAATCCGTACTTCACACACAATTGTAAATGTAGGCCCAAGCTCATTTTACCACTAGGGCTTTGTAGGGACGTACAAGTTTGTAATAATCACCAAGCGAAGCGAGGCTTGAATTTCTTTTTACTTCTGTTTGAAATTGAAGCCTCCAAATCCATTTATTACCCAATTGTGTTGTATTAACTTAATGTTTTTTCTTATTTTTTATGTCGGTAGATAATTATCTTTAAAGCGTTTTCCAAGTCAATAATTAAAGATATTTGTCAAGTCTAGTATCAATTCTTGACAATTTATTGTGATCCGTAAAGTGCAGGTCATAATATAAATTATTTAGGCCTAATACAGTGATCAAAATCAAAATTGTATTCACCCATTATCTTCACGGAGTTGGAAAAGAAAACGATATTCACAAATAATAACCATATAATGTCTTATAGAAATAAATTTTATTGAATAATTAAGCTTTATTAGATGCCGAGCGTGGGCGAGGCAAAGAAAAATTTGATATATTTCACTACATTTTGCTATATTTTGCCATATATAACAATTAGATGCCGAGCATAGGGAGGCAAAGAAAAAATGATGATTTCATTACATTTTGCTATATTTTGCCGTATGTAAAAGTTCTATTAGATGCTGAGCCTAGCGAGGCTCAGAAAAAATTAATATATTTTATTACATTTTGCTATAGTTCCTAAATATATATTTTATTAGATGCCGAGCGCAGCGAGGCAAAGAAAAATTTGATATATTTCACTAGTACATTTTGCTATATTTTTTGGAAATTTTTACCCATTTTCGGAAATTTTATAATGTTTAGCTATGTTTGGGATGTTTGAAAATTTCCGAATTTTCTAAATTTTCGAACCAGGGGGCGACTGCCCCCCTTTTCCCTGTGCCCCCCCCCCGTAGCTATACCACTGCCCCTTTGATTTTTTTTTTTTTTTGAAAAATTATGTGTTCTCTCATGGCAAATAGGGCTATGCTATTTGGGAAGTAAATTTGCGTGTTCAAAAATTCTGTAATTTGGGCAGCACAACTAAAAAGCAAATGAGCATGTGTGGGGGGATGAACATGCAGTAGGCCTATACCGTTCTGTGTGCATTTTAAAAATGAGGGTGTCCTCACATAGGCCCTGGGTGATACTCCAACATATATAATATAAGATTTGTTTTCAAAACGTTACCTATTTTAGGTATAGCATTTACTTGTAATATAAAATTGAAAAACAGAGTTAAGCATCTGTGAGAAGAGGGACATGTCTCAATCCCCCCCCCCCCACCCGATCTCGAAAAATATATTAATGCAGATCGATGAACTACCAAGACGTCTCAAGCTTCCATGGCAAGGTCATGAGTTGTAATACATACCCCTCTGAAAAGCAATTAGCTCCATGCTTTGTATGCTGAGTAGGTCCATATTATAAAAGTATCAAAATTTAAATAAAAGCAAGTGTAAATGCATGTGTTACCCACCCATTCCATATACAGCATTTTGAGTACTTGGCTCCTAGTAAGTGCATTGCCTAACACCACTGTCACCGGTATGTCTTATTAAGCTTTTAATCTTCAAGTTGATTTCTGTACAGACCGATCTGCTACACAGTAAAGTAATGCAACTCACACATGCAAAGGACACAAAAGTCAAGCAAAAGCTACTTGTACAGTACTGTAACCTGTTGTACTGTATACATATTTCTTCCCATACTCTCTCCTTCTAACATTCCTAAAATAGCAGCCCAGGCCACAGGTGCTGAGTGACAAATCACCTCTTAGAAGTAGCAACTGCCTACTTCAGGTTTGGTACAAGTGATTTTATGACTTGACCCCAGGGGCAAGTGGTTGGTGAATGAACTTTGGGTAAGTGACAGCTGGTGTAAAAAAAGTGCAAAAGTGGGATGGTGCTAGCACCTGACAGTAATTAGGTAGGCGGAGCTACAAATAAGTCTAATTTTGTCTGTACTTTTAGTGTAAAAAAGTGAACTTCTCCAACATTTTTACACCATTTTTACACAAAGTGTCACCTTGGGATACGTGAATTCACGTATCCCACTTGTCTTTGACTATTCCCCTAAAACTGAGGGCCTACATAAATGTATACGTTCAGATTTCAGTATTCTTCGGACAGACAAGTCCATTTCCGAACTTTTTGATGATCCCCCTTTAACTGCGAGACGGCAACCCCCCAACCTCAAATCTCTCCTTACATCCTCCAGGCTTCTTACTGTTGGGAACATAGGCAATAAAAAGTGTGGCAAGCCTAGGTGTCAAGTGTGTCGGTTCATTATCACGGACGAAACATTTACTCCTCCCGGCACTGTTTGCAACATCCGTCCCCCTCCCCTGGATTGTGACACGCCTAATGTAGTATATTTATTATGCTGCAATTTGTGTGACAAAGGCAACTATGTCGGTCAGACCGGCACCAAATTTAGGCTGAGGTTTAATAACCACAAGAAAACTGTGCAGGATAAATCAATAAGCTATCCTGTATCAAAACATTTCAGTAGTGAACCTAACCACTCTTTATCTAATTTAAGATGTATTCTGCTCGGTTCTAATTACCCGTCTGTCACTCAAAGACTCAAATCCGAAAGCAAGTGGGTAATAAAACTGTCCACACACACCCGAGGCCTAAACAAGGACCTGGGCATCCTAAGCGATTTCCCCTCTGTGATTTATCACCCTCGTCAAGGGGTTTAACCTCATTGCTGTGTCTGTTATTTGTAAATTAAACTTCACTTCACATTTTGCGCTGAAGAAGGACACAGGAGTGTCCGAAATATACGCTATTCTGTTACCGTATCTGTGCTCTCGTATTGTCATCTTTGTGGTGTGTTCTACTTATTATTATTATTTTTATATATATATATATATATATATATATATATATATATATAAAATTGCAAAAAGAACAGTTAATGCCTTAGATACCAACATATTTGCACCATGTTTATTAGACGTACAAAATTTTCGAAGCCCTGCTTCTTCATCAGCATACACCAAAACTGTGCCAAAACCAGCTCAGAATAGATTCTAACGAAGGCAAGTAAATGCACCCAAGTGTGATAATTCTCTATTAAGCCCATTGCTAAGGGTGTCAAGCTTCTTTATTAGTCTTAGTTCACTGGCTTTACGTTCAGAATCGGATCGAAATCCTCCTTTAATTAAGCAAACTCTAATATTGTCAATGCCATGTCCAGGAAGATTAAAGTGTTGAGAGACCGCTTGGAGCTGGGAATTTTACGTATTGTCTGTTTGTGATTATTGAATAGGAGTCTAAAAGGTGTTTTGGTTTCTCCTACGTAGTTACCATGGGGGCAGATGCTACAAAAGATAAGGTAAATAACATTAGCTGAATTGCAATTGAAGGGGCCTGGATGTAAGTTGATGTCGGTTCCGGGAACTGTCACTACACTCTCCGTTACAATGTGTTTACATACTAAGCAACGGGGACCATTGCATAGTTTGTTTCCAGGTAGGGACTGGTTAAGCGGGGGTAGTTTGCTGCTGGTTAGTATAGATCTCAGAGAGGGTGGCTGTTTCAGGGCAAGAACAGGGGGATTAGTAAACTCTGGGGAGTCAATTGGGTTGAGAGTGTGCCAGAGGGACTTGAATTGCTTAAAAAAGTACAGTGCACTGGGGGAAGTAGGTGGTAACAAAAGGTATCCGGGCTTTGTGCCGGTTCTGGTTGTAACATAGGAGTTGTTCACGCGAGCGAATGTTAGTTTTCTTAATGTTGTAATTGATGAGACGAAGGGGATAGCCTTTACTTAGAAACTGTAGTTTCAGGGCGTTAAATTTAATGCAAAGGTCAGTGGGGTCAGAGCAGATGCGTTTATATCTAAGTGCTTAGCTATAGACTATCGATTCCTTTATGTGTTGAGGGTGGAAGCTATTAAAGTGGAGGTAGGCGTGTCTGTCTGTGGGTTTGTTAAAAACCTATGTCTGAATAGAAGAATTTTGAATGGTCACAAGTACATCTAAAAAAGAGATGGAACTAGAGGAAAAATTAGAAGTGAAATTGATTGAGTTGTGTGAAGAATTGAGGTCACGGATAAGCGACAAAAGTTTGTCCTCCCCATGGGTCCAAAGCATGAAAATATCGTCAATGATTCTTACAAATAAAGAAGGCCTGTGGGCGCGTTCTGACAAGAAGTCCTCCTCAAGGGCTGCCATAAACAGGGTGGCATACGCAGGGGCCATTTTGAAAAATTCATTACGGTCAACTTTATCCCAGTGCCCAGCAGCGGACAGGATTTGTCGAAAGCTTCTGAAAAGCTAAGAAATTTAACATTGAGGAATGCCTACAGCAGACAAAAATCTCTCGAAGGTCAACTCCGTACCCAACAACGGACACTTGACGGTGTTATCAATGACCCTGTTACCGTCACCAGGGTCAAAGAGTTCATCACTCACAGCTATAGGGAAAGTTTGTCCCAAAAGTTTGTTTTGAAACACAAAAAGTTGATGGAACTGAATCAGAGATATGGATTATCCGAGATCCACGTACACAAAAACAGACCAGTGCGGCAAAAGGACTTGGTGAACACTGCAGGCAATTTTGAAACAGGTACTTCGATATTTAATTTGTCATCTAAACCCTTAACAACTAGTCAGTCTAAGGCCTTGGAAAGAGGACTGTCTTTCTGTTCCTCCAAGACTTTAGATAGGGTCCAACTGTGCTCAGACTATGGACAATTTGCTCGCAGAATACGGTTAAAAGAATTCTTCGGTGAGCAGTCGGAAGGAAACACATGGTCGAGACCTATTAATTACAAGCCGTCGACATGGACACCCCCAAAGGGACGTAACATGTATGTGGACGCATTTGTGGAAAAAGCCCGTCAGTACTTGAACAGCTTCCTCCAAGATGAGAGACACACCAGGGTTAAAAAGAACATCGACGAAGCGGAAAGCAAGGCAATCTATGACCTCAAGTACGATACTTCCATTGTGGTGAAGCCTGCGGATAAAGGGGGAGCTACTGTGATCCTAAATAGAGAATCATATACCAAAATAGCTCTGGAACAATTAAAGGACACAGCCTTCTATTGTACCCTCCGAAAAGATCCAGTCGGTGAGTACACAAAAGAACTCAGCTACCTCATAGCTAAATTCCCCCAACCATATACGAATGAACTAAAGAATCTCGTACCTACCTCACCCAAACCAGGCGTATTCTACATACTGCCTAAGATCCACAAACTACGTGACAAGATCCCCGAGGTCTCCGACTGGATGTCATTTGCCAAGGAACATAAGATGACCCCTCCTGGTAGGCCTATCGTGTCTTGCAAGGGAACATTAACCGAACATTTGTCGGCATATGTGGACTCCTATCTACAGCCACTTTTACCTAATGTTAAAAGCTATATCAAGGACACTACCGATTTTTTGCTTAAACTAAAAAATATTGATTTGTTACCAGAGGATTGCCTCTTAGTCACCCTTGATGTATCATCGTTATATACTAACATTCCTCATGATGATGGTATCAAGGCCTGTGCGCGCTTTCTGATCAATTCGGGTACTCCTACATCCCTAGTTTCTAATTTGTGCCTACTTATGAAGTTCATTCTCACCCATAATAATTTCACTTTTTAGGGCAAACACTATGTCCAGGCAAATGAAACTGCCATGGGGATCAAAATGGCCCCTGCGTATGCCACCCTGTTTATGGCAGCCCTTGAGGAGGACTTCTTGTCAGAACGCGCCCACAGGCTTTCTTTATTTGTAAGATTCATTGACGATATTTTCATGCTTTGGACCCATGGGGAGGACAAACTTTTGTCGCTTATCCGTGACCTCAATTCTTCACACAACTCAATCAATTTCACTTCTAATTTTTCCTCTAGTTCCATCTCTTTTTTAGATGTACTTGTGACCATTCAAAATTCTTCTATTCAGACATCGGTTTTTAACAAACCCACAGACAGACACGCCTACCTCCACTTTAATAGCTTCCACCCTCAACACATAAAGGAATCGATAGTCTATAGCCAAGCACTTAGGTATAAACGCATCTGCTCTGACCCCACTGACCTTTGCATTAAATTTAACGCCCTGAAACTACAGTTTCTAAATAAAGGCTATTCCCTTCGTCTCATCAATTACAACATTAAGAAAACTAACATTCGCTCGCGTGAACAACTCCTATGTTACAACCAGAACCGGCACAAAGCCCGGATACCTTTTGTTACCACCTAACTTCCCCCAGTGCACTCTACTTTTTTAAGCAATTCAAGTCCCTCTGGCACACTCTCAACCCAATTGACTCCCCAGAGTTTACTAATCCCCCTGTTCTTGCCCTGAAACAGCCACCCTCTCTGAGATCTATACTAACCAGCAGCGAACTACCCCCGCTTAACCAGTCCCTACCTGGAAACAAACTATGCAATGGTCCCCGTTGCTTGGTATGTAAACACATTGTAACGGAGAGTGTAGTGACAGTTCCCGGAACCGACATCAACTTACATCCAGGCCCCTTCAATTGCAATTCAGCTAATGTTATTTACCTTATCTTTTGTAGCATCTGCCCCCATGGTAACTACGTAGGAGAAACCAAAACACCTTTTAGACTCCGATTCAATAATCACAAACAGACAATACGTAAAAATTCCCAGCTCCAAGCGGTCTCTCAACACTTTAATCTTCCTGGACATGGCATTGACAATGTTAGAGTTTGCTTAATTAAAGGAGGATTTCGATCCGATTCTGAACGTAAAGCCAGTAAACTAAGACTAATGAAGAAGCTTGACACCCTTAGCAATGGGCTTAATGGAGAATTATCACACTTGGGTGCATTTACTTGCCTTCGTTAGAATCTATTCTGAGCTGGTTTTGGCACAGTTTTGGTGTATGCTGATGAAGAAGCAGGGTTTCGAAAATTTTGTACGTCTAATAAACATGGTGCAAATATGTTGGTATCTAAGGCATTAACTGTTCTTTTTGCAATTTTATATATATATATTATACCAATACACGGAATCTATCACTTTGCGCTTTGGATATATATATATATATATATATATATATACATACACACACATATTTATATATATATATATATATATATATATATATATATATATATATATATATATATATATATATATATATATATATATATATATGAGAAAAATCCACGTATGCTCCATGTAACATAACAAACAATAAAACACATTCCAAAGAGGACATAATAAGAGCACAGATACGATAACAACAGCGTATATTTTGGACACTCCTGTGCCCTTCCTCAGCGCAAAATGGAAAGTGAAAAATTACAACATTTTTCAAACTTAACGGTAAAACAAGTAAAAACAAAAACAAATGATAGACAGGCAGGTTTAGTTAATCTTGGCAGCTTAGGAAGGGTTATACATTACAAAGGGGAGTTCAGGCCTCTAATATAACCCTTCCCTATGTAACTCTGTACTAGTTTTCAATTTTCTTAAGCAAGTCTTATGACGTCACCTCAGTGATAATGATTCCCATTCAATTGATCCAGACATCACACACACATTCTAAAAGAAGGACTTGCAAAAGATATGGGCACCTCATTTGTAAAGTTATGAAGTCTGTCGTCAACTTGTTTTTCGACTTGTCAGCAGGGACCAACCAAGCGATTTTGTAATGGAGGACCTGACCACCCAAATGAAGTAAGAAATCACTGTCCCATTGAAATGATGTTTAATTAGCAGACAGATAACTGTTCTTTTTCAACTTCCTTTTGTGGAATGAAAAAAAAACTTTGAAATTTGTATATACACCGAACATTTCTCTCCCAAAGGGGTCTTTTCCCTTAACGTAGATGTCCCAATTTTTAAACGACTTCATAAATAACACTGTTATGTAGCAAACAGAGACATTACGTTAATTCTTCACTTACCAACACACTCCGGTTCTCTTGCTGCACGAAAAGAAAGAATTGTAATAATTAGGGAGCTTTAAAATGATTGTTGTCATGTTCACCTGTTTATAGTTAGTTAAGCGTTTTCCATCTTCTTTTAAGTATATGACCTTTCATTCTTTGTGTATAATTTTAGTTCCATGTTTAATCACCTACCTCAAAACTTACACATTAAGCTATCTAACTTGTAACGTCATTTTTAAGAACTAAAATTGTACTAACGATTGGATTGGTGTTTTTAGGCAGATAAATATCGATAAAACAAATGGAGTGATTGTAAAAAACTAAATGTTTTCTACGATTGGGGAGTGTTTCCTTAACACTTTTTTATGATTATTACATGATAAGAAGTACGGTGGGTTATCAACTAAAAATTGGACGTTAGAAGCGAATAATGAAGAATTGCTACGGCAATTAGAGATTACCATAGGTTTACGGTTGAAGACGAAAACAATAGGTTGAGAGTAAATCATAACATATGAAGGCATCTTTAGATTGCTTCTACGGTATGCCGGATTTTACTGTTTCGAAGATGAGCAGCCGTTCCACTTTAAATTCTTGTTTGAATTTATGTTAAAATTATCAACTATAAAGGGGTCACGTAAAATTGTTTTACTGTAGTTTTAGCATTTGAGAAAGCATAGAACAAGGTGATACAAATAATGTTTTGAAATACCTTGTAAGAATCAATAGCACGAATTTTATAGCCGTGTGAGTAACGACAGTAATGAGCGATAACTCCTATTAACGTTAGGATGGGCCTTTTTTAACTTACTCCTTTTTAGCTCAATTTTTACCAGTTTTACTAGATCTGGATACCGCAAATTTCTTGTCCTTTTTTGGTCGACCACAGTTTTAATGTGTATTCTGTACTTCTGTATTAAGACCGTGTGGATAGAGGGTTACGAGCTTCATGATAAGCACGTTTTCGGCAGTAAACCATCACGGCAGAACCTCTGCACATTATGGCTGCGGTAACGACCAAATCCTTTATCGAGTATGGTGATGGGGGATTGAAATGCGTGTTAAACAGATAACCGTAAAGGTTTTGTTTAGACCTGAGTTGTTCAGTGACTCAGACTGCAGGAGACGTTTTGCCTCTTCCACATACAGTGAGTTGCAACGATAACAAATTAAAATGTAAACCACAGTTTGAATTAATTATAATTGATAATTGAAGTCTATGAAGACCACTGATAAGTCCGGAATCCAATATCTAAATTTCACAAACGTACAGAAAGACTGTTCAAATTGGATGAAAGACTCTAAATCTTCACGAAGCTCTGTTGCTACTCCTACAATATCATCAATATACCTTTTCAAAAGGATAGGGCGAGCGCCGGCATACTGACAAAAAGGCTGTTCTTCAAAGTGTGGTTTGGCGAGCAACAGAAGGGACCATTTTGGTTCCCATGGCTACCCATTTACCTTGACGGGAAAGTGTTTTTGGGTGAGAACAAGTTCCGTCAAGCGACATAAAGTATTCGTGGGTATTTGGGGGTCTTGCCGTTGGTCAAGGTAATGGTGGATAGCTGGCAAGGCAGCATGATGTGAAATGAATCTGTAGAGACTATATACTTCCATGCTGAATAACAGGCGTTCTCTGCAGTCTTCAGAAACTCAATTAGTCTCAAAAATGGGGAGTGTTCTGAACAAAGACGGCAACGCTGATACCAGCGGAAAGCGGAAAAAGCACGGAGTCTGTATGCTTAGAAATTAGAATAGTGGGGCAGTTGTGGGATGAGACGATTGGTCTGACAGGGTTCTTGACCTTGTGAATTTTGGGAAGAAGGTAGAAATTGGAGTAGTGATGTAGCTGATTTCGGTAGTTAATGGGTGTCAGTGAGGCACATACTTACATACGCACGCACGCACGCACACCCATACGCCCACTCGATACCTTACTAGGTACTGGCACAGGACCCCGCAGGGAATGCAAGGGAATTTCCCAGCAGCGAAGCTGCCCGCGAAGCAGCCGAGTAGAAGGACGTGTTGAGGGCGGGCTGCGCGCCAAGACAGACACGTGCAGCCGCGCATGACTTCTCTTTGCAATGACCGAATTTTCGGGCAGCTACGCCAGTTTCGAGGTCCGCGTGAGCTAGGAAAGACGTGCGAGAGAGCTCTCGCCTGCTGTGCCGGTACCTGCTAAGGTCACGTTGGTGAGTGCACCCATACACATATCATGACTGTACACACCACGGGTGCACATTTGCATACATATATAAATGCATACATTCACACATTTTACTACCACCTGGTGATACAAAACAATGTTTACGAAGGACTATGCCACACAACTTACCTAGCCACCTCCTGGTTTTGTCATCTGAAAACACAAAAGGAATAAATGCAGGGATACATTGCCCACGTCCTAAAAGTATGTTACGACTATAATGATAAATATATCCCTCTACTTCTCTTTTCGGAAATGTCCAGCCTTTAAATGAACGTAACATACTTTAAATAAAACAGTTATTGTTTCATTTCAGATACTTTGCTCTGGTTAAAGGAGATTTGTGCATACCTATTAACATATGTGACACCTGAGAGCGTCTTATGGAGATTTTCATGAGCTATATGCACGTGCGGCGATTATGGGGAATGGACATATCCCCCAATATTTGCGGTGGGGGACAAAATATCAACTGTACCCCAATATTATGAGGTATGCAGACAAAGCAAATGTTGTTACACACATTTTTGATATAAATGATTGTAGCCTATAAATGGCAGCTGGGGAGAACTTTAGATCAAAAATATGTAATTTGTGTAGGCTACTGTAGAATGCACCGAATCGATTTGTTTCCAGAGGCTTTGCCCCTGGACCCCAGCTTGGGACCTACGGTGGTCCCGTGTACCCCTGGTCTGAGGTGCAAAGTGTTCACGCAAGCAGATCCCCCCCCCCTAATAATTTTAAGAGATCTTCGTCCCTGCTATATGTCACTTTACAAGCCAGTATTTGGCAATAACCTATAAAACTCCCGTTCTGTACAATGTACAACTTTAAGTGTGTATCTCCAGAGAGACGATTCAGTTTTAACCTTTAATGTCCGTCCCGTAGTATATACCGCGAGTACATGTGGTGTAAATTTGTAAAAAAGATACAGCCAAATGTAAGTACTCGGCAGTAAAAGTAAGGCAACATACCTAAAGACGGGATAAAGCCATCTGGTGAAAAGAAAAAAAAAATGCTTACAAAAGGCTAAATTACTCTCTTACTATGCTTTCGGTTACAAGTCATCGAAGAATGTCTTTGACGTTAACAAAACACGTTTATCACTTGTGATCATTGATACATACAACTGATATTGATCGCCATCTACTGATTCCTTTTCTGTACAATACTAGACACAGCAAAACCAACGCCCTCAGATCATTAACTACGAACCACCCGCCTCTCGAAAGAGGTAAATTCCTAATTCGAGGCTTTGTAAGTCGCTCAAATTTGACCAACCGCATGGAAATGAGCCGAGATACCTTGGGAGTGAAACTTTGTAATTTAAACATGTACGGTCAATGATGTATGACTTTTATGTTAACTATGTTAACCATTAAAAACATTAAAGTAACATTAAAGCATGTTTTTCAGACATACATCTTCATCATTACACAGTAGTTGAAAATGCTTGGCCAGCTGATAAAACAATGCAACATACCTTGAAAAAGCTCAGCCAAGCCAGCTGGAAAAAATGTACATTAATGTCAAGAAATGTAAATTTCTCACTGCAGTTAATGACTAGATCATTGGATAATTCATCAATGATATTATTTTTAATGCCTGAGAGAAGAATTCTTTGTTAAGAGAAAGACTGGACTAACGTATCCAGCATACTAACTTGCATATAACAAAACGAGTCTCCCCGGTCTGTTGGAAGTATAATGTGGTGCATACGTAATCGTATATTACCGAGGGCAATGATATTTGTTCCATGATAAAAAAAAAAATTGGCAATAAAGTATTACCCTAATTTATAAATGAATGGAGCATTAAAACCAATGCCGCAAAGATCGCTACGGAAATTATTGCACGCCAAGTAACCATTTGATGGCGGTCCCTCTAAAAGCTAGGTTCATCTGTCACAAACTTAGATTCCTCGGCTGAGTATTCTTATCGATACACAATATTAGATACTGACCATTAAAATTGGAGTCTCTTCTAATGACGCTGCACAACTAAAGACTTTAATAGTCTCCTCTCTTTGTGTTGTTTGTTCCCCCTTTTGAAAGTAATTCCCAGATTTTGCATTTAATCTCGAATTTATCCTTGTTATACGATTACTGTCCCGAAGAAAAACTTGCCCTTTCGTTTAAATGATTTATACAAGGTTTTTCTTACAATTATGTTGGTCTGTCTTTAAATTCAGTGAAAACACTTGTCTGGAGAGTAAACAACTAAAATACATTCTATAGTTTGTGGGTCCCTGAGGGGTGATAAGGTTACACTCTAGCACACAGTGTCTGTATGCTGTTTAACAATTGATGACGATGAGAATGTCTAGTCTTGAAAAAAACTTGTTCATTGGCTTCTGCCAATTTTTGCCAAATACTGTGAATGAATAATTATACGATTAGTGTTTAGGGTCTGTAAGGACGGCCAGTCAGGACCGGAAAGGGACAATTTCGTGAAAGAACAACACACAGCCATCTTATCACAGAGGGAGTGTAATTTTCCAGACAGATTCGAAAAAGTCTAAGAGTACCCATGGGCGGCTCTAAAAAAATTTTGTTTGGTAGGCAAACTCAAGTTCGTATTCAGTAAGGTTGGGACGACCCCCTCCTCGGCAATATGGATGGTCTGCCTCAGATAGTACAATAGGAGTATGGTTATTATTATGTATTACAGTGATGCCTCTTATAGTTTTTAAAAGCTCTTCAATAACCATCCAAGGCAATCAGTCATAAGCTGCATACTTAGTTTGAAAATAAATACAGCCATAACAGCCAATCGTTATTCCATAGGGGCAGAGCTAAGAGGCAGGGGAAACAGGCAAAGCGGCTTGATACATTTGTATAAAATGGGCTCCTGTTTAAATATTTTTTGTTTCTTTCATTGTGTCATAATATGTTTCAGTTTGCCAAGAAGCCATAAAATGTTGGTTTTCTGGATTTTTTTTTTCTTAAACTAACGAATATTTCGGGCATGAAGACATTTGAAAACGATGAAATAAGTGAGAACTATTTTGCATCTCAGTACCGTGCCAAAACAAAATCTTTCAAAGAGGAGGGGAATTCCCCTAACTCAGAATGACAGTTCATTCTATACAAATAGGCCACTAATCAAAACTCTCACTAGAGTTTTGATTGACTGTTTGGTGTGGTTATATTAAATCAACTGAAACGGTGTACTTTATGACAGAAGTGGAGAACCTTTTGCATATAACGGGCCATTTAACAGTCATACGACAGCTCGTGGGCCAACGGAGCTGTCAATTTGGACAAAGGAAGGCAACCTTCCGTCCTATGAGAAACACAATACTTTTAGGCTACGTGCCGATTACAATTCTTTTCTTTTTGTAGACAGATAGCAATGCTAAGCTGGCCAAGTGACGCCCCCGTAAAACTACTTTCCGCCGTGTACGTGGATGGTAATCAAGACAGCTAATGGGTTGTGCATCAGGCGTAATGGCCCCCGAAAGCTCTGAAGTGTCTGCATTACAGATTTCGTCGGCTTGAACTCCGGACATTTTCACTTTGACCTTGGTTTCCGAATCCAGCAGTGTAGTGACGCATTTTTGTGGTTAACCTGAAAACCTGAAGACACTGGACATTCTCCTTCAATAGACTTTTAAGGATCAACTTGTATTTCCACGTATGGTGTGACAAGAATCGGATTTAATGGCTAAATTAGTTACCAAATGAATTTTAAACCATGACTGGCAGGCCACCAGAGACCAAAATAACATAGGTCTCACGACAGGCCAGACCATCTAGCTAGTAGTCACAAGATCACACAGGGTTCCGATGGGCTCGGATTGATTCCAGTATACAGTGGTCTACTACACCGTTATTTTCGACTCGCGACCGAGATTTATCAGTAACAATCTAAGTTTATAGACCGATAATATGGAGCTATCAATCGGGACATTAAAAATGAGCAAGGGCAGTGTATACAAGTTCCTCTGGTGTCTGACTTGTTTTCATAGCCCAAAAAATGGTGTTATGCTCACGGTTATGGTTGGCCGGGGTGGACATAAGACGGACTGAATTCAACGCGTAGAAAAGCATAGTATGGCATGCCAAAGGTAACTTATTGGTGTTAATTTGGAAGATTGCATGCATGATTTTCTTCTAAACCGATAATATTACTGAAGCAGAGGATATAGTTTAGACTCACCATATATCAAATCACTTCAGCCTAAAGGCTATACACAAGAAGAAACATGTATTATTGTTACGGCTTGTGGTCGCAAGTCAAACCAATAACAGCGAAAGATCACAGAAGAACGAGATTAAAATTCCACAACTTAATGATTATTTACAATCTCCTTATCTTACTTAAATTTACAATAATTAATTAGACTTACTCACAATCCTTTAATTAATATTTGCCTGGTCTGGTCCAAGGGCTGGTAGTGCATGCACGTTGACGATGGCGCAGTGGTAGACCTGCAGCGTGCTGTAGCGTAGAAACTGGTTCCACGAGCGAATAACGACAGGGCTAGGTAGGCGATGGATGATAACAACCTCAATACACAGTGTAGAAACGGCGTAAGGCAATTTGTCACAAGTGTGAATTGTCAGTGGCTGGCCTCATATAATTCGGTCAACAAACGGACAGCAAAATAACGTCTGGACTCGATGGTGTCTCTCAATGAAGTATTAGGGTATCTCTCCTCGTTAACAGTTGTTGAACTGCCTTTTATATGCTAGGCTTTTATTCGAGAACTCTCCAGAATTTAACAGAAACTTCTAGTGTACACAGTCCAGCAATTACGAGAACGTTCCTTAATAGACACTTCTAGAACACACAGTAGTTGAATAACGATATTTGCAGCTTCTTCGAAGTGTTGCCAGGTTGCTGCTATAATTGGGACATAACGTAAACAGTTCTCACTTCTAGACAGTTCTAGAAAGGCTGCGTTGAAGTTGAATTCTCTGGAACTTTCCATTCGCTCGTCGATGGATTCAATCCGGTGTTCCTGACGGGTCGTCTTGTAACACTCCCCCACTTGAAAAAGTTTTGGACGTCTCGGACAAAACTTAAGTTACAATATTTACAATGTATAACTTTACAGTAATAACTGCAGAATGTATATTATGTAGTCCAATATTCAATGGAACGTATAATCATAACATATAACTTGTCTTGCAAGGTGATGATACATGAATACAGTAACATCATCAATACACATTGTGCCATAGTTAACACAAAATTTCAAAACTTACAGTGAGATTTTCAACATATTGCATCAGATCAAATTCTTGACAAAGAGTCTGGTACAACATTGTCTTTCCCTTTAATGTGCTTAATATCTACATTATACGATTGCAGAAATAAACTCCACCTCATCAATCTTTGATTCTTATTCTTCATCTTAGATAAAAATGTCAAAGGGTTATGATCAGTGTATACAGTGATAGGGAAACTAGTAGTTCCCAAATAAATATCAAAGTGTTGAAGACCAAGTATCAAAGCTAAGGTCTCTTTTTCAATTGTTGAATAATTTTTCTGGTGTTTGTCAAATTTCTTAGAATAATAACAAACAGGGTGATTAACACCATGCTCATCAGCTTGAAGCAAACTGCTCCTATGCCATTGTCACTGGCATCTACTGCCAACTTAAAATCTGGAGCAATCAACACTGGTGAACTCATTAGTGCCTTTTTCAATAATTCAAATGCTGCTTGGCAATTATCTGTCCAATCAAACTTTTCATTTTTCTTTAACAATTTTGTCAATGGTGCAGCAATGTCAGAGAAATTCGGACAAAAACGTCTGTGGTAACCAGCCATGCCTAGGAAGCGCATGAGCTGCCTTTTATCAGTTGGGGCAGGGAATTTGTCAATGCCCTCAACGTTAGCCTTAATTGGTCTAACTTTACCTTGACCAACCCCATGCCCTAAGTATATCACCTGGGCACAAGCAATCTCACTTTTGACCAAATTGACCGTCAAATTAGCTTTGGCAAGCTTGTCAAATAATGCCTTAACATGTTGTACATGTTCATCCCACGAGTTGCTGTACGCAATAAGGTCATCAATATATACTTCACAATTTTCTAAGTCTGACGTAAGGTTATTTACTAAGCGTTTAAAGGTCATCTGTGAATTTTTCATACCAAACGGCATAACCTTATACTGAAATAACCCATCTGGCGTCACGAATGCCGAGATTTTCCGAGCCCTCTCAGTGAGTGGTATCTCCCAGTACCCCTTTAGTAAGTCAAACTTTGACACATACGTAGCTTTCCCAATCCTATCAATGCAACCATCGATACGGGGTATCGGATAGGAATCCGCTCTTGTGACTGCATTTACCTTTCGGTAATCAGTACAAAATCTGTACCCACCGTCTGGCTTGGGGACCAATATACAAGGGGAAGACCATTCACTATTACTAGGTTCTATAATGTCATGGTCTAACATATACCGAACCTCATCCCTGAGATGTTGTCGTTTTCGAGGGTTAACTCGGTAAGGATGCTGCTTGATTGGTGTAGCATCTCCCACATCAACATCATGTTCAATCAAACTTGTCCTAGTAGGATCATCTGAGAACAAGCATGCATATTCATAGATTAATGATTTCATTTCTGACTTTTCTTTGTGATCCAGATGACTTAATTTCTGGTCAAGATTTTTCAACACATCAGAATTCTGTAACTTAATACACATGTCAGGAACATTATTAGCCTTGATCTCATCATTACTGAGTTCATGATCAGCATTGATTATACACACTTGATCACCTGTATCATTAGTGTTACTATTTACATCATGTACACTTTCATCATTAGAAATGTCACAATCTTCTCTTTCATAATATCTCTTCATCATATTAATATGACATACTCTTCTAGATTTACGCTTGTCAGGTGTCAAAATGACGTAATCTGTGTCACTAACTTTTCTCTCTATGACATAAGGTCCTTGAAAGCGAGCTTGAAGTGGCTGACCAGAAACAGGCAAAAACACTAGCACCTTATCACCAGGCTTAAACTCTCTTTTCACAGTGGTCTTGTCGTACCACGCTTTCATTTTCTTCTGAGAGTGCCTCAGATTTTCCTGAGCAAGTTCACATGCTCCATGAAGACGATCTTTAAAGCGGGATACATAATCAAGTAGATGTATGTCTTCACCTGGATCTGATAACCACTTCTCCTTCAACAATTTCAATGGTCCACGAACTGTGTGTCCAAAGACAAGTTCAAATGGACTGAACCCAAGTGACTCTTGTATAGATTGGCTGGCAGCAAACATTACAAATGGAATGCCTTCATCCCAATCTCTCTCATTATCATGACAATATGTCTTCAACATATTCTTCAATGTTTGGTGAAACCTTTCTAAAGACCCTTGGCTTTCCGGATGATAAGCCGAAGACTTAATTTGGTCTATGCCTAACTCATATAACATCCGTTGGAATACAGTTGACATGAAATTAGACCCTTGATCTGATTGGATCTCTTTTGGCAACCCAAACAATGTGAAAAATTTAAGTAAAGCTTGTAAGACTGTCCGAGCCTTAATATTCCTCAGAGGTATTGCCTCTGGAAACCTTGTAGAAGCACACATAATGGTTAATATATACTGATGCCCTGCCCTACTCTTAGGTAGGGGGCCTACACAATCAATGATGACTCTACTAAACGGCTCTTCAAAAGCAGGAATTGGCTTTAAGGGTGCAGCCGGAATATTCTGATTCGGCTTCCCAACCATTTGACATGAGTGACAGGTCTTACAAAATTTGGCCACATCACTTTTAAGTTTTGGCCAATAAAAGTGATTTAGAATTCTGTGGTAAGTCTTATTGACTCCTAGGTGCCCTGCAAATGGCATTTCATGAGCAATACTCAGTATTTCCCTTCTATAGGTCCTAGGAACCACAATTTGATGGTAAATTCTCCACTCTTCATCTAATAGTGCATCAGGTGGTCGCCATTTACGCATCAAAATATTGTTTTTCAAATAAAAGCAGACTGGGACGTCTTTCGATTCATCCTCAGTGAGTGCACCAGCTATTAATGGCTGAAGCTCTTCATCATGTTGTTGTTGGACTGACAACTGGTCTCTGTGGAGTGTGTCAGACATTTTTGATTTTTCCTGTTCTACCCCCTTACTATGTGTGGGGCCAGGAGACTCACAATCCTGACTATCATTAAGATTAGTCGTAAAAGATTGGCTGAGATCATACCAAGAATCTTCACTTTCATGAATATTTTCACTAGAATCTTTTCCAGACTCTGACTCCTCCTTTCGGAGAGTTGTTCCATTTTTAGGAACTAATTCCTCAATTTTAGAGGGTGGATGATTAAGTTTATCATCCTTATTTTCAGAAATCATACCCTCATTTTTAGAGAGTGGATGTTCAAGATTATCATCCTTACATGATTCCCTACTTGTTCCACTTTTGGGAACTGTATCCTCACTTTTGGAGGGTGGATGTTTAAGATTATCATCCACGGCGAGCTTTTGTGACATAGCTCTAGTGACAGCACAGGCAGGGAATAAATTTGGAAATTCCTTTTCTAATTGCTCTGTGTTGTTATAATCACATGGTTTATCTGTCAAAATTGCATTGGCTACTACCTTTCCACCAGCTAGGTCATTGCCTAGCAACAGAGATACCCCCTTTACAGGTAGAGTAGGTCTGACCCCTACTATGACCGACCCAGAAACTAAATCTGACTTCAAATTAATTTTGTGGAGAGGGACAGAAATAAATCCACACTCAACCCCCTGAATTAGTACATTTGCCCCTGTGGAAGTAGAGTCCGATAATGGCAAAACTCCATCAAGAAGCAACGACTGAGTTGCGCCTGTATCACGCAAAATTTTAATTTTGACGGGTGGATGAGCTGAATTCCCATCTAGGGAAATAAACCCCTCAGACACAAATGGAAGGTATTCTTCCTTAATTTTGTCGTTAGAATTAGGCCGTAAAGTCACGACTACCTCAGAAGAATTCTCTGCATTGGCTAAGGCATTGGAGGCTGTTTCAGTCTCCTTTAATTTTGCCAATGTGAAGCAATTTGCCATTGTGTGGCCTTTTTTGTGACAGAAACCACAGCTTATGTCTTTAAAGGCAGCTTTGTTTGAGCTGACCTGGTCGTTCTTTTGACGACTTGAATCTGGTTGTTTTTTACCAGAATTTGTTGGAGAGATAAAACCAGACTGCGATCCACTGTTACCTGTTGTGCCACTACTATTGCCATATTTCTTATTTGGCCTACTAAACTGACCCTTGTTTTGAGTCTGACCCACTTTACCAAACTTATGGGTAAGTGCATACTGATCAGCCAAATTTGCCACTTCCTTCAACTTGTCAGCCTTATTTTCCTCAAGGTGAGTCTTAATGTCATCATTCACACACCGTTTGAATTCCTCAACCAGCATCAGTTGTCTTAAAGTGTCAAATGTGGAGACCTTTTTGGAAGCACACTATCTATCGAAATGCATTTCTTTTTGATAAGCAAACTCTACGTATGTTTGTGTATCCGCCTTACGATACTTTCTAAATTTTTGGCGATAAGCTTCGGGCACTAATTCATAGGCTTGTAATATGGCCTTTTTAACCTTATCATAATCCATGCTGTCCTCTATTGACAGAGCGGAATACACTTCTTGAGCCTTGCCTGTGAAATTACTCTGGATGAGTATGGACCATTTATCTCTTGGCCACTTTAGTTGCTCACCCAGCTTTTCGAAATGATTAAAGAATTTCTCCACATTATCATCCTGAAATTTGGGGACAAATTTTACGTGCTTAGAAACATCGAATACCCCAGTATCCAAGCCTATTTTAGGGTCTGAGCCTTTTATGACCCCTAACTCTAGTTGCTTCAACCTAAATTCATGTTCTCTTGCCTTTTCCTCTTTTTCCCTTTGCATTTGCATTTCTCTTTCCTCTTTTTCCAATTCTTTCAATCTAATCTCCTTATTCATTTCCATTTCAAGCCTTTTCAATTCAAATGTGTTGTCAGTTGGTACAGTGATAGCTGTTTCCAATACTGTACTAGGAAGGACACTTTCATCCACTAGATATTCTAGAACATATCTTTTAATCTCGTCTTTCCGCATTAAAGGCTGAAATTCAATGCCATAATGTTTTGCGACCTTTACAATCTCAGATTTCTTTAATGAATCTAGTTCCTCGACTGAGGGACTAGCCACGAATTCATCTAAGTTGAATGGCATTTTGAAGTTTTATCAAGCGTTCAACAAACAACTAAGTAGTCTGGGCAAACACAGTTGCTTACGATTCACAACAGAATTTCTCGAATTTTCTAGTATTTTTCGTTCCCAGATGTTAGGCCACCAATTCTGTTACGGCTTGTGGTCGCAAGTCAAACCAATAACAGCGAAAGATCACAGAAGAACGAGATTAAAATTCCACAACTTAATGATTATTTACAATCTCCTTATCTTACTTAAATTTACAATAATTAATTAGACTTACTCACAATCCTTTAATTAATATTTGCCTGGTCTGGTCCAAGGGCTGGTAGTGCATGCACGTTGACGACGGCGCAGTGGTAGACCTGCAGCGTGCTGTAGCGTAGAAACTGGTTCCACGAGCGAATAACGACAGGGCTAGGTAGGCGATGGATGATAACAACCTCAATACACAGTGTAGAAACGGCGTAAGGCAATTTGTCACAAGTGTGAATTGTCAGTGGCTGGCCTCATATAATTCGGTCAACAAACGGACAGCAGAATAACGTCTGGACTCGATGGTGTCTCTCAATGAAGTATTAGGGTATCTCTCCTCGTTAACAGTTGTTGAACTGCCTTTTATATGCTAGGCTTTTATTCGAGAACTCTCCAGAGTTTAACAGAAACTTCTAGTGTACACAGTCCAGCAATTACGAGAACGTTCCTTAATAGAAACTTCTAGAACACACAGTAGTTGAATAACGATAATTGCAGCTTCTTCGAAGTGTTGCCAGGTTGCTGCTATAATTGGGACATAACGTAAACAGTTCTCACTTCTAGACAGTTCTAGAAAGGCTGCGTTGAAGTTGAATTCTCTGGAACTTTCCATTCGCTCGTCGATGGATTCAATCCGGTGTTCCTCACGGGTCGTCTTGTAACATTATGTGGAATTCAGGAGTTAAAAGCTGCACTTTGCAATATGCCTGTACAGGCATTTCCTGGTTACTTAAAGGAATCTGTCATACGGGTTGTGATGACGATGGGTTGGACTGCAGGGGCGTAGCTGGAATGAGATTTTTGGGGGGACTAGGTATCAAATGGGGGTCACGGTATTGATCGCCGTCCCTAAATCTTACGCATTCAATTATTTGGACACAAAATTGGGGGGGGGGGTAGAAAACATCTGGGGGTAGAAAACATCTGGGGGCAGGCTCGCCCCCCCCCCTCCTGTAGCTAGGCACCTGCAAATTTAGCTAGGGGTAGAAACGAGGTAGTGTCTCCCATCAACGTGTAATAAACGAACAAATGCTTTACGGAAACATAGGAGTAGGAAGCTGTTTTAGGTGGGGTTGAACATTGTTTCGAAACGCTTTCGAGGTGTACGGTGAACGTGTATAAGGAGAGGGGTTTCCCCTTCACTTTTGGAAATATTTTAGTTATATGAGGTTCCTTAGATGCAGTTTGGTGAGACATACTGTGCCAATTTTAGGAAAACTTACTGCAAAATATTGACATTTTCACAGAGGAAAGAAATAAGTATGCCTTGAACTGTGAGGGGGCATACTCTCCACTATGTTTTAACTAAGCCTAAGGGCCTTTAGCCCCTCAACGCCCTTCCCTCCCCCGAGCTACCGGGGACATGTCCCGGGGTCGGGGAAACGCTTAGATAAGGAGTCTTAGGGCTCGCTTTAAAGCCTTTGCAGGGATCCAGGAGCAACAGTCCGATGATGCCCAGAGCAGGGGCGTAGCTAGGATGAAATATGTAGGGGGGCTAGGTATCAAATGGGGGTCACGGCATTGATCATCTTCCTTAATTCTTACACATTTTATTAGGACACAAAAAAATTTTTGGAGGCCTAGCAAACATCTGGGGGCCGGGTCAGGCCCGGCAGGCTCCCCGTAGCTACACGCCAGGCCCAGAGGGTAAAGCCCTCTTCAAATGACATTAGAAGAGCACTAAATAGACCTGAATTTACAATGTGATAATTCGTTATAGAAGTCGGACTAACGGAGGATAAATTTGATAAGGTACAACTTGCTACCATCTGGCGAGGCCAGGGATTGGTAAGGAGGAAGGGGGAGGGACCAAAGGGAATTTTTTCAATGTTCGAAGCTAGGGAGGAGAGGAAGGGACCAAGCCCCGAAGCCGAGGGTAGAGGAAGCAAGCCCCCTGGAAAAATTTCTCCCCCATCAAATCAAAAACTACCGTTGCCTTAAAGCATTTTAGTGTAGTCTCGACTACCACCCCACCCCTGTGAAAAAAATATTTATCCCCCTGGAAGCTTTTCGCCACTTCAGTACCTTGTCTGGCTACGGGCCTGGGAGGGACTGTGTCTTGTACGTATGGGAGCACTGGGGATTATGGCTGGGTTTAGGTATGTCGTGTGCTTGGTAGCCTTACCTGTGTACAAAGGTCCCAGCAGGTTTACTAGTTGGTCCAAGCACGCAGTGGAGTCCCCAGACTTTTCGAAGAGGGGGCACTAGGGTTCAAGCGTTCCTCAAAACGGACACTTCAAAATGAAGGACCGAGCTCCTCTGGAGGTCTCGTAGTGACGGGCAGTGCTCCCCTGTAGGCGTTGGGCCCGGGGTCCCACTGTAAGGCCCCTAGTGGGTCCAGGAACAATGCTCAATTGGGGGTCCAAGGAACGGAGACCCCCGAGGCTCTAAGGTATTAATAAATTGTTATCATTCGATTAAAGCATTTGACTATCTCCAAAGTGGCATTGGATGTTTACAAAAATGGAATAAAAATCTGGCCTTTTTGTAAGTCTAATAGCACAAAAGACATAATGATGGGGGAAGGGGTTAGTGGAGACGACGGATCATGTTAAGGTTTTCCAGGCCCGCAGCTAGGGGGGTACGGGGCCCGTGTCCCCCCGTACGCATCACTGTTCCCCACAAGGAAAATCGATCTAAAATAAAATTTTACTACCTGTAAACGGTGGCCTGGTATGACTCCAGGAGAGATTTGACCAAAGATAATCCCAAAGGGTGTTTAATTATGAACGTATTTTGTTTACTGTAACATTTTTCTTTCTAAAATTACAAAATATCTCCCAGGCTACACGCGCTTTCACATTCAGTTACATTTTGTTACAGGGACGCCGCCAGGATTTGTTGATGGGGGGGGGGGGGAGAACAGATGACGTCGTAATGCCACCTCAGTCCACCCCCCAGTCTGCGTAAATTGTAACTTTTTGGTGCCCCTGCGATTGTATACAGCAGTGTGGAATCCTTTTTGTCACTACATAAAGATGCCGTTCTGGGGGAGGGGTCTAAGGGGAGGGGGTCTCATTCCCCTTTGAAATTTTTTTTGTAAATGTAAGGTTGCCTACATGCAAAATGGTGCTATCTTAGGGGTATTTTTTTGAACTGATCATATCTGGCTGGAACAGGCGCGTAGCCAAGGGGAGGGAAAGGGGGAAGCCGCTGCCCCCTTGAGTAAAATTTTGGTATTTTTTATGTTTTTTTTTAACAATATTACTAGTGTTTTTCCTATTTATTTGCGGCAAATAGGCCTGGGAAGTGCCATTTCCAGCGATCTGAGAGGCATTTTGGACCAAGATTTTCTCGCGCTCCACGCCAACCGGTTGACGCTGAGCACTGGCAGCGTACTTGCCAACTCCATACCGATACCGTAAGGGGACAAATTGTACTCCTACCATATCAGGAACACATGGTATCTAGTGGTAGGCCTACGTACAAAAGCAACACCTTACACTTTTTTAAAGCTGTTATGTGATTCTGCATACTTGCAGAATGATAAATTATATTTTATATATATATATATATATATTATATATATATATATATATATATATATATAATATGTGTGTATTTAATCTCTATATAGTTATTCCATATTTAATATATATTAACTATGGTTATTCCTACAAAATATTTCATAAGATACATAATAATATGTCTCCTTTTGCATACAAAATACCGTATAAGTATGCACCAAATCACATATTTTCATATTAAAAAACACAAAAGCTTCTCACCGTGGGAACACCCCCTCCCACACACCCCACTCGCGCGCTAGCGCTTAAACGCCTTTTGGGATCATTTTTTAAATTTTCAAAAAAATTCTGAAATCTGAGCCATATCCGATTCCAGGTTCCTCAATTCCGGGCCAATTCCGAGTCCGGCTATTTGGCGAGCGTGGCATCATGCTTTTTGTACTGTTTTGCAATTACATTTAATTAAAACGGGCATTTTAGGAGTCAATTTCATGCCCTGGGTCAAGCTGCATTTTAATTGACTGTATTTGACCATTTATATGTTGAACTGTGCATCAATAACAATGTAGCCCTAGGGACACATACTTAACTTTCATTTTTGTGGACTCGTCTGGAATCGGTTCCTAGTCCGAGTCCAGCTGCAGCCCATTCCGGGCCAATTCAGATTCCGGAACCCCGACAAAGCACGGACTTGAGTCCAGAATCGAGTACATTACAGCCCTGTTCCATTGTGTGAATTGTGGGTTACTCTTCATCTTTTGAATTTACAAACTTTGCTGTTCATCAAAGAGCCGTCAACAAATTAGAATTTTGATGCCCCCAC
This sequence comes from Holothuria leucospilota, assembly GCA_029531755.1. Classification (NCBI taxonomy): domain Eukaryota; kingdom Metazoa; phylum Echinodermata; class Holothuroidea; order Aspidochirotida; family Holothuriidae; genus Holothuria; species Holothuria leucospilota. The sequence goes on along the minus strand of CM055961.1, from coordinate 103,792,564 downwards.
ACTAAAAGTATACTTTGGGGTCCGAGTGTATGTCTTCAAGTATCCTGAAAAATCAGTAATAAAAGCTTTAGCTTATAGCTCCGTCCGTGTCCTTTGCCCACATTTCCTGCCTCTCTTCATTGTTCCTTCTCCCTATTCAGGGTCGAATCCAGAAATGAGAGAGGGGGCGTAAACGTCTGCAGAAAGTTCATGGTGCAATCAGATGGGCTTGGAGGTTTAAAATTCTGTTACAAAAATCATTGCTTTGCTGAAAATAGGGGCGTACGCCCCTTACGTCCTACCTGGATTCGGTCCTGCTATCACTCCTTATCTCTATTTCCCGCGAAACAAATTTCTCCCGCGAAGTTACATCTTGCTTTTCTGGCCGTTTCTTCCCCGCAACTCACCTTTTATTGTTCCTTCCCTTTCTTTTCTCTCCGCTCATTATTTTTCTCCCTCTTGCAAAGTCGGTCTTACTCCAGCCCTTGTCCCTGTCCCATTCTTCCCAGCCCTTCCCTCTTTCAGGCTATTTCGTCCCGTTCGTTTTTTTTTTCCACCATTCCTATAGCCCTGTCTACCACAGAACTAGTAACATCGACATTTCCTTCCATATTTACCATGCCAGTTTCCTCTTCCCTACCTTCCCTAAATTCAATTATCACCCCGATTCATATTATTTTTCTTGTCTGTCGTTTTGATTTTTTCCTTTATTTTACTTTTCTTTTAATTATTCTCCTTTCTAATTTCCTTTTCCCACTATCCCGATTCTTCTTAATTTTTTTCGGGGATGCAGTTTTCCCCAGCCTCCTCTGACGCTGCAACCTATAGGCCAGGGAATGCACAGAGAGTGAAAGATCTGGGCGGAAATATCACTGAAAGGTATTCTGTATGCAATACAAATCTTACTTCATCCCTGCAGGTAATCAGAATGTAAACTTAACCACTCACGCAAACCTAATTTTCTGACCAGGGAGGTATTAAAACCCGAGTTCTTGTTCTAAGTTTACTAGACAATCCTATAGTCAGTGGCGTAGCTAGGATTTCTCTCACGGGGGCATGCAGTATGTTGTGTGATCGCCTGCCTGGGAAGGGGTCCCTTTGAAAATTTTTGAAAAGTTAGGTGTCCTTACTACATGCAGTCTGGTGCCACATATGCTACCTATTGAAGTAAAATTTGTGTTAAAAAATGTACGTATCTTTAGGAACTAAAACAAAAGCAATCGGCATCAGTGAGGGGGACCATGGCCAACGGGGTGTCCCCTCCCCTTTCAAAATCTTTGAAAAATTAGGTGTCCTTAATACATGCAATCTGGTGCCACTACCTTTTGAAGTAAAATTTGTGTTAAAAAATTTACGTATTTTTAGGAACTTAAAAAAATCGGCATAAGTGAGGGGGACCATGGCCCAATGGCCCCCTAAATACGCCACTGCCTATAGTACCACAATTGACTATTTTGTTTGCATGAAACTCTGTAAAGACAAGACTGACTGCATTATTTTGTAAGCCCCGGTCTGTCAAAGCAGTTTTAACGGTTTTCAATTTAACCCACGCGGGTCCAAAATGACATATGATACTCTTTGCAACATGCGTGTATCCGAAAATTCGACCTGAAATTCTGAAATTCCATGTACATTTACTCTTTCCTCTGCTTGTAGCCCCCTTGTATTGAAACGGATATTGTTTTCTATGAAATGTTCGCTGTTCGTGTGTATTTTGGTCTGCAGGCGTCCCATACACACTGTCTGCCTTTCCAGCTAATGGTGTGGGCGTTTTTGCGTGTACTACTTCAATGTATTGAGAAACTACCGGTTCAAAACACTGTAAAATACTTTACTGCAGTACCACTACACACTACGCTATGTGGAAGAATATTAATAATCAACCAAATCAAACATCAAACAAATCATATCGTAAGCTCCCTCTGTTTTCAATGGATTCTAGTCTATCCCATTGTGTAATGGTAAAACCAACGATCCGTGGATTTGATTGGTTCATGGTCTGTTTTCTACGCGTTGGGTTCAGTCCGTCTTATGTCCACCGCGGCCAACTATACACGGTACAAGTATGCATAGTAGAACCGAATGTGTGAACAACAGCGAGATACTTAAGATCAGGCGACACTGGTCAGAGTTGTCTACTAGCAGGTTGTAGCGGAGGTGTTTTTTTGGAGGGTGTGGAGATTATGTCTTGCCGACAGATCTGGTAATGCGTTCCGCGAAAACGAGCTTTGGCGGGTGGGGTCTAGGGTCCCGCCTAAGGGCCCCGCCTTAGGGCCCCGCCTTAGGGCCCCTGGTGGGGTCCAGGGGTAAAGCCCCGCTGGAGGCCCAGGGTGGATATATTTTGGTTCATAATGCATCATCAAATGCAAAGATTCCCAATAATTTTAATGTATTAGGCAATTCGTCTCGTCATGCCGCTATAGTTTTAAGCGGTTGGGATCCTGAGGTCCGCCAGTGTTTTAGCTAGGACGTTTTCTCAATGTGATGTTTACTAATCTGTGGCCTGGGGAGTGGTCTAAGGGGAGGGGGTGTCCGTCTCCCCTTTGGAAATTTTTTTGAATTTGAAAGGTGCCTAGATCGCAAATGGTGCACTATTTGAGTGGATTTGTGCAGTAAAACTTTAAGGAAAAATACTGCAAATTTTTGACATTCTTACAGAAGAGAAAAACAAGGGGTTTTACCCTTGGATCTTGGCGGACGGAAGCATACTTCAGCCCCCATATTTTGACTGGGGGGGGGGGGTTAAACCCCCTAGTCCCCCGCTTCCTACGCCCTTGAGTTTCACTATGTACTGGGACCACCTAACCTACCATAACAGTTTAAAATGGGTCAATTTTTGCAAAGGTATTAAATTTCTCTGTAAAAGCAACCCACATCTTTTAATCATAGATGTTACTTTGGCTAGAATTCGAGAAAAACCCGGCCAGATTTCCTAACAGATCCGGTCGAAACCGAAACTGGATATTTTCCACTATCCGGCCGTATAATCCCGCCAGACCGAAAATTTGGTACATTCCTAAAACTAACAAATTTTAATGCCAGTTTTTGGTTGTATTATTACTCTGCTCTGTGATTTGTGGGCTTTAAGAAGTGATGAGGGATGGAAACATACAACTGTGAGTTAAGTCTCTGTAGATCAAAATCTCAGCTATCATGGTATAAAAATTTGAAAGTCCCCTTAATGTATAAGCATTCATAAGAGGGTGTCTTAGTTATGTTGAAAACTGTTACAAGGATCTAGGTGATCTAGGTGTAGACGAACATTTTCAATTTAATGTGTACGCCAATTGAACAAAAATCGGTGGCGTGCTTACTGTTTGCATAGAGGGTTAGGGTTAGATGAGGTTTTACGGCTCCGTTTCTAACCAACTGGTTTAAGTCGGGCCGGTCACGGCCGTTTTTCCAGTTGTTGCTCCTGTTTGCATAGAAACCTTTGACCAACGAATATTGTGTCTTGCATTATACTTTTGCATGCTTTTTCGGCGAGCTTTACCAAATCTTGGGATTTTCCCGAAATCTTGGAATTTTGATTCCTGGTTTGGAAAACTGGCTTTCTGCCTGCAACACACGTGAAATCTTAATTGTCAAGATGCCTGATTTCTTTCAGTCAGGGATTGAATTCTGTGTAATATTTAGAAAAATGCAGTCTAGTTTTCAGCTCTGACTTTGGAATTTCATGGGGAGTTTTGGTTTTTGACCTTCAGTGAACTCAAAGTACCTTTGATCTCCGTTAAAGCAAAGAGGATTCTAGTAACTGATTTGATGAAACATCATGCAATGTTCGAAAAGTTCCCATTCCTCCTTAAGTAAGGCATGCAGACTTTGACATTTGGTGAAATCAGATGATCTTTATCCTCCACAAAAAAGCAAAAGCCTTCTCCTGAAAATTGCCAAGCACGAAAACCAATACGAATGTCCCTTACTGAAATAAACGAAAAACCTTTACAAACCTAGGCTTACCGACTTGTACATTCTTGGAAACCTTTTCTTTTTGGCCTCCAATGACCACAGATAACTTCCACTAAGACTGAGAAAACTAGTCTAATTGCTTTAATGCAGCTGCATGGTAAATGTAAATGATATCACTATTTCAACCTTGTGATATCATATAAACGGGATTTTCAGCGTATGACCCCTGGTTACCCCGTATAACCGTTGACCTCCACCAAATTGATACAGCTCTTTACTCAATTTAATTCATCAAGGTAGTGAGAATGAAATGTATCAAGGCTTTATACTTTCAGATATCGCGATAAAAAACGCTTCCAAAATTGGACCCTTGTGACCCCAGAATACCTTTAACTTTAACCTAAAACGTAACAATTGTTTTTCGCAACAAAGCACAGTCACACAATACCTATAAAATGTATCGAAAGGTATATTGTTAAGGAAGGGTTTTTCAGAGTCTCGAGGACTGGGGATCCTAAATGACCTTTCACTTTAGGCATGACCAAAAGACGTTTTCGTTAACATCGTATACCAAATATGACATTTATTCTAATTTCCTACCTTGTTAAAACTTGCTAACAAGGTTTCAAAGATGGACCCTTATTATGGACCACACAGGGCCGTAGCAAGGGTCATATGTTTTGGGGATGTAAGGTACAATATACCGACTAACTGAATATTTTTCCAACTGAGTAATGGTGCGAAAATTGCACTTTTGTATGCGCCCTACGTTTGAGTACAGAAGTGGGTATGAGAGGTGGCGCCAGGATTTGCCTGATGGGGGCAGATTCTCCGACGGGGGACAGCTAGCCGAAGCCCCGACAGTCCCAATGCCGTCGAAGGGCTGGTGAGGGGGATTTGAAGGAAACCTGTGTACTATACCTTGCTATTGCAGGGCATATATTGCATAAAATTTGTATATACTAGAGGAACATAGTTCGGCGAGGATTTAGTGCTTTTCCCGGAATCTAAACTGTGACATTGCAAATCGCGCGAAGCGTTCGAAAATTTTTGTGTAAGTCTACACTAAAAAGAATCTGTACTTATTTAAAGCTTACATAGGTCAATTGTCCGGACATGTCCCATTGCAGGACATATTTTGCATAATTTCACACGAAGGTAGGCTTACACAAAAAACATACGAAATCATTAGGAACAAAAAGAAAAAAATAAAAACTGTAGGGGTTGTAGACCGTATCGAGGATAACATACATTGTATCGAAACCGCCTGGACTGCCAAATGAAATAGCCAAACTTTGCTCTCTGCGTAGCTCAACAATTGACAGTACCGCATGACACATACAAGAGAACATCTACTAGGCTTTGCTATATGGGATGAAATTTACGACCTCCACATAAATGTGTACTCTGCCTACATGTAACTTGGAAAGGTGTACAGGACTTGCGCTATCTGGCTATGTGGAATGGATCTGTTAAAGGAACCGGAGTGAATCTACAGCGCGCACAGAGCGCCGAAGATTTTGCGGTCTTCTTAAAGAAATTGTCCTCTTGAGAGCAAAAATAGGTAAGCCGTCGGGGCGACTAGATGTCGCCGGGGACTTCATACGAGGAAGTTGCTATTCAGAAGGAGATATATCGAAAACCTTAATTAATGGTAATCTGATTAGATCCACCTCATCGTTTACTTAGTTTCAATTCATGAGTGATTATTAGAGCTTAGGGTACACGCTTCTTTTGTCCTTTTGTCTGTTCCTTTTCAATTGGTACATGATACCCAAGTAAACCTATACCTAATTATACCGTATGAATAAGACTAAGAGGAACAATGCTTTGATCTGAAGGTTTTTACCGACAGTCAAGTAAGAAACACTGTCAAATAAATCAAAACGACGGTTTATTCCCTAAGGATTCTAGAAAGACTAGCTTATAAGAAGAAGGTCTTACACTGGCACAATGCGCAAATGACTAAAGAGAGCTGTGAGACTATAATTTGTTTTAAGATTATATTACTTTAAGCATACTTTCGCAATTTTCGAACGTTAAGTGCATGATTAACATGTTACATAAAATTTAACTAGCCTATTGTAATAAGCGTTGCATCGCGTTGGAACCTACTGCCTTTGTGCTTGGTGCTCAGCATAAGCATTGGAGTAGGGAAAACAAGCCAGTGAACCACAACTGGAAAAAAAAGGCCGTGGTCGTCTCGACTTGAACCAATTGGTTGGAAACTGGGACGTTAAACCTCATCTAACTAACTAACTGCATCGCGTTGGAAGATGCAAATTAATTTTGAAAAAAAAAAAAAACGACTGCCATTGGTATAGCATATAGACAAAGTTTAGCAGACGACATGAACCTTTGTTAAATACTAACAATAGCTTAGTCCTATTGTATCTTCAAGTGCTATACAAAGCAAGTGACATTGGCGGCAACTCGGTGGGTACAAAGGGGGAGATTTAATTTAAGGTTGCTTATTTGCAAAATAATGCTATCTTTGGTATATTTAAAAAGCTGATCATGTATGGCTGGAAAATGACCATAATGTCGTGAATTCCAATTTTTGGTTGAAGTCCCAATACGAGTTCCCTGAAAAATTTCAGTGGCAAAGAACAGGCGGTGCTTCATGTTCTTCAGACAAAAAACATAACCAGGAGAACGCTTTTTAGCGGAAAAGAGCTAGTTAAAAGGGTATAAAACAAAAACAATAAAAAACAGCAGTAATTCAAACAACTGTAGAATATCCATTTTGTTTCTCTGTAGGCAGTCATTGGCACTTATGAATATTCATTAATCAGCTGTTTCGAGATCACATCATAGCATTAGCGTGTTCGATTACTCATCCGAGTCAACTCGTGTCTGGCGCAACGTCGTTCGATTAGCCTGTGACGTCAGCATTCGCGCTTACTCGCGCCAAGCCCAACTGAGCGACTCATTGAGTCGGTTACTTGGGGAAGTATCCCATCGTCCTTTGCGAAAACATGGCAGCCAAACAAACAACACGCGTTGGCGAACAGTTAGTGTCTGCATGCTATTACAGTTGTGCAACATGAAACTTGTGAATTTTGTTCAAGAAAAACGGGTAAAGTCACGTAGGTATTATTCCTTGAGAATTTTCCAAAGGAGCATTGTTTTGAAGCAATGAACGTTCACGTAGTGGTGAACGTTGGTAGTTTGCTCTGCTACGGGCTCTGCCATTGGCTAATGTGTACCAACTTCTCTGATACTTATGATAAAACGTGCGTTTATTTCACCCAAATGCGCATGTTCATCAAGACCCAGGCCGGAAGCTCAAGTAAGCCAGGGGAAGCAAATCGAACACGCCACATGTCGACGACTGTCCAGCACGATGCAGCCAGTGTACATCTCACTGCATACGCACTCGCTTACGGTATTTTCATTCTGCACTAATCAACGACGAATGTTAGGCTATGATGTACTTGATGCACGAAAAATGTAGCTACTTGGGCCGTAACACACACGCAGTCAACTTGCGCGACATTGGCGGCCGGACTGTGTCTGTGCATGTTTATATAGCCTCCCTGTATTTTGCCTCGTTGTGCCAGGCAACGTTATCTTGCTTAGGATTTCAGATGAGGTTTTCCTCCTTTTTCATGTTAGTTGTGCAGCAATTTTATTGGAGTGGGTAATTATTTCTAACTAAAATTCAGTTCTAAGCCTACACTAACCTGAGTATAGTCCTAGGCAGTTTGTGTAGCCCATCCGTCAAATGTACAAGCAAATGCTCTGTACTATTTACGTGCGTACATTTCACTACAGTTGAGCATTTAGGCATGGCACCTACAGTTGTTTATTCATGAATAATCATAAACAAATACTTTCATTGCTGTGGCGTAGCTAGATATTGGGGGGGGGGGGGCGCAAAAGCAAAAAAAAAAAAAAAAAAATCCGATAGATTACTACCTTAAAGTAATGATGTACTATCTAAGCGGAGCACCACCATCATCTGGCGTGTAGCACGCGGAAAATAATAAAAAATAAAAATACCTTAAATGACACTTCCAAGCCTTGTCAGTAACCATTTCGATGTGTAATTCTGCTAGAAGACGTAAGAAGTGTAGTACATAAACTCCTAAGAATATAATTTTAGCTACTAATTTCCGTTGTAAGAATTTTTAATTAAGGTGGTAAAAATTTCCGACAGAGACTAGAAATTTCCGACAGAGGCCTTGGGAGGCTTTACTTCATTGTGCATTATATAAGGGCATCTAAGGCTGGCAGATACCGGTTTAGGGCCTCCTGAAAGCTCTGGATTAATGTCAAGCACTGACATGATGCTTATTACCTGAAATCCAAATGACACTATAGAGTATGATGCCGACCACTTTACAACTATCGAACTATCGTATTTTTGCTAAGTTTTAACGAAAGTCCAGACGAACAGCAATGGGGAATGGGGGGGGGGGGAGGAGAGTATAGGAGCAGGGAGGAGATATTAGATCTCCTTGATAGGTATAGCAAAAGGGTTGAAGGACTAACAAGCGTGTTTCAGAATACTCTTTCGCAGTAAGTGTATTTAACAATCACCATTCATAACGATAATGGCTCCCCGCGAAGCGCGCGGTAAAATCTTTTGAAAAATGGATTACTGCAAACACGTAATGTTAACCTTTCACATCAGGTCACAGATTAGATCGGAAGATCCCATATTAATGCAAAGCCCCTACAGAGGTTGGAGATGTAACCCTATTTTTCAAAAGTGTTGTGATCAGAATAGTTGCATGTATTATTACCTTAATAATGGCCATGAAATGGAGTGCAAACAGTGGCGAATGCCAGCGAAGCGCGCGGAAACTTTTCATTAAATAACTAAGATTTCTATGCCAATTCGCATTCAGGCTTTGTATAAGAAACTTTCAATTCCCCAACAACTCTATATGCGAATCACAAAGCCAGTCTTTTACCTGGTAATTTTATAAAGCTTTCAACTTTTGCTGTTGTGCTTCTCCGGAAGTTGCAACCGCATTAAAAGATATTGATAATAACCACAATATTGAAGTAAGGTTTGAAGTGCGCGAAAATTTTGATAGTTGTAAAGGATTTGCAAAAATTCTTATAGCTTGAGAACCATTTGTGACAGAAAATGATTACAATAGATCCATCACGCGGTCGAAAACACTCTTGATCTAGTTGGAAAATATATACAGAGTTGGCATGCATAGGCTTATTCGGGAAAATGTGCTAGACTGAGATATCAGAATTCCAACTGGTATTTTAGATTTTCCGACTATCGTCACTTTGACGAACTTGGGGTTGGGACACCCCCCCCCCCACACACACACACGGCCCTGGACCCACATGATGTTTGAACTATACTAAAAACAACAGGAATGTTATATTTACGGTAAGGCACCTTCAAACTAAGTATAATTTGTACGCAAGCTTCCTATCTTGAGCTGTCATGTTGATAGATTTGAACTTTGGCTTGTATTGACACCAGATGGCCTTTGATCTCGACCAAAAACAATGGGGTACTTTGCTCTTGATATAAAGCAACTTTATGCTAAGTATGGGAGGTATTCAAATTTTCTATTCTGAGATATCTTGTAAAATATAAGATTTTCTGAGTTCTGAGATGTACACCTATTGACCAGAGAACACCTTTGACCTTGGCAAAAATAATAGGCCTTCAATCGCATTACTGAGCATCTGAAAAAATTTACTTCTTGGGATATCCTATTAACAAGCCAAATATCACAACCTCTTCATAATACATAAACCCATTCATCCATACATGCAAACAGCACTAGGAATGCATAGGTTTTGCATATCATTGAACCAAAATTGGGTGAAAGGAATTCAGTCTATCCCACTTTTACTTCTCCCAAATACGGATGCTAGTCTGTTTACTGGAAACCTGCAATAATGCAGACTGAAGTCATAGTCAACATTTGCCGTCACAATATTACTACAGAGCACGTATGAGCCTTACGACGCGACTTACGACGGACGACTGGATTGGGTCCCTCCCATACATAGATGTACTGTGTTTGTTAGGGGATGAGTGCCCTCAGTACACTAGCTGTTTACTCACATAAGTAGTAGTAACGCACTATAGATCAATACCTTCTACGCCTTACAATCAAGCCGTCCACACAGGACGCGTCACGATCGATGCGGAAAAAAGTTGACGTATCCTTCCGGAAGCGTCAATTTTTGGCAACGTCCATGTGCGTTCAGAAAAAGAGTTGAGCTGATCTGACCGAAATCCATGGGAATAACTCCACTCTGAATAATTTTGTACAAATTCGGATAGATTTTGACTAACTTAATGTGTTTGAGAACAAATCAAATGAAACTTTACATTTTTTCACAATTATTGCACACCTTGATGGCTGCTATCAAACATGGCCAATGGCAGGGCAGCGATCTAGGATGTATTAAAATACACGGCACGCTCCGCTCAGATAGCAAACGGAATTCAAACTCGCAATCCTCGGACCCCAAGCTGAGCGATTTCGTCCTCACAGAAATGTGTTGGAGAAAAATATCAGTTTTTACATTTTTTTTTCACAAAAATTGCACATCTTGATGGCTGCTATCAAAAGCCTAACAAGTGCCGTTTCCGGCGATCTAGGATGTGCTAAAATCTCAAATTTTCTTGGTAATCTCCGCGCCAACTCATGTTGACGCTCCGTTTAGATAGTAAATGGGAACTTCACAAAAAATCTCCAGCCCCTGCGACCCCAAGACAAAAAATTCTAGCTTCGCCACTGAATATACAATGCAGATATATAAATTACCGGCACTTCCTTCATTGGGGTCATACGTGCCATATTACATAAGCCTACTGTGTATGCTCTTGTCATGAAAATCATGTTGAGTGTGTTGTTTTCGTTTTTCATTGAGGTATACTACGGTATAATGTTTCATTCAAATACAAGTCTCATTCGGGAGACTGGGGACGGGAGTTGTCACCAGCAGGCATGTGTTGGATATGAACTGTGAACCTTTCTATTACCGTAGACATACACTTTTTTCGTCAATCAGCATATTTTTCATTGGAAATTACACACTGTATCTCGAAGTGACGCATCGAAATTGACGTAGTGTGGTCGCATCCTGTACAGACAGGCATGCGTCTTGACGTATCCGGAAAGATGCGGGAAAAAAACGTGACGTGACGTATACGCAACGCAACGTATTCTGTGTGGACAGGCCTTAGGCTTATCAACATCGTGATACTTTCAAGCTACGCTTACGTTACCACTTGGATAGTAATGTGTGTCTATCAATTTTGAGAAATTCCTAGTTGAGAAAATGTAAAAATGGTGCATATAATTGAACAAATGCAATGATATATGTTAAGTGACCATAATTGTCTGGTGGTTGCTTGTATTTTGCAACGTCTTGTCAGGCTTGCTGCAGCTCTCAACCCTTATGCCTGAACCTGGTTGTTCCTGGGGAGTAAATGCGCACGGTAGTTTTCACGTAGACATAGCTTCTGTTAGTTAACTCACCAGGAAGGCCAGCCACGCATGCGAAAGGAATATTTCGAAGTGGCATATTGCTCCCGATTTAGACGCAAAACCCATCTCTTCAAAGAGATGATCACCTCCCTGGTTTTACCGATAATGTTAAAAGACAGTCTGATACATATAACTCGTTTGGAGATTAGTGAAAGACGTGGTTTTCAACCCCTAAAAATGTCATTATCGACTGATTCCCCGACATTGGTATAGAATATATAGTCCATGCACCATTAACTTACAGGCTGCATGTGTTCCAGTATTCTTTGAGTTTTAGCTGTCTACTGGTGACTAATAATATCGGGTAACACCATCCTAGTCCTTACCAGGGAGCTGTTCGGCAAACAGCTCCCTGTCCTTACTATTTCTTTTCTAGAATATATCAATCGATGGAAACGAATCCTTGATATTAAAAGTGTAAGTCACATACATCGGAGTTCACAAGTAAAACACTTCATTGTACTTTCTGTGTGCCAGAACGTAATACTGAACTCCTAGCTCCGATCTCCCCGAAGCTTCTCTTGAAAGGTGCAGATATATAGTAATTTCTGGTGTTTAAATTATAATAGCATGAAAAATTTGCTTATGAAAAACAGATATATGTAGTTTTACTTAGCAAAGAATGCCCTTACGACATGTACAACTGTCTAAGGTGCTTAATAGTTATGGCAACCATGCTTAATCTAATCAGATTGCCTGACTCTTCTAGTACACCCATACGTCAAGCTCATGATAATGACCTTACCTAACCATGATCACATCCAGGCCATTGATCGCCCTACGGTCATTTATCGCCCTACCCTAGAAATATGGGGCCGCGCCTCTTGCCTAGCAGCCTAATGCTTTATCAATAACTGAGCGAGACTGAACTTTAAGATATCTGGACCGCACCACTTGTTACACTCTCAAGGGATTGAAAGCCATCTTTGTCAATGTTTTTGTTTTTGATGAATGTCCCAGTTATCACCCTTCTGCTATTAACGATTAAGAGTAAAAGTAAACATTAGTAAACAGTTTTTAACTTAATTCGAGCCCTGAACAGGGAAAAGGTCAAACGCAAATACAGAGGAGGAACTAAACTATTCTCTCATGGTTCTCTTAAAAAAATTTCGTGAGATTTCCATGATACACTGGGACTGTGAAAAGTGGTTCTCATGAGAAATCCTCTCAAGAGAAATCTTTTTATGAAGTTGTCATTAGGTTCTCAAATGAGAAACTCTCACCAAAAAAACTCAATGACAAGTTTCTTATGATCACAGAACCTATGAGATATTTTGAAGCCTCCAGAAAATGTAGTCATCACCTTTCCATGTATTGGGTACAGTTTTTACACTGTAAAAGAGTGGAAAACAGTGCATATGTCATATCCTTCTCAAAGGACGGTAACGGTGATGTTGTGCGGATAGAACGTGTTGGAAATGGTCCATCATTTCATGCTTTGATCAAACAGGTAAAAGTAGTTAGTGCTATCACCGTCTTTTAATTTAAGAGAAAGAATTCCTTTAGGCCTATACAAACTTGCATAAAATTGATTGGATTTCTTCTGTTACTATATTACTTAACTCATTTCCAACGGTACCGATAATTTCTAATTGACAATATTTTTGTAGCTTTGAAAACAAAGAGACATTTTACAATTAAATTTCCCACTTTTCCGGATCCTTCCTGATAGCAAAATGTAGCTTAAAATAAAGCTTTATCCTTACTTACTTTTTCTATAATGGTCGGCATATGTAACACGAGTGCACATTCCTGAAAATTGCTTCAGTTCTAATTTAAAAATTACGACGAAAATATCAGCATGGCTGTATGAAGATTAATACGGAAGGAAAGGATCTTGCCCGGACAATAGCCCTTGCAGCAGCTAATGAGGTTTTTGGGCCGTAGCATGTCGGAACAGATGATAACTTCAAAGGCATAAGCTGCTTTCACTCCATAGTAGCTCCATGGTTTAACGCTGTCCTGTTGTTTCACAACGCACGGTCAGTAACTTGTATGATGGTACTTGGAACTTTCAATTTTATATCACTTATATAAAAATAAGGGAAGGGTTTAATGATTGCTCACAGCCTGCTAGTAGTTTTAGGGCAGGTAGTTCTAATGATGGTGCTTTTCAGGCTAGTCCTGGTTTTGAATTATTTTCTGAATTTTCGATGGTTTCTGTTGATGAAATTAATATAATTATAACATGTTGTAATAGGAAGTCTAGCATTAATGGACCCAATCCCAACGTGGTTGTTGCAGGACACCATTGATGTTTTTCTACCAATTTTTTCACGTTTTATTAATAAATGACTAAAACCGGTATTTTCCCAAAATTGCTTGGTAGCGCTGATATATTCCCTGTACTCCAGAAATCATCTCTTGATCGCAATATTCTTAAGAATTACAGAAATGTGTCTAATATATTGTTTTTGTCCAAGGTTTTGGAGAAAGTTGTTGCATTGCAACTTAAGATTCATATTCAAGCGAATAATTTGGATGACGTGTACCAGTCAGCGTATAAGTCAAACTGTAGCACTGAAACTGCATTGTTAAAGGTTAAGTCTGATGTGTTGAATGCTGTAGACAGGGGGCGGTAGTTTTCATGGTCCTTCTTGACCTGTCTGCAGCATTCAATACAGTTGATCATGATTTGCTACTACATCGTCTTCATGATAACTTTGCTATAACAGGAAATGTACTTCGGTGGTTTACAAGTTATTTGAAAAGCAGAATATGTTATGTGAACATTAATGGTGTCTCTTCTGATCAAAGGAAGTTGTTATGTTGGGTACCACAGGGTTCAGTTTTGGGGCCTCTTTTGTATGTGTTGTATACTCAACCAATGTGTAGCATAATGCAAAACCACAATGTCAGTTTTCACTCTTGTGCTGATGACACTTAGCTCTATGTATCCTTCACTCCTAACATAACGGGTGTGGCGGAACTAGCCTTGCATAAATTGCAGGACTGTATTTCTGACATTATGTTGTGGATGGATTCTAATAAGCTTAAATTAAATAATGACAAAACTGAGTTTTTATAGCTGGCACAAAACAAAGTCTCCAAAAACTTCCTTCACTGCAACTGGAAGTTGGACTCTGTCATATCAACCCCTCCAGTGAAATTCGTAATCTATCTATTATATTTCATTCAAACTTTAAATGACAAAACAGGTTAACAGGCTACTCGCATCTTGTAATTATTATCTTAGAAATTTATTTCGCATTGGCCGCTATCTGGTTAAAGAGACTCGTCATTCTGTTGTCCGTGCTTTTCTCCTTTCACGCTTCGAATACGTCAATGCCCTTTTGTATGGTACGTCATCAAATGACCTAAATCGCATTCAATCCTTGAAATATCGTTGTGCTAAATTTATTTTCTCGGCAGCTAGATTAGATAGTCCAAAACCGCTTCTGCGTGCCCTTCACTGGCTACCTATTCGTGAAAGAATCCAATCTAAATTTTGTTTATATGTTTGCAAATGTTTGAATATTTTTTCTCCCACTTATCTCTCTAGTATGCTTCACAGGAAAACCTCACCTTTATATGGTCCTGTTACCAGGTCTGCAATGGATGGGACCCTACTCCTTATACCTCCTTCCAAAAAGCGAGTGGGTGATGGTGCCTTTAGTATTGCTGGCCCTGTGTTATGGAATTCTCTTCCCTCTCACATACGACATTCGAATTCTGTTACACTGTTCAAAAACAACTTAAGCTTTACCTATTTAATGGACTGATGTTTTGTTGGCATCATTTCTCTTGTTTTGGTAAGCGCATTGATCATATGGAATTTGCGCTATATGAAAGTCAGTATGTATGTATGTATGTATGTATGTATGTATGTATGTATGTATGTATGTATGTATGTATGTATGTATGTATGTATGTATGTATGTATGTATGTATGTATGTATGTATGTATGTATGTATTTATGTATGTATGTATGTATGTATGTAGTTAGTTAGTTAGTTAGATGAGGTTTAACGTCCCAGTTTCCAACCAATTGGTTCAAGTCGAGACGACCACGGCCTTTTTTCCAGTTGTGGCTCACTGGCTTGTTTTCCCTACTCCATTGCTTATGCTGAGCACCACGCACAAAGGCAGTAGGCTCCATTTTTAAAGTCTTTGGTATGACCCGGCCAATGTATGTATGTATGTATGTATGTATGTATGTATGTATGTATGTATGTATGTATGTATGTATGTATAAGGTCAACATGTCTAGCTTGAAGCTAGAAACCATATCCAACAGTGATGCTGAGATCACGTTTCTTCCGGTTTGATGTATTGACAAATAGTCTGGGCATAAGCATGACATACTGATGAATGTTCTATTGGAATTGTACACAAGATTATCAACACGCTAAACGTTGAGTTGGTAGAGATAGAAAATTGCAAATGCTCAAATGACTGAGATATCTGCTTTGATGACAGTGAACATGGCTTATCAATGGAATAAACCGGATAGCAAAAGTCATTTAGTAGTTTACTAATATCATTCAATAAACAAGATTTAGATGTTTATCAAATAAAACTTGAATCATCTATTTCCATTTCTTATATTTTCAAGAACAGTTTCATTGTCAACTGTCAATGAGGATATCTCCACAAACATTTACATATTTTACAAACTGTAAAAATACAAACTGTATTATCGACATAAAAATCTGGTTGTTCAAGGAATAGGATTTTGGTATGCCATTAAAACATCTTCAGAACTACTCTTTAGGTTGGAAACTCAAATTTCGTGTTGCGTTATAGCTTATAATATCTCCCTTTTCTTGGATTTGATTTGACCACGGCTGTTCCCGTTACACTTTGAAGGAAACTTTTTATAGTTACAGTTATTTCCAAACAAAATGTGTCTCGTTACAGTTACTAGTTGCCATGTTGAAAAAGTAACTGGCTACAGTGTCTTTCAACTAAAAGTGAAGATACGGTACCTTGTCCGAGATGGAGGGGACATAATCACAAAGTAAGATGGGGCGAATGTGAGTAGCGACGCACCTCCATTTGCGCCTGTCAGTCTGGCAAGGAAGTATCCCGCAGAGAGGCGATCCCAGCTTAACTTTTCTGGAGATCAAGTCAGAGGTTCTTAACGTTCATCGTAAGGGAACGAATCAGAATACTGAACCTGAGCAGGGAGCTCTTAGGAAGGAGACATAACGTTCTATAGTCCCTTTGTGGCAACGTTTGTTTCCTATGGTAATCTTGCTTTTTTTTTCTCAAATTCCTATCAAAATTACCAGGGTCAACAAGCATTTAGTGACCTATTGTTATCATTAAAACGGATAGATCCACTCCTCACTTTGAAGAGTTAACTTTTCGTTGCCAGTCGTCACACAAACATATGAAGTTTTACACTTTTGTCGTTGTTGGTTGCAGTAACTGTACTGTTAACTTTGTTGAAATCTTTCCACGCAACTTGCATTTCGAGTTTGTTTCTTAATGATCGGGGAATTTACCAAAAATGGGTAAAATTATGTAGGCTTGAACAATACGTAAAGTACACGACGCATCAAATTCGTAGGGACACAAAGACAGTACACTATTTAAACTTTCATTGACAGTCGTTTAGTTAAAAAACTTAAAGAGAACTTGACCCCGACGGTAACAAATTTCTAATCAAAGCATGTTTTAACAAAGGCAATTGTTTCAGATTATCTGGGTGTAAAATGGGCAGATAATCATAAGAAAGGGAAAGTCAACAGGGATAAACAATAGGAACAAAGAGACCTGTCAATCAAAGCTTGATACCTGAATGGGCATAAATCATTTTCAAGTATTTATTGTCTGACAGATTTGGTTGTTGTGTCTCCTTCATAACAGCTTCCTGATCGGAGTCTCCTTCATATCCGAATCAGAAATGAGGCAGACTATTTGTAAGGCCATCTTGTTACGAAAGTTTTTCACTTGCGATAATACTCCTTTGAAGATGGAGTATAAATCGTTATAATCCCATTACAATGTCAAAGAGCATAGCGGCTTTTGACGGGGAAGAGTAGTGTTATAGCAGTGATGAGACCCTGTACTCCTCGAGTTCATAATGTGGTAAAACAACGCCTTATAACTGTTAACGATTAAAATTAAAACGTTGGGGTCTAAAGTAGGGCTACGTAGTCTACGGTAGGGCTACGTACGCATATAAACATTTTTCTGTCGAACAGACGCCGCTTTTAGGACAGCGTCTACGTCGGACCGACGTCTGCTGGATCGTGTGCAAATCCGTTAGGTGACGTCGGATCGACATCGGCAACACGGCCATCAGATGTTTTATCTCCCAAAGCAGGAAATTAAAGTTTCACTTTGTAAAAAGTTCTAATTGTACATGAATTTCTAAGTTCCATGTTGAATTGTCATGTTTATGAAATGTGTCTGTTTTCTTGTGACAAAAGAGGAAATGTCCAAAAATGACATATTTTCAAAACATCCTCAACTATACGTAGCAGGTCTCACAAGCAGCCAGTCCTTTCCTTTGGAATAGTAGCTGATAACGCCATACTTGGCTATAATCTTTTTATATTTGTCAACGGTTTGTTAAGGAGGTTTCCAAAGAAAGAGCTGTCCAGATAGGGGTAGAAATTCTAACTTGAAAATAGAACATGTTTTGTATATATATATATATATATATATATATATATATATATATACATATATATATATATATATATATAATATATATATATATATATATATATATATATATATATATATATATATATATATATATATATACAGCAATGCTTCAAAATGTTGACACTTTGCAATTACACATACAGACCATGCGCCCATACCATTTACCAGTTTTACCTTCCATCACAAAGGTGAAACTTTAAGTTGGACACTTCTCTCCTCTTTCAATTAGTTTTGTAAGGGTAATCTCAAAGCCATTCGACCTTTTTAACATTCTGCTGTATTCTTAGACTAAACTCGCTATTATATTTCAGTGTCACACATATGGCGTAAATCCCGGGGGATGGGGGATATATCCCCCAACATTTGACTAGGGGGAATGGCCCATGTAATCACCCCCCCCCCCCCCCATGTTTCAGTCACTCTACAGATACGTGTATGACGGAAAGTATATTTTATTTATTTTCGTAAGAGATTTTTTTCAATCCCGCTTCACTTTCTATCACAAATGTTTCTCAAGCTATCAGATTTTTAGCAAATCGTTGGCAATCTATCAAAATTTTCGCGCGCTCCGCGCGCTTCCAACCTTACGTCAGTGTCACACATATTATCAATATCTTCAGATAGCAACTTTTGGAGAAGCACAGCAGAAAAAAGTTGAAATTTTACGAGCTAATAGGTAACAGACTGGCTTATGGCAGTGACATGTAGGTTTGTTGGACAATTGAAAGTGTCTCGATGTAGAGTCTGAATGGAGGTTTCGTAATGGAAATATTATTCGTCCCTGTTTACACTCTATGTCATGACCATTATTAAGCTAATAATACACGAAACTGTTCAGATCAAAACACTTTCCGACGACGGAGATTCATCTCCAAACATCTGTGGGGACCTCGCATCAATATGGGATCTTTCAGTCTAATATGTAGCATGATGTAGAAGGTTGAAAGTAAGTATCTGCCGTTATACATTTTTCAAAAATTTTTACCAGAGCTTCGCCAGTTCGCACTGAGCCACTATCGGTATAGATGGTGATTGTTAATACACTTATGACTAAAACAGAACTCTATAACGCTCTTATTAGTCCTTCACCCCTTTTGCTGCACCTATCAGGGAGGTCTAATATCACCTCCCTTCACCTATACTGTCCCTCCCTCTCATTTTCCATTGCTGGCAGCTGTTTGTCCGGATTTTAGTTTAAAAGTAGTAAAAATACGATAGTTGGAAAGTGTTCGACGTCGTACTCTTTATTATCATTTGGATGTCAGGTAGTATACGCATTATTTCATTGCCCCCCCCCCCCCCAATTAATATGATTAATGCAGAGCTTCCGGAGGTCCTATTCAGGTATCTTCTAGCCTTAGATGCCCTTTCATAACGCACAATGAAGGAAATTACATATTTCGTAGTAACTCAAGAATACTTTTGTGGACTCTAAGCACATGTTTTTGTGTAATATTTTTCCCGAAATAGACGGCAGTAAAATATTCAGAAGGGAGGGGGCTTCAGGAGATCTGTTGACAACGTATCTGTCTCTTAATAGACAACATATTCTCCTCTTTTACCTTACCAAAAATTAGCATTCACAAAATTATGGACATTTTCCGGCCATATATGATCTGTTCCATAAACATCCCAAAGATAGCACCATTTTGCATCTAAAAGACCTTAAGTTAATAAAAAAATTCTGAAAGGGGGAGCTTCTTCCCCAGGACGATGCCTTTATGTAGTGACAAACGAAAGATCAAAACTGCCGCATACAAATGCAGGAACGCATGAAAAATAAAGGTGTAATTTACGCAGACTTAGGGGAACTGAGGTATTATTACGACGTCATCTATAGGCCCCCAATCACAAAAAACCTGGCGACGCCACTGATCTCAAGCCAACTTGCAGGTCTTGTAATGATCTCCGAATTCAAAATCCAGTTGTCTGGGATGACTGTATATGTTGATCCCTGCCCTTTTAAGCTTAAAAGGATATTGTTGCTCAATTTCAATCCAGTGCAGCTTATCAACGAGTTTTGTGCTCAAAATAGCATTTCCTAAATATATGAATATACCAATAGCCTACCAAAGAATATTACCACTGAAATTAACCCCTTAAAACAGTCTTCCTGGCACTTGTGAGACATTAAAACTCAGTAGCCCACCGGGGCTTTGCCCCTGGATCCCACTAGGAGCCCTAAGGCGGGCCCCTGGAACCCAACCGTCGTGCGCTTGCGCTTCGCGCTCTCCGTGCACGCTTTGTGCATTAACGGTTCGCCATAGGAGCAAGGGGGACACTTGCCCCTCAAAAGTTTGCAAAACATGGTCTTCAATTTTCCAAAAATAAATAAATAAAACAAGTAATTCGAGATGGGTTAGGCCCTCCCGTTTCCTTGACTGGGTTTAAAATTAAGATGTGAATAACTTTCCACCGCAATGTCGGGAAGGTTAAACATTAATAAAGTGCTTTCAAAACGACATTTTTCGGCGTGCTTCGCGCGCGTATTCTTAGTTCCTTGTTTCTTACTATATGTACTTCAGACATCGCCAATGTACCTACCATTAGTGCGAACTAAGGTTATCAAAACAAATGATCACGCTGTGATTTTTGTAATCTGATTAGTCTAGGAAGCATAATGTCATTTACAGAGAGCAACGGTAATGCTGGAGTTAAATGCCTATAATTTTGCAGACACTTCAGAGCTTTCGGGGTCATTAGATACACAACCCTTTAGCCGTGTTGATTATCATTCACGACTAAAAGTAGTTTTGCCCGGGTGTCACCTGGCCAGATTACTGATTAGCATAGGTATCTGTCTACAAAAAGTTGTAACAGGCATGTAGACTAAACATATTGTGTTTCCCATAGAAGGAGAGGTTTCCCTTCCTTTGTCGAAATTGACAGCGCCGTTGGCCCACGAGCGGTCTTATGACTGTCAAATGGCATGTTATAAGCAAAAGGTTTTCCACCTCACCAAACAGTCAATCTAAGCTCAGTGTAGTGAGACTTTTTGGCCTAGCTATTTGTATAAAGGATGAGACGTCGTTCTGAGTTAGGGCAATTCCCCTCCACTTTAAAAAATTTCGTTTCGGAACGGTACTGAGATACAAAATAGTGCTATCATTTCATCGTTTTCAAGTGTCTTCAGTGCTTGAAATTTTCGTTAGCTTAAGAAAACAATCCAGAAAACCAACATTTTATGGCTTCTTGGCGAAGCTGAAACATATTGTGACACAATGAAAAAGACAACAACAAAATATTTAAAGGTGAGGCTCATTTTATACAAATGGATCAAGCCGCTTTGCCCATTTCACCTGCCTCTTACCTCCCCCCCCCCCCCCCATGGAGTAGAGAACGGCTGATATGGTTGTATTACTTTTAAAGTAGTCAGCTCATGACTGACTGCCTGAAATGGTTTTTGAAGAGCTCTTGAAAACTACATTGGGCATCGCTGTAATACATAATAATAACCATACACCTATTTTACTATCCGGAGCTGACCATTAATATTGCCGGGGGTGGATCTTCCGAACTTCCCTGAATACTGACTTGAGTTTGCCCCCCCCCCCCAAACAAAATTTCTTAGAGCCGCCCATGGCTTAGCACATTTTCCACATTTGCGATAGTTCACCCCATCCCACTCAAAGTTGAAAATAAATCTACGCCCCTGGTGTCACAGTATGATGGCATTACGTTTGATTCATCATGTGCAAATAGAGGCATGGATATTTATAGACTAAAGCTTGACACCGTTTAATAAGGCGGGCTTTATAAGCTCGCGTTCGGATTTTTACTCGAGATCCTTTAAGTAGACAAGGCATTGGACCGTAAAAGAAGGTTTCCTAAACAGATTTGGATTTGAAGGAGTGCTACAACGAGACTCGGAGGCCATTTCAGTCGAGCTCTCAAACATGATAACTACCTATAAAGTTTCAGTGTGATTTGGGAACATGAATAGTGGAAAGTATGGTAACACACAACCAAATGAATTGCTGAGAAGGCCATTTTATGACAGTGAGTCTTAAGGATGAAGCATTGAAGCAATGAGCTGAACGCTGGAAGCTTGTTGGAGGACCCTAGAGTATTTATTAAAGAATCTCACATAAACCCATCCCATCGACAGTAAGAAGTGATCTGTTTAATAATGACTTGACACACAAATCAACCATTTTAGAATAAGTATGATCATGGAGTATGAACGAACAACAACTATCAAATACCTAACCAATCGACAATCAAGTGTTCATGCAATTCTGCAGTATGTTAATCTCAGTCTAATCGTGGGGTAAAAGTTAATATGGTAAGGACAATGGCAGAGATGGGTGAGAGGTATATCGAAATTAAATTACTACCAAAGTGCTATCAATTTGAAAACTTTTTACTAAAAGTTGAAGGAAAATGTAACTTGTAGTCACTTTGACTATTTGTAACGGGAAAGTGATGGGACCAAATGTAAGGCTGTTATATTTTCTTTTGCACAGAATTGTAACTAGTTACTTGCTCCGTTAATTGAATGCAAATGTAACTAGTTACAAGGTTCCAAAACACAAAATATGACTCGCTACCATAACAAAGTTACTTTTTACTCGTTACTTCCCATCTCTGGATTTAAAGTTACTACTCTAACTTAAAGGTCAATTCTCGTCATCCCAGACAGTTCCAATTCTCCCAGCTAAGCAACTTGTAGCTCCTCCTAAAACTGTATAAATCTCCTTCTTGTGCAGACAAAATATTGTTTTATTGCTTCAGGTCATGTCCTGGTGACCACTCAAGATTATAAAGTGTATTCCAAACACTCTCTGCATTGTGTGAAATGTGAGGTCTTCTGCATCATTTAATTTTTCAAACTGTGATGACAATCAAAGAGCAAGAACTACCTGAGAATTTTGAAAACCCCACACCAAAAATGTACTTTGGGATGATGACTGCTTGTCTTTTATTAAGAAGCAAAGATGGTATTTTCTCATGCTTTCTGTTATGCAGACAACTGTCATCCATTATGCTGTAGATTATCAAATTTACGTAAATAGCTTTGTTAACCTTTACATCAGGTCAACAAGTTAGAATGTCATCAATCGTTAAGAAACCTACAACTATAATATTTTTCGACTTTTGGTGAGGCGTCGTATACTCTCCCTAGTACTCTCCTTGACAATCTGTTAGCTATACTTTTACACAACCTAAACAAGGCAGTGCTACACATCTGGTAAAGGCTGGTTTTAGTAAAATGGAAAAAAATTATTATGAGGACAAATTACCTCCTTACTTAAATTTTTGTGTACACATTGTTTCTTCTTCAATATGATTTAACACATTTTATCCATTATATTTCCTACTTTATCTCTATTAAACCAAACTTGCAAAACTGAATTCGGCCTGCTGATATCATATAAGCATTTCTTTATGATAATTCATCGATGTCGTTCTCCGTTAAAGTAATGTTACGTACCTATGCCTTCTGCTTTGTCTTTATTAACTGTTAAGAAAAAGGTGATACAATAAGAGGGAATTTTTATGTGTGCTAAAATAGTTGTTTAATTGAAAATGTTTGGGAATCATGGTATCATTCTGCAGTTGGCAAATACAGCCCCTGTTCACATGGTTATCTCTTTAATAGTTTCATCATCAAAGTTTCTTAAAATATGTTGTAAACAATATATTGTTGCTTTAGTGTTTTTGTGACTTGTGTCATTACACCTTTTCTGTAAAAAAATCATACCTCTTGAGTAACATTTAAAAATAGTTAATTTTAAACATGGAGCTATTCCGTAAAAGCTCCATGACGGAATAGCTCCATGTTTTAAAATGCGGCCTGGCGTTGTCTGTCTACGTTAAAAACATAATCTCATGAGACTATTTTAGTAGTTTTATAAGGAGATTAACATACCTGGAACTAGTATTATGTCGTTTCTGACTGTAAGAAAAAGTTGTATTACAAGAGAATTTTCCCATTGATGTGAGTAGATGTGACATGTGGAAAGAAAACTAACAAATACCTTTAATATTTTAGTACCTTCCGTGACACTCTGTAGGTTGTACTTTAACACTTCTGTAAAAAGGCAGTGCTACACATCTGGTAAAGGCTGGTTTAAGTAAACTGGAAAAACTTATTATGAGGACAAATTTCCTCCTTACTTATTTTCTTGTGTGCATATTGTTACATCGTTACCGTGATCTAACACATTTTACTCATTATATTTCCTATTTTATTCGTACAAAAACATGATAAACTTAATTCGGTTGTACTCAAATTAAAACAAGCAGATCTTTAGGACAATTTATCGATGTCGTTCTCCGTTAAAACAATTTTACGTACCTATGTCTCCTGCTTTGTCTTTGCTAACTGTTAAGAAGAAAGTGATGCTAGAAGAAGGCATTTCTTTAGTGTGCAAAATTAATTGTATATTTGAAAATGTTTGAAAATCATGGTATCATTCTGCATTTGATTAATACAGCCCCTGTTCCTATGGATATATCTTAAATAGTTTCATCACCAAAGTTTCTTAAAATATGTTATATATAATACATTATTGTTTTTTGTAACTTGTCTCCTTACACCCTTTTTTGTAAAAATAAAGGATCATATCTCTTCAGTAATGCTTAGCAATATGTTATATTATGCATAGTGCTTCCTTATTACGTTAAAACATAATCCCACGAGACTACTTTTATAGTTATAGAAGTAGGTTAACATACCTGGAACAAGGACTATGTCGTTTCTGACTGTAAAAAAAATTATGCGGCAAGAGAATGTTCCTATTGATGTGTGTAGATGTGACACGTGGAAGGAAGCTAACAACTACTTTTTCAGCACTTATTTTACAGTTGAGGTTTCTGTTTTCTGCCTGGTAATATGACGCAGAGGGTGGATCGCTTTGTTCAACATTATCAAATATATATTCGAAAGTAAAAATTATTCTAGGCATTTTTTATGGGAGACAAGTTTTCTGCTGTAGACAACCAAATGTTGTGTCAGGCGTGGTTTACCTTTGTTTATTAAAAATGGTTATTTTGACAAATCATTTAACTCATTTTAGCTTAGGTACCGTATCATGTCTTACATTAGAATATTAAAGGAACTTTTTTGAATATGGATACACTTTTTCAGATACACAGATTTCAATTTTTGTTTTAATTTTCTTCTGAATACAGGTACAATGAGATATCGTTGTTCTTCAATACCACAAAGAAGGACAAACGGTTATATTGTTAAACTTCGTAATTTATTACACTTCATTTGTTTAATGTTAAGTAATAAGCGGTTGATGAAGTTGTTCTAACGTTTAGTCTTGAACACTTTTTGCTCTAGGGTATCACGAATCAGTCTCAGATAGCAACGACAAGCAGTTGAGTAAAAACACTTGGTTAGTTGAGTGATTTATAATCAGAAAGAGTTTGGCTGTAGGCAACTACAGTCAAGTATGAAGCCATGATATCGTTTTTTTCGTGTTCGATGTAAGACCTGCAGAGCACCGTAGTTGTTCGGTTTTACACATATCGTTACTGTCATAGTCAAACTTGTGCGTAATGTCCAGGTTTAATCGGGAAGGCCTGAAATTATCAACCCTAGCACATGCCTTTTTAATTTTACAAAACAAGGGAAAACATATCGTCTTTATCTAAAGTACCTGAGAAGAGATCACACAAATATGTCGATAAAAGTTGTTGAATATGGAAAGAGTTTCATTATTTATAAAAAGGTATTGTCTCATTACTGATGATCCTGTTGTTCTCATATTGCATAGAACATAAGACAGCTCTTATAATGTAAATTAGCAAACATGTGATTCATTAATACGGCAGGTGACAGAGTAGCTTTGCCATCACGATGGAGTAATAAGCCCCACATGACTCTGAGAAACTTAAAATCAAAACAGTACCGGCTACTGTAACTTTGTCTGGGTGGTCCTGAGACACTAAACGGGCGTTAGTTCAATTGGAGGACTGGCTGTTTGCAAATGTAATTGCGAGATTTTTTTCTTTCTGGGAGTTTCCTAATGTCCCTTTAATTTTGTCTTGTATTATTCTTTCGGTTACACGTAAAATAGCACAACCTGCATTATGCAACCGTTGGGTGAAAAGATGAAGTAACACTTAAAAATTAAATTCAACATACCTATCAACGGTGCAAGTTGCTCGGCTGAAAACGGTAAAGATTTTAATGTAAAAGCTTGACATTATCTATACAGTAATTAATAGCAAACGCACTGTTTTGGTATCGTAAAAACATTGAAATTACAAATTTAAGTTGGCTACTAAATGATTTCAAGTTTGTTCTTTCCAAAAGCAATACTGGAACGTTCGTTCTATTATTTCTTGCAGACAGAAAGTAGTTCAAGTCACGTTCTTTCAATCCGACCGATGCAACTAGGTGGCGTTGTCGGGCGTCAGCAGGATAAAAGACCTTAACATGCACTATTTATAGTGTATGACACATAATAGTATAAGGCATCAACATTCAACGTACGGGATCACTTCAGGTTATCCTTCTCGAGTTATCATGTTTATGAGGTTTTCGACCACTAATGATTTGACATGATGTTTGACCACCACCAAAGTCAGTATATTTCTTAAATTCAACGAACAATGTAAATGTTGAGTGCAAAACCTCTCTGAGTTTTCATTTCTGGAAGTACTATGTTTAGGAGGTTTCTTAACAGCTTACAACCCAATGACCTAGTTTAACCTTTTCCTCCCCAGAAAAACTTTAAAGATTTTAAATTCAATCTACACTTTATGCATTCTAGGTATTAGATAATTCGATGTTGCTCTTCCTACAATATTGTGTTTATGGGTTGCTCACGATTTGACTTTCCGATGATTTGGAGAAAAAGATGAGACCTCTCAAACTTCAAAAGGACAGTTCAGGACGTGTCGTGCTCACGGGATTTCCATCGTTTGTCCTTTGGTGACCTTATATGATCCTCAAAAAAACCAAAACCTCCTTGCACTCAATATATGTCATCTACATGCCCAATAAGAAATCAATCAACCTTGGACTGCTCAAGATATCACTTTTACAAGTTTACAAGGTATTCGTAGTTTCAAAACTTATGACCTCAGGTGAACTTAGGCCTTCATCAAATACAATAGAAACCTTTCTATTACCATTACAAATGAATACACAATGCATAAATAATATCCATCATTCCTATTTTAAATAATCGTTTTTGCACGTTTTACATTGTGTTGCCTCTAGTAACTTTAAATGATCTTTGAATTGCATCAAAATAATACGAACCTCCCCTCAATAAATTAAATCTATAAAACAAGCATGAAAAGTGTTTAAAACTGACAAAAGTGTTGCCTTAAATGGGACTCAAACTGTAGTGGATATATACTGTGCATATAAATGGTCTTTATGTTGGAGAAACTGGCACTAAATTTGGCTATAGGTTTAAGAATTCTAAGAAGTCTATCCGCGACAATGCACGCGGTTCTCCAGTAGCCGAACACTTCGAACCGGGCTATCATTCCCTTCAAAATTTGAAATGTGTACTGCTTGGTTCAAACTTTCATTCTCCTCGATACCGCAAGCGTACAGAACTAAGCTTTGACCTGAAATTCAATACACATACCAACGGGCTCAATAGAGATCTGAGCCCACTCAACAACTACACTTTCTACAATGATTCTTGAAAGATTCATGTTTGTTTTTGTTTGTTCACCATAGGCTGTACATTTAATCCCCATTTACTCTTGCATGTACTAGTCTTAAATCTATCTTGGCTGAAGAAGGTCCCAGGGGGACCAAATATTTCCAAGCTCAAATAAATGCTTGCTTCATACTTCGTATGTATGTATTATATTAATTGTGACAAAGTATTTCATTGTCATCTTTTTATCGATTATATATAAAAATATGTATATATACACATATATATCTTTATATATATATATATATATATATATATATATATATATATATATATATATATATATATATATATATATATATATATTCAGTTCAGTTCAGTTCAATGTTTATTTCTAGCAAATTTGTACAATATTTACAATGAGTGGAATTAATATATACACTTAACAAGCGTATCTAAATAACTAGAAAAGGAGGAAAGAGAAGTCAAGACTGATGAGCATTTTCCCCCTTAAGATAATCTACTATACTATAACTACAGAATAACTACAAAATAATTGACGACATTATGTTAGAAAAATAATAGATGTGAAATGAGATATGAAGTATGATATATGAAAAATGTGATGGTTGCATTGTATATTCAGCAATTACAAACTTCTTAAAATTGCATTTAAATGAGCTTATACTTCTACTTTCTCTGATATTTAGTGCAACGGAATTCCAACTATTTACCCCTCAATATGATATACAGAGCTGTTTTTTTCTTTTTGTTGTTGTTTTAACACGATTTGTCTAAGATTCCCACTTTGCTTGGTGTTATAGTTGTTTATCGAGATAGAGAAATAATTTTGAATGTTACTAGGCAATAAAGTATGATATGCCTTATACATGAAGATACCCGTTTTATACTTAATTAACTCAAATAATGTCAAGGCCTTTAGCTTTTGAAACAAAATGTGTGTATGGGTTAGTGGCTTTGCACGGCACACAATTCGTATAATTCTTTTTTGTTTTAAAAATATTGGCGTAAGATTACTTTTATAAGTATTACCCCATACTTCCAGACAATAATTCAAGTATGGTAAGAATAACGAATGATATAAGGTATATAACGCACTTGAGCTTAAAAGATTGCTAGCTTTGTGAATAATAGCAATACTTTTTAAGAGTTTGTTACATAAATTAGAAATATGCTCCTTCCAGGTGAGTTTCTTATCAATTAAAACACCAAGGAATTTTGTGCAGGTAACCTCTTTGATATGTATATCATTTATCTTAACTTCTAAATTGGAAGTGAAGATTTTCTTGTTAGTAAATAACATATAATTTGTTTTGTCTAAGTTTAATGAAAGTTTGTTTATTAAAAACCAGGTGTAAAGCTTAGACAACTCACAAGTGACACTCTTGTGTAGAGTACTTAAATCATGGTGTGAATAATAAATATTGGTATCATCTGCAAATATTACAAATTGAAGTATATCTGAAACATTACATATATCATTTATATACAAGATAAATAATTTTGGTCCAAGTATTGAACCCTGTGGTACACCACATGTAATTTCACTTAACATTGGATTTGTATTTTCAAAATCTATGTATTGCTGTCTATGTTTTAAATAACTTTTTAACCACTCGAGTACAATTCCTCGAAAACCATAATGATGAAGTTTTTTAATAAGCAGTCCATGATCAATTGTATCGAAGGCTTTCTTCAGGTCTATGAAAACACCCAGTGTAGACATTCTCTTATCAAGGGCAGTTGTTATGTCTTCTATTAAATTTACTAATGCATGAGAAGTTGAACGGCCACTTCGAAAACCCTTATGACTGCTACAAAGAAGATTATATTTGTTGATATATATATATATATATATATATATATATATAACGCTAATTCCCACCTTAAGGGGAAATTGTTATATCTGGTGGTACATAGGGCGAAAAAAAGATAATAAAATACATAAGAAATAAATTCGCCCTAACGTCTAAATATATAATTAACGTTATTTCAATGGCCAGCCATCCGTTCGTGTTAACAGCTAGGTGTCCGTAAATTTGACAAATCCTGTACCAAATCCATCCCGTACTCACAACTTTTAAGGGCCAGAAGGATTTGCTCAGAAGATTCTGATTTTTCAGCCGCTTCAAAAAGTATACTATCATTCTTTGAGAAGCGTCAGTATCCCACCAAAGTCCTTACCGGTGCTCTACATAGAATCCAAGGAATCGACAGAGCGGAGGCTTTGAGTAAGAAGTCTAACACGTCTACTAATCTACGAATTCCTTTGGTAATTTCCCATCACCCATCGGTACGCCCTATCATTCGTGCCATTTACAGGAATATAGAGACTCTTCGAAAAGACCCTTCAACCCGTGACCTTTTCCCTGAACCCCCCATTACGGCCTTCAGAGTTGAAAAGAACATTTCCAAGCACTTAGTTCGGGCTTCCCACCCACAACAACCAACTGACAACACACCAGGTACATTTCCCTGTGGTCGTAGTAGGTGCAACACATGCCCAGTGGTTGGCAAGAACACACTTATCAATATTTTGGGTTCTAACGGCAACAGATTTAGTGTGAACCAACACTTCACCTGCACTTCCACAAACTTGGTTTACATTTTAGTTTGTGGACGTTGCAATTGCCTGTATGTGGGAGAAACCAAACGCCGCCTGGCTGACCGAATCACTGAACACCTCAGGTCCATCAAACAAAACCTTCAAGGTTATCCGGTCGCCACTCATTTCAACCCCCCATCACCGTGCTCAATTAAAGACTTGGCCGTTACTGCAGCCTTAATGTGCAGAGGTTCTGACCGTGATCGTCAGACCGCCGAAAACCGGCTTATCATGAAACTCGGGACCCTCTCCCCACACGGTCTTAACATTAGAATGGACCTTTTTTAACCTGTTCCCCTTTTCATTACTTTTTACCAGTTTTTTCAGCCTTCTTTCGCTTTTTTACACCGTGTTCGTTCTGTGCGACCGGTTTGTTCGTGCCTTTCTTCAATGTGTTTCTTCTCTATTTCTACTTCTTTGTTATTCAGTTGCATTTCTTTGCCACCTGATGAAGAGTCTATACTCGAAACGTCGTGGAATTTTCCGCAAACTTTAAGCACTTTTTACAACCTTTATCGACCTATATATATATATATATATATATATATATATATATATATATATATATATATATATATAGGTCGAAAGGTAAATAGTAGTACATTCGGTCTTGAATTTTTATACCAATCCTAGATAGAGCATAGCCCTTATCAAAGCAGGAAAGGTTCAGAGAAAATACCAGAGTGAAAAATTAAGCCGTACCGAGGGTTTGAACCCGCCACCCTCCGCTTTCAGGGCGGAGTCTGTGACCACTACACCAGTTCGGCTTGTGATTCACAGAAGTGACAAACAGGCTACAAATACCTCGTGTGATTCAATTTTCTCTCCTTGTTACCATGGTAGTCCCAAGCGGGATGAATAAATATTATGTATGTATGTATGTATGTATGTATGTATGTATATATATATATATATATTTCTCTAATTCGGCACTTAGGGGGAAAGTTGTTGTTGAAAAGTCGACCTTAAGGGGAAAAAAATTTTCGGGTGAAATATAAGTTTCGCCTTAACGTTTCCACACACTCTTTCTATAGGAATACGTAAACTTACAAGGGCGCCCTCTTAGATTTACAAACTAGATGCCATTACTTCAAAGTTGTCAAATTTACGGACACCTAGCTGTTAACACGAACGGATGGCTGGCCATTGAAATAACGTTAATTATATGTTTAGACGTTAGGGCGAATTTATTTCTTATGTATTTTATTATCATTTTTTCGCCCTATGTACAAGCAGATATAACAATTTGCCCTTAAGGTGGGAATTAGCGTTATATATATATATATATATATATATATATATATATATATATATATATATATATATATATATATATATATATATATATATATATATATATATATATATATATATATATATATATCGGTCCATCCGTTAACCTGGCGTAGATATTTTTCAGTAACACGTTAACCCTTGCAATAAGTTCACCTTTCAAAGGTTAACATTAGTTTGTGTGTGCGTTGCATGAGATCTACGGGTAATTTTTCGGATCAAGTTCTGACATAATAAAAGGGTATAGATGGCAACTAATAAATTTAAGCCAAATTTTTACCACAATTACCCTGGTCCGTGCCTCTCAACCTCAAGCAGTAGTGCCTAACACCCCAGGAACTTTTCCTTGCAACCGTGGGAGATGCAATACTTGCCCGGTGGTCAGTTATGACAAAAACCTTTCCATTGTAGGTCCCAACAACAACCGGTTTAACGTTCATCATCATTTTACCTGCATTTCAGCCAATGTTGTTTACGTTCTCGTATGTAAACGCTGTTATATACTGTACGTGGGAGAAACAAAACGTTGTCTTGCTGACCGAGTCACCGAGCATTTGAGGTCAATCAAACAGTACCTCCCAGGGTTCCCGATAGCCACACACTTCAATTCCCCTTCAACATGCTCGATCCGTGACTTGACGGTTTCGGCAGCCATCTCGTGTCGAGGTTCCGATCATGACCGCCTAGCTGCCGAAAACCGCCTAATCATGAAACTTGGAACCCTGTCCCCACATGGTCTGAACGTTAGACTTGATCTGTTATCACGCAGCAATTCCTGCATTTTTTTGACTTGTGGTAATCACTTAACACTGTCTGTTTTCCTAGCCGAGGTTTACCGTGCCCAATTTTATTGTGTATTTTTTAAATTGTACGTTTGGCCGTGTCAACGATCAGTTGCATTTTTGCCACCTGATGAAGGGTTTAATCCCGAAACGTCGTGGAAATTTTCACAAAATTTTAGCACTATTTACTACTTCATTTTTACCTACCTTCTTCATAAGTGCTACGCAGTACTTTGACCTTAATATATATATATATATATATATATAGATATATATATATAGTTGTGTTTGGTGTTCGATCACGTGGGATTGATTTCAACTTCTTGATCGAACACCAAACACAACTTTCGACCTACATATTACACGTTCGATCTTCCGAAAGTCGCCCAATATATATATATATATATATATATATATATATATATATATATATATATATATATAACGCTAATTCCCACCTTAAGGGGAAATTCTTATATCTGCTTGTACATAGGGCGAAAAAAAGATAATAAAATACATAAGAAATAAATTCGCCCTAACGTCTAAACATATAAATTAACGTTATTTCAATGGCCAGCCATCCGTTCGTGTTAACAGCTAGGTGTCCATAAATTTGACAACTTTGAAGTAATGGCATCTAGTTTGTAAATCTAAGAGGGCGCTCTTGTAAGTTTACGTATTCCTATAGAAAAAGTGTGTGGAAACGTTAAGGCGAAACTTATATTTCACCCGAATTTTTTTTTCCCCTTAAGGTCGACTTTTCAACAACAACTTTCCCCCTAAGTGCCGAATTAGAGATATATATATATATATATATATATATATATATATATATATATAATTATATATATATACATATATATATATATATATATATATATATATATATATATATATATATATATATATATATATATATATATATATATATATAAATAATAAAATACACAACCATATATTTCGCCCAACCGTCCTCAAGATATAACCAATGTTATTTCAATGGCTTGCCATGTGTACCTGGTAACAAATACGTGTCCGTAAATATGTTGACATTGCAGTAATGGCATATAGATTGTGTGTTTAAAAGGACGTTTTCATACGTTAACGTATTCCTATACAAAAAGTGTGTGAAAATAATCAGTCGAATCCGTTTTTTCGCCCCATTTTTTTCTTCGCCCTACTTTTTTCTTCGCCTATGGTCGACTTTTCAACAACTTCTCTCGCCTTTAGGTGGGAATTAGTGAAATATATATATATATATATATATATATATATATATATATATATATATATATATAACACTAATTCGACAAGTTGGGGGAAACCGCGATACCGCGTTTTCGTTAAGGCGAAAATGAAACAATAAAATACATAAGCATATATTTCCCCTAAGGTAAAATAAACTGTTCAAAGACATAATCAACGTTATTTCAATGGCTCGCCATCCAATAGTGTTAACGCATAGGTGTCCGTAAATTCGTCTACATTGAAGTAATAGTATGTAAATTGTGTGGTTGAAAGCAAGTTACCATACGTTTACGTATTCCTATATAAAAAGTGTGTGAAAACGTTAAGGGGAAACGATTTTTCCCCGAATGTACATTTTCCCCCTAATGTATGTTTTTTTCACACGATTTTTCCCCCAACGTGAAAAATAGGCAAATATATATATATATATATATATATATATATATATATATATATATATATATATATATATATATATATATATATATATATAATAAAGTCCACGTATGCTCCATGTAACATAAAAATAATGAGTAGAAATCACCACAAAGATGACAATATTAGAGCACAAATACGGTAATAAAACAGCGTATATTTCAGACACTCGTGTGTCCTTCTTCAGCGCAAAATTTGAAGTGACAGGTCAATAACATTCTACAGATCATACAATTCACAAGGATTCTTAGTGACCGATCATTAGCCCATAATTTCTTCCGAAAATTTGAAATGTGTACTGCTTGGTTTAAACTTCACCAAAAACGTACGGAGCTGAGCTTAATCCTTAAGTTCAATATGCACACTAACGGGCACCTATAGAAATCGGGCCTACTCAGACATAACACTCACTGCAATGATAATTGAATGATTGATGTTTGTTTTCCTCTTCAGCATAGGCTGTACATTTACTGTCTATTTACCCTTGCATGTATTAGGCTTAAATCTACCATGGCTGACAAAAACAGAGCATAAATACGATGATAAAACAGTTTATACTACGGTCTTCAGTGAAAAAATGTGAGAAAAATGTGAATTGACGGGTCCTAAAAATATACAGATCATGCCCATGCTAAATCCCTTGGTGAGGGGCAAAGACGGACACAGTAAGAACGAATACATTTATGCAAGACCTCGGTTTTAGAGGAATAGTCAAAAACAAGTGGAATACGAGAGTTTTCAACTTTAGGTTTCTAAGAAAGCAATTTATCCCGGCGGTAAACGGAAGCTTTACTTTTTCCCTCCTTTATAATGGGTAGGGGATAGTCATTATTCGGAAAAAATTCGACCAGGTTATTAACGTGTTTTTCGTACTCGGACTGAGTTGAGCAAATATATATATATATATATATATATATATATATATATATATTGAAAGGTTGGGACTATAGGGTACAAGGCAGCTTTACAGCACTGTTTCGTAAGGGCCCAGTGTCGTAGGTCCTCACTCTTCATGTAGAATGGACCATTCTTTGTCAGGCTTCTGAGGAGTAAATGAATGGATAGATGCATGTATGGATGGTGGGATGGATGAATGAATAGCTGGATGGATGAATGGATGGATGAATGGATGGATGGAAAAAAGGTGGATGAATGAATAAATGAAAGAATGAATGAATGCATACATGTATGTGTGAATAAATGAATGGACGAATGAATGAATGAATGAATGAATGTATGAATGAATGAATGTATGAATGAATGAATGTATGAATGAATGAATGAATGAATGAATGAATGAATGAATGAATGAATGAATGAATGAATGAATGAATTCACTAAGTGTGAAAACTTCCTATTTCTCATCTCCAAATGTAGTGTTTACAAGGATTTCTAAAGTTGACATCTGTTTATCTCAGATAAACTTGATGTGGCAAAATACGATCAAAAAGAGCCTCTTAATATACCAAATGTAATTTCGTTGTATGAAAAGATAACCATCATTCCTATCTTGAGATAAGTTGTATATAAGCTAGTGGTCACAGACACAGAAAGAAATACAAATCAACCGGCTCACCCCCTACACAGTATATGTGATTACACCGATGCCTTGTGCCTTCGAAAAGGATTGAAAGCACAAGCAATTTAAAGTATTATTAAATTTTACATACCTAGTAAAGGTGCAAGTATTTCGGCTGAAATTGATGAAAAACCAATGCAAAATAATGACAATATCTTAGTTTTCTTTAGTTAATAGCAAATCAGTTTTTTTGTCACGAAATACACCACAATTACAAATTGAGGCTGGCAACTATAAACATTTGAATTGAAGTGAGAAAAGTAATTACATAAGTCAGTCGGCATACCACCAAGCTAGACGTGGCTGTCTAGGAGCCAGTGGAGTAATGGCAGCCAAGGTGGCCACGGAAGTCAAGACAGGCAAGGCAGTAAGGTCAGTCAAAACGTGAGGGCCAGGGCAGTCTCAACAGTCAAGGCAAACAAAGCAGTCAAGGCAGAAAAGGGAGTCAAGACAGAAGTCAGGATAGGTAAGGCACACAAGGCAGTCAAGGTAGTAAAGGCAGTCAAGGCAGGCAAAACAGTCAAGTCTGCTAGTTTACTCAAGGCAAGCAAGGCCAGCAAGGCAGACACGCAGTCACCGCAGTAAAAGAACTCACGACAATCAAATTAGTCAAGCAGTACATTCTTTCAAGGCAGTTAGGGCAGTAAAGAGAGTCAAGGCTGTCAATTGTGTCAAGCGTTTTAATTTAGTGCACGCAGTCAACAGAGTCAAGACAGTCAAGGCAATCGGGATTATTATTGTCGGATAGTTTAAATACATACTATCTGTTTTTAAGTGGGACATTGAGTGCCCTGTGCAGCTTTGTTTATCTCAGAATTATTTCCAGGCCTCTAGCGCACCTGTTAGTCTTTCTGGTTTCCTGTCAGGCAGTGGCGCCTGCACTGGGGGCATGGGGCACGTGCCCTCCCCCCCCCCCAATCGATTTCAGATTTTTTTTTTTCGAAAATTTTAAAATGATCTCAAAAGGCGTTTAAGCTATGGATTTCTGTAGGGATAGGGTGAGGTGTGTTTTCAACCGATTGATGGATCTGTGGTAATCATTTTCTATCACAAATGGTTCTCAAACTATCAGCATTATCCCAAGTCTTTCGCAAACCATCAAAATTTTCGCGTGCTCCGCGAGCTCCAAATCTTACCCCAGTAATATCCTTATTGTCAAAAATTTCCGGTACTTATTCCCGCAGATGCCTTGTAACAAAAGTTGAATGAAGGCTGTTTACGAATTCTCGGGTAAAAGATTGGCTTTGTGATTGGCATATAGGTTTGTTGAGTAACTGGAAGTGTCTCGATGCAGAGGATCATGAATGCAGGTTTGGTCATGGTAATTTTATTTAATGAAAAATTTTTGGGCGCTTCGCGCGCATTCGTCACGGTTTGCACCCCATCTTATGACCATTATTAAGGTTATAATACATGCAACTATTCTGATCACAACAATTTTTCGAGAAACATAAGTACATCTCCAACCTCTGTATGCCTATGGGATCTTTCAGTCTAATTTGTAGCATGATGTGAAGGATGAAAGTATGTATTTGCCGTTATACATTTTTCAAATGCAGCCATTACCGGTATAGATATTGATTGTTAATACACTTACGACGAAAAAGGATTTTGAAATGCGCTTTTTAGTCCTAAAACAAAAGTGACCGTGTCTTTTAATCCACATTGGCAAATAATTGGAAGTTTTGTCTAACAAGGTTATCGTGTGTGCGTTAGCACAAAAAGAACAGTAGGTCACCAATCTTTTGACGAGTATAATTTTAATGACTGGGCGAACATTGGCATCTAATCAGTAACTTGAGTAATAACCGAATGAATATCCAGAAATCACATCTGTGTGGTTTGCTTACTGCAACTGATTTCGATGGTCTGCGCTCTCAGTGTCGTGTATATATAACATGCTCCTTTTCTGTGAGGGTTATGAGGGTTTGCAATAGTACATCGTTGTCTGTATTGCTATTAATGATAGGGAAAAAACCAGCAGTATGAAACATTGCCCACATCATCTGCTTCATTTTTGTAAGATAGAAAATATTTTGGCCATCTTATATATTTACTAATAAATGGCTAACTCTGAGTTTTAGAACTGTTTGGCAGGGGATTTATCGACTATTTATCACTAGCAATGACCATATTTTATTTCTATGCGCATTTACCTTAAGTCAATAAGAAAGTGTGTGTGGTTTTACATTAGAAAAATTTCCATCAAATTATTCTCTCAACAAACTTCCTTCAAACACAAACCTATCACTTTCATGTTTATACAACCCATATATGACCTTTAAAGTCAGCTTCATGGTCCGTATAAGTAACCCATTTTAGTCTTACGTTAACATGTATTGTCATCGAGGAAAGTGACGTTCCCGTGTAGGAAACCCAACGTCATTACGATGCGGCCCATCCAGTACACAGACCATAAGTGGTTAATACCCTTTTTAATAAGATTTTGGTTAGATTTATGTCACAAAGAAAGAAAGAATTTCGATGTATCTTTCTCCATAATTTGTTTTTGGGTTTTTAGACAATCCTGCTCATCCTATCAATTTCCTCATTCTGCATGCCAAGAATTTCATTTTCTCTGGTAAGTTAAATAGTCGGATACCTGATCCTGTTGTTTTTGCTTACAAAGTTAAATTCCTACTAGAGGTTGAATGTACTATCCTAAGAAAAAGTAATAAGAATGATATGATCCGGCTTTTCAAAGAAACATTTGGCCTTTTGTAATAAGCTATGGCACTTTCATGATAGATGTAAAGAAATCAAGGACTTATACTTTAATTGTTTTATTTTCCAATGGATCCGTCCAAAAATAATTTTGTAATGTATTTTACGACGAATCTATTCTATTTCTTTTACCAAATGTAGCTAGTTGTAGAGAGGAATTTTTTCTTTGTCTATTAATTTTACCTCGCTAAACTTTTCATTTGTAATATTTTGAAGCTCTCTTTGGTATTAAATTTTGTGTGTTTCTGTGTAAGAGGATTAGAGACAAGCATTGCTTTATGTGTTTAGTTTCTTTTACATTTTTTAAGGAAAGTCTACACCTCTATTGTTCCTATAACGAATCTCAGATGCTTTATTATAAATTAATTTTGGAAATACTGTTTAGTGGTTTAACTCTTTTGTCATTTAACAAAGCCTTGAATGACTAATTATCAAAAAAATTGATATTTATATTTATTAATGTGAAATTCAATGCAAGTTATATCAAATGTGTCTAACGCTAATGTTTCCTATTGAAAATCAGTTGTATAATGTAACGTATAAACTGGACTACTTGAAAAATCCTGTTTGTAATTTAATTAATCTAACTGTAAATATTGTAAAAAAAATGAAGTAAGACCTTCAATAAAGACAAGAGAGGAAAAAAAAAAATAAGTGGTTAATACGCAAGGTCCACAATACCTTGGATATCAACATGGGAATAAAGCTGAAAAAACAGTTTAGATTACTCGTTATCTTGGACTTGAGTGTAAAGTTGACTGCTCGTAGAAACCCATGGGGGATATTATGTACCGTACTTCTTGTGTGCCGAAGTAGGTAAACTTGTCAGGAAAGTTGATAGGAGCTATAAATGTGGGATATCTAAGATGCTTGTATTAGGCCCTCCATGGCATGTGAAGGTATAGCCATGATTTTACATGTACCCAGATTGGTAACCATATTTGGCTAACTAGTGCATCCTATATTGACTTTAGATTAGATGGATCTGGGACAAGCCCAAGGGTTGGTCAGTATACAGAAAAATAGGGTAAAAAGTGTTCTTCCATAGATTTTCCCCATTTATTTCGCAAGCGGAGCCCACATAGGAACCCCGTTCTTTACTCACGCTTTTCGCGTAATGAATAAATGCACATTTCATTCTCTTAACTGCTTGGTGCAAAAGGCGGCTTTGGCAATGCAATGGTAATCACAGTCAAGTCATTATACATTCTAAAAATGGTAGGTTCAAATTTGAACCAACCGGAGTCGGAAGGGCAGCTAAAAGGAATGTGTTCAAATACTTGACTAGCTTTAGTTCAAAATTAAACCAAGTTGGTTTAACTTTGAAACGAATGTAGTCAAATGTCTAAAGAGATTTTGGATAGCTGCCTCTCCGACACTATTTGGATTAAATTTGAACCGACCGTTTAAGAGTGTAAGCAGTGTTTGTTTCCAGAAATACAGCTTGAATTTACAAACTGTACAATTGTAAAAAAGATATTTTCATCTGGGAATCGCATTACTAGGGCAGCTATAACATACAAATAGGCACACTCTTAAGTAAACTTATACAGATGTAATGTTACAATTATTGCAAACATATCACGCTAGAACACAAGAACTCTTGCAGGCAGTAGATTTGAAAATATCACCCGCTCTCCCGTTTTCTAACACACTACAGTTGAGTTTCGTTATATTTTCAATGCAATCCGACATACTGGGAAACTTTATTACCAATAATAAATGTTTGTTTCTCTTTGTCTGGAAGGCAGATAATGGGAAACGTTGTAGTTTCAATTTGAAACAAAATAATGAACTGAGAGCCTAAATCAAGAATGATACTTTAAAATCATGCACAAATATTTCTGTTATCCAGATAGTTACTTGCACGCAGAATAACTCCTTCAATATTCAATCTTTGTTATTCAGAAATATCATGTAAAATACGTTTAAAAATAAAATTAGCTGTTTAAAATTACTTTGGTGTAACTGTTCATGTTTTTTATCTTTCATATTTCTACTAAACCTAAAAAGAACGTACTTTACTCTCAAAATGGAATGAACACAATATGTAACTGACTTGCAACTTACTTGGGATCAGGCCATTTCAGAGCAGTTTTGAATTCGTTTAGTCTTAACCAGGAAAAGATCCTGATTCCCTTAAATACTGCTTGTTGTAATTTCAATTCGAAATAAACTAATAGACTGAGATCTTAAATCAAGAATGACACTTTATAATCATGCACAAATATTTCTGTTAACCATATAGTTTATTGCATGCAGAATAACTCTTTCAATATTCGATCTTTGTTATTCAGAAATATCATGTAAAATACTTTTAAAAATAAAGATAGCTGTTTAAAATTACTTCTTGGTGACTGTTCATGTTTTTAATGTTCATATTTCTACTAAACCTAAAAAATACGTACTTTACTCTCACAATGGAATTAGCATTTTGAAGCAGTTTTGAATTTGTTTAGTCTTACCCAGGAAAAAAATCCTCATATCCTTAAATACTGCTTGAACAGGAGTACAAAGTTACCCCTCTCCGCAAATTTCAAGTTCGTATCAGAATTATTTAAACGAACGTACGTCCTTTCCCCAAATGTCAAGTAAATGGCTCAGTTTGTATCAAGTGGAGGAGACATATATATGATATTTGTATCGTTTTCAAGGGTATGGGCAATAAGTTCATCTAACAGTGACTTTTTTCTTTAATTTGAATTGGTAGAAACAAAACCTCAAAACAAAACACATGGAAATTAAACATGAAGTAATATAATTGAATCGGAGAAAAAATGCCCTTTATATTTGTTCTTGTATAGTTCCTCTTTGGAGGAATGTAGTGAAAGGATGATGGTTTTACCAGTCATTTACTCGTAATTTTCCTCTCGCCACAATCATCGTCAATGGGCAATTTTCTGATTGAGACATGCATTGATTAATTATACAAAGTCAGTCCTTGGATATATCGTAAGAAATGACAAGGTTAGATTTTATATACAGTGGAGAGACAGAAGCCGGAGCAATTACTCGTTTAGCCTTTGGAAAAAATATCTCTCCCACTGTTTTGTCACATATATAATGTGAGTCATCCATTACAATAATGAGAAGAATTTTGGTTGTGTTCCTGGCAAAGTGTTGCCTGATCAGTTTTACAGTTGATGGTTAGTGAAATCGATTTTACATACACATTAATATTTGAAAGAAAATATTCCACCTAAACCTTGTTATAAAATTATTCAAAGATGACCCTTTTAACGAATATTTTTTCTTTACTTTGCTCAATGATTTTCCTCGACTTTCTGTACTTTCCTTTCCCTCATCTATTCGTTTTTGGGACGTATGAGACGGGTCCAGCTTGAACCCCTAGTCCGAGTCTTTTTCTTTTTTTTCTTTACAACATTGTTATAGCAGGGAACAATTTTATCATCTTTTAAAAGTGTTATCGATCATCCACAAATTCCAAGAGGAAAAAACAATTCTCCATGTACAGTACAAAAAGCATTTTTTATTACGAACGCATTTACAGGCTCAAACTATTAATAATGGAACATACCTGCAGTTTGGTCCAACTGGTTGTAATTTACTGTGAACAAAAATGAAGTTTACAACTAGTAGCAAGAATTGTCCTTTTTATTGTTTTACTAATATGTAAGTGCTCTTTACGTCTTTACGTCAAGATTGTTTTCAAGAGAAATTTTTCGACTTAGTCAACTGTACAGTTAGGAAAAATTAATTAGAGTATACGTATGGGAGGTGCCCTGATAAAATATCTCCCTACTGCAATCCATCACTTTACCTCCCTGAATACCTATATGAGAGAAAGTTCAAACTTTTACGGTTGTCAAAAATATCAATACACTAAACATCACTTAAAGAGCTGCAATT
The DNA here is from genome assembly GCA_029531755.1 of Holothuria leucospilota. Taxonomy (NCBI): domain Eukaryota; kingdom Metazoa; phylum Echinodermata; class Holothuroidea; order Aspidochirotida; family Holothuriidae; genus Holothuria; species Holothuria leucospilota. Next base: position 103,750,429 of record CM055961.1, on the reverse strand, counting down.
GCCAAAATGTGTCCTGATAAACATTTCATATTTCAGAAAATTGTTCTCTTTTAAAGAAATTTTATAATTTACTTTACCCTTATAATGTGTGCATTTTCCCGTAAATCCACTACTGTTGCCTTACGTTTATATCCATCAAAATGTGAATAAGCATCGTTACCAAGGTGTTATACAGTTACAGTGCTCTTCGGTTTTTACAAAACTATTATATTCTTTAGTTTAAACTTAAACTTTTTTCCTCGATATAAGTGATGTAATTTTACTAGTAGCTGATTGTTAGTGCGACGATTTCACCGATCTGTACGAATGAGACAATACTGTATTTTTTCTTTCTCTCTATTTTCATGATTGACCTATCTCCCTCATTCTGTTTATACTCTAAGCTCTCAAAATTCGTGCCCAGCGCATTTTGTGATCACAAGATTGCCTCATCAGATAAAGACACTTGTTATTTTTCTCAGACGTATCATTTTCTGAAGTCCCAAACTACAAAACCAGTTCACCCTCTCAGAGATTACTGAGATTCTTGCGACCAACATATTTACATCCCAACCTTTAACAATAATGGAGAACACACGAACTTGGCTCTAGCTGCTTAAATTCAAATTTCACTGCCTGTGAAAATTTTTCTTTCCTTATTTTAAATCTGAGAGTACTCGCTATTGGCCATTTTGAAGACAAATCATTTCATTATTTAATTATATATGTCCCAAGAAACTCATCGAATTAACAAAGTTTAGTTTGAAAAACAAAATGATCGTCCTTTTGGAAGATAGTCATAATTTTTGTATTTGTTTATACATTAATTATACAAAAATCGTGAAGGAAAAAATGCAATAAAATCAATCTGCTTTGGTCCAGGTTAAACAACGGATGGTGATTTTGCAGAACAGCAAATCGTAAGAAGTAACGTTAGAGATAAAGTTACGTACCTGGAGTCAGCTCCTCACCGCTTCTGTCTGCTCACAAAAAGCGTGAATGTAAGAATAAGTCTTTTTGTAATAAACGTATGGGATCAATTTTCTGCCAACAAGTGCAATATACATATCCAAAAAAAAAAAACTTTATCCACTCAAATTTTTCCAATGTTCTTGAGTGAATCTTTGAGTTCTAATTTTCGTTTTCTTTCCCCTTTATTTTCTTTTCGGGAAATAAATGGTCAAGCCCGCTGTTATTGTTCCATTTCTCCTTAACCATCCCGCTTACTTTGGTTTCAAAACACTAGATTAACAACTTAAGAAGTTTATTAGCGTATAGTTCCGAAAGTGTCAAACGAAAAGCCTATTTCACCGGTTAAACTTACTTCAGAATTTTTGCGACAAATAAAGTATAAATGCAAACATTACATACAATTGATCGCACCTGAAATTTGCTATAGCAGCTTGCATATATTGCTTGCATTATACTACTTCGGAAACGTGTCCTCTTTTGAATACTGAGAGTACTCGCTATTTTTCTTTATAAGTAAATGGAAGTGGGAGAGACATGTCACAAAAACCTACTCGCAGTCATAAATTTTAGTTTGAGAAACCAAAAAATAAGAGTACTTATGAGAAATAGTCATGATATTCTCTAGCTGTTGATTCATATCCATTTGTTCTGTACCTATAAAGTTAACCACCGGCGTAATAGCTCCCCATTTGACCAAAACAGTAAGAAGACCGATTTACAGGGCAGTGTGTCGTAAGAGGTACCGTTACTAGGAAAGTAACCTACCTGGAGTAAGTTTCTCACCGTTGTTGTCTTCTAACAAATAAATTAATGTAAGAATTTGTCGTCTTAATACTGTAATCATACGTATGACAATTTCTTCCTTGCAATTTCTCCATGCAATTTAACAAGCGTGTAAATTAAAAGGAATTTGCAAGAAAATAAAGTCAACGATTACAAAAATACACCGTTTGTGTGTGTGTGTAAGGTGGTAAAAACCGCATCTCAATAGCATATAGCATTTGGAAGATTTCTGAAGATTTTTAATTTTCAAAGAAGTGCAGTTTTGTCAAGCCTAAGTGTACCATGTATATGTTGCGGCACATTGATTAGAATAGCATTGAATTTCACTCTAAGGCTGACACTGTTGTAGGGCATATTTAACAGCTGCGGTTGCTACCCCCTACATTTGATTTAGTTTTATTCTAGGTCTACATGGAAAGGTATTAAACTGTTCCAAAAGTATCAGATTTCGAGGACGAGTAGGAAATTCTATTATTAAGAAAAACAAAAAGAATTCGTCGAGATAATGTGCGAACTTTACATAACATTCCAAGATCTTCATGGTAGCTGGAGGTACCTTTTAACAAAATTAATACTCTTTAAAGTGACATATCTTGAAATAGGAATAAAGTATTAATACAGTACTACAGGGTTTCAAGGACAGGTGCGATCCTTGGGGAAAGCTACTGGAATAACCCTTTAAAGCTTTGATAAGGGCCAAAGGGCCAAAGTAAGGCTCTATCAGACATAACAAAGTAGTAAAGTTCCAACGATTATGTCATGTCATGTGTTTAAAAACAGCATCAAAAGAGTTACTAAGTCTACCCAAAATAAGACTAATTAAGTATTTAGTTGATGTTAAGTATTTAGTTGATTTCTGGCAACATTTAAAACTAAGGTTGTTTGTCTTTTTCAACGTTTTATTTCTTTCTTTCTAACTATACTTCTTGCCAACATCGATCACTTTTTTCCATATTCTCTACGCTAACGTGACACTTTACAGACAAATGAAGAAAGTAGTTTGCACTGGCCTCGTCATCTTAAAAGTCATGAGGAAGGTGTCATTCAATCCTACCGTATTGTCACACTCATAACAAAATGAACTGATTCTATAATGAAGTTGAAATGTTGATCTTCTTTCCTTGTTACTCGAGTTTTTTTTTTCTTTGAACTGATCAGATTCCAAAAAGATGATTTCCTTTAATTCTTTTCGTAGATATTCCTACTTAGATTTGACTTACATTTTTTTATTGTCAGCAAAGTAGATGACTTGACTACTAACTTTATTGTTCTTTTGTCCACAATCTTACCCACTCAAAAAGAATCTCAGCTTTTTTGTACAACAAAATAATCTGAACATCTAGTCTCAAATGTTTTACAACATACCTTGAGTTTGATTTTCTTTGTCGATGTCTGACAACAAACAAGATTTTCATGTAGTTACAATATTAAGATCTTCATTGGGTGAAGGAATGCTTCAATGACGAGATCAATGTTACAGTGGTAACAGATATATCAGGGGAGAGGAGTAATAACATATTTATAGTTTAGAAATTGTAGGAATATAAAGCGCCCTCGTCTAAATGTCAGAGGTTACTATTTTGCTTCACAGAATTAATGGAGTCGATGTTTCTGCTACACCAGGGTTCACCTGGTGGACGTTCTTCCACGGTCTTCGAATTACCAGTGTTCTAAAAATACACTCTGAAATATTTGATCACTGAAATAGGAGAGATTCTAAATGTGCTGTAGACGTTTGACGGATGTTTAAGTGTTGGATTGCTTTGAGTATCTCATTGTTTTCAAGGACCTCAAAATACAGTACAGTACTCTGAACCTATTACAAAGCAGTTGGCTATACAATTTGGAAAAGTGGCAAAGCAACGTACCTGGTTTTCTATTTCTATTTGTCCAAAATTTAACTACGTGAAGATTGGATGAAAAGAGAAAAAGTTCGTCAGTTAGTTGTGTGTTTTTAACATGCCTACATTATGATAAACATATCTGAGGTAACATCGATATGCTTTCATCAAGCACATAAACATTGACCCATTATTTCTCTTCATTCATTACAAACACTGGTAACTTCGTGAAATTGTACTTGATTTATTTAACGTTCATTCTGACCATTCGCAATGTGTGATTTTTGTTGCAGAAAGACAAAGCGTTTGCCATAGTGAATACGAAATCGTTGTTACTGGGATCAATCCTCCCTGAATTTTGAGTTTTTAGCCTCTTTTTGTGTTTGCCATACAGTTAATGAGTATAGCGTTTGTGTCATCCATGAGGAAGTGCACCTGAGCCGGCCAAGGACGAGTGGTCAAAGCCAGTTTGAAATAGGTGTGCTGATATTTCTAGTAGTAAATGATGCTAGTGCGCAAACAAGTGTAATAATTTGCAACTTTACAAACACGAGAAAGGATTCGTAATTTATCAAGACTTCATTCCAATAAAAACACCATTGAGGCAGAGTGCGGTGAGCATTAGCTGTACATTAGGAGCATCTAGATGAAAACTTTTCGGTCCAACAAAGTCATTCTGTTAAACAAGTTACTGGGATTTACAGATTGATAACAGTAAAAGAAGCGGTGGAGATAAGACTGCGCTGGATTAAGAAATATACGAGGATAGTTGAATGGTGCTGAATGGTTCCATTTTCATTTTAAATGCGTTTTGGACACTTTTCCATTCAAACTAGGATTGAACCAAGTAGCACCATTCAACCTGTCAACGATGACCAATGAAAATCATTTCCATTAAATTTTAAACAAGTTTGAACCATTTACCACCAGTCACCTCCATACACGGTTGGATGTTTTGTGGTCAAAAATTGAATGAAATTTAATTTTAAGCGGTTAATGTCACACAGTTTATTGTCCTGAACAGGTGCAAGTGTGCAAAATGAAAGAAGGATTTACGTCGGCTGAGTTAAAAAATGGATCTTATTGTGTTTGACCACGATCATCTGCATTCCAATTGTCGCAGTATTAATGTCAGAAAGACAAATTTCGTTCTGTAGCGGTTTGATGTTAACAAGCACTGAGTGTCAATTGCACGTGCATGTCATTACTTATTCCGATTGAATTAGAAACAAGATTTTGGAGAAGTAGCAAGGCCCCAGATAAACAGCTAGATAGTGTGCTACCATTCGTAAGCAAACAGCCTCCCGCAGAGGCTGACATTATCTTTTTCCGACATTATCTTTTTCAGAGGCTTAAAATGCTGAAGATGATCTTCTAACTAAGCTTCTAAACTTACACGACTTAACATTGGTAATTAAAATATGTCAGTCAAAGCAAGTTAAAAGAAAGGGTAGCAAAAGACCCTAAACAGTGCTAGTTTTCTTTTTGATTCTGGCCCGATGCCTGTCGCACAAGGTCGCAGTTTGCTGAGCATATTACAAGACTGGTGAGTCAAGTATCTCAGTAGTAAAGATAATTTTGAAACAAACCTCGATCCTTCCAACTACTGGATGTTCCTGAAAATGGAAGTGTTTTAAATGAAATCAGTTGTCTCCCCTATTGATACCTAAATATCAAAAACGAAATTTCTTTGGCATCTTGAAAACAAAGTCCAGTATTTTTCACTTGGCATTAGCAAACAATTGGAATTTTGGACTATGATTGGACTGGGCGACTAAATATTCAGAAATCACATCTGTGATGTTTAGCTGTGACACTTTTTTGGGGTGGTATGCGCTTTCAATGTCTTGTATGTCTATTGAACACTTACCGTTCCTGTACGGGTTATCGATAATACACCCTTGGGTGCACTGCTTATGACGATAGTAAAATTGTAATGTATAAAACATTCTCTACATAAACTACTTCATTTTTATGTGATAAAATATATACCTTTAGGTCACAACAGTTGAGGTTTCTTTAATATTACTTATTACATGGCTAGGTACTGTTCTTTAGTCCTGTTTTAGGTAGACAAAATGTAACAGTAGTAAATAACCATGTTCTATATCCTAAAAGTTTAGTAACGAAAAAACATTTTTTACATACTATTCTTGTCATATACTGTCCATTGTTCATCCAAAACAATGACACACATGACTTTTATTTCTCTCTGCGGGTGAACCAATCATATTCTTTACAATAACAGATCCAGAGGTTTATCATATGGGCGGTTCCTAGATAGGTAAGTTTTAGGAACATAGCCCCCCTCAAAACCAAAATGACTGCAAATGGTCACAATTTCAGGTAACTGTTCTTAGAAGAAACTTACGGCTACAGTTTTGGAAAGAAAGGACTTTGGACACAAATGCTTTTGTCAAATCCCCGAAATGGTAGAAATCGCCCCCAAAAAGCAAACACCTCACACAAGAGCTACCTATCTACCATCAAAAGACAATCTGTGTGGGAAAACCTGTGTGCGTGATCAAATTGCCATCCCAAAAACCTTAAATTGCCAGTAGTGTAAAAACAGTATTAAAAGTTCCTTACAAACATGTTTTTGTGCCATTTTGGGCCTCCCTTAATCAGACTCTGTACGCCCATGTATAGCATTTGTAATCTCAAACTGCAATAATTGTAGAAAATGCACCCTTAAAGCACTAATAGTCAACATTTTGGCGTCAATCACTATCTCGACGTACAAGAATGGCAAAATTTTGGAATCACAAACAACCTACAGTACAAGAAATGTAACCCTACAAGATATATTATCACAATATTACAGTTTTGTTATTCCTCGCTACTGATTCATATATTGGCAGGTATCGAGCTGTAAAGTATCATCATTGCCAACCCACTCCCTTGGTTTAGTAACCTTTGTGCCTCGACTGTTGTCTTTAATCAGTATAAGAAAAAATATTTCTCAACCCTGAAATTCCCAACAGTCCATTTTTAAGAAAACATTTTTAAAGAAAATTGAATCATTTTTTTTTTTGTTTAATAATTTTCTCTTTACATTTTTTCTTTTACCTTGTCCTCTTTTTTGTGGGATATATGGGGCATGCTTTCTGAGATCAGAATACCGTCTCTGGTGCATTACTGTTCACGATATTGTTAAAATCGGTAATTGCTGTCATTATCTCCGGGAAGGGTTATTAATTTTCTCCAGTTCGAGAAGAATCTTTCAATGCATCCTCTTAGGCTCAAGTGATAGCTTTTGCCTTAAATGTTTTTATTGCACCAAAACGTATTAATAATTTGAACAGACCTGGAGTTTCTTCTACTTGGTTGCCACTGACTGTAAAGAAAAATGAATGTCATGATTGTTAGTTCATATTTTTGTTTGCCCTGTATTCACACTGTAAGTGCTCGTAAATTGTTTCAATGAAAAAGATTCAATTTTCATTTCCGGTAAGACTTCTGTTTTAAACAAGCTAGGATTAATTAATCTAAAGGCGTTCGAACTGTACAAATAATAGAACATACCTGAAATTGTTTCCACTTGGTTACTGATAGCTGTAAAGAACGAATGTTACAATTTTCAGCACCTCATGTCTTTTTTTTTCCTGCTTTGATAATGTAAGTGTTGGCTAATTGAAAAAATTAATAAAGGTCAAAGGTTTAGGTCAAAGAAAATTGCTAGGAATAATGAACTTTAAATTTAAGAAAATCAAAACAAACTGCTATGGGTGATACACGGATAAATTTATCATAATTCCAGTTTGTTGACGTACATCCCTGAATGGCATTATGGACAAAAATTTGAATCTCAAATGTTTAAGGTTGTAAGAAATCTTACTTTTCAAGCATTAATAAACACTTCAGTTCTGTGTATGTCATCACGTGTGCAACCAAAATTGAGAATATTTGTTATGCCAAACAACACTGTTGTTTAGCTGGCCCTTTTCCGTGAATTAGGCACTTTTCTGTACGTTCACATCCATAAAGCTGTAAATTAGCTGTACGTTCACATCCATAAAGCTGTAAATTAACTTTATTGTTAAGATTTAAAACGCTCATAGTAGTCCCCAGCCTCGTCTTTAAGGTTTTGATTAGAATATCAGTTAAGGTAATTTAACTGATATCAGGGAAAAGGGACTCCATAAAGTTTAATCTCCTTCGAAAAATTAGTTGTAGTCTCATTTTCATTTGTTTCTTTTATCCTTTTCTCGTTTCATTTTTTCGGGGTATATTTGCACCCTATGCCCAGTTCATAGTTTTTCAATGTTGTTTTAATAGGTTAAGAGGTCAATTATGTTCGAGAGAATTATGGCTCCTCTAAGTGTAGGGTAGAGTCAAAATTTTAGCAACAAACGCATGTCCAACACAAACATTGTTAATCCTGAAATTTAGACTTAGATTTGTTGGTTGAAAAAAAAAAAACAAAGTCTTTGCTTTTGTTCTCCTGTTTTAATACTGCAATTGTTATTTGTCTTAATAACATTAATCCCGTTCCATAGAAAGATTCATATCACGAGAAATTACTCTGACTAACGAAGATTACAATTTAGAAAACAAAACGGAATGAACTTATGGGAGATCATCACAACCTTTTGTTACTATTAAAACTTAATTATCTTATATGGAGAAAATATGGCATCCAGCAAACATTTACCTAGCTAAAGAAGAGACCGAATCACTAGGTGGTTAAAGTCAACAAATTGCAACTCAAACAGTCAAAATGTGTTAAAATTCTATCTAAAGCTTTCAACAAGTTACTTCTCCAATTTCAAAAAGAAGTAATGTTAAACAAAAAGTAACATACCCAAACTTGACTCCTCGCCGTTTCTGTCTAAAACCAAATGGATATCTGAAATAGGAAGGTGTCACATGAGATATCTCATTACTTTTGTACAAAAGCATGACGTCATGTTATCACTACCTTGATACCTCATATAAGGTAATATTGGTAATATTTACATCAAGATGACATATCCTTGACTTCAATAACTCAAATTTTCTCAAAATAAAAATGCTAGTCTTTGTATTTAATGGTAAACAGGACAAATATAATGCTCCTTTGATGACGACAAGGCGGTAATTTTCGATATGATGTTTGTAAGACGTTTGAAAATATCAACGTCGGGAAGTTGTTTGTTTCGAAAAGCAGTGGGGAAGAAACACTGACTTCATCTAACACAAATGTGATTCTCGAACATTTATTTAAAATCATCGACAACATGAACAATATCATTTGCATATTCCACCTTTTCTCATGTATTTTTATTGTTACAAAAGAAATCTTTTTTTACACTTTGTTAACGCTACCGTTAGACTACAGACAGTTGACGAAAATGGTAGGCACTAGCCTTTTAAAAGGTATCATCCAACTCTCTTATTCTGCTACCCGTTAACAAAAATTATTGTTTTTGTGGTATGATTAAATTTAGTGTTCCCTTCTCCACTTTCCTATTGATTATCGATTGATCAAGTAACAAATAACTGTCCCACAGACTTTTCGTAGACGTTTTCACTAAAGTATGACCTAGTTTCATTCTCCTTCGTAGAGTATATGATTTCAAACTTTTCGAACTTGGTCGAGTTTGTCTGTCACAGTCTTAAAGATTTAAAAAGAAATGTAAGCCTTAAATTTATTGTCAAAGGGTGTAGAGGCTAAACTCTAAACGTCATACAACGTACCTTGGGTCTGATCATACTTCTTGATGTCTGAAAACCAAAATAAAAGTAAATATAAATACAATATTTAGTGTTCTAGCGGCTGTTGGAATGCTACAACTGCAAGATCGATGTCATTGCGGTGAAAGTATTACCAAAAAAAGGAGTGAAATAAAATTTTCCAAGTTTAGCAAAGTGTGAGAGTAAAAAGCGATATCATTATAACTTTGGTTGTTATGCTCGTTTTCAAAGTGCTGGGTGTTAAACTGTCCACGAACGATTAAATATCCTAAATAATATTTCGAATTTACAGGCAAAGTAATAACTGCCGGTGATGCTACACAAATTGGTTACAAGAAGGTAGCAATTAGTCCACCAGTTTAAAGGCGCTCTAATTCAACCCCAGACAATAGCAATTCCCCTTACAAAATTTTTATTAGCCCCTCCTCAAATTTAAACCAAACCACCTCCTGTCTAGTAGGGCTTTAATTAAGAACATTGCTCTTTGGATAAACATTTAAATATCGTTAGCGTGCTTGTTCATTTACTTCATGTCTTGTTTTGACGTTTCTATACAGTATAATTTTACAAATGAACGCAATGAAGAGTCTGCTACATTAAATGGTACTTTCTACGAGATCTTTCAACTGTTGTCATTTTTGTCAAGTTTTGAGGACTATAGAACATGATGAGCTTAAGAGAAGAGTTACGTAGGAGGGTTTAACAAGAGTTTGGAGTACTTTTACTGGTTTGATTTGTATCAGCATAAAAACGCTGTACAAAAGGTAAGGCGCATCACAAGGTATTTGACTGTAAAATACTATCTTTATAGTATTTGGGTCATTTAACTGAACACTCTCGTGTAAATTTCAAAAAGAGGCTAAATGGCGTACCTGACTTTCTATTCTTCCAAAATGTGACTAACAAAATGACGTTGAAGAGGAAGAAAATTTTGTCAGTTTAGTGAATAATAATCACATACAAAGTTTTTGACACATGTGATGTAATATAGCTAATCGTTTGCCTAACATAATACCAAAAATAAATTTAATGTTATATAGAGAACAACGAATGTGTAGCATTTAAGGCGATCGCAGCCCTTATCCGCCCCAAAACAAAAAAAAAATGTTGTTGAAAGATATTTTCGTCAGTTTAGTGAATAATTATCACACACAGACAAAGTTTTTGACACAATTGATGTAATATAGGTATACTTTTGCCTAGCTTAATACCACAAATAAATTTAGGGTAATATTGAGAACGACGAATGTGTAGCATTTAAGGCGATCGCAACCCCCCCCCCCCCCCCACCCGCCCATAATAAATAAAATATGAATTATAAAAAGCAAGGTGATCAAAAGTTTACAGTTAACACAACTCTTACATTTTAAAACAGTCAAAGACTATGTTTCTTTTACAATTTGCATGAAATAACTTTCGTAGGTAATGAAGAAAAAGAATCCATGAGTCAGTTACTACACTCTAAACGGATTACTTAGGAAGAATTGTTTGAATCGTGCACGTATTACAACCTCTTGCATGGAGGACGTTAATGTTTAACATCGATGAATCAGATCACAACTACTTGCTTGGACGTTTGCAGTCTTTTCATTGTTATTGTAATTTTTATGGTTTTGTTTGATACCTGCTGTCTTACTGAGGGCTCATTGCTGAAATATGTGTTTCAGACTTTTGAATCTTTGGATTTTTTTTCTTTTTGAATTACAAAATTCTTAAGAATGTATAGCTTGATAGACTCAAATCAATGTGTAATTTAGGAACCATCTCATCAAAAAGAACAAAGAGGCTAAGTGGAAGGGACGAAAACAAAGCTCTCAGGTTCTGTCGTGCAGCTGCACCAGGACATGCATCAAGAGCCAGACCAAGTTTGAAATACTGAAGCTGATGGTTTCCGGAGTAGAGGTTGATCAAAAAGAAATAGGTGCAGTAATTTGCCACTTTGACACCACGAGAAAGGATCCACACTTTGGAAAGACGTTTTCGATACGATCAGCATTGGTTTGCCAGCGTGCGGTGGGCATTCAGAGCACCGCACTATAGTATATCCTCTACACAATACACCAAGGTTAATCCTTTTATGCGGTTTACAGATTTTCGCCAGTAAAGTAAATATTGATGTCATTATTAGCTATTTCACTCGTCCTGTCTTAAATTTAGCTTGTGTGCACAAACAGAAACGGCTCACATATGTTGATTAAGAAACTAACAACAAACCGTATTTGCTGTGTAGTTCTACCTTTATTACGGTCACGATTTACTACCAGACCCGTACGAGTTCCTTAGTAAATAAGGGTTGAGTGTGAAAGCACCGAAGGCTTGGATGCAACTTATACTAACATCTTTGAGTAAAATTAATCCTCAAATTACTCTTCAATAGCTAGATATGACTTTCTTTACAGACTTGAAATGTCAATGATGATCGCAATTACAAAGCTTCTACAATAATATGACTAAATAATGTTTATTCAAAAAACCTCTTTCACGGCGAACTAATAGAAGAGCTGCCAAAGACCTTTAACCGCGCCAGCTTTTTTCACAGTCGGAGGGAAGTCTGTACGACAGGGCCACAGTATGCAGACTCAAGTTACGAGACTTATTGTAAAACAAACCTCGATTCTTCCAACCACTGGATGTTTTTGGGGAAAACATGTGTAATAAAATAAATCAGTTATCTCCGCGAATGAAATTTTTATATTACCAGTATCTTGATAACAAAGTTGTGGATTTTCAATCGGCATTAGTATACACTTTTAAAATTATGTAATGCTGTCGCTGTGTGTGTCAAGACAAGTATGAGCTAGAACAAGTCTCCAACAATTCGACGAAAATCTCTTTTATAACTGGGAGAACATCGGCATCATCTCAGGAACTAATAAAAGTGAACAGCAATTGAACATTCGGGAACCACAACCAGGACGTCTAGCTATAACGACTGTTCGGGATGCTGCACACACTCACTGTCGTGTACCTGTATTGAACACTTGCCGTTCTGTACGGGTTATCAATTTGGTCACGCTTGTCTGCATCGATATTGATGAAAGGAGAAAGTTGGTAAAGTATGAAGCATTTTTACACCAAACGTGCCATTTCCTATGCATACATAAATACGTTGGTGTGACGACGAGTTAGAACTCTTGTTTATTATTTTTCTGTGGGTAAGTTATTATTTTAAAAAAAATGGGAGTTAATTTAACTAGTATCTATCAATAGTAAATGTGCATATTTTATTTCGAATACTTTCTTCTTTTGTAAAGTCAGACACGACTCGTAGGTGGTTAACATTTGGAAAATTTTGCTTGTATCACTGATGCAGTTGCCTTCAAGTGCATACCCTTCGTCACATATCCATTATCCCGTATGTGACCCTTACTGTGGACGTCTTTGCCTATATCAAAAGCACAGTTTGGTCTTGCGTTGTGTCGGTAAATTTGGAGCACATGCTGAGACCCCGGTGCTGTTAGGATGGGGACATACCTTTGGTGATTACTGAATGTACTTAGGAGATAAACATGAATCTAACACTGGCTAACCGTTCGGATTCCTTGTTGTTGTTGGCCGCGAGTAAAGCGTTGGCTGCTCATAAGACGCCATGGGAAATGAAAATGTGCCCACTTGCAATCACATAGTGCCAATTGTAGCTTTTAATATTCACTTTACAAGTGTTGCATGTATGGTAATGGTACATATTTAATCCCCATTTGGCCCAGTTCACGACTACCACAAAGTTTAAAAGGCCTTTTTTTTGCCAAGGAAGATCTTTCTTAAAATTGTTATTAAAGCTTTTGTCTTTAACATAAGCGAGAATAGTTGTGCTTACCAGCACACCTAACTTGCTCTGGAACAAATAAACAAAATCGCGTTTATATCTGCAAGAATAGTTTATTTGAAACTTCATATATGGTGAAGAATTATTCTTTTGTTCCAAACACTGACCCAGTTAACATGGCCCTCTTGTTGGCAACCCGTATGGAACTACTCAGCTTAAGCCTATATTTACAAATGCTCCTCCGCAATATGGCCCACGTTCCGATACACTGTTCATCCCATGTTAGTGTGCAAATAAAAATCCCAGTTTAGTCATATATTGCCCATTTTGTAAACCATGTTCAACCATGTTCAACATATCTACACTGGAAGATTGCTCGCCTCATACAATTCGAGCCATTAATAAATAAACATTTAAATCTTACTACTGTTCGGAAATGATATTATCCAAAGAGCGTAGCTTGAATTAACGAGCACATGTTGAAGAGGAATGTATTTTCATCTTAAAATCATATGACTGTCTAAAAAAACGAAAGTAGTAGAATATAGATATAACATTTTAATTTTTGACTTGTTTTGGTTGACAAAACCTCCTGAGGCTCATGCCGTTGACAAATGTAAAGAATACTGCGCATTATTTCAACTTGCTACCTTTCATTTTCATGAAGTGTTCAGAGCAACACTTATATGTTGAGAAAATTGTGTGTTCCGATAAAAATATTTGCTTGACTCAAAGACCTTAAAGCCTTTCTAAGTTCACCCGGATAGTAGCAATTCTCCCAACTAACCTAACTTCTAGTCCGGCCTCCCTTTTAAACATAAACAACCGTATAGTAGTAGGACACTTCAAAGACAGAGCCACAGTAGCCTGCACTGAGTTTCAAATACTCAAAGCAATATTGAAAAACAAACTGTGTGTGACTATGAGCCTAAATCATCATTACCAAACAAAATGGTGTTTTTATTGTTTGAATGAATGCCAATCAAAGTACAGTCACAACTGGATTTAGAACTATGGGGATATGTCTAAATATATTTGGGGGATGCCATACCTTTAAACCAAAAATGTAGTAACCCTTATTATGTTATGAACAATAAATCACAAGCCTCTTGAATATAATTATATTTTTTGTTGTTTTTCAATTACTTTCCTATTCATCTTCTTTCTTTCATTTCCTGATAATTTTTCAGTGCATATGGATCGGATAGGCTTAGATCTCTCAATTGCGCCTCTGGTCTATCTAACCTTTACAACCTTGTTGTAAAAAAAAAGTAACAGAAAAATGCAGTTCTATTTCTGAAAAGTTTTCATTTTACACATTTGCGATGGTATACCTATCCACACAAAAAACCCGAAGTTAATCAACTCAAATTTTCTCAGTATACTTGAACAAGCGTATAAAGTGAGGCGTTTTCAAGGACTCATATAATGCTCTATCAGAGATAACAAGGTGGTTTGGTTTGAGTTAATCGAAATGACTAACCGTTCCTAAAAAATAATAAGTTAAGTTGAATATTTAGATACAGGTTGACGATATTTTAAACAAAAGCGGCTTGCTTATTATAATCTTATGCACTTAATATGTTGTTGCAAATAATGATCATTATTCTGATTTTGTTATGGCTTATATTACCAGACTTCAAAAACAATTGAGGAAAATGGTTGGTACAGGCTGCCTTATTTACAAATTATTATTAAGGTGTAATGAAATTGATATGCTTGCGTTCTGTTTTCCTCTCTTTATTTACGTATGTCTGTAGAATGATCAGATTCCTCACAAAGTGGTTATCGTAAAGGCTTCCTTTACTAAAACATGACTTGATTCTTTCTGGTCTACACGCTGTGTGGTTTGAAACTACTGACTTCATATGGTCTTTTTCTGCAATAGTTAATACTCAAAATGACTTCCCAGCCTTAACCGTAGACAAAACGATTGTGAATACCTAGCTCTAAGCGTCATAAACCATACCTTGGTTTTCATCTTTTCTGTTGGTGTCTAGCAACAAAAACATATGCAGATAATTATAATGTAAAGATTTCTATCTGTTGTCTACACACTTAAACTGTAAGATCCATGTAAGTGCCGTAGAAATTACATTCAAGTAAAGTCTTCAAAAGCTTAACACAAGATACGATTGCACATTCACTTCATTCAGCTACTGTTGTAATGGTCACTTCCACAACACAAGGTAGTTGACTGTTCGAAAATGATGAAACATCACCCACCACAATTTGATTTTGAATTTGTATACAAAGTGATAAATGAGCTCGATGTTAGTGAAATTATTTTTATTGTAACTGCTTCTAGGATGCACATTTGGCTATTCTATTTGTCATTTTATCCTAATTTTTTTGCCTTGGTATGACGTTACTAATAAGCTTTACATGAATGAAGACAATCGATGTCTTTGCCCTTTAAAGCTACTTGTTTTTTTATTCGAATTTTTCATCACTGTTCTCTAAGAAAGCCTTGACGGTGCTTAAGAAGATTTTTCGTATGTAGTGTTATGTTGTTCTTGAGTCTGTTGACGTTTGCAATGAGTTTCAAACGCAATATAGTACAAGTGACTTGGCTATTAAATTTTAAGTCTCTTCAATGCGACGACGTTACTGGTTTTTTTTTTTTCCAAAGCTTTACACTCTAAAAACACTATGGTCAAAATTGACCATTCAATTGGTTAACTGTGCACAGATCCAAATATGGTCAAATTGTTGAACTAACTACTCTTTCAAAATAATTGTGTGGCAAAAGTTCCAATACCACACTTGAAATACTGTGTCGAACTGTGCAAAACTATGGTGGGGTGTGGAGGGACGTGAAATTTCTGTGATTTTTTTGCGTGACAATGTGTGTCATTAATAAACAGTTTACACACTTTTCCTAATTGCCATGCATTTTCACAGTTTGGACATGAGGCAATGTGTGGAAAACCGAAAATCACGCTTTGACACATGTAACAGGAGGCAAACTTGGGTAAAGTAAACAAACTCTCAAAATGTGTGGAGAAGTGTGGTGCTGAGTAAAGTAAATTCCATAGTTGGATTTCGTTCACTGGCCTTGTTTGCCACACTTTGCCCTGGTTTGCCACATGTGTCAACTTGACACAGCTTTCCCCACTTTGACCCAGATTTCAAGGTGTGACAATCATGCAGGGAAAAGCTTGGTCCTGTGTGTCAAATTGGTTCCTATACCACATGTGTCAACACGCATAACCACACTTTTTTCCTTATGTATTTTCATATGCTCTGCCTCACGTGATTACGTGTGCTTACATGTGGCATGCCACACTTTTTTTGTAAGGGTATGGTCGAAAGTTACCACTTAATGGTCAGATCTGACATTTCTCCGAATCACCTAAACTATGTTCAACCCCCTCCCCAGGTAAAGTAAATAGCTCTGGTCAGTTTTCGATAAACTGAGCAACGATAATACAAAGTCTCGCCTCTTATACTTTCCACAGGTATGGAAAATAAATTCATTTACAATTTGGCATGTAATAAATATAACTGAGTTCTCATTTCCGTCTCCTAGAGCGTTATACTAGACCCTTGTACATTAGCGGCTCGCCATAGGGGCAAGGGGGGTACTTGCCCCTCCCCCTCCCAAAAAGGTTGCAAAGCATGGTCTTCAATTTTCAAAAAAAAATAATTAATAAACAAAATATGGAATTCGAGATAGGTTAGGCCTTCCCTTTTCCTTGAGTGTGTTTAAAAATGAGGAAGTGAATAACTTTTCAATGCAATGCGAAGGTAAAACATTAATAAACTGCTTTCAAAACATTTTGTCGGCGTGCTTCGCGCGCGTTTTCTTAGTTGCTTGTTTGCTACTAAATGTACTTCAGACATCACAAATGGACCTGCCATTAGTGCAAGTTAAGGTAATCAAAACAAATGATCACGCTGTGATATTTTTTAATCTGAATAGCTTTAGCATCATAATGTCATTTACAGAGTGTAACGGAAATGCTGGAGTTAAATGGCCATAGTTTTGCAGACACTTCAGAGCTTTCGGGGCCATTAGATACATAACCCATTAGCCCTGTTTATTATCATCCACGACTAAAAGCAGTTTTGCGGGGGCGTCACCTGACCAGATTAGCATAGGTATCATTTTACAAAAATTGACGGACGTGTAGGCTATAAACGTATTGTGTTTCCCATAGAACTAGATTTTTTCTTTCCCTTGTCCAAACTGACAGTGCCGTCGGCCCACGAGCGGTCTTATGACTGTCAAATGGCCTGTTATAAGCAAAAGGTTCTCCACCTCTGTGGTAAAGTATACCGTTGCAATTGATTTAAAATAAACACACCAAACAGTCAATCTAAGCTCAGTGTAATTAGAGTTAGTGGCCTAGCTATTGGTATATAGGTTAAAACGTCGTGCTGAGTTAGGAGAATTCCCCTCCAACTTTAAAATATTTCGTTTCGGACCGGTACTGAGATCTAAAATAGTGCTATCATTTCATCGTTTTCAAATGTCTTCATGCTCAAACTTTTCGTTAGTTTAAGAAAGCAATCCAGAAAACCAACATTTTATGGCTTTTTGGCAAAGCTGAAACATATTGTGACACAATGAAAGAAGCAACAAAATATTTAAAGGTGGGGCTCATTTTATAGTGACAAATGGATCAACCCGCTTTGTCCATTTCACCTGACTTTACTCCACCCCTATGGAGTAGCCATCGGTTGATATGGTTGTATTTATTTTTAAAGTAGTCAGCCCATGGCTGACTGCCTGAAATGGTTTTGAAGACTTCTTGAAAACTACATGGGGCATCGCTGTAATACATAATAGTATAGCCATACTCCTATTGTACTACCTGGAACTGACCATTAATATTGCGGGGGGGGACTCAAGTCCGTTTCTCCGAACCTCCGAGAAACGGACTTGAGTCCCCCCCCCTCCAAACAAAATTTCTTAGAGCCGCTCATGCCCTTGTAAGCAAACCATACCAAAAGAAAGCTGAATTAAGGTATGTTCACTGAAGATGTTGAACAAACCTGATGACGAAGAGGAGAAAAACCGTAAACCGCTTTATTTACATACCAGGTTCAGTAAATCAAGAGGTTCAAATAGAGAGGTTCAGTTATTTAAGGACCAATAATATTCAGTGTACCAAATACACTTAGTAATGGGCACATTTAGAGATGAATAAAATCATTGCATAAGATCAAACCATGGTTATACTGTGGATTACAAGTCAAGGTTAATTAACGGCCGTGGCAAGAAGTGTGACTGGTTTTCCTTACTGGGAATTTTAACCTTAACCATTGGTCTTGGGGGTAATTCAATACAATACAGTTACTGTAGGGCATTCGGTGTATTTTTGCTCATATTTCTAGAGAGGGAAAATCCCAGTCTAGACTTTGGAGGATCTAGAATATTTCATAGTGGCTGTTCCTGAAAAATCCTTCCAGTTACATAGACATACTGGGGGTAATAATTCCCCTTTGTTCTGCTTTCCTTTCTTTTCTTTCTCCTTTTATTTGTATGGACACATTGCCTGGTACCTCCTGGGTTCCTTGGTTACGCGTTTGGGTAACTTTACGTTAAAAGTATTAATAACAGGTAAAAGCGAGTTATCTCTTTACGGAGTTATCAATCTTTGTCGAATTTCAGAAAATATCAATTCCCTCTTTTACAGTAACATACGAATATGTACCATAAACACAATATGCCAGATGTTATCGGCAAATCGAACGTACCTGGAGTTTGGTCTAGCTGAATGCTATTGACTGTAAACAAAAACAAGTATCACAACACTGTATTGTTTTCCCTCGCATTTATACATTGAAAGAGCTCGCCAATTGGCAAAACGAAAACAAATTCGGCTTTCATTGGAATATTTATGTCAATACAAATTACTTTTAAAATGATATTTTTTAAATTGATTTGAAAATGGTGGCAACTTGATTGGAAAAGGTAATCGAGGACTAACTGCTTCTTGATAGTAATGTTATTGGAAATTTGAACTCAGGTCGGCAAAATTAAAAACAGTAATATTCTGCATACTTCAATCATGCATCATTTTCCATATTATCTATCAATAATCACTTTGTTACCATGTTTTGTACGTTAGTGTGAGATCTATAGACAATTGAAGGCATTGACTTTGCCATTTAAGACACTATGAAGGTGCTTTTTTCATGACACCCACCGTTTCTTCGACTAACGTCTTTTCGTAGATGTTACACTAAACTATGATTTAGGGTTTTTTCTTGTTGGCATAGCATATGGTTTCAAAGTACTGACCTTATCTGGTCTTCCTTCAACCTTCGATGCATTACAAAACAGTGTGAAGGCCTAAGCTGTAAGCGTTATGCAACTTACCTTGGCTTTCTTTCTGCTTGTTTGTGTCTGGCAACCAAAAAAAATATCCACACAATTACAATAAGTAGATTTTTAGCTGCTTTCTGGCTTCTCAAACTGCAAGATCGAGTTTGAACGCTTACACATACAACATTAGAAAAATGTAAACACGTTTTGTAAAGATAAGCAAAATAAAGTAGTATGAAGTGTCAACATATCAACTCATGTTGCAGACAGACCGTCCTGTTTGATGAAATACCTAACATAAGCAAGTTATCGATTTTTATGTAATGTTACTACTGCGCTCGATGCCTTTCAATGTCGTTGCAAAGACGGTTAGATTTCGTCCACCAATACAAAGAAACACTTTATTATCCAACCTGCGATACTTCGTTAATTTTTGTCTTGTAACGGCGTTTCGTAAACTACGTTAACTCTTCAAGAGTGGTGGCAATCGATGTGTCTGCTACATAAAAGGTGTAAGGTTAGACATTATTCACCTCGTCCTCGAATTCCTAATTTCTGAAGAATATAGAATTTGATATGCTAGGATAGGAGAAAGTGAGGACAGGAGAGTCTCATTATGGTGCTAAGATGTTAAATGCATACAATTTTATAGCGATGAGTTGTTTCAGGTACTTCAATGTTTGAAGCTACCTGCCTAGGTAACAAACATATATGGGTCCCATATGGGTTTACTCCTGCCGTCTGAGAATGGTAAATCTCCCTATTTAATTTTTCCTATACCCAGCCCAAATCCATGTACAGTTCCGTATATGGGGAAACAATATTATTAGTTTTCCATACGGAACATGGGTTTTTCTATTTGGGTATCCAATGGGATAAACATGTAGCGCACCCGAGGCACTACGTGTAGGTATCATTTGGCCTGGTCCATGGGGAAGACATATGAGGGCAACCTGGTATACAGGATGGGGGCAATTGCCTGCTCTAGCTTATATGGGTATCCTGTGAAAAAACTGGGCTACTGCATGTTAGTATTTACTATGTTTGCACATGCGAGTTCCATATTGGAATATAGCCTGGACTACACCTTGTGGGCATTTACATGGCCTTCCCATATGTGTATCAAGGGGGAAAAATTTGACCACTGGCTGTGAGTATTGACTGGGTCCCATATGTGAAAACTCTCGAACACACAATGTGGGTGTAGAGTAGACAGACCATAGGCAGTGCTCGTAAGCGAGGTTAGCTTTTAGAAGTTATATTGTTGCTTTTAACAAATTAGGTAGATAACCAAACTAATTGTCAAGCAGTAGTAGACTACAAATACATCTAAACATGGCAAAAGTCGAAATCATAATAATCATTGCATGAAAACGTATTGACCTTAAAAAAAATTTCACCAACTGTTCATTTGTGATTTCCCCTCATCTTTCCAACATATAACGCCCATGCCAAATGATCGTCTAAGCTATCCCTTAAAGTCATATTGGCTGGGCAATATTCGCCCCTTATGAGTCCCTTGTGCCAGAATTAATGGAAGACTGTCTGTGTTAAGCCATATGCTGCCCCATACGGTGCCCTTAAGGATCCCAAGGGGAGTTATAACTCGGTAGAAATACTATATAGTACTCTGAAATATGTGACAACTGGGTGTAAACTGTTGTGTAGAAACAATGCGACGTACCTGTTTTGGTATTTTTCCAGAATTTAACTGCCAGGAAAATGGGTTAAAGCAAAGAAAGCTTCCTCAAACTAATGAATTATTTGTACATTTTTGCAAAGCTTAGGATACACTTGAGGCTATATCGGCATTCACTTACCACGTAAAATAACATGAGTTAGAGTAACGTAAAGTTGATTAAAATGACTATGTACCAACCAAAACAATATCCGTTTTCTAAGGAACACAAAACCAGACAAAATAGTCAAAATGATTGTTAATTCCGAAGTACAAGTAGAGTCCCAATCAAATTACTGAAATGAAAAGAACGATTCACCCGGAAGATTTCTTCACGTTACACAGATTGTTTGTCTGCATCATCTTTGTACTAGAAGAGTCGTCTCTGCATGAGGACACTTGATATTCATAGTGGTCATACACAGCACGACACCTTTTCAAAAGGCCTATCATTTACACTTCTTATCCATTTCTTGAAATTATAATTGTTTTCTTGTTATCCTATACAGGACGCAAGCCATTGCTAAGTGTTGTTTAGGTAGACTTAGTTTTGTGTTGGAAGAGGATAAAAATTTTAAAATTAAAATTGGATCCTATACTGAGCCCTATTACATGTGCTAGTCAATGAGCAGTTCAGTAGCTAAGTTTTCAATGACAGAGATAGAGGGTTGGCATCAAAGGAGTGCAGTGCTTGCAGGCCCTTTATGGTAGTCAAATACGGTATGCCCAAACACTATCTAGGTAATACGAGCGCAACGGCCAGGCACACTGCACCACATATTGGAGTGTACGATCTATCTTGAGCTGCAGCAGAGCAGGATAATGAAGAAATGATCAAAGCCTGTCTAAAAGTGGTCCGCCTATTTTTCCTGTAGAGTAACCACAATCACAGGAAAGGATTGACAGTTTGGAGACAGGGTTTTGAAAAAAATCAACACAGGTGAAGTTACCTGTCGTTTCTGTTTAGCAGGTTCACCCTTAAACATCTTGGGCACAACAAACTAACATTTTATGAGGTTTATCAAGCTTTAATGGCCATCAAATTTTATTGGAGGCAATGCAGTTTGTGACATCTTCAGGAAGAAACATGGCGACGTAAGGATACTTTTGAACTGCCGAGAGCCACAAACACTACGTGGAATGTAAGCTGCCTCATGATAATTATGTTACTACGCGAATCAAAAATATAAGGAGCTTTTTGCTGCATGCTGCACACTTTCTAAGTGAAGAACAACCACGACTGGCGTTCAGTGTATAAAACATTCACGTACACATTTCCTAAATATCAAGGCATAACCCTTTTCTCCTGCCTAAATGTGCCTATTATAATCCGTTGGAGTCTCTTTGAAATGTTTCTTTAGAAGTCAGAAATCGGAATAAACAGCTGCTATATCGAATAACCCATTAGTTAAGACAATTGTGGAACAAACCTCGATCCTTCCAGTTCTTGGATGTGCCTGTGAATGGGAGCAGTAAATTTCTTCGCCATCTTGATCACAAATTAAGGTTTGCTCAATCGGAATTATATGCAATAGAAAGTTTTATATCATACGATCATTGTTAGTGGTTCGAACTCAGAAAAGGAGTGTGCACGTTACCCACCGTTCAACCTCTTAATGTTACTTTAAAGGCTGTTGTACATTGGCATCGAGTCAGTAATTCAACAGAATGATTATGTATGGATAATGTCTAGTTAGTTTGGCTATAACGAACTTCTGGAAGGTGAAAACGATCAGAATCTTGTATTATGTTCTTGCATGGGCTTTTGAAAATAAAGTATTGTTCTTCGATCTTGAAGTTAGGAGTTTTTGAAACAACTAAGAATTGACAACAATTTGAATCATTTTGAAACATCCTCCTGCACATAACAATAGCAACTCCTATGGTGGCATTTAAACCTATGGTTGCAGGATTGTAACCATTTGAAAAATGTCGTTTTGTAATCACATGTCAAATTCAGTTAGCATCAAGTTCATGCGTATTGATCACACTTAGATGGGTGTGATATGTGA
Source organism: Holothuria leucospilota (assembly GCA_029531755.1). Lineage (NCBI taxonomy): Eukaryota > Metazoa > Echinodermata > Holothuroidea > Aspidochirotida > Holothuriidae > Holothuria > Holothuria leucospilota. Next base: position 103,727,445 of record CM055961.1, on the reverse strand, counting down.
GCTACCATTACTTAAATACTATTTTCCGTTTTCTTAACATGAGCAGAACTCAAAGTATTAAAATGATACAAAACAAAAATGTGTTCTTTTGCAGCATCATTAAACGGTTTCGACTAATGTTTGCAGGTAGGAAGGTAGGAAGGTAGGTAGGTAGGCAGGCAGGCAGGCAGGCAGGGGTAGACAGATGGGAAGGTGGGAAGGTAGTGGGTGAATAGGTGGGTAGACAGGTGCCTAAGTGGATAGGTAGCTAAGTGGTTGCATCTCCGAAACTGTCCTTTGTAAAACAGTTTCTTTGTATCACGAAATAGCTCTCTTAGTGCTGAAATCAGAACTTTAGTATTGAAGTGCAGTGTGTAGCAAACGTATGTACTGTTTGGATTTTTTCCTTCTTAAAAGAATTGTTCTTAATCCCGTTTTGGGGGGAATTAGGTGAGCTTCCAAGTGTAGTGGAAACAATGCCAAATTAGAAGGAATTTAAAAACCTGTCGGAAGGAGTTCTTGGTTTGTGACATCAATGGAGCAATTTTAAAGAATGCCTCCATTTTCGGGCAGATGCAAACGTGTGAAAATCCCTTTTCCTTCCAGGTTATATGCTAAGGTTAAGTTAGAAGTCTTAGCAATAAAACTATTGCAACATACCTGAAATAAGATTTTGCTGACTGTTCCCTAAAAAGAAAAGGGGCAGTCAGTTGGTGACATATTCCCATCTTGTAAACAATATAGTAAGAAAGGTAGTCATTGTTTGGAATCATTAAAACACATTTAAGGAGAAACATCTCATAGATTTTTTTATAAAGAAATAACTAGGATTATTCGTTATTGCTTGGCAGAAAGCTTGTCTTCACTTAGGCAATTGCCCATGCTGTCGAAGGAACGACTGGGACATGCACAACTGTGACGTAAACCATTTCTTTCAGAGGGAAGATTGGTCAATATGTATTTATGGTAATTGGCTGTAATGCAGTGAAAGTCTTGTACGTATTCATATACCCTCGACTGCTAATGCTTATTATAATTTCATATTTATTAATCTGTATGTGTTGACTTTTCACCTGGAGCAGCTCTTCTAGTGGATAGAACAGCGAGAGAAAGTTCTAGAAGCTGTAGTCACGTGTTCTGTACCACGGGAGCTGGAAGCAAGTGCCGTTAGCGAAACTTCTAAGCGACTTGGGCAGTGTGCGCTATGTCTTGGTTGGAGACGAGATACATCATGGAGTGGGTGCCATCATTGATCTAAAGATGGCCGTTAAATGTCTTGTTTCCTGGACTCAGAATAATTAAAACTGTGCCTGTAATCCATCATCCAGGCGGAGAGTTTCAACAACCGATCAAATGGAAGTATAGTATCCAGCTTGCAGGAGGAACTTTGTTCCTTAGCTCAGGGACACAAACATTCTGTTGTCTAACGGTGCACTAACGCAATTACCCAGTGCACCTGGCCCGAAAGTACTGCCAGGTCGTCCCCAGTGTATTACGTATGATAGGCTCCGAGCCTATTCAGTGAGGATGGATTCCAGACCAACTCGCCCCCTACAGTCCGTACGTTATAGTTATACTGTGTGAGCTAATCGAGGTTGAGTAAAGCCCAAGGAACTGTTTAGTCACGCATATTGTATCAGAGGCCTAGTTTCGCGTCAAGAAACAACAGCTTCGCGACCACTGAAGTTTTAGCGAAAAACCCAGCCCTCCGATTTCAAGCGGAAACTGATCAGTACTTTAGTGACAGTGTGTGCACACGCTAGGCCTAAACTAGGAGTGAGTTGAGACATTTGGGCCGATATCACATTACTTAATTACCTAAGCTTGTTATTACCTATTATGCATAACTTAGTGTTCTTTCGTGGCCACAGGGGTGGAGGTTAAGGTGTGTAGCCAAACTCGCATTGTTGTAAATCCTAAGTGTAAGTGTAAACCCATGTCATAGTATGTCATAATATCGTATCAATTCAAACCCAAGGTAAACTACTCAATACAGCAGGCAGAAGCTTGATGTTGTTTACATAGCAAAACTCTCTTGTGAATTATTGTTGTTGGCTTGTTTAATAGCTTATGCCTTTGTGGTTGGGGCAACAGGATTTAAAGTATACGGTTTGGGGTCGGTCTTGGTGTGCAGGATCTGCACTGGAAACTAAGGAGGCCTCGGCCTTTAACAATTGGGGGCAAGCTATCCGGGAAAACAAACAGCAGGCAATTGAACTGAGATTAATCAGTTAGTAGTTGGGTTTCAGGCATTTTTCACAGAGGTCTATGTTGTTGTGTAACTTAGGCTTAGGCTAGACCTGGCCCATAGGCAGGCTACAGTGTAGCATAGGGCCCTGTATTGGTCCTGTAGACAGCAAGTAGGCAGCAGAAGGGCATAGCCTATGGTTAGATTGAGTTGGTTGGTATCGTAGCTTAGCGTCATTGGACCTTGAGGTATTTATGGTAGTTTTGAGTACAACTTCAGTATGTCTACCGAGTTTAAGGTAGAAGATTTTGTGTAGAAAGGGGGGCTGACTATCGGGGATATAGTCGTGTTGAAGGTAGCAGAGCTCAAAGAGCATGCAGCTTACCTAGAACTGGATATTACCCCTGGAATGAAAAAGGCAGATATGATTAAAATTGTGGGAGAATGCCTGCAGGTAGTAGTGAAACAAAGGGATAGTTCAGAAGTAGAGTTGGCAAAAATGGAGATGGAAAGGAGGTTAGAGATTGAAAAAGAGGTTCAAATGGAAAAGTTAAGACTAGAGCATACAAGAGAAATGAAAAGAATGGAGCTACAAGGTAATGCTCATTCTGGAGGCACGAGTTCACCTAATTTTGATGTGGCAAAGAATATACGCCTGGTGCCAAAATTTAATAGCAAGGATGTGGATGCATGGTTTGTAAGCTTTGAGAAAGTGGCTAATAGTACTAAGTGGCCAGAACGGTATTGGCCTCTACTGTTACAAAGTGTCCTTCAAGATAAGGCACGGGAGGTTTATTCAGCCCTGAGTGTATCACAGTCTTCTATTTACCAAGCAGTTAAAACTGCCATTTTAACAGCATACGAGCTGGTACCGGAGGCGTACCGCCAGAAATTCTGTAACAGAAAGAGAGAGGTAGGGCAAACACATGTAGAGTATGCCAGGGCTAAGGAAATACTTTTTGATAAATGGTGTAGGGCGAAACAAATTGGTCAGAGTTTTGAAAAACTTAAAGAGTTGATACTAATGGAAGAGTTCAAAAACAATGTGTCACTGGATATCAAGACCCACCTTGATGGGTGTAAGATAGATGATTTGAAGACTGCTGCTACCATGGCAGATGATTACGAGTTATCACGTAGAGCTCGTTTTGGGGGGAAACCCAGGTGGTCACAACCACATGGAAATCTAGGGGGAGGTAAAGCTGGAGACAAGAAAAATGAGTCCAGTCAGTCCACCCATACCAAAGAGGGGTCAGGGACCTCTGGCTCAGGTACTAAGTCAGGTTCATCTGGTCGTAATTTCAATAAGTGGCCAGAAGGGGGACCCAGGTGTTTCAAATGTAACAAAAGGGGACATGTGAAGACTAAATGTCCAGAGTTAAGGGGGCAAGAGTCAGGAAAGCCGGTGGCCCTTGTTACGGGGGAAGAGGTCAGACCCCCAGGTCAGGTTTGGGAGGAAGTGGGATTTCCCAGACATAGCAGAGAACCAAGAAAGACAGAATTGGTGCCTGGGGGTTATAAGGATTTTATATCTGAGGGGACAGTTTCCCCTGATGCAGGTGAACAGTTAGTGAAACCTGTGGTTATTTTAAGAGATACAGGTGCATCTCAAACAGTTTTAGTGGAGGGAGTTATTCCACTGTCAGAGGCTAGTTCTAGGAATGCTAGTGCTCTAGTTAGGGGTCTGGATGGAAATTATATTCCAGCCCCTCTTCATAAGGTTTTTCTGACCTCAGATCTTGTGAAGGGTAGTGTAACAGTGGCAATAGTGCCACAGATACCTATAGAAGGAGTAGATCTCTTATTAGGTAATGACTTAGCAGGTGCTTAAGTATGTGTTGCTCCTCATGTAACATGTAAGCCAGTGGTGTCCACAGACACAGGGGTGCTGGAAGACCAGTATCTAGGTATTTTTCCATCATGTGTTGTTACTAGGTCTCAGTCTCGTAAAGTTGAAGCCGAGGAGGTAGAGGACCTTGGTGTTGACCCTAGTGAGGGGGTTTGGTTGGCCGAGGCGTTATTCGCTGATCTAGATAACGGGGTGGATAAGGGTGAATGTGGCCAGAAGTTTACTAGAGAATCTTTGATCAATGAGCAGAAGGCTGTCCCTGCTCTCCGGGCCCTCTTTCAGACCGCATTATCTGAGGAAGAGGCAGAGAAGGTCCCAACGTGCTATTATGTTAAGCATGGTGCTTTAATGAGAAAGTGGAGACCTGTGGATTGTCCAGCCGATGAGGACTGGAGGGTTGTATACCAGATAGTTTTACCTCTGAGTTACCGGGAGAATTTTCTCCATCTAGCTCACGATGTACCCACGGGAGGTCACCTGGGGGTGATGAAAACTAAGTCTAGGGTAATACAACATTTTTATTGGCCCACTGTGCACAAGGATGTTGTGAACTACTGTAGGACTTGTCATGTTTGTCAGGTGGTGGGAAAGCCCAACCAAGTGGTGAAGCCAGTCCCTTTGATTCCTATACCAGCTTTTGGAGAGCCCTTCAGTAAAGTGGTAGTAGATTGTGTGGGGCCTTTGCCAAGGACAAAGAGTGGGTTCAAGTATTTATTAACTGTTATGGATACAGCAACCAGGTTTCCAGAAGCCATTCCACTTAAGAAAATAACTTCTCGTTGTGTGGTGGATGCGTTGCTTCAGTTTTTTACTAGGTACGGGTTACCTAGGGAGGTCCAGTCGGACCAAGGTTCAAACTTTTTATCAGGTATATTTCAGGAGGTTATGCACCAGTTAGGCATTAACCAGTTGGTGTCGTCTGCCTATCACCCCCAGTCCCAGGGTGTTTTAGAAAGATACCACCAGACTCTTAAGAGTATGTTAAAGAAGTATTGCCTGGAATATCCAGAGGATTGGGATAAAGGGATCCCCTTTGTGTTATTTGCCACTAGGGATGCCCCAAGTGAGTCGTTGGGACTGAGTCCTTTTGAACTTGTTTATGGTCATGAGGTAAGGGGACCACTTAAGTTCATCAAAGATAAGTTCATGAGCCAAGAAGAGGGATCAAATCTGTTAGATTATGTGTCCAATTTTAAGGATAGGCTTAAGAAAGCGTGTGACTTGGCAAGGGAAAATCTGGTTTCGGCTCAGGTTAAGATGAAGGGTCAGTATGATAAACGCTCAGAGACCCGTAGCTTTGAGCCAGGGGACAAAGTGTTGGTATTGTTGCCGGTTCAGGGTGAACCACTTAAGGCTAAGTTCAGTGGACCATACGAGATTCTGGAGAAACAGAATGATGTCAATTATATTATTTGTACTCCTGACAGGAGAAAATCAAAACGTTTATGCCATGTTAATATGTTAAAACCTTACCAGGAGCGTAAGAAGGATGTTAATGCTGTAGCTATTGTTACCCTGTCCCAGGAGGCTGAAGGAGGGGACCTGAATGAGGAAGGCAGTACGAGTCACAATTCACCAGTAGGTGTGAAGTTATCAAACTCAAAGGTACTTGAGAATGTTGAGACCATATTGGAGCATTTGTCAGAGTCTCAACAGAGGGATACTTTGGAGCTCATTAGGGATTATCAGCCCTTGTTCCAGGATGAGTTGGGATGTACCCCACTCATAGAGCATGACGTAGATGTGGGTAATGCCACTCCCTGTAAACAACCACCTTATAGAACCAACCCCGAAAAGTTACGTAAGATTAGGGAGGAGGTACAGTATATGCTGGAACACGATCTCATAGAACCCAGTCAGAGTAGTTGGAGTTCCCCAGTGGTTCTTATTCCTAAGCCGGATGGCTCCAGCCGGTTGTGTATAGACTTTAGGAAGGTCAACGGGTTAACTTAGGCAGATTCCTTCCCTATCCCTAGGATAGAGGATTGCATAGATAGAGTGGGACAGGCTAAGTTTGTGACAAAATTTGATCTGCTGAAAGGTTATTGGCAGGTGCCTCTAACAGATACAGCGAAAGAAATTTCAGCTTTCGCCACGCAGGATGGTCTCTTTCAATGTAAGGTTTTACCCTTTGGGTTCAAAAATTCGCCTGCGACATTTCAGCGTCTAATGAATCAGGTTACGGCAGGCTTAGACAATTGTGCAACGTATATCGATGACGTAGTGGTGTTTAGCTCCACCTGGGAAGAGCATGTGAAACATTCAGGCACTGTTTGATAGATTGTTGGAAGCAAAACTAGTTGTAAATCTAGGGAAAAGCGAAATTGCCCAAGCACAGGTTACCTATCTAGGGCATGTTGTAGGACAAGGGAAAGTGTTGCCCAGGTCGGCAAAGGTTCAAGCCATTTTAGACTTACCCCCTCCTACCAACAGAAGGGAATTGCTGAGAGTGCTCGGGATGAGTGGATTTTATCGTAGGTTTGTTCCTAATTTTTCCACAGTAGTGGTACCCCTCACTGAACTCCTAAAGAAAGGTGTCAAATTTCAGTGGTCTGAAAACTGTCAGTATGCATTTGACCAGATCAAAGCCATTTTATCTTCCCAACCGGTGTTACTGGCACCAAATTTTGCAAAGCCATTCAAATTAGCTGTGGATGCAAGCGATGTTGGGGTAGGTGCTGTCTTGCTACAAGATGATAATGAGGGCATAGAGAGACCTGTAGGGTACTTTTCAAAGAAACTTAATCGTGGTCAGAAATCTTACTCCACAATAGAGAAGGAAGCTTTAGGTCTGGTGCTGGCTGTTCAGCATTTTGAGATATATGTTACATGTGGTTCGGGTATGGTAACAGTTTATACTGATCACAATCCGTTGGTATTTTTAGAGAAGTTCAAAACAAAGAATCAGAGATTACTACGGTGGAGTATTTTGTTGCAAACATATAATTTAAATATTGTTCACATTGCAGGAAAGAATAATGTGGTAGCGGATATGCTTTCAAGAGTTTAGTCATTACTGTGTAATGGTGACGATGGATGCTGATGTAAGTCATGTTGTAAATATGTTGTTTTTTCATCCTCATGGTAACTTGAAAGAAAACTTTTAAAAGTCAAGTAATCTTTTCTTTTAGGGGGGGGAGGTGTGACGTGAACCATTTCTTTCAGAGGGAAGATTGGTCAATATGTATTTATGGTAATTGGCTGTAATGCAGTGAAAGTCTTGTACGTATTCATGTACGCTCGACTGCTAATGCTAATTATAATGACATATTTATTCATGTGTATGTGTTGACTTTTCACCTGGAGCAGCTCTTCTATTGGATAGAACAGCGAGAGAAAGTTCTAGAAGCTGTAGTCACGTGTTCTGTACCACGGGAGCTGGAAGCAAGTGCCGTTAGCGAAACGTCTAAGCGACTTGGGCAGTGTGCGCTATGTCTTGGTTGGAGACGAGAGACATCATGGAGTGGGTGCCTTTATTCATCTAAAGATGGCTGTTAAATGTCGTGTTTCCTGGACTCAGAATAATTAAAACTGTGCCTGTAATCCATCATCCAGGCGGAGAGTTTCAACAACCGATCAAATGGAGGTATAGTATCCAGCTTGCAGGAGGAACTTTGTTCCTTAGCTCAGGGACACAAACATTCTGTTGTCTAACGGTGCACTAACGCAATTACCCAGTGCACCTGGCTCGGAAGTACTGCCAGGTCGTCCCCAGTGTATTACGTATGATAGGCTCCGAGCCTATTCAGTGAGGATGGATTCCAGTCCAACTCGCCCCCCTACAGTCCGTACGTTATAGTTATACTGTGTGAGCCAATCGAGGTTGAGTAAAGCCCAAGGAACTGTTTAGTCACGCATATTGTGTCAGAAGCCTAGTATCGCGTCAAGAAACAACAGCTTCGCGACCACTGAAGTTTTAGCGAAAAACCCAGCCCTCCGATTTCAAGCGGAAACTGATCAGTACTTTAGTGATAGTGTGTGCACACGCTAGGCCTAAACTAGGAGTGAGTTGAGACATTTGGGCCCATATCGCATTACTTAATTACCTAAGCTTGTTATTACCTATTATGCATAACTTAGTGTTCTTTCGTGGCCACAGGGTGGAGGTTAAGGTGTGTAGCCAAACTCGCATTGTTGTAAATCCTAAGTGTAAGTGTAAACCCATGTCATAGTATGGCATAATATCGTATCAATTCAAACCCAAGGTAAACTACTCAATACAGCAGGCAGAAGCTTGATGTTGTCTACATAGCAAAACTCTCTTGTTAATTATTGTTGTTGGCTTGTTTAATAGCTTATGCCTTTGTGGTTAGGGGAACAGGATTTAAAGTATACCGTTTGGGGTCGGTCTTGGTGTGCAGGATCTGCACTGGAAACTAAGGAGGCCTCGGCCCGTAACAACAACCAGTAATATTTATTTTACTGATCTTGATGGTAAACAAAACGATTACTAAGATCAATGCTGCAATGGTTTTAAGTACTCTACTAACCTTGATATGCATTATTTTGTAAAAACCCATGTCGACTCTTTTGTACCTCACCTGCATTTTTCATGACCTTACCGTAAGACAGATACTTACATCATTTGCTTCATCTCAATGAGTCATCTGGTGTTTGTCATTCAATAAGAAGACAAGGACTAGATGAATAAACGAGTTGAAAAATGTTTCCATGCAACGCAATATGGGAATGGGTCAAAGGTGAAGTGCACCACACTTACAGTGTCCCAGTGTGGGTTTTACATGCTGAGCACGCAGAGCTAACCACGTTGCCCGTTGTCATGGTACACTTGACATCGTGACCCGACCGGAAGTACCGAATTTCCCAACCAACGTCTATTATATTCCTTATCAACTGTGTCGGCGATTTCCGCATAGCTAGTAGAAGTATTTGCATCGAAATGTATATTTTACCACACCTATTCCGACATGTTTTCATTTCTTCAGAGAAAGTCATCTCATGCGTTCCCACAAATATATGTCTGTCGACATCTTTGTACATCAGACGTTTATCTTTTCTGAACAATGTTGTTGGATTAAAGGTTTCGTTAAACTCTAAGTACTCTCTAAATTCGCTTGACATTACACGAAAATGTTTATTCTACACGAAAACGCATCTTCATTGCATTTCAAAGTTAAGCAAATTACCTGTAGTATTAACTGCATGGTTGTCAGCTGAAAACAAAACAAGTCGAAATCAATACGTGTACACTGACATAATGAAGGCAGTAATTAAATGTCGAAATACCTGAGAACCACCAGTCTTAAAAATCAGTAGACCAGTTTCAAGACAAATTAGACCCTAGGTTAACTTGGCCTTGACATGTCGACATCTGAAGCATGTAAGTGTCTGAGGCAACTCTATAGTTGAGACATTTCCCATACAGAGGTACAACACACAGGGTACGAATAACTGTAACTTTTACAACTCGCCTGTAACTGTATTCGTATGATAAGTAACAGCAAGTCAAATTATTTCATCTGCAAGGAGGTGATATCTTTTATTTTTTGATTTATCTCAAATTAATATTTAAAGCTTAATATATAAAACAATACATACTGACAAGGAACTTGCAACAAATGTATTGTTATCCTGTAACTGTTATAATAAGTAATAAGTGGTGAGTCACCCCAAGGTTCGAATTCTTTAAGTTCATTTACTCTCGAATAGCTTTCCGTTCCGACCACGTCGTTTTAGTTGAGTTTATCTATCTTTAGTTTCGATTACCTTTATCTCTGGGAGCCTTGCCCAGTTTGTATTGATAATTGATCATTTTTTTAAAATGAATGACTACCGTATGTGATACATTTGTATAAACTTAGTAAATTAAAACAAATGGCTCTGAGGAACACTTTTGGCCAAGAGTCGTCGTCGTGGATACGACAAAATAAACCTGTAAAGTTGTGAGTAAAAAGGGTTGTGTTTTCCCTTTTCTCGGCATTCCTGGTTTGTAGGATTCGGAAAGCCATGTCACTGGAACGCCAGGACAACCCCGCTCCTTGAAGCCAAACGTTTAACAGCTTCATGTATCCGGAACGACTTTCTCAGCATTAGGAAATTGGTGGGAGCATTGAAGACGATTTTTAAGAACTTAGGGTTGGGTCATCGTATTTGAGTTAAGTGTTAAAAATTGGTAGTAATGTCAATATAGGAACATACCTCGCTCCATATCCACCTGGACTCTCCTAAAAACAAAAATATTTTCTACATAAAGACACGTCTCACTCTAAGTACTTTATTAGCTACGTCCCAGCATTTTGCAAATAAATGAAATTATGCGACCTTTATTTCACAATGCTCACGAAATACAGCTACAACCGTAGAAACCGAAGTAAGGGATAACGATGTCCTGCTCTCTAAATTGAAGCCACTCATCCATCTGTCTGTGTGGCAAGAAAGCGACGAAGTGTAATAAAAGCATAACGTTGTTGCTTTTGCCCAGCTATTGCCCAAGGAATTGGAAGTTTCTAAAGTCCAGAGTATGTACAGAAAACTTTAAGTACCATGACTTATCTCTCTTATACAAATTTTCCCTAACTTTTCAATAAATGAAACAACATTTAACACCTTACGTGGAATGTTAACTAAACGTATGGAGCCATACACATCGTCTGGTTCTTTTACAGATCAGCGGAAGCGCCCTTACTTATTTTGAGGCTTCACTGATTAAGTTCACGGCGATAGAATCAGTCAGCTATCTCACTTACTTCAATTTCTTTGGACACAACGTTGAAGATCGGCGTGTCTGTTGAGAGTGATAAATGACTTCAAATACTTTTTGCATTGCTCACTATGGAATTAATTATTGAAACTATATACTTTAACTGTACATTACGCTTGGCCGTTACTATAAGTGTGAGCATGCTAAGAGGGCAATGCTAAAAAGGGAACAAGGGGTAGGTTTTAATTGACGGAGAAAGTGATACAACCCTTCAATTTGTTCAGTATTGTACATAAAGACGTTCAAAAGTCAATTGTCAAATTATTGATGTCAAATATTAGGGAGCAAACAGAGTTTGGTCTTATGGGCAAGTTCATACTAAATTGAAACCAACAATACCATGTTGTTCACCTGTGATGTTTGACTGCAATTGTCATAGCAACTATGCATCTTGAAATATGCAACCACCGAAAGAAGCCACTAAAAGAAATCAACGAAAATACCTTTATGCGGTGATTCTGTTGAGGTTCTTCAAGAGTCGTTGTCCTTGAAACATTTTCCTTCATATGTCATGAAAGCACTGTCAATCAGCATTTAAAACACCATCAGAATTGTGCGCATGATCTGATCAGATATATAATATAGTAATATTTTCGAAATTTGCGAGCAGCTCTAGTAGTTACTTGACCGACTACCCCTTGTCTGTTTCTATATTGTAGCAACGTTTATAATATTTTGCTTAATTGAGCATGAAAAGCTGCAAAGCTAGCAATAATTTGCGTGTACATTTTGCCGTATCTGAACGTATGAAAACAAAAAAAAAAATGGGTGTGGTCTACAAAGTCGATGGAAACCACGCTTTTACCATGAAGTTTTACATCAAACAGCTAATTGATTTGAGTTGTTAGCACGGAGGATAAAAGACCGGCAGCATGGATTCGAATTTTCCAGGCTTTTATATTGCAAGGAAGCTTTCAGAGAGAGGCATGCGGGAAGCTAGATGTTGAAGAAATTTATTCAGGTACTACAGAGTTCTGAATTGCTGTGTGATAATATCGTAAGACCAAAGACGGCCAGGGAGTTATTAACCGTGTCATTGCTCTGGCTAGAGTAGATCCCCCGCTCCCTTCACTTTTCCTGACGCCCTTTTTAAAATTGCTCTCTTCATTAAAATGAAGTTAATTTTTAATATTCCTTGAACATCGCAGATTGAGAGAAAAGTAGGAAAATTTGTTTTGTAAAAGATCAACATGAGCTTATCGGCCAGCGTTACCAAACTACTGTATGTCCAACAAGCCGTCGTACTCGTTTAAGATGCTTTATCGATTTTATGCGACTTTTTTTACGGAAGTATGAACTAATTGAAAAAAAAAAAACGTGTTGCAGTGAACATTTATCTAATGATTTTGTATCTACAATTGTACAACAGAAAAAAAAATGAAAGGCACCGTTGTATTTCATGCAGACGCACCAACAAAAAGATTTGATCGCCTAAATCATATGATGAGAAGGAACACTCATTTAAATTTCTTATTGTTTGATTCATATTGCTACCGCATATTTTCATACATACATTTCACATATCCTCTTGCCTGAGAAAATCCTGTACTACCCAAATTGCTGCTAATTTAACAAATAAAATGCTTTTAAAGGTACAGTTTGTTAAATGTCATGCCCTGCAGCTGCGACAGCCTGGTTTCTAAACTAAAAAATTGATGCGGGGAAAAGAGTAAATATACCGTATGGTAGCAGTTAATTGAGCTCTCAAATGTCTAGAACGTTATATTTGTTAATTAGAACTATGGGTACAACAGCATCTGCCAGTATGAAATTCTCTATTTGTAAAATATCTAAAGTAGTAGCGAAATTCAGCCCTGACATAAAATTTATGTCTCCTTACAATAAAATTGACATGCACGTTCCATTAATCTCATTTGCCATCCATGGCAAATATCTCAATATAAGTAAAGGCAACCAAAGAGGAACGTTCTTATCCAGTTTGTGTATGACGACTAAAATACCACACTACTCTAGTTACTAATGCCCAAATGGAACTTACTTGCTAATATTGCACGTACCTTTGCGTTATCTTTCTGGCAGTGTAGACTTTGCCCTCAATTTTTGTCAAATAATGTTTTACCTCGATTAAAAGCAGTGTGAACTATTGATTTACCTCGTGTGATTTGTTTACATATTTGACTTTGGTTTCTATGGTCATATAGTTTCAGACGTTGACCTCACCAAATGAAGTAATACTAAGATAGCACGCCTAAAGCTAGCACGCTCCATGTAGGTCTCTACACATACGGGTTGCGTAGTTGGTTTAAAGTGTTTTAAGCTATAAAAAGTTAACCCATTGACCTAACGGTTCCATTGAACGTGAGCTCATTGTGTAGAAGTTTACAAAAGAATATTAGCCCGATACACTTTTTAAAAGTGTAGGCTACCAATAAGGAGGCAACCTACATATTTCTGGGATCACTCCGAAGGGGCTCACCTGCCGCCTCCTGATCTTACCCACCTAATAGGCTGCTGTCACCTTTTATGAGGCAATGGGTTTGTGGTCTGAAGGCAAACCATGATAGAAAAGAGCTTTGTAATAAAGCTTTGTCAGGCGCTCTGGTAGAATGGATAAAGGTAGTGGTAAGTGAAGGTGTGACTCGTAGCAACTGAAAGATTCGAGTTTAGATCGACGCCTGGTCAAAGTTAGTTGCGTTTCTAATCCAAGAGCAACCTACGTTTTCCACATCCCAACATGTCTTTCAAAGGAACCAGTATAATTTAAATTGTTGTTTTTGGTTAGCCGTCTAATTTTCCCTCCCCATTTGTCATCGCTGATCATTGTAAAACACATCAGGGCCCGAAGTAATAATCGCATTCAAACTGATCTACAGGATGTAATTATAAGACAACTTTTCACAAAAAGTGCGTTAGAGTTGCACCGATAATGACATTGTTATGAAACTTAACTTAAAAATTATTTTATTTTATATTGCAAAATTAACCTATGAGCATTTTTATCGAAACGTTTTGAGTACGAGTCTCATTTTTGTCAGCCATTAACTCTTCTTTACACTCAGTTTAGCCTAGCAAGCCTGGTGTGTCTTTTCTCTCCTTAGATTTTGAGTAGGTTACATGGACTGGTTTCGTTAGTGAATGTCATGTGAAGTTCATGTGACAGGAAATGATGACCTCCCTCGTCCCCCTCTAGCTGGGAAACACGACAAACCGAATACTATCTTAATACTTTATGACGTAACTGCGGTTATGTTTCATCGAAGACCCCAATTGCAGGCTGTGACCAGACATTGTTTTTTTTTTTTTTTTTTTTTTTGTGGAACATAGCTAGAAATTACGTTATGTCCTTTTAGATAATTATTTGACAATGCTCGCTCAACGTTTTTACATCACCCTTGGATGCAACGCAATTTCTATTTCTTCTCCAGGGACCAAACAAATCAACTGCCTGTAAATGCACCTCAAATATCCCCTATTGGTTATAATAACGATATAACTTATTTTGATTATCTAGTTTGCAGAGTAGGCCTGTACAATGCAAGTAAGTCGGGTACGTTGTAAACAATGTAACTTAGCAGGGCGGATGGAGGTGAGCTGACTTACAAATCAGAAAAGTTATGAAATGTCATTAGCACAAGGATATACAAGGTAAAACGTTGAACGCTTTTCGGGCTTGGGAGATTAATTGCAGTGCATGCAGGCTTTAAAAATTGATTAGCCAATAAGCATCCGTTTTCCCTTTACAAAGAGTTAGGTGCAGTAAGTGTTTGTACTTCGACCGTATAACTTGTGTAGGAGTGAGTACTGATTAAGGTAAACTTTTGTAAATTTATTAATCTATGGCTTTCGGACAAACTCGTTCTCAGGGCAACTGATTCCCTGGTCTAGTGATAAGAATTTAGTCAACTTCTAACTTCAAAACTCGTTGCTAAACTCAGTGTGAACATCCTGTTCAAACTGTTATCTATGACTGCTCATAAATGGCGGTTGTTTTAGAATTCACACCCCTGGCCTCTAGACCGCAGTGCCACAATTTATGAATTCTATTTCTAAAATCAGGTTTCTATTTACTATAAGTGGATACACTTTATGAGATGTTATTCTTTAAAAAAAAAAAAACATTTTGTTTTATGTAATTTATGTGTTTTAGTATTGCTTGTGCATTTTTGAAATAAATTGTAGGCCATACTGCTAGATGTGCTATTAGTAATATGTTGCACCTCCTGGTATCTCAAAACCCTGGTATATAACTATCTGGAAACGTTTACAAAAAAAAACGTTTATCAGAGTATGAGTCGTCATCTTACAGCACAACTTTTTCCAGTGTCCCAGTGTAATTATAGGTTTTCTGTCTTAACAGTTGTTTCAGAACTTGTAAAAGATGGAGAGTTCGTATTAATCGATGATATTCCCCTCAGAGCATTTTTCTTGCACAATAGTGTTTAGAAATGCCAGAAACTTGGACGAACCGGTTTTGCAGTTTGTAATGCATATTCATTGCAATGATATTGCGATAAAAGTCATGGTTAATTAGCACGAGTTTACGCAAAGTGTGCAATTGAGAATTTAAGAAACATTGGTGGACAAATATGCTTTCCGTATGAGTACCTACCTGAGTTTTACTTCTCACAAATACGAAATGAGATCTGTTTTATGGTTACCAGCAGTAGTACAGGTAAAAGTCGTCCTCATTCATGACCTACACAAGAGACTCCTTTAACGTATATTGCGAGATGCGATTCGACTGGTCCCGTGTTATACATACATGTACAGTGTATGGAAGGCTATGGATCCTCTCCGTGTAGACCGATTGTTTACAAACCATAATTTAATACTGACAAACCCAAATGCTTACCAACATTTTGATGGTTTTATTGTATACGTAGGCTAGAATTTGGATAATAATATATTTATAGTAATAGTGAAAAATGTTTAATTTAAAAATGTATAAATCGCAGCATAAGATTGAACACCTTCAATGTTATTATTCGAGTAAGTCTGTTTTGTCTCACTTGTGATTCATTTTCGCAAATTCTACTGAGACTAACCTCAAACCGCTTACTTTAACATGCACTAATGTTACAGGGACGAATCGGCATGTTACATGTTTCTGTTTTAAGCTGACCCCCAATAGAAAGGTCACTAATGCATATGCAGACAAAAGATATAAAGACACTTAATCACCCTTACAAAACAATTGTGTGGCAAAAGTTCCAACACCACATGTGGAGTACTGTGTCGAACTGTGCAAAACTAAGGGGCGGTGTGAAGAGGCGTGAAATTTCTGTGATTTTTTTGCTTGACAATGTGTGTCATTAATAAACAGTTGACACACTTTTCCAAAGTGCCATGCATTGACCAGCATTTTCACAGTTTTAACATGAGGCAATGTGTGGAAAACGGAAAATCACGCTTTGACACATGTAACAGGAGGCAAACTGGGGTAAAGTAGGCAAAGTGTGGAGATGTGTGGAGAAGTGTGGTGCTGAGTAAAGTAAATTCAATAGTTCGATCTCGTTCACTGGCCTTGTTTGCCACACTTTGCCCTGGTTTGCCACACGTGTCAACTTGAGACAGCTTTCCCCACTTTGACCCATATTCCAAGGTGTGGCAATCATGCAGGAAAAAGCGTGGTCCTGTGTGTCAGATAGGTTCCAATACCACATGTGTCACCACGCATAACCATACTTTTTTCCTTATTTATTTTCATATGCTCTGTCACACGTGATTACGTGTGTTCACATGTGGCATGCCACACTTTTTTTTGTTAAGGGCAATAACGACTAAGTAACCTCAATTAAGTTTTCAAAAAATGAAATGTTACTTTACTTGGGTAGTACAACCAATAAAAAACAGGGATGGAAGTTCTCGACCAAAAGCAGACTATTAGGGGGTAATCAAATGCAGTGGAAGTTTCCCTTTCATACCATCTTCACGTATTTCCCTTCATGGCTTGAATTAAACTGGTCATTTTAGAAATTTAGCCTTGGGGACTGCCATGTACCCCTCAGTGATTTTGATACCCTTCGAGCAGTGCGACAAATGAATACCATGAAAATCCCTATTTTACAGCCTACTAATCCTATTGTTTGCAACTTTCCTGCGAAACTGGGCTTTTGTACAGCCTAGTCCTTAGAAAGGATGAATACATCCATTGTGAAGACGTTGACAGAACCTGCCCGCGATATTCCTGTTGACAAAAACTGTTACAGGTAAGGCAGCAGCCAGCTTCTGCACAACATATTGTGACAGTAAAATCGTGGACCCACAAAGGAGCCATATGTACAAAGGATTGTTCATTGAGGGAACTTAGCATAAAACGGGTCATTTACCTAGCTAGGTCTGTTTTATATTACACAAACTGATGGTGAGAAGTACTGTTCAGGCTATTATCATACAATTTTGCGGCTAGTGTACTCCAGAGTGTATTTACATCCTTGGTAGGTGCACTAGCCTTCAATTGATTCATTATGTAGTAACAGTTTACCCATTAATCTAACACTTTATTGTTGAATCGGTTAACACATAGGAGAAAGAATGGAAATCTTAGGTATCACCCTAGAGTTTCTTGTAAAGTTCATGGTGGGAACATATAAAACCGTTTAACAACGGATTCGCTAATCAGTTCTACAATTTACAAAGCCCTAGTCCAAAGAAATCAGAGTTCGATTGATGTCCGATTCCAGACATTTTGATTCCACGCCAAGTCCGAGTCCAGAAGAAATAAACTAAATTCTAGTCATCGGGCCCTCTGAAAAACCTTACACAGGCAAACTGCCTTAATCTACAAGACTATTACCAATTGCCTCAACTGATAAGTGCCAAAGCTAACATTCTAATTTACAAGCAACGCCTCCCACGAACTCTAGTCGTAAACTTCAAATGCATGTACTCTCAGAAACTAGTTAAAGCTAAGTAGCCTGCCATGCATTTGCTGCTTGTACGATGAATGCTTCATTTCTTTCAAAGGAATATAGCAAGTGATGTGTACAAAACTTTAGAAATAAGAAATTAAAACTCATGCCTGCTCAATTTTATGGATTATTCATCTTTATTGTATTTCTGATTTTGATGGAATATATTTACTTAACTGTCATAACACAAAGTGGACGCAAACGTCATTGCATACTCGTGTTATGTTGCCCCCTTCTTGTTTAAATTGACGTTGACAATATTTTTGTATCTCTGTAATATATTTTGGTCTTGTCAGTTGGCTTCGATGCGCAATGATGTTATTTTTGGTACAGTTCAAAACTGTTTGGTATTTTCCTTCTTTTAGGCCAAATGTAAACGTCAGGAGTCGTCTAAGGGCCGGCGGAGTACCGTTTTGTATATGCACTCTTTATTAACATTTTTGGGTTTATGTAGGGTTGCTTAAATGCAAGTTAGTGATATACTGCGCAGCGGTTTGCCCTGTCTACAGGATTAGAAATTGTCATTGCATGGCAACAATTTCTTGGCTAAATGTTAAATGTCATCTTTCAAAGTTAAAACGTACAAATTGAGTGAATTGTGAACTCAACTTTAAGAGTGTTTGTAGGGTTATTTATTGTGCTTCCTTTCCTAATTTGATAGAAAATTTTTACTCACCGTCATTACACAAAGTTGACTCAAACGTCACTCTCCACTGATGGTGTTGTCCCACTACTTTTTGTTCGGATTAAAGTTGACACTATTTTCGTATCTTTCTGATACATTTAGGTGATGCCGGGTGCCTTCGATGCGCAATGATGCTATTTTTGGTACATTTATGAACTGTTTGATATGCTTCTTTTTTAAAGGCAATAGGCAATTGCCCCATGATTTGCTTTAAAATCAGTAAACGATTGCAAATCTTCTCTTATTGCATTACAAGCACCTTTGAAGACGTTTTGAACATAACTATTACAAACAGTAGGTTAAGAAAGGAAAAATTTTCCTTGAATTTTTCAATCCACTACCAAAACATTGTCACACGATCAAAATAGGCCATTCATGAACTAGAGTGACAGGTCATACTAACTCTGATTAAGGTGACTGTATTACCTCCCTTTAGAGCCAAATGTAATGGCCGGGGGTCGTTTAAGGGCAGGAGGAATGTGTTATAAGTCATACCCTTTAACATCATTGTGTTTTATGTAAGGTTTCTTAGATGTGAGGTAGATACGTTGTGCAGAGGTTTGTCCTGTTTGTAGGATTGTACATATTTATTACTTGGCTGTAACTTATTGTCTATATGTAAAGTGTTATCTTTTAAAGATAAAAATTACAATCGGTTGTGTGTTTGAAAATTTTTCTAGCATTAATGTTTTTTTCTTGGTGGAGGGGGGTACGGCATTGCACGGCAACCCTTCGAAGGCTGGCACCCGACGGAGACCGCTCATTAGAACACCACTGGAGAAACGATAGACCACGCGTGTCAGCGGAATAAGTTCTCTATTTAAGAGACCGAAGTTACCCGTATCCCCTGTTAGTATCCTTTAATTAGTTTGGACTCCAGTGTAACATTTTATCGTTTAGATTATTGTACAGAAGTTGATGTGGCCACCAACGCTGATATATACCACCCACTGTTTACCCTTCATACCCCAAAAAATAAATCTAGCAATGTAACTGCTTCATGATATCGTCCCTTCATTTCATTTATAATATCCCATCGAAATGCTTTTTGAGTCATTAAGCCAAAAAAATACTTATATGTTCCCAAGAAAATTAGCGCATTAACCTAGCCTGCCGGTAGCCATTTTATGGCTCTCTCAGCTCATGTGTTCAAGTCATGAACTGAAACCATTTAGTGGTTCATCAGTTCAATACCAGCCCACCCGCATGTAGAAAAACCACCCAACAGCACTGCACAAAATACACAATGAAGATAGTGTTCAGAGTATCATTGCTATGAAAGCGTTGTTCATATTTAAGATTTCGCAACTTTTTCTATGTACGGTTCGGGTATTAGCCAGCTATGTGCAAATGTGTTGCTATCGATCCTAATGATGTGAGCCTTTTGACCAGTGATAACAACGAACACAGTTAAGTTCGAGCATTTTAACGATAGCCATTCGAAAAGTGGAAGTATCGTTTAGTACCTCTCAAAGGCAACCTTTGTTACACCAGGAAAGAACCTTTGACTTAGCACATTTTACATGGTTCAAATGAGTTAGTAACATTTTGTGAAAGTATAATACGCTAGAACTTTGCTACAGAAGTTTGTCTTAGTGGTTAAAGCAATGACCGTTAGAGGTATTCTGTGTTAAAATGGTAACCATTCAATCAACAACACCGATTACCGTGATATCATGTACCTGCCGACGTTACCTCTACCATCATAACGGAAATAGTCACAATCCCTGTCCCTAGAGCCATCTTTACGGTTACAAGTAGTTTCCAAATGATCTTATACATGAATTGCCTGTCGGGAATTATTAAAACATTGTTACACAATTAGCTGAAGGCTTTGCGAAGGAGACAAAAACTTATACTTACTGAATTCGTTAGCTCGCAGTGCATTTGAATACATTCGAACAGATACTGAATCTGCCCTTTTGAAATCACAGTAGATATAATCCGTCACGGATGACCTTTGAAATAAATCCAAACAAAGGTAGCTTTACTAGTATACGTCTTTCTTTTCACAATGAACACGATTACATAACAATATTTCGTCACAGCGCGAAGAGGCTTTTTTTCATTTATCGGTAAGCCCAAACGAAAAAGATTTGTGCTTTCTTCCTTCCTTCGTTCTATGCAACTGTATAAAACCCGAAATACAAAAGGATAATTCTACAATTGTAAAACGTGCAAAGAGTACCACAAATTTAGATCAAATAAAAACAAATTGAATTTGCTCAATTGTTAGCAGAAGTAAATAATCGAAATAACTACTAGACGAATGTATGCATGCTAATCGTTCTCTTGCGGTGTGATCTTCAAAACGATTTGCAAAAAAGTGGAAAACTTGCATCCTGGCTTTTGAATTTTGATATTTAAACAGATGGATATCAGGGGAAAAAAGCAATTCTATTTTCATAATTTTTATTCTACTTATCTTAGGAATACACCTTTTATCCAATTTAGGCGAGGGTAGTGTATATTTCAAGAATAGGTAGTAATGTGCTTATCGGATAAACGGAGGAGAGGTTTGTTCAAGTATAATTGAGGTGCGCTGAGAGTTGCTCGTCTGCTCGTTGTTCAGGGGACTTCAAAAACTACACCCCAACTCTGACGGAGGCAAAGTATAATGAGGGGGGGGGGCAGTGGGGTCAAAATAAATTGTTTAAAATTGTTTTAAATATTACCCATATTTCGTTAAGGTGTATATTTTGTCTGGGTTTAAGAGTTACATTCCAATAATACTTCGTTGCGATGAAAAGCTTCTATTTCAAAATTCTAATTTCACTCTTAGTCCTGACAGCTCTTTTGCCTAACATTCATTACTTACATTCATACTTTTATTCAGCGCACATGAGGCACCTACTTTATGTTCACTTGCCAAAACCTTTGGCAAATGGTAAAAACACCGGGAAATACAATTAGCAACTCTCGCATTGCTACAAATAGTAATATTAAATATATAAATAAGGTATCTCCTACACAAAGATGGACAAATGTCAGCAAACTGATGGTGAAAAACGTTTAGTGTTTATGTTTCCGGAACCTATGATAAGTTTCTTCAGCTTCTCTGCCAGTTGGCTTTTAACTACAATTACACAAGTCAACCAGTACTGAACGGTAAATAATATTAAGACAGTGCATGTACAGAAAATAATGCAAACTATCACTATAACATCTGCAACTGGCACCTAGTAGACACACATGATAAAGTCAACCACCCACCACCCTCGTACTTTCATTGAGGCTTCTCCCGCAACTGCACTAAATGGTCGTGCAAACTGAGAAGCATTACGCATCATCATATGTGTTTTCTGTTCGCTGCATGTGCTTGTTTCTAAGCATCTGGTCATCAAACCACACATCTTTACCATTAAAGCACCAGCGACAAGAGTTTGTTCCATGTTTGGAATTCATACTCTCTTGAAAGTGCTATTTACACCCCCCCCCCCCATCCCGACAAAGACCAGTAGTGTAACCAACAAACCTTGGCCCCATGCTCACGCAAGGTGAGGCAAAACACTGGAATAATCTAGTTTGGAAAAACGTTGAATCTTGAGTGTGTGCTTTTCTTACCTCGTCATATGGAGAAGCCAAAACAATTACGATTACATACTAATGATCATTTCTCATATGGTCATTACTTCTCAACGCCTCTGGCGAAAGGACAACACCTCTGGTAATACTCTTTGCACAAATGAAAAATGAACAAACCAGAAAGTCCAAATGCTATGATTCCTTGTTGAAAAGACTTTTTTGTTGCAGTGAGGTTGATCCCTCAAATTACCCTTCTTTGGATGTCACATTTTACAATGTTTTCACAATTAGACCTGTGGAGACGCCATCTGACCTTAAAATTCCATCAAAAATCGAATAACAAAAAAGAGAGAAAAGAAGTGTCGTAGATCAAATTCCAACCCCGGCCGTTTGTATAGAAAAGCAAGCGCTTTCCACCGAACCATCGTCAAACGTCAATTCGCGTGGTATTTTTAATTATCTTACAGTCACGGCATCCTTCACACGTGTTTACAATTAGGTAAATAGTATCAAAATTACCAAATAATGTTATGCTTTTGGAAAAGTATATGTTCTCTATAATTTAATTTTTGGAATGGATATATAAATTCAGCCCTAACTTTCGGTGGTCACGAAACTGAACGACATACTTAGGAGGTGCCTTCCACTGTCTATTTACTGTACGAGGTTTTCCCATTTGCCCTCTAACAAAAACCCATATATTCTCTCAATGACAAATCTATATACCGGCATGACAAGTGTTTATCATCTTGTCTTGAAATGTGTTGTTTCAGGTTTCCGGGGTTTTGACCTCTGGTGACCTCAAATGACCGCTGACCTCCACTAAAAAGAATACGAGTCTTTCTCTTTCTATGATAAATCTATATATCAAGTATGAAAAATGTCCATCATTACTATCTTGAGATATCGAGTATATAAGCACTGTGGCCTTAGATAACATTTGACATTTACTTAAAGTAATAGGAATCACTTTCTGACTATACCGCATCCACACGCAAAGGACAAATTTTTCCACGCACCATACCTAGATATATCGTGTTCACAAGGTTTTCAATTTATGACCTCTGGTGATCCCACATGACCTTTGACTTTCTCCAAAGGCAATAAGGATCTTTCTCTTAACATAAAATATCTATGTGCCAAGTATGAGAAGTATTCATCATTACTTTCTTGAGATATCTTGTTTACAAGCCAAACGTCTCAAACAGACATACATTTACACCCGCATACTCTCCAGCCTGATTGCATAGATTCCTTCCACCTTCGACAAGGAATCAAACAGGAGTGTAGGATCTTAAACTGTCCAAGGTGTTTCGAATTACAACAATGTTCATAGTAGCCCAATTGTCCCAGTCAAAAGTTGGTTATCCCAGCACTTTAAATGACCATCAAGTGAGTCCATTGAGCTATTCCGTGATGATACGTAGAAGAAATAAGCACTCTATTAGAGTTCCACGATGTCTTCTGGTGGTCTTTTCACAATTCTCGTTTTGAAATAAGAATTGAATTTGCATGGCAAATCCTTCGTAGCCTCGAGATGAAATCGAAATGATAGGGTTTTATGTCACTTGGGATAGGACGGAGAGGGGGACAAGTACCCTATTATAGTTTCACGATGTGTTCTGGTGTTCTTTTTACAATTTTCGTTTTGAACAAGCTAAAATTCCTGTCGCATATGGATGACTTTCGATGTGCTCTCCAGATTGTTTATTAAACAAGCTTGAATGCCTATTGCGAATGTAACAATTTCTGGCGTCTTCTTTTGAAAAGTTTTAACTAGCATTTCTTTTAAAGGTGTCCACATAGGACACCAAAATACCTGTATATTTCCCCAAAACATTCATTCTACAACCATTATTTAAATACTTAAAACAAGTTGAATGATACTTAAGTGCTATGCCACCATCTTTTAAATTAAAGTGGTTTAAATGATTTAATTCTCCGTAATTTTTATCAAATAGCTTTGTTGTGGCCCAGCAATATCCATAGTGATAAATAACTTCAAAATTATTGCAGGTATTTTTAGAAAAGCTACTACCCCCTTACTCGTTCTTAAATAAACCATACCTATTAGAAACTCATTTTGCAAAGATTGAAGCTCAGGGTTGAATATTTCATGCAAAAAAATAAAACATGTCCATATTTAAAATCGGGGCCATCAAAAAATTCATATCTCTACCATTTCGAATTCAATTTAAGTTTTCTAAAAAGCTATGTGTTGTTCATAGGCCTCCGAACTAGACTGTTATATTCCACTAATAAGCAAAAGGGGTATCGCGCCACCTAAAAGTGTCGTTACAGATTTGTCCGATCAGTGCTGATATTGCTTCCATATAACAACAAAGTGGAGGTAAGCAAACAGAATTTCATACAAGACAGTATAATATGACAGTGTTGCATCTTCCTGGGACACTTAAAAGACAAGACGCAAAGAAAAAAGAGACAGCACCAAAAAGATGCCAAACCATAGTGTTTTGAGTAATTTCCTACCGTGGCCTAGACTGTGGTACACGTACGTTAGTATACACACAACATCGTACACACTGTGTAGTACGTATTGTAGGCCTTTATAGTGGAAGGCACACTGTACTAAAATCATCTTTACTGAGCCAAATGTTAATAAATTTACGTAAATTTGCTATCATAGGAAAGGAAACGATTTGTACTCCAACATTAAATTTACAATCTGAGTAAATTTACCTTTACTTTTATGCAAATGATTCCGACAGGAAAGGTATTTATATTAGAGACCTCAATGGCATATTTTTTATAGTAAAAACTAATTACCAGTAAATTAATTACCAGTAAATTACCCAAATTCTAACCGTTTCTATGATGTCTATGTACCTGCTTTACTCAGTTCTGTAAACTGCTTAAAATGTAATGTAATTAATAAAAAAAATAGATCAATAGTCTTGTATAATCAATGGTTAAATTGGATATCCTATAAGATTTGCTGTCTTCAAATCATTGATGGGTGCAGTTTAAACTGTGTAGTGTAAAATAAGGATTTTGAGCTTAGGAACATTGATAAAAAGATTTGTAACTGTTTACATTCAGAGTGAGTTTGCTTTATGGGTCGATTGTAAAGTGACTGGAAGATTGTGAATTTCGCGCTGATATTTTATCAATTTGTGAAAGAGTACTGCCCAAATATAGCCATACCAACAACAAGTTTTCCAAGTGAAATTGATTTATTGCATTGTAACAACGGTAAACTCTTGAATTTAGAAACCAATTTTAAAACTAGAAACTGTTTACTTTTACATTCACAATTTTTTAGCCAGCTTTCCAGTTTTACCACACTTTACGCCGTTAACACAAAAGAGGAAGTCACCTTTGACATCTTTACTCTACCAGTCACACCATTCTTATTTCACCAGTTTTATGTCCCCGGATGAGTCCTGATGATCCTTTAATGCTTACTAATTAATACGCAAATTCCACGCAGCCAGAGCCAGTGTTAAGAAATCAGCATTTGCCCAACAACACTAGAAGATTTTTATTCGATCAAGCATTATTCTTCTCCTTTTGTCTAACCACTGGAAGTGAGATTAAGATCGTAAAGCAACTTGACACGTCGTGAGTGCGAACCAAGAAAGATGAGCCCCATGTGAACGTGTCGAAAGTCGAAGTTATTGTGAAATAAAACTTCACGCTTTTACCTGTTGCAAAAAATAGTTTTCACCCACCTCTTTATAAAGAGTTTTAGTTCGGATCCGATATTGTGGGACTTAAATACTTATTGGATATTGGATTTGTGCAAGTCAGTTATAATTTAACAATGAACAAATATAATTACTACTTGTAACTTATAAATAAAATATTTATTAAAATTTCAAATTTCAATTGGGGCTATATTTATAGCTATTTCTTTTTGGTCTTAAGGAGTACGTTCTTTGCAACACAAAGCAACCTTTTTCTTGCTCGAAAATTGAAAGTAAGCATCCCTTCTTGGCCCTGAAAAAGCTAGTCTTCCCAAAAATTTCCGAAATTTAGTTACGTTATGTGACGTCACATGATGAATTCTTTGTGCCATACTGTACTTTCATTCAAATGTGCCATTGCTTAAGGTCAATATCATGTACACGCTGCGTCTAACTATTCCGATTTGTAATTACTATTTCACTAATCGTGCTTACTAGTGCTTTTGAGTCAATTAAATGCTTTTTTAC
The DNA here is from genome assembly GCA_029531755.1 of Holothuria leucospilota. NCBI lineage: Eukaryota > Metazoa > Echinodermata > Holothuroidea > Aspidochirotida > Holothuriidae > Holothuria > Holothuria leucospilota. The sequence continues at coordinate 103,701,451 of CM055961.1, read as the reverse complement.
GCAGATTTTTCGTTCAATTTGTCATGATTCCGGACACAATGCATATACAACGCAATGGTATACAGGTATATAGGTTCATTGTTTTACCACACAACAATTTGCGAGCACTGATTAAAGGATCATGGTGTGATATCAAGTCCTGTTTTATCCTTTGGATTGGTAGATGGATCCAATGTCTTCAGAGAGTGCTTTTGGGGGTTTCAAAGTAGGAATTGAAGGTGATCTTTCGCGTGAGGCTAGTGTGAGTAATATGTGAGTTATAGAAGCTGAGTCTGTCAGGTGAGTCGGGATTACAGCTCCACCGTGAAGAATCAAAGAAAACCCTATGGAAAGATAGCAGGTTATAAGCTTACAAATGTTTTAGAGGCAGTTAAAATGTCAACTTCATGATACTTTTGTGCAAGTGTCATTAGAATTCGACGAACTTGCCTTTTGAGTGTTGCAAAGTACTTCGCTGGCTGCCACTCTTAGCACTGTATTACTGAGAACCCCATTGGACAACTAACTTGCTTTGCGTCTCTTCAATTAATAATCCAGGTTAATTGCCCCCCCCCCCCCCCAGTTAAACAGTAAAAGTGAAATTTACATTTACGAGCAGATTGATCAAAGTTAAATAATCTTGATACCTCGCAATGACAATTGTTGCTATATCATAACAGTAAGCCTATGTCTCAAAACAGGTTTGGCCCGATGTTTATCTGTAACGTGATTATTGTCTTGGCATGAAATCTCAATTTCAAGAGTTAACATTTTGGAACACAATTAAAAAACATACATTTCTCATTGATGCCCGAAGCTTCAAGGTTATGAAAACAGATTTGTATATATTTTCTGACTATATAAGTGACCCTCAAGTTATTGAATTTAATTGTCATTGCCACTTAAATAGCTTTAAGAAGACTTCTATTTTCGCTGATTCGGGTTTATTCTAGGCAATTTTCATTTCAATCAGCCTACATACTTTCCATCTGGGCAGTTACATGGGAACGCTTAATGTGTAAACATACAAACGCGTAGGTAGCCACGTAAGACCCAGATAGGGGAAGGACAGTTCACTGTAGGTGAGGATTTTGGGAAATAAGGGGCACCAATTGGTGTACGTGGTCTCAGTTTCACATATGGGTTACATATGTTGAATGCCTGAAGCATTTCATTCGGAAATCGTTTGGGCTGGCCATGATAAGTTCCGTGCAGGAGGACAGGTGTACCAACATACGGGAATGGTGCGACCTTCTCCGTGTAAGTGTTCATATGAGCAAAAACCTGGTAATTAGATCTCTGTACTTTCTGTCTTGGTTCAGAGGGGTTTCATAAAGTTGGAATCAGCGGCCACAAGTTGACAGGTTGGTATGTGACTCATGCAGCCTAAGATAGTTAGTAGTTTAATTCACATTTGGAAGATTCAGAAAACAGAACAAAATTTAATCAAGATGTTGAAATGCATATACGGTTCAATAGCGAGCAAGGACTAGGATCTACATAACAATCATATGACAACATTCACCTAATATCTTCATTCAACCGAAGTAAGGCTCAACTTGTTTAAGCAATGCAAGACTTTCTTTTTCTTGAATGTAACCAGAAATTCTGTAAACGACTTGCAGAGCAATTCAGCTTACAATTTCTCGGGGATTGTCTGAAGGCTTTCCCTTTCTTGCCCAGTCATGATTGCAACTCCTTTCGCCAGTAGTTCCAGGTTTTTTTCCTCTTCGATGCCTTCACGCAGAGTACCGTATGGATGCTGCTTTAAAGTCTAACGAAAACCTCGTTTCAATTTTTACTATGTCATATTTTAAACCCAATGTAAGAATGAACGTTTTTAATATTTACATCTTACAGAAAATTTCATATGCTGTTTCCGTGTGGTACCACCCCTTCTAGCAAAAGGTCACAAAATACAAAGGTTTTCTCAATACATTGTGCCAATTAAAAAATATTCACTTTAGATTTTAATGTTCTTATTAGTCAAGGAAACTATTCACTAATAATTTTGGAAGATTAGCGTACAAGATTAAAAAACAAGCAACGCTCTCTAAATCTTGAACTAAAATCATTTCTTCAACAATCCACCGATAACTTAGGAAAAGGGCAACCACTCCAAGCTTAAATGTACTTGTTATAAAAACTCTTTTGAATATAAAATGGCCCTCTTTATTCAAGGATAGCTTTTGCGAGATTTAATTTGAATATATTAACTTCGGGTATTTTATGTTCTTACCCTTGTATCCTTTTATGTTTTTGCTCGTTTTTTATCTTCTTTATGTCTACTTTTATCTTTGTACATCACTCTTTTCATTATCCTATTTAAAAATATATATATGTACCTAGAATTTATACTGGATTTTAATGTACTTGAAACTGTAGTTAGTTCGTTCGTTCGTTCCTGCGTTCGTTTGTTCGTTCGTTTGTTCGTTCGTTAGTTAGTTAGATGAGGTTTTACGGCTCAATTTCTAACCAAATGGTTTAAGTCGGGCCGGTCAGGGCCTTTTTTCCAGTTGTGGCTCACTGCCTTGTTTCCCTACTCCATTGCTTATGGTAGGCACCAAACACAATGGCAGTAGGTTCCATTTTTAAAGTCTTCGGTATGACCCGGCCAGGAGTCGAACTCCAGACCTTCCGGCTGTAAGTCGGATACACCACTTGACCATGCACTGTAAACATAAGGCGAAGGATAACAAAACATTGTACATATTGCAAGTGCTATTTGACAGGCAATTGTAGAGAATCACATATGCCCGTCCTGCAAGTGTCATTGATTCAAGACGCCAATGAAGAGCACTTTGGGAAAAAGCGATTAAGAAGATGCAACGTTTGCATTCATATATACTTGTATGTACAAATGTATATAAACACGAAGACGTGGAAAAAATAACACATGCGAGTGGAAACATGTTACTTCAAAGCACTCATTCATACCCATGATTGTATTTATATCTACATACACGATTACAACTTGAGAACGCTGATTAATCATAGCATTTATTGGTGGACACGTATTTTCTATATTCAGGTGGGTTCAAATGATATGTAACGCCATATAACACTTTAACTGAACAGGGTGTCAAAACAAGCGTTGCTTTTACTTAAATATTTTTTCTTATATTACGTATTGCTTTTGTAAGATACGTAAACTTAGCAGTACATGTATCATCACAAAACTACTGTGACAGGAATAGCAGCACCTTATAACCCTCAGAAGCTGTGATCAGTTGAGATTCAGATCTCAAGCAACCTTTTCCAGTATCTCAACTAATACACTTTGTACCTGACAAAAAGTCTAAAATAAGATTCACAACAGAATAATGTACACCATGGGGTGTACACTGTAACTACACCAGCAACACAGTAAAACAATTTAAAAGAGACTAAGAAGTGTTAAGAAGTGAAAAACTAGAAACTTACAAGAGCTCGTGAGCCTTAACAACGTTTAAATTTACAAAATTAGAACAAAATTAAAAAAAGATGCACAATAGAGGGACAGCAAGATCAACATTCAAACAGGTGATATTTAAAGGCAATTATTGATAGTTTGAATTTGAAATGAGATTAGAAGTTTGGATCTTCTTTGCAACGTTATGGGTTTAGAAGTTCCTTCAAAATTTGTCGGTCTTAAACAAACACACAAGTTTTTGAGTGATTGCTAAAGCTTGTCTTTGGTGGGCTAGCATACCTATACAATGTGTTGAATAAGTTTTCCCCCATTTGGCAAAATTTTGGTTCCCCCAAACGGGAGAATCTCCCACACTGGTTGCGTAATTCCACAAATATAGACACATTCACACTGATATACTGAATATGGTCTTTCCGGTAAGCTGCTTTCAAACAAGCACCCAAGGAACTCACCCACGTTTTTATGCTGTACATATCTTCGTATCACAGAGAAAAAGCAACAAATCTGGTGTCTTAAGATTGATTTTATCAGTATGCGTATATTGATAAAATGCGTTGATAGTATGCGTATATTGATAAAATCAGACTCTTTAGAGATCTTTGACACAAATTATGCATTAGGGAGCCTGGACCTAACACAGATCTGTGCCCTAAGTTACACACAATAAGCTTCGAGTAGAATAAATATTATCAACGGCAACAAGTCGCTAATGGCACTGCCGTAACTTTATTATCAATTCAATGGAGCACCCAATGGCATAGTAGAAGTACCTCTAAAGAAACATATGTAAATAACTGTATGAAAGGTTCATATGCGGAACAAGGCACCCTTAAATTTAGGAAATGTACCTTGCCACAGACGATATTTAACTTGTTATTCCGTTCTGAAACGTTTAAACTCATGCCTAAAATTGGTGAATTTCCCCATGGCGTGTAGTCAGAGGTTGGGTCGAAAGGCGATGCCCTGAAGTTTGGTGAATAATGGAAAATGTGCTCACATAGAGAGCACACCAAAATTTTTAAAGAAACCTTCAAAATTTCGAAAGGTATTTAGAAGAGTAGCTATTTAAAAGACAAATTATAACCAGAAGGTAGTAAGACCGAGAAATTAAGGATAGGCCTACAAAGCACGTCGTCCTGCAAATATATTAAATAAATAAAAACCGTCACTACATACTCAACGATGATGGGGACTCTGAGAACGAGCCGAAGCAAATTCATATTTGCACAACTTTTTGTAACGAGTTATTATTTCCTTTACTTTGGTAGGGAGTTGTTGAAGGACATGTTGACCAGGGGGAGGGATGGCACCTGTACTCTTTGAGAGGTTTTCCCAGATCTAAAACCTTTAATAAAGCTTTGGACTAAAAACATGGCCTGAAATTTAAATTCTATACAGACTTTTTTGGGCTTTGCCTTAGCACTCTTAGTATGCTACTGGGGGAGCCACTATCGGTTGGCGCACAACCGCTGGGCAGGCCTTGCAAGAAAATGTTCGCGCGAAATGTCTCTCAGATGAGGGGAAATGACACATTTTAGACCTTAAAGTTGCATCTAATAATTCATTACTTTTAGATTCCATGCAGTATGCTTAAGAAACACATTTAGACTTCAAGAAAAGTTAAATTTCATTTGAAGGGAATATCCCCAATTTGAATGAGTGTACCCGGGTATCCTATTTAATGAATGGCTTTTGAGGACAGTGTTTCAATATGCCTCTCACTGAATGTGAAATTCACGTATAGGGTAACTCCTTGGTTTACCTTGCATAGGCAATATTTACGATCTAACATATGAAGAAAGATATTTGAAAATAAGGGAACATTTGTGAGATAAAGTGTTTTTTTTTTAAAATAAGTTTGAGGCGACTACTTATGCCCAAGTTACAAGTTTTTTAACCAGCTCATTGAGTTTAGTTAATAACAATTGATAATCATAGGGTCTTTTATATTAAGCCAGCGTATATGCTAGTATATTCAAGCGGCATATCTTGTAGGAGGAACACGTTTCATCGTCAGGATGAGACACCCGCATAAGAACGGATCTACGGCGGGGGTCGGAGACCTTCCCGGAAAAATTTGGGAAAAGGGGAATCCTTATATGCGATTTCCCAGGTTTTGAGGCCTTGAAGTGAAATTTTCAGCATTTTAGTATTTTTTCTCAAGTAGGCCAACTTTCTTTTACGATTTGAAAATCTCGGGGGGGGGGGCACTTGCCCCCTTCTCTTGGCAGGCTTTGGTCCTGCACGTGGTAGAGCCCCTCTTCCTTCATCAGCCTTCAGTTTGCCACCAAATTATACCGGAATTGCTCACCATTCTATACCTCAAAGATTTGCCTAAGTTAAGATTTGCTCTCAAGAAAATTCTCCTTCCAAAACATTTTAAGGGATTTGAAATTAATTTAGTTACTAAATTGCAACATGAAAATGCAACCTTTTTCCTCAACAAGGTGTCCCAAAACGTGCCAGATACTAAGCAAACTGCTTTAAAACTTTCGAGATTGTTGAAGAAAGTGCAGAAATTGCGCAATTTTAATAAAATTCGAACACTGCCCTCTCCTTGTAACTAACTTGGCCTAAGCAATTATCTGTAACGGTTGGCGAAAATCGTAATCAACTTGTCATTCATATGTTATTTGTCGTATACTGTATTTGGCGATCGCTAATAAGGGAAAAGTAAATGTTTGAAGGTCATATTAACATCTTAATTTCAAAAGGAACAAAAACAGGCAATGTAAGTTGTACAAGAAGGATATCACAAATGATTGCGTAATCGATTATATCAAATTAAGTTTATAAAATTCAATATTTAATACCTTGGCAGTAAAGTAAGCTACGAAAATGGGTTATGTATGAATGAAACCTTTCCAACTTCTTAAATATATATATATATATATATATATATATATATATATATATATATATATATATATATATATATATATATATATATATATATATATAAGGTCAAAGTACTGCGTAGCACTTATGAAGTAGGTAGGTAAAAATGAAGTAGTAAATAGTGCTAAAAGTTTGTGAAAAATTCCACGACGCTGTAATATACTGTACTTGGGAGAAACAAAACGTCGTCTTGCTGACCGAGTCACCGAGCACCTGAGGTCAATCAAACAGAACCTCCCAGGGTTCCCGGTAGCCACCCACTTCAATCCCCCGTCAACATGCTCGAATCGTGACTTGATGGTTTCGGCGGCCATCTCGTGTCGAGGTTCCGATCATGACCGCCTAGCTGCCGAAAACCGCCTAATCATGAAACTTGGAACCCTGTCCCCACATAGTCTGAACGTTAGACTTGAACTGTTATAACGCAGCCATTCCTGCATTTTTTTGACTTGTGGTAACCACTTAACACTGTCTGTTTTCCTAGCCGAGGTTTACCGTGCCCAATTTTATTGTGTATTTTTTAAATTGTACGTTTGGCCGTGTCAACGATCAGTTGCATTTTTGCCACCTGATGAAGGGTTTAAACCCGAAACGTCGTGGAATTTTTCATTAACTTTTAGCACTATTTACTACTTCATTTTTACCTATATATATATATATATATATATATATATATATATATATATATATATATATTCGTGTAATTCAAGACTTTAGGTTCATTTTATACTACTTGAGCGGATTTGCATTTCTTTTGTTTCCGCTAACAATTATACCTTGGGTGTCAACGGGCTTGGACCCTGGGTCACGGGAAAAGAGGGGATGCCATGTTGTTTGTTTCAATTTTGTACAAGACTCACTAAAATAAGAGGCCTATGTATGATTTTTAAGATTTTACCTAGAGAAATAACATTATGAAACTTTTAAAGAATGAACAAATATGACAGAAAATGCATCTAAGCATATTGCAAAGCGGGTTGCGTATGCCAAACTGTTAGGAATCTATACTTCGTTATATTAGTTCTTGCCAAGCTTTTGTCCACACTTTTTCGAAAACTTGTTATTGCCCTTGAAAATACAGTGCTCATCGTTCACCACGTCCCTCTTCCAACCGTTTTCTGCAATAGGATTAAAAAATGTCAAATGAAGAAACTAGTTGCAGCTGTTGTCTTGGAAGTAATTGAATGAAGATAGTTGTATCTCAGCAATTTTGTTTGAAACAACATGTCAACTAAGCATAACGTTTGAGTACATTTCCCTAGGCTAATGGAATGTTCTTACAAAGTTAATTTAAAGCAACAAAGTTTGCTACATTTCTTATTTTGAAATAAAGCATTTAAATATCAAAATTTTGTTCTTGAAAATTTTCATGAGAAAGAACAAATACATAGAGAGTGAGAAAACCAAGTAAGTGGTCATTTATTAAAACATTCGTCTGCCCCAAACGTTGAGAACAACCTTCACGCTTGATTTAACAAAAAGTGCTTCTGCAGGTTTTCGTAAATATGTGCAGTTTATATAGTTTTTAGAGTTATAGCAGTTGGAATATTAGGAAAAGGAACGCAGAAGTTATAGAATTGCATGCAAAATTTCATTACCTCAACTTTTCTCGACCTCTTGTTACCTGTGTAAGAAGAAATACATATCTGTTTAGTTGAAACTTATTAGAACTTATGTAGTTATCTTTTGTTTTGATTTGCAGGACAGTCTTTTGTACTTCGTGGCAGAAATGCAAAGACCTACTTTCTGAATAAACATGAAGTTGTGTATATTTCCATGTGCACCTATCCAAGATATGATATAGTGGGAATTCATGTCATTACATATTTACTACAAATTCAAAGTCAGAGGTGTGGTTACTTCGACACTTACTATCTCGCTTATTGTTATCGACATTTTCTTATGTAAGGTTTTTAATGTATGTGTTGGAAAAAATAACTTATAAAAGAAGACCGGAAGAGAGGGGAAAATGAAAAATCAAAAAAAAAAAAAAAGTTTTTCCGGCAATCAAAAGCTCCTCGCTTCTCCTATTGTAGCAAAGGAGAACTATGCGTTCTTAATATCCTTTCAAATTTAGCATAGAAAACTATCGTTGGCATTGCTATCGGTGTTGATTTTAGCTCAGACCAGCTGGGAGAAATGCCCCAGGAGAACTTGTTTGCTTCATTTGCCTGTCACTTGATTTTTTCTCTTTGGGAGAAGATTTTTAAGATACTACACTTCGAATGATTACTACAACTTTTACACTAGAAAATTAGATTAGACTGGGTTATTGTCCAACAAAATTTTGGAGAGCACCCTTAAGACACAACTGTAATGACAGTTTCTCTCACACATGGTAATAGATCATTATAACTTTTCATATGACAGTTTGAGCAGAATTATCACTCCAAACCTCCCTCATTCAGTTACCATTATTAGAACCTACCAGCTACGTCTCCTAGTTGTACCATCGAGTCTCAGTTGGGCCATCAGAAATGGCAATTTTTTATCATTGTAGTCTGTTTATTGCTATAATCCACTTCAATTTAAAAATAGGTACAGAAGCACCTTCATTCTAACGCCCGCATCTTTCTTATTACCTTACAGCTGTACCGGAACTTAGCCCTTTGTCCAAACCAGGGTGTGTCTCAACGACACAACCAGGGCCCTTAAGGTCTGGTTAGACCACACTTTTGTTCTCACTCTAGCCGGGTCTTAGTCACTATTCACCATTTTCATTCACTTATTGCCCTCATATCTCCCCCTGATACCTAGTTATATATTAAATGTAATAAAAACATATTATACCCGCTAACACCTTAAGGCTTCCCTCGTTTCGAACCTGGTACTATGTCAGTAAACGTCGGTCCGAAAATTCTCGTAATCTCAAATAAAAACACAATTAAAAATTCTTGTACGAAATTCCTTTACTGCAGTCTCTACATTTTGTTATGAATAATTGTTTTTTTTTTACTCCATTTCACAAAGATGTAATTTTACCGAATAATCCATGCGTCATTTTGATAACGCCTTACAGGGGAGGATTGCACTGTATACAATGACATGCCTGTTGTATGCACTGAAACGCCTGTCCTGACGTTTTTAATTCAAACTAGTTTTTTTTTAGCAGAGGGGGAGTAGCAAGATAATTATTTTGAGGCTTACATCTTCTTTTAAAGTGTCTTCGTTCCATTCCTTTCTCTGTTGTTCTAACTGGGACGCCTGTAAAGCAAACAGAGGTCACCGCCAAATGTTAGATACTTGTAACTTTTTTCAAACTTTTACGCACTGGTTATGAGAAAAAGCGCTTTAAGACAGTAAGCACAAGACTTCGGTAATGCCTCTACAAGAAGATGGAAATTTGCTAGACAGATCACATTGTTGTCATTTATAGTTTTATGCATCATCAAGTACGATTGTCCTGTGGGTAAAAATTTTACATCGGAATATATAATGAGGAGAGGCCTCCGACATTGACTGTTAACCTGATATGACATCTTTGCTAAAATACCATACTTTTTATTCAAAAGGTAGAACAAACATTTGGCGTGATGATATTCCTCTAGCACAGCGATGATTAATTAATGAATCTTAATCTTCATATCTCCTGGATAGTATCGAGTGAAATTGCTTTAAACTGTACTTTCTGATTAGTAGGTTTCTGTTATTCACATTTGCCAACTTGAATGTTCATGTCGGGATTCATAACAAGAATTTTTCTGTCCTAGAGAGGTGTGCATATTCCAGTGCTAGTAGTCATGAGACACAGGTATATTTTTTCATGTAGCACAGCATGGTGGAAAAAATGATGACAACAACGGTGGCATTGCTATCACTTTTAAATATGTCAACTCAAAGTAGAAGCGTTTGCTTCCGGTGATTGTCTTGTCAAAGTCGTCATTTTTATATCACCACCGCAAGCGCCATCGCGGACTCTGTTATTGTTGACCATTTGTATCGTTACTACTGTCGTCCTTCTTGAAACTATTATCTTCCCTATGATCGTGCCCCTTGGCTGTCAAGGTCAGATCCGCCATTTTGTTATTATTTCACTGACGTTGTCGTTGGCATTTTCATCATTTACCGCCAATATCATCTTTAGCACCTGAAAACCCTTTCCACCCAAAAGATTACCCAAGCCTGGTTTTATTATTAAGTAGGCTTCTTGTTAGACTGTTTTCGCTTTTGTTACAACTGCTTTCACAAAACGTGACATAGGATGGCAATATATTGAAAGTGTAAGCTTCCGGCAACTTTCATCATTCCTTTTATATTTACCATGAAGTCAAACTCCTCATCAGTTGGTTCTGAGCCGTCTTCTCCTCTCTATAAAGACACAGTTAAATGGTAAAAACGTCATTTAGCTAAATGTGGTACACAATGAAAAACTCACTAAAGATACATTTTATTGTCTGAGTAACACATTGCAACGATAACGAAGGTTATCCTTAGTGCTGACTTTACCTTCAGGCTATGGACAATGGATGCAAGATATCAGTGTGTAAGGCGTCTATTCCCTAGAAGGCTCACAAGGTCTTTTGTAAATAATATCTCACTTGTGACATGAAATATTTAGGTCCAAATAGTTCCCTTTTCTCCAACTCAAAACAAACTTCACCGCCTTAAGATGTATGTTTTACGACATTCTACTTCGTCCTAATTCATTCCTTAGCAAACAACTTTCTCTTATTACAACTTTGTATTAAATTGGCTACTATTCGCTAGCATAAATGGCTCTTAGGGACTTTTATGTTAGCTGACATTACGCCTAGCATAAAATATATCCATTTTGGTTATTAGCTAATATTGTGCAGACATGAATGTCAACTTCTAATGACAGTATTTTTTCAAATTCATCATTTACTAAAATATGTATTAAATTCAAATAGTTTTAGGTGTGATACTGTTACCCTACAACGAAGTTCATCAACGCAATCTATGCAATGATTGGTTTTTACTATCTAGACACTTTTTCTAACTTGAAAGCAATGTTTCTTTTAAGCTTGTGAAGGCCTAGTCTGTTTGTGAATTTTGGAGCTTGGAACTGAGCAAAGGTGTTACCGCATTTATCAACAGAAAATATCAAAGTAACACCAATCACCAGAAGCCGAATAAAGGCGAAAAAGTTACCTTCCATCTACCGGTCTGGAGATCAAGTACAAACCATTCGGATTCTTCAAACATTTTCCACCTCACTGAAAAAAGGAAGGAGATTGGTGTCTAGATCTTCCTGTACATGTTCGATTTGTTGATTATGAAGGCATTCTATTTTAGCAGGAGTCTCAAAACAAAAATAAGGGTGAAGGAATTTCATGAAACACGAAAAGCACATTTCGGCAACCTCAGTGCCTACCAATGCTGGAACTCATTTTTAGCAAATATGATTTTAACATCAAAGACGTGTTAGGAGTGGACCTCGGCCAGGCTCATTTTCAGTCCGTCTTTCGTAGGTCAGATAGAGTAGGTAGTTATCACCCCAGCTTTAAAGAAACTAAATATGCATTATGCAATCTCAGAAAGAAAGGGGTTTACAAACTAAACGCCAAAGTTCCACGAAGTATGTTTCGGAACACATTCTTTCGCTTCTTTGCCTCTTCTATGTAAATTGAGATTGAGCTTAAATGATTTTATTCCTTACTCAGCAGTGAAATCCTCAGGCTTAAAATGCTAGAAGATTTCGACACTTGGCTATTCTTTCTGCAATAACTACTTGCTGGGTCATGCATTTTTCAAATGCGTCTGAAATTACCTTGTTAGTTGGAGTGATTTGCATTTGTGCAAATAAGACCTTTACAATAACCTGTGGCTTTTCTTCATATTGTTATTGCCAAGTCGTAAAAAAGTGCAGCTCTAAAACCTCTATTTGTGAAGTAATGCCAATACCTATGCTGTCTCTATCGGAATTGAATTTGCAATCTCCATTTCATAAAAAGCGTCAAATATGCTTGGTAACTTCGAAATGATTTAAGAAACTTCGGGAACAAGTGGCATTGAGAAACGCGTTTCCTTTTGTAGAAGCTAGCTAACTAATGACTTAAAGGAGTTGAAACTAAGTGTTTTGCTTTATTTGAAAATTCGCCTTTTAAGTAATTAAATAGAAAAAATAACGTCCATCACTCAAAAATTACCTGTGATGTCCTTTGATTCTACAGCTTCTAAAATTTTATCAACCTTAAAAGACCGAGCAGGTATACAACCAGTAAACCTGGACAAGAGAGAAAACAATAACTGACATTTAAACGTAATGTCAAACTGTTTTTTTTTTTTTTTTTTTGTTAATTTATGAATAATGATCTGTACACAAACGTGGTTGTTGATATGTACACGGCGCTTTTTTTACAGTTAAAAATCCAAGGGCATCTTTTCCAGATGTTTGTCATGTTGCCATCAGTTACGTTTTCAATTACTTATTTCTACGCACGAATTTTAATTTATTTTGTCAGGATGTATTGTAAAAACATGCATTCGAGATAACCATGTTTTACAACTTCACAACTTTCGAGTTTTATTCGTAATTTCCGTATTTAAAAGGTCATTGTGTCTGAAGGGCCTTAAGGCAGAACGGAGTATTTAGCTTAGTCAGAGTCGTGGCTTGAGGCTACTTGCCTGTGTATGAAATAATGTAAAACTGAGGAAGCAATTCTAATCTGGGTGAGAATACTGTCTCATGTTTCGGTGATAAGACCCATCAGCAAGTCAATGTGTTATACATCGTTCTAGCTGATTGCCGCCTACTCGAATTTGCTCATTGGAATCAGTCAATACTCAGTCACCAGTAAATATGCAGTCACCTGACGGGATCATTACATACGTTTAATGGAAATAACATTTCACATGACTTTCATGTTACAGTAAACATTAGCTTAAAATTCACGTTATCAATTTTCCAGCATAATCCAAAGGACGGGACACGAAGTAAATAAAGATTACGCTTTTTTGAAATGTTTTTAGTTCTGTACTTACTTCAAACATTTCAAAGCCGGACACTTTGATGAAAACTTCAAGATGTCTGTTGCCTCTTTTTCGCTCATGTCTCTAACGTATAGAGAAATCCTTAGGGTCTTTACGAGAATGCTTGACATGAGAGTCAACTTTGAAGTAACCGTTATTTTTCCTGACGAGCAGTCCACTGACTCCAGACAGTCATCAAGATCAATGTAATCAATAGGAATCTATGAGAGATGTATATTTCCTTGTGAAAAGAAAACAACTTTTAAGTAAAACAGCTCTTACCAAAGGGTTGAGTTCGTTGCGCTTAAAAAAATATAAATATTAGTTGCCTGCCTATAGTAAACTTTTTTATTATTTTGGTGATTGGTGTGATGCCCGATAAACGAGTCGTTAAAAATGACTTCTTTGAAAAGACAAATAATGTACAGGGTACTCACGTCATTTTTCGTTGCTAATTCTACCAGCTGCACAGTAGAACGCTGTAGCAACAAATTGTCATGACCACTGATTATTACACCTTCCTTACACAGCTGGATTACAGATGATTCAATATTATCAAACTTTCCACTTTGTTCTAAGATGCAGAGCATAGCAAATTTATCACCTCCTTCTATGGTGTTAATGTATTCAATTATTTTCTTCGCAGAGACAGGATTCAAGCCGCATGCAAATCGAAATACATACTGAAGATTTAATGGGTCAAAGTTGTGCAAAATTTCAATGGAATTGGCATCCGGCTCTTGAAGAAGATATGATAGGTGATGGGCAGCATACCATTCACAGAAGAGTTTATGGTAAAACTGCACTTCAGTTCTTTCCTTCATGTGCTCACTGACAGGAAAAGAAGCGTCATCATTAACTTCTAGAACCTTCTCTTCAAATAGAATACCAATACGCTTGTATTGTTCATAGAAGTCATCGCCAGTTTTTGTAGATATATCTTCTTTCTTCCAAACCAGTTTTTCAGTATTGCCGCTCAAGGCTTCAAAAGCTATTTGGTCGAGCTCGATGTGGTTTTCTTCTAATAGCTTATACTCTCGAACATTTTCGCAGTTCATCTTATTTCTCATATGGGAATGGAAAGTTGATATCATGTAGCGAAAGAAATTTGTTGCGGAATTTAAATTTTGGAACTCAGTATTTTCGTAAGTCATATGGGCAAAAATCACGAAAAGCAATGGAACCTGGCAGAGATCCTTCAAAACGAGATTAACACGGAGATATCTTTCGATTCTCAGGACAGTTTTTTCATTATCGACTACTGCTTTCCGAATATAATCTCGACGTGAGTTGTCATCAAACCCAGTCAATTTGACTCTTTTTGTTTTACCAGGGTAATCCTTAGGCAAAACAGATGTGCGAGTTGTTAAAATAACTTCAAAATTTTGAAACATACGTCTCTTTATGATATTTTCAACGTCCTTATCTGCACCGCCAGTTTGATCCGGATACTCATCGTATCCATCTAGTAATATAACAACGGAATGACTCCCTTGCAGTATTCTTTCTATGTCACCGCTACTCAGGGTGGTGTCTTTGGGAAGAATAAAGCGTCTTATCGCATCATAAATAGATGTAACTCCTCCCAATTGTCTTAACTTTAGAAAAATTAATATTTCCACGTGCTCTAGAAAAGATTTTTTATCAGAGTTACACCAGTCATATGCAAACTGAAGCATAATAGTAGATTTTCCAAAACCAGGATCACCTTCCACAATCCTTCTCTGTGAAAATAATCGATCATCCGTAAATACGTCTTGATATGAGGACAGCTTTCTCCACCACTTTTTTCTGGTTTCACCTTCAAAATTGTTGTCCAAAAATTGCAACGTTCCTTCTACGAAAACTTTGTTAACACAATACATTTTGTCTTTTATGTACGGAATCGGTTGCACTGCGTTGTATTGGTCTTTGTATTGTTCTTTCAGCTGCTTTATAAATGTTTCTTTTGACCCATCTGAAAGAATCAATACCAACAAGTTTTCTTATTTTTTTCCGAACAAATTATATGCTTTGAAGTATTTCTGACATTTAAGTGACGGAATTTGATAACGACTGAATGTGGGCTTTTCAGAGGGGACCGTTCTGTTAATCTCTTTAATTTCCTCGCGTACTACGTCATTAACTCTACTAAACAGCTTACCATGCAGACTTGAGGCCATTCATTTGTCTTTAACAACTTTTGCATGTACTGTTTTTACTACCTTTTCTTCGTCCACACTTCGGGCAGTAGACGTTTTGACGTAGACTGCTCTCTAAACTTACGGAACTTTCACAATATTCAATATTCTAATGTTTAAGCAAGGATTTAAGAACCTAATGTCATGCAAATTTCAAAGAAGATTATGCAAACCAAGATCAGAAATATACTAAATGGTCTTTTAGGTAACCCATGTTCATCCTTTTAATTAAATGAAGAGTCAAGTGCTTTATTAA
Organism: Holothuria leucospilota; assembly: GCA_029531755.1. Classification (NCBI taxonomy): domain Eukaryota; kingdom Metazoa; phylum Echinodermata; class Holothuroidea; order Aspidochirotida; family Holothuriidae; genus Holothuria; species Holothuria leucospilota. Next base: position 103,685,793 of record CM055961.1, on the reverse strand, counting down.
TCGAAGCCCACAGCTTCGATTGTAGGGATTGCTTTCGGGGACACGACTTTTTCGACTGCCTATCCGGCTAGGTATACTTTCTTGTGCAAACAAGTTCAACATTAACGTATTGGCACAGCGAACAGCTACGCACGCGAAATGGTAAATTTTTCAAAATCCATCCGTCAGTACGTATACTCGTATGGCAAATTTTTCAAAATCCATCCGTCATGAAGTACACACGTTCAACATGGACGTATCGGCATAGGAACAGGTACGCATACCAAACGCATGCTGCTTACTAAATTCCAACCATCTAACCGAAAATGCTTAATAGATTGTGTAATTTAATACGATCGAGTGGTTAATAATTAAAACGATCGTAAAATAATATTCAAGCATGTTTTCAATACTTTTAAACATCAACGATCAACTAAGAAGTGCATTTTTCTAGTCCCTATTTCCGTTGGAAACATATTAACGTTTACCAAGTGTACTACGGATACATATACGTAAAACTTACACATGTAACATGTAACAGAAGTTGTCTATACATGTACGTGACGTGCCCAGGCAAGGCGATGTGCAAGTGCAACGCGGTGTGTATACCGTATGTGTACCTGGCAACATACAAACAAGATACGTACATGTGTCCTATCCTACCTAGTAAGTATATATAGCCCAATCTACAGTCAATAACATTAGCCAAAGGTAGTTTTAAGTTTCTCTTTTTTAACTTCGTCCGTCCGTCCGTTTTTTTTTTTTTTTTTGCCCCGTTGGAGTAATAGGAGCGCTAATGTAACTTATAACGTTAGGCTTATAGTAAACAAACCATCTGTGGCTCACAAACAGTTGGGAGTGCTTCGTAGTTTCTCCAAGTTAATGGTACACTATAGTCATCCATGGTACTACAGCGTAGAAGTAATAGCCTACTAATTGTGTATTGCCTAGGCTTCTGTAAACTGTTCAGTTCATGTACATTTTCGACTTAGGGCCTACAGTCCTAACGTTAGGAATGCAACTAGTCATACCGTATAATTGCAGCTTTTGTCAGTAGGCCTAGAGCTACGTACTGTATGGCAGTCATGGGCTTCGATGTACTTGCCTGCAAGTTCAGGATTTCAAGTTTTATATTTTCTTTACGTATAGGTACAGGTACATAAATCACCTTTTAACAAGTTCTTGCTAAAGTTTCCTCTTTTGCTTTATACGCACATGGCTCCTAGTTTGTGTCGGATTCTACAAGATCGCTCCATTAAGAGTAAATGCATGATCGTTGTAACTTATGTATTTGCATTTTACCTGTGAACGTTGCAAGCTGGGAAGAGTTAAGTAAACAAGCTCCTAATTCCTGCAATAGAAATATTACGGAAAAGGAAGTTACCAAAAGAGATTTCTACAAAATAGAGTACACAGGTCACAAAAAAGAAAACCTAGTAGACTTTTGTCTAACTACCACTTTTTCACTCCATATCATTATCAAGGTGGTTTTTGTCGATTGTGTCTAGTAAATAAATTCTTGGGAATTATTTTACAAGTTGTCCTGAGGGATTATGCTAATATATTGGTAAAAAGTTCCATGTATGATCATGATATTGTCTAACCGGTCCAATTTCAAACTAAAATGTTTGTCTCCGAAATTTTAGACTTGTAATCACGCATGGAGTAGAATATTCGCGTTGGTATTTGATCTTTAGGGATAGTAGCGTCAATACGTTATGTGTCGAATATTTAGAAGACATTTTCAATGAATAAATTACAATAGCTACCGTAAGCCGATAACCCTAACCATACTCTTCAAGATCACATACTAACTTTAAAAACTTTAACCCTTTTCCACCTGGTTTCCCAGTGTTGTGAAAAGTGTGAACTATGACATTTAGTAAAACAAAAGTAAACAATGCAATGACACTGATGGATGGAAAAATAATCAGGAACTTCTTAATACAAGGCTCTGCAGAAAAATAAAAAGCAAATATGGGACATATTCAGCGTGATTTCCAAAGTATACTGCAATCTTTTCTCCAAAAATGTATCTTGTCGAACACTTAGTTTTTAATGCCGGGATTTTGCCAATGGGCGAAGGGAACCCCTCTCCCACTTCGTTAAAAAAGTCGGGGTTTATGGCTTGCTCTTCCCCTACTTTTGACTTAGTTGTTCACTCTGTCCAATATATCAGTCGTTTGATACCATAGTACGGAAACGTTACGGTGCCGTCAAAATGATAACACTATAGCCAGCTTTTGTGAAAAATCTACATTCAAAACTGCACGAAATCTTGCATTCAAATTGCATCTATTGATCCACAAATATTTACGTAAGAGACGCCTCTCTCCTTCCGGTCCAAGCTGAGAACAGCTTCCTGTGACTACACTTTGACCTTAAATATGTCATCTTAAAATAACACCTACATTAAAGCTTATGTCATTTGTGGTGTGCACTCTCTAACAGACATGCTTTCATTCTGTTGCGTTAACCACGAACTCCCGATTGTCAAGGATCTTGAACTTTAGTATCACTTGAGTAATGTTTTATGCTAGTAAACAATTTTCAACGGGGCATAAATGGTAGAGGCCTGTGGAGCACGTAGGCCTTTTAAAGTGTACCTAAAGTCCAGAATTTCAAAAATATATGCTACAAAGCTTGGAAAATGCAACCAAATGGTCCAACTCCCATCTTCACAGGACATTCCTGAGCTGAGATATAAAATGTTGAAGCTTATTCACTCAAATTAAAATGGTGGATTGTGCAATAATTTGTGATGTCATTCTTGTACTACTCAAATTACAGTCTTTGTTGTTTTTTGTTTTTTGGAAAGCCACTGCACTTTTGGCTAAAATGTGATCTATGTCTTACTGTTATAGGTTGACTTGGCTATGTAAGTCCTTTCCTTACAACATACCATGCAATGGAACTGTAATTGTTTCAAAGTCCTATAAATATTTTAATTTCAAAAGGAAACAAAAGCAGTTCATGTGAGTTGTACAAGAAGAACTTCACAAATTATTGCGCAATCGACGATATCAAATTAAGGGAATAAATTTCAACGTTTTATATCTCAGCAATGGAATATGCTATGAAAATGGGAGTTGGATGAATGGAATTCATTTTCCAACCTCTACAATATGTACTCTTGTAATTCTAGACTTTAGGTCCACTTTAAAGATTTGTCTTGCAAAGTTTGAAAAATTATCAGTACTCACATAATAGTAACAATGCGGTTGTCTGTACAAACTTTGTGTCACAAGCGTTTTCCTTAACATGTACCACTTCAGTAGTCATTTTGAAGACGTTTCAGAGTGCTGCTTGTAAGCTTTGCAAGTGTCATTTCAATTAAAGTAATATTCGCAAACGGTGAGGTCACTGGAAATGTTTTACAATTTCCAAAATCAAGGCTATTAGAATGAATCGTTTGAGTACATTAAAAGCGTTTAATACATTATGCATTGACGATACGAACACTATTGAAAACTTGCTTTACTCAGAATAACAGATTGGGGACATCAGATGATTGTAGGGGTTGTATGTAGGTTTGGAAGGGTGTTATCACTCAAGGTATGACCTTTTAGAAAGATAGCCAAATAATATTGCATATTCAAGACAGCCTAGAAGTTCAGAGTCTTATACATTGCATTGGAGGTTATTTCTAATACAACGATTTGCCTATATTTCTTAAGTATCAGATACACCCGTGCTTCGCCGAGTGGATAAAGACGGTGGCCCCTTAGCAGCCGGTGAGTTCGGGGTTTGATCTCCGGACGGGTCAAAGAAAGGTAGTTCTTTCATCCAAGGGCAACCCACGTTTTTTCATCTGAACTGGCTTTTCAAAAGAAACCAAATTTGACTCTATTGTTGATTTGGTCCGATACCTAGGCTTGAATTTGTAATCAATGTATATTCCCACATTCGTGGTTGCTTAGCGTCGTACATCCATAGGCGTACGGGAAGACATTTCACGGGGGGGGGGGGGGCGGGGGGTGTATGCCCTGAAAATTTTTCAAATTGCCCAGATTTTCCCCTTTTACCACGATAGCACTCATGATGGGTGTGGATGAGTCCCCCCCCCCCCCACAAACTAAAAAGAAAGATATTATGACATCCCTGAAGAAATAAAGATGAAGCACTACAAGCTAAAACAAAGAAAGAAAGAACAAGTGAAGTAGAAGCTTGGTTGGTGCCCTGTTGTGTGCGCTGAGTATCGCTTATGATAAACTTATCGCTTGTGATAAATTTTCTACTCCATATATTCAACAGTATGCGTTGTGCAACTAATAAGCATTTTGCCCTGTTGGCAAACGCCGCTGCGCGCCGCACTGCCCACTGCACTGCCCACTACACTGCCCCTTGCCCTGAAAATGCAAGTGTCAGTACCCTGAAAGAAGCATTTTCCCTGCTCTGGGAGGGCTGCAGCCCCCCAGACCCCTCGTCTCGTACGCCTATGCGTACAACAACTGCTCTACAAGGTTTGAATTACCATTAAGGTTTAGTGGGGAAAACTGGCAGGTTCTAAATGCCACCATAATACTAACAATGTTTGTAGACAACTTTGGCAGCACTGGAGGAAAGCATTTTAGCAGTGGATGATCACGAAATATGTTTTTAAAGCTTTTTTTTTTTGGTGTACATGCAGTACAATGTCGACCTCGACCTTACAATGCTCTCTCATGCACGTGACACGAGTATGGCAAAATGGTATTCCAAACAAGTGTGCACGGAATGTCAGGTTGCCGTACAGAGCATTATCCCAAGCCCGGAGAGAAGCAATGAGTTACGGAAAAGACGGCCGCAATGAGTGAGGAGGCCATTGATTAGAAGCTTTTGTACACAACCATGTCATGACAGTATGTTGTGTAGACTACGATGTATGTACATAATTTATGCACCAAGTAAAGTGCTGTTTCATTGTTTTTTCCGGAAATTCTTTTGGAGTAGTTCACAATAAGAGTAAAATACATCGACTGTCAGGGGAGATGCTTACATCGGTGATATCGTACTTTGACTTCGTCTGCTTGGAAAACATTTCATTTCTTGTAATCCAATATTTTGTGCGGTTCAAAGGTCATGTGAGGTTAGCTTAGGTCAAATTGTGAGAACATTGTAAAATGATATGTTCAAGAGGGCTAAATACGAGTTATGAACCTCTGTGCAACACAGTATTGTCAAGAAATCACCAAGCCTTTGATCCTTCTGGTTTCCTCTCTTCTTCCCCTATTTTCTTTTTACCCTTTCACTTCATTTTTCCGACCGGTAAAGAATTTTGTGGACTAGATCAGTGAACAAGGTGGGTCAAGTCCTACACCCCCCAGTCCTGAAGAACCACCTTGTTTAGATAATAAATTGAATGGTTGCCGGGTCTCAAAAGGAAGCCCCTTGTATAGACGATGCAACTTGAAAAGACACTTCTTAATTTAGTTGACGAGAAAAGTAGAACAGATAAGGCATAAAGGTCTTACCTCATCTGTTTCCTGTCTCGGTCTTGCCTGTCTTTGTTTACCTGGAGTAAAATGTATTTGATCCTTAAATTCGAAAAAATGATCAGCAAAGTAAGGGCATTCCCAGTCTACTTCACCTTAAAATTACTAATCATTTTTCTCAATGCGTATTAAATTACGTATAGCAAGGTGAATAGTGTAAAATTTAAGAACAGGGAGAGATTTGAAATATTTTTAAGCTAAAGGTAGTTTGTGATATAACCAAAGATAGTGCACTAGTATTCAAAGTAGCTATATGAATTTGCTAAATGTGGGAATATGAGATACAGTTACATTAGCACCCCGATTTACACTTTTTTCACTAGAACTAAAGGCAAACTGAAGAATTACCGCAAATTAAATGTCCATGTGTTTTGCTACCTTTGATACACATTCATAATTAAAAATATACCTTCTGTGTACATTTAGCAAGATTTGAAAACTAAGATATTCTTGAGTGTGAACAAAACTCACATATGCAAATTCCGAACACCGTTAACAGGACAAGTATAACGATAAGTAGTAACAGAATTACAGGAATAACCCAACGAGGTGTCACTGGTATCTTGATCTTCCCTGTCGTGTTGACACTCCCTTTGAAATAGAGACACGTAAACGTTATTTACAACAGCTTTTACTACCAATGAAATTCGTACATTGAAGAAACTCTATTACTTGCTCTGCATGTTTATTCTGTGAAGTCCCTCCTACCCCCACAAACACAAGCCCGCGCACGAACACTCACTAAAATATACATAGTTCTGGAAAAAATCAAATATCTATACCCTTGTCAGGATTGCAGGCTTTGTAAGGATAAATAATAGGAAAACTGTAAAACTTCAAAGTAAGTTGAGAACTGTCATTTCAGAATCAAATGTGTTTGACTTTCAAAGCATGAAATATTGTAGTTTTGTAAAGGCAGGTAAAAAGTCAATCTTATGCAGAAGAATGTGAGCTTACAAATTAAGATGTAAATCTGCAAGATATAAAATGGCCATGACCCTTGTATTTGACCTATCTGTGTTTCATTGTTTACAGCTTCCTAGAAAGGACGAACATTTAGTGGAGTCCATGTCGAGTGCGATCGATTTTACATCATTTAACAATTTACGTACACCTAAGGCATCCCATTGTAATAATAACTAAACCCCTGAGCAAGTACCTTATTAATAATCAGCCGTCTTTATAGGACCGGGAAGAGTTTCTCAGACGACACATAAATACAACCCATTCATATCATGTGCTAACAATGGGAGCGGCAACCTTTCAAAGTTATTACCTTGTAATGAGACGTTGCTTACCTCGCATAAATATTAAATCAAATTTTCTGCTCAATTTTAATTTCGTATGGCTCGGTTCCAACACATTACATTCAACGGTCATTCTATCAAGTGATTGGTCTTGTATGTCATATGTTGAAATCAAAGTCACATCAAACGTTTCCCCGTTGTCTTCAACTGTCAATTGATGCGTTGGGAACGTGATTTTATCGTTTTCCTGCTGGGAAGGTATCTTCCATTCCAGTTTAATTTGCGGACGTATTCCCTTTACTTCACAAGTAAGATTTCCCTGATACTTTCGTCGTAATTCACAGTAATCTCGATGGCTGCATCCGGTTATCACAGGATACGCAGGATTAGGATATACTTTGAAACCAAATACAATTTAGGGCATTAGAAAGAAACCAAGTATATCATTTTAGTTATGTAATACGACTACATTTATATACAACTGGGATTCGATAAAGTGTACAAAATTTATGCCTCACTACGTCTTTAATTCAAATGTAAGGCAATCCTCCATAAAGAGAATAAAACACTAAGTTTTGCTTATTACTTACCAATAACATCTAGTTTGTAAGCAATTGTGCTGTCACTCACGCCGTCTCCGGAAACACAGACATACATTCCTTCATGCTTTACTTCCACTCGAGGTATTACTAAACTACCTCTTCTTGTCACATTGATATTTTCAGCAAATATTTCCATGAACTTTTCCTCAATTAGGACATAATATAATAAATCCTCATAGACGTTGTATTCAAATGAACTTCGTTTCTTCCACACAACAAAAGCAGCATCGCCTTTTGCACAGCTAAGCACTATTTTCCTGTTACGTTCTACGTACCTGTATAAAATTTTCGTCCCTAATATCTCCATAGGCACATTCTGTACCAATATTAAACTTTCATTATGTTCTAACAATCCCGGTGCTGCGTCCGCTTTACAGACAAGAAGGACTAAGCAAGACGAGTAACGGAACACTTCTCTTGTAGTAGCAAGAGCTCCATACTCTCCGTTTTCAAAGATAGTGCGTCTTTCCTCCAGTATATCTTTATCACCCTCTACTGTTCTTGCCATGAACTCAAGGATAATGCTTGGCCGAGCTCCACGAATAGAACATTGGAAAGCATCATCATCATCACGTTTGGCGTAACATTTATTACTAACTTCACCACACGACCTGATAATTGGGAATGGCACTGCTGGTTTTACTGTTCGAGAGAATGAGGAGAAGCACGACATATAAGAACCTCTTTGGTAATATGAAGCAAGTATTATTGAATCTCAAGGGCATGATATTTGGTTACAATGTTTTTAAATTCAGCGCTTTGAAAAATTTGCTCGTATCATGTATTTCCCCCTGAGATTACCCAAACATGCAACTAGAATGCACACCTTGACGACTTGACGAAAAAGTATTTCTCCATTACTGAAAACAAGTATTTTGTATCTTTATTTAACAGTAGAAGACTAGTAATCTAGCTCTTCATAAAATATAAAAGATAGATATACCTTTACTCAATGGCTTAAGTCTGACTCTTGGATATGCAATTTTAGGTCTTTTTACATATATGGATATTCTTACCTACTACAACAACCTCGACAGTTATGAACTTGTATGGTTGGGTTTTTGCTTCTATATATGCCACTGTAAAATTCGTATTGTGTGAGAGTGACACATTATAAATAAAGAGCGATCCGTTGGGATGGATATCGTATTCCCCGGATTCGTAGCCCTTTCCACTCTTGATATTTTGTTGGTATTGTATTGTCGGAATATCATTTTCAAAATCCTTTGCCGTGTACCACAAAACACTGTAAAACTTCTTTTCAAAGCAGCAGTTAACGGTTCTGTTCTTTCCAAATTCCAGATATTGAGGAGATGTACATGTACCTGAGAATAGCACACCTGTACATAGGGAAAATGTAGATGAGGGTAACCGCAAAAAGAATTCCGTATAGATGTCAATTCTATTATTAATTGTATGATTCTGTAATAATGATTTTTTCACAAATGTACCACTGCTTGTTTTCAAAACTTCTTAACTAACGTGTACCCACCGCAGTGCACAATGGTGTAACAGACGAATGCACATAGGAAAAGTTTAGCTGTAATGTTCATCATGAAGTACGGTATCGCCTAATAAGAAATCTGTGAAAGAAAGTTATAACTTGTAAATGGAGTATACAAAACAGATTGTACGTAAACTCAGAATGTAAGAGAGTTGAATCCTGAAATGTATATCTTCTGGGGCTACTTTTTATTTATCAATTTTCAAGTAGTCGAAGTCGCTAAACGAGAGTAAAGGCAAACTCGAACGTAACAAAACGTTTCAGCTGACTACCTTTCCTTAAAACAAGGAGCTACAACTCCCTGATTAACATGCCTTTCGTCGTTGTATGTAATTAACTACATCGGACCTAGTTCATAAATGCAGTAGACTTTTTAGAATGGTCTTGTAACCATTAAAACAGACAAGGGGTAGTTGCAAGGACAGTTGTTGTCAGATGTTTTCACACTGTTCGGGCTTGCGCCCCTTCAATGCACGAGTTAAAGTAATCTTTCTTATTGGCCATATAAAAAGGAAGCAATTGCAGTAAAGTTATATAGCTATGCTGGAAACCCGATTGGTGGAGATGTGAAAACATCTTAAAATAATTGTCCTTGCATCAGTCTTGAAAAAATCAGAGCCACTTCTGACGAAAGCTTGACTATTTCAAGACCTTCGACGGCGTACTCGTTGAAATCATCTTACTACAAAAACAAAGATGGTAATTTTAATAGTACAAGAATGACATCACAAATTATTGCACAATGAACCATTTTAATTTGTGTGAATAACCTTCAACATTTTATATCTCAGCTCAGGAATGTCCTGTAAAGATGGGAGTTGAACCATTTGGAAACATATTTCAAGCTTGGTAACAAATAATTTTGAAATTTTAGACTTAAGGTACACTTTAAGGCGTTACATACGGTATTATTTAAATATTTTTGGTTTACGGGGTCATTTAACAAGGCCGAGACTTCGAGCTTACTTTTATATTCTAAATTAAATCTTTTGCCAAAATTTAGGACTGCATGATCTGTCCAAAGAAATGTTCATCTTAAAACATGAAGGAAGTAAGACTAGAGAAATTTAGAGGGGTAACCTTTGTACTGCCATGTGTATATACACAAGAATTCAGTTTCCCACATGGTCTCGCATTCAACACACACGGCCTACAGAAGCTCCTTTTTGAAATGTTAGAAGATGTAGCATGAGCCTTAAAGAATACTTTACACCTTTAACAAATGCTTCATATGGGCAGATCACGAAGGTTACTATGTTCTTTCTCTCAGGAGATCAAATTGATCAATAGGAGTCAAATCAACCCTGCAAAATGCGATATTCGTTTTGCATAGCTTTGTTCGAAAGTTCCGTTCCATAAACCTCTACAGTTCAATCCTCTTTTTCCGTACAAGGTAACCTATCCCCTGCAATCTTTATCTAGCTACAAGTGAAAACCTGGAATTGATTCATAATCACACCATTGTTCGCTTGTATTCTCGCACGGTACATTGAGCGACTTGAAACAGCAAGTGTAACCATTTCGGGTAGGTTGGCGGGGCCGTAACTATGTAAGGTCTCTTTATAGGTGCAAATTGGTACTGTCTATGTAATGGCTGTATTCGACACCCTGTTCTCGAACAGGAAACAGTGTTCTCGTACGAGTCGATTACGAAAGAACACTTTCGCGAACTGTGCTTGCACCCAAATCTCATACCACCTCAGGTGGTAATGCAGCGAGAACGAACATAAACAAAGATGGCGGAGATGTCTTCTCGTGGAAGAAATGCTAGGAAAGTTGCAGCAAAATGCCCTTCGAAAGTGTACTTATGCCAATTTGACAACAATTTAAGCAGAACATGTACCCAGCAGGAGTAAATGACCTTGCAACAGACTTGAGGGCTTATTACGCAAAATAAAAGAAGTTAACAGTAAAAGTATGAACAGTATGGCAGCACGGTAGGCATAGGCGCAGGAGGCGGGGGGTGGGGGGGGGGCTGGGGGCTGCAGCTCCAACCAAAAATTTTTGTGAAAATTCGGGCAAAAGCTGAGAATTTTTCGGGCACCTACTGAAAGAGAAATAATGCAATGATGTAGCTAAAGGGTATTAATAGTTCAAAAACCTTCTTTGGTAATAACTTTAAAGTTCTGATTTGAATTGCACCAGCATCTGTCTATTCCGTATTAATTCATTAGTGGGTTTTTAATGGTTAAAGTTATATTATGATTATCAGTGGTGTATTTCAGGGGCCATTACGCCATTCCCCACCCTCACTAATGCTGATTTTTTTCTACCTAAAATACGTAAATTATTTTATTTAAATTTTACTTTAAAGGTAGCATATGTGGCACCAGATTGCATGTGAGGACATCTAATTTTTCAAAAAATTTCAAAGAGGAGGGGGTAATGCCACTTTTTTTAGTACCTAAAATACGTAAATGTTTTAACACAAATTTTACTTCAAAGGTAGCATATGTAGCACCGGATTGCATGTAAGGACAACTAATTTTTTATAAATTTTCAAAGGGGAGTTCGAAAACCCCTCCCTTTAGACCCCTCCCCCAGGCCGGCGATCAACGACTTCCGCCAAAATTAAAACCAATAAAGAAGGTAGTAATACGGAAAATTATGCCTATATGATATGTATATTAACATGCTGAACGCGCGTGGAGCGCGCGGAAATTTTTGGTTATATTTTTCGGGCAAGTTGTTCCAGCCTCCCCCCCCCCCATCAACTTGGGCTCCTACGCCCATGACGGTAGGGACTATGTACGTAGTAGCACGTACGTAGTAGGTATGTAGAGTGACGTCGACGTTACATAGGCTAAACAGTATTGTAACTTTCGTAAACTGCGCGCTGGTGTAATTAGTACCGACTGGATGATTATGAATATCATGTATGTACTCTGATTGAGGTACCTGAAAATCAAGTGCCATGAAGTCTGACTATTCTCTAAGTGTACATTCCGCGTATCCGTGGCTACTGTAACTGCACTTTTGGGTTCTTGTGCGACACTGCAGAACGAGTTCCCATGTTCTAGTCACGTTCGTGAACTGTCAAGAACATGGTACCGAATACAGCCTTTGGCAATGTTTTGAACTGATTACATGTTTAGAAATTCAGATTTCAGGTATAACAGATTTCTTCGAATCCTTTTCGCATTCTCTGCTGCAATCTTTCCGCCGCCTCCCCCGCTCTTTTTGTTGCTGCACCGTCGTCAAGGAGCTCCCCTTTGCCTATCTCGTACATATTTCTACAGCGTCTGCATTAATAAGCAATGAAAATGGGGAAAATTGGAATGGTCCTGATTTCCTTGCAAGGCATTCAGACATTGACAGATAGCTTATAATGATTTCTTCAATCCTTAATTTCAAAATGTCCTTAAGATGTTCCAAGGTCTTCTGTTATGCAAATTTTCTATTTTTCTTATCCTGAATTTGTTCTTATTCTTATGACATCGATTTGTCTTGACGAAAGAGATCCACCTAAACCTATTACAGTCAGAAAAATTATGATTGACTTTCAATTATCGGGCTATACTTGAAACGATAATAAAGCAGAGCTTAAATAGTAATTTGTGGAATGTTTTTCTCCTAATTAAACTTTTTTCTAGATGTAGGTATAAGTTTCTAAAATGAAGGGAAATATGTTGCAACAACTTGTAAGGCATGGAATGCGACATTTCTGACAACTCCTGGGGCATTTTGGAAGAACGATTTTGATGAAATACTCGTCATCTAGTGGTAGTACATCGGTTAGGTATATTTCTGAAAGTACTTCAGGAGACGGCGCCGAATAGAATCTTATTAACAAGGCTTTTTATATGGTAGCATTGCTAAAATGTATTAAGAAAAAATATTATTGGGAGCGCTTCCCATACAATTATCTTTGATGGTTTGCCATAGGTAGGTACATCCTGATTTACAAGCTGACTCAAGTGAAGTTGTTTCAAAGCCGCATGAAACCCCTAATGTTATCCGTACTTGCAACAAACAAGCCTTATACACTAGCAAATAGACACGTTGTTGGCCTTAGATATTCTCTGAAGGAATAGGTGAAATAGAGAGATTGTTTCGACTGTTAGTTTCTTGTCCAATGCCTTTTCAAGATAGTTAAATATCCCTTTACATGTGCAACTTGAAAGTATTTTAGAGATTTCGGGGCGTTGCCTCCAGAAACCGTTTCCCCGTGGACCAGAATGCCCTCAAGCCACCCAAGGCGGACCCTTCATTTCATCGAAGGAGTTAAGTTCTCTACTCCTAAATACTTATAAGTTTCCACACGTTTAATTTCAGAACCTTTGATAGTTTAAGGATTACAACCAGGAGTACTCTTATAAAAATCAATTACCATCTCCTTAGTTTTTGACACATTAAGTTCGAAAAAGTTACGGCCACAGTTCTCAAGAAATGAACTCAATAGATCTCCATACAAAGTAGGATTGTCCTCAGAGATTAGGCCTGTCATAACAGTGTCATCTGCAAACTAAAATAAAGGGCGAGATGTTTCAGTTGACGCGCAATCGCGATTGTAAAGAGTGAACAAGAAGGGAGCAAGAATGGTTTCTTGAGGGGCCTCTGTATTTGATGTAATCATTGTCACGAAACTGTCATAAAGAAACTTTAAACTGAAAAGCTGAAAAGCCCATCATAGCCTGCTTTGAATGTCTGTTTAAGCGCACCTGTTCGAAGTTTGAAATCGCTCACAACACCCTTACAAAACATTGATCTGCCTCTAGTTTAGTTGTCCGTTATCATATTTAAGGGACCGTAAGTGACCTTCGTTGCCTTTAAGAAGTTTGCTACCTTTATGAGTAGGAATACACATTATTAGCCCTTTTTATTTATATCTTTTTATAGGTTACATCGCTTTGCAATTGAACAGATAGACATGACACTCTGCACTACATGGAGACGGAGAACCGATTTTAATTAAAGGGAAATAGAAATTTTATTAAAACTTTTTCACAGTTATAGGAGTTCATTCATTTGTTCATTATGACAGATCACTTCTTCATCAATATTAACGTTTTGGAGTAGGCTCTTCATCAAAAATCTTGCACATTACGAAATTTAAATAATAGCTCTTAAATATTAAGATATGAAATGCAATTATAGCGGATCCGATGGGGGATAGGATGCATGCGTTCCCTTGAAATCTCAGAGAAAGTTTTAAAGTGTAAATTGGTTTGCTTATATCCCTTAAGAAAGAATTTCCAGTGTTGTTATGCAGATATGCACACATTGTTTCAAACAGCGAAGATTTTGAAATGAAAATTTAAGCACTACGCTTCCCAGATGGTATTTTCCTTATTTCGCTCTTCGAAGAGTAGGTCTGGATCCACCATTCTGCATAATACATGCAATCAATATCAGTGCTCAGATCACTTCCTAGAGATCTCTGAAATGAAAACTTCTATGTTATTGTTTGCCCTTACTGCTCAAAGTTGTCAAAAGTTGTCTACTTTTGCATCTGGATTTAAGCATTGTTTCCTTACAGCTTTAGCGCTTTGACCGGCTCTACCCCTAGATACGAGATCTTTATCATCCGTGGGTGAGAAATTCAATAAGTTTACTTCTAGGACCATAACACTTTACTTGGCAAAATGTGACTATTTAGCTGAAGGTACTTCTTAAAATGATTCTACTTTGTCACAACCTTGAAAGCCGCGAAATTAAAACAGGTTTCTCTTTCTACAATTTTCAGCTTTTTAAACTCTAACGAAATCATTATTAAAAGAGAATATATACAATGAAATCCTTGAGGTAAGGATTTTAAGCTAATGTATATCACGTCTCATTCCGTTTTAATGAATTAATCATAAAGTTGAATGTTGTCCATAGTAAATGGCACTCGTTGGCTTCCATGAAGGTAATTAAGAAGGGAATGCATTTGTTACACTTTATCCAATTGCATATCTGAAGCTCATAACTTACGTTTGTAAGAGAAAAAGGATAAGTAATCCAACTGACGTATTTGTAATCCAACTTCTCCTGCAGTATAAGAGCAGTATGGCAAATATCTATCAAGCTACCCTTACAACATTATCTTTGTTTGAAAAAGCAGTGTTTTACTATGTATTAATTTTTTGTTTGGAGTGCATTTTATCCTACGAGAAACTGAACGTGGCTTCTGTGGTAGACAATATTAATTCAACATCTTTTCACCGAGCTATTGCCACACATTCATTAACGTTTCATTGTTCAGGATTACCACAGGATTGGAGATATGGGAACAGTGTGTTAACTGTTCGGACATTTGTTATTGAGTCCCAATTACGAGAAACTATTACTGTATTTGATAATTTTTCTCTACAAATTTCTCCTGTTTCCCTCGTTCATGAAGGGTTATATCAGTGTGGTCGAAATAAAGTGAGAACATACGAATTAGGTGTTGATGGTAAGTCCAAGTTTAGCTTAGGAACATTTAAAAGAAATTGACTGTTTTTCAAATACAAAAGTGAAGTGAGCAACTAGGCCTATTTGCAGTATTAAAGTGTCCTGAAACACGAAAACTTGAGTGTAAAAAATTGTATTACGAAAGGTATAAGTTATCAAGAATCAAACTATTACACCATAACGAGATCATGGTTAAGCATAGAAGCAAATTTCGAGCAAAAAATACTTCCGGCAGACGAGTCGAAGAGAACTCGAGAACTTTCTCGGGTAATACAAATTTTTCAGGAACAAAAACTATTCAGTCTACAATATGAAAGTATTTGCTAGTTAAATTGAAAAATTTTTTTTTTTTAATTTAGCCTTTTTGTGATGGAAATCTATTTGTTATGTAGACAAACGTGTAATACACTTTTACTTCAGCTTTTCAACTAGGCCCCGTACAGTTTCAAATACGATGAAACTAACATTCCCGCAATTAGATAAGGATAGGTCTCAATAATGCAAAAAGAGAACTAAAATGCCTTTTGCTTTTTATAATTTTATAGGCGATTCAAATATCACAGGAAAACAACTGAACATAAGAAATACAGACTAGAACTTTGCTTCGAAACTTTGATTGTTCCCTAGCGCCTGAACCTAGTATTCCATTTATATTTATCATCATTTCCTGGATATGGTATGTCCATCATTTGGTTTCTGAAAGGGAAGTATTTTTTGGTCTATATCTGTATTTACTTCACATAGTGAGGAGTAGAAAATTCAAACTTTTTGTAAAGCGGTGTTGCTAATACCGTCTATGTTCATACATAATCTTTTTATTTCACACAGCGATATTTCAGCTTTTATAACCTCAGAATGTTTGCACATATGTTAAACTCTACCCCCTTTAGTCAATGAAAAGTAAGTCACTGCATATGGTAATAGGATCTTGGGAAGGAATAGAGAGCTAATTAATTGAACTCCTTCCTTTACTTTATTGACAAATTTTACAAATTTGCCGTTTAAGAGCACTTGTACGAAAAAACGTCTAAGGGTCAACATCAGACCCGGCTTAACTGAACTAATTTGGGTGTGGGATGAAGAAAAATCTTGATGAGTATATGAAACATTCAGTAAAATTTTAGCTGTCCTTGGCTTGCAAAGCACTAAAATAAATGAAGATTCATCAAAATATATACCCTATGGCAAAACTATTATTTCGAAAACTGAGTAGTACCTTTTCAAGTGTTCGTTACATGAAAGTATTTAGTTATCAAATGAAAGCATTCATGTAAAAGTATATTAAAAAATGGTGGACAAAAGATAAGGCCGACTTTTTGTACACGCTAAATTCCACTTTTGTTTGGAATGCACTGATATCTATATTATCAATTGCAGTTTACATCATGAACAAATGTTACACAACTACTTCTACTTTGAGTTACATGATCTAATATGATATGTTACCCAAACGGAAATTGCAAAATTTGCAATAACTAACTTCACTGCACTCAGAACAAGTCTAATCAGCCAAGAACAGAACCAGTATCTTACCAAACACTAGACTAGATTGGGTTTACTTAAAAGAATAATCAAGTTTGGTCATTTTTAATCAAATCTTGCCAAACAGTTTATCAAATTCTAGGTATGTGTCGGGCTGATCAAATGCGATTCACATTTCATTAATTAAACTGTTGGTATGGGATCAGCTCTAATTTAACGTCGGAGAGGCTAAGTCGATGGCATTAGTTAGCGATACAACTCAAACTGTAAAAATAAATGCAGCAATGCTAAAAAGCAAATTTTACTTACATCAAAATTTATTAGATTCGCGCACCATTTCAAGACCGTAGGAGAGGTATTTGATAGAATTAAAAAAAATTCTTAAATTCTTACCAATTATTTGTTTGACTTAAATTCTATTCTTACAAACATTTTGAGTAATGCACTACTTTTTTAGGCATACTAGTCTTGTTTCAATTTTACATCTAATTATAAAAGGTGTTAATTTTTTTAGAAAAGGTCTTATGAGTTTTAATCTTGAAACACAAAGCACATAAATAAAAAAAGATTTGATAAACAGCTGTTTACAGATACATTCCGGAGATACGAAAAGTAAGCCAATATATCTGTAAAGTTTCAAAATCCTGCTATTTACGACATAAAAGTGTGGGGAGGAATAGGACATTTTGCAACTTAATTCGGTCCTTGGCTAAAGATTGGTAAAGTTCAACCAAAATCCATCTGAATGAACAGTATTTGATACCACTTTTGTTAATTTTGAAAACAGTTCCGTTTTCTCTAATGGCTGACATTGCATAGGCCTACTGGTGTTCCCTTTGCCAAAACTATTCTTTTTGTAGTTACATGTACACAAAACTTAGACTAAGGTTAACCTGGATGTCTCTCATCGATGTTGATAGAAATTTGTGAGTATCGACATAGAAGATACTGAACAAGCCTTGAACAATAATAATTACTCGTCTCCCATGCAGATTTTTTTTCTCATTGGATACTGCGTCCTGCTATTGCTGAGCATATTATTAGGAACATTTTTTTTCTCAAATAGCAACTTATCAGCATTACAAAATACTGTCTGTAATGAGTTACCTGTACTTTCAAAGTGTTTTGCTGCAAATAAGTTATCTTTAAATGCATCTAAATCTAACTAAATGGCAATTCGTTTAACAGAAACTATACCTTTGACATGCGTGTTGATATATATATATAACAAGTTTTGTCGTCCTCAAAAAATTAAACTATACAAAATACGTATGCTAAGATCAGAAATCATTCTTTCATTTAATCCACATACGTCTTTTTTCACATAATACTTATTTCAACCAAAAAACCGAAAATTATTCAATTCAAACCGAAAGCATATGATCAGGTTTAACTTCATTAGTGTTTAGAACTCATAATATGCTGAAAAATTTTCATTATCTAATGAATTCTTCCTTCTAGCTGGAAGTAAGATAAGTGATGTCGACTGATGGGACACCTCTCTTTGAGAAATTTTATTTTCAGTAAGGTGACCTGGAATGTAAAATACTGCTGTGCTTGGCAACGATGAGTTAATATCCGGGAGCTAAGAGTTTGGTTTGGGCTGTTACGTACAGCCCTCTAAGTACGTTACTTGCAGCACCACAGTCGGTCGGGACATCATATAGCCTCCAAGAACGTTTTGGTCACAATGTTTCTCAAACTGGCAGAGGGCAGTTTTGGGGGGTTCCATGCCTTTAATACTCAGACTTTAGGAGAAAGGTAAATTTGAAAAAGTTTTTCAGTGAAGTTATTTTGTAGGGGGAAAGAGGGCTTACAGTTACTTTATAAGTTAATCCATTTAGCATGCAATTGAATGTAGCTGCTATTTTACAAAATCATGCTGTCCGGGGAACAATAGTTCCTAACCAGTCATGGGTGGATCCAGTCTCTGAACGTAGGGATTGATTCCTAAGGGCGAGTAACCTACATCAGAGTTCTTTGGAGACGATCCGGTTACCTCTCCGGAGAAAATCCAAAAGCACAGTCGGTAATTTGTGCTCTGCTGGAATATTAGATATCACCGATTGCATAAAATCGATTATTTTTACCTCGAAACGAAGATACATTTTACTCTCATATTTGAAACAATTACACAGCAATGTCACCACCTCATCTAATATTTAGTTACTTGCGGCCTAGTGGCTGGCCAAATTGAAATGTAGGTCACAAAAACCTTTTGTTGCATTTCAGTATACAATTGCAAGATGTGAGGAGATAAGAATATTTTGGGAAGTTGTTTGTGTCAAAGCACATTTTATTTTTAACAAAATACATGTATCATTTCTAGACTCATAACAACCCAGTCTTTGGCATTTGTTGTAATGAAGATGGAAGGTAGAAGAGCTGGCTAATTTAGCGTGACACATTCCTCGTGAGGTTGCCAAGTTGGAGAGAGAATAGAAAAAGTAAAAAGTTTTCTCGGATACCCGTCGTATGATGAGTTAAGCACTGCGTTAGTGCCATGGGTTGTGAAATAGATTGATTTCGCTTTATGCCAGTGTGGTAGGCGTTTCTGCGGTTACTGACGCATAGGCACACCCACTCCTCCTCCTCCCGGGAGACCGAGGCGGCACCTCGAGTGGTTAAGGCCTAACTTAAGATCAAGACGAAGACCGAGAAAGACTTACTATAAACCGTTATGAATTGCACTTTACAATGCAAAGGATTAAAGCATATGCCAGTTTGTGCAAAGTAGTCTGTAACTTGAAGAGAGAGGCACGAACGACGGACTTAGGTGATATAAATGTGCACATACAAATTGAGGGGGATTACTGAGGAATTATTCATTTGGTAAGGGCTATTTGGGAAATTGCATGATCAAATCTCCGATGTCAGGGTCACGAGCAGGAGGCCAAAAGCCTATCTTAGAAACTGTTGGAGATCAAGCGGTCAAAAGACTTCGCAACGATTCAGTGTGCTTTCCATAAATAAATGGGACAATTCGACGCTTGCTGTAAAGGGAATGAAGTGAAGTATGTTCCCTTACAAGCGGAATCCATACAGGCCAAAAATGAGCAAAGCTAATTGGCATAGCTGCTATGTTAATATCAATTAATAGTCTATAGAGTTGGTGTGCAAATGCAAATGAATTGAGACCTGAGCCTGTAGAAGAAAGGAATGTGTCCCCCAGCCCCCCTCCCCGAACGTTGACAATAATGCTTGGAAAGTGCCATTTCTTGCCATCCTAAAAGTATTTTTAGCCATTTTTAACTTTTTGAAATGTACCAACTCGTTTTGTCGCAACGATAAGACGCCACTTACGGATCTGTGTCATACCAGGACGGTCAGCGAGTTTTTTTTTTCGTAGGATAGCGAGGGGAATTCTATTCATACGGACCAATCAGCTTCTTGGAAAGAGGTCACACCCCTAATTCCAAAATAGCAGCTTTCCGACCCTTGTTTTGTAATTCTGACACCGGATTATGAAAGAATAGGCCAAATAACCCCCATCCATGTAACCCTAACCCTAACCCTAACCATGATTTTGAAACAAATTTAAAATTTTTTGAAAAATCGATTTTCCCGTCGGTATCCTATGAAAAAAAAAACTAGCGGACGGTCAACCTACTCTTGCCACAGGCGCTTTAAGAAGATAAACACTGCCCGCAAGCGATTCTTTCGTAGGATAGCGGAGAGGGGAAATTATGAATTATTCATTTTATCAGAGGCTTTGCTAATGATTTCTCATAACGTCTTCCTTCCTGGCTTCATAGTAAATCCCTTACAATGCTAGTAGATTACCTGTACAAGTACTGTGTGAATAGTGGCCCAAATATGGGGTTAAAACGTACTGAGTTGATCACAACTTGGGTGTCTCCAGTCTAATGACACTATATAACTATGAAACTCAACTGCATAGATTAAATATAATATCAAAAGACAACAACTTTTGCTAAACTCTCTGAGGGTTACTAAAGAGTCTTTCGAGCCGGGGAAAGTTGGGGATTAAATTAGCCCTAAACCATCCTTACGAAAATGTCCGATGTTTCCCAGAAGAAAATTTCACTACTGTTGATGGACTTGGACCAGAGGTAGGCTTTGATGTCTTTTGGTAGTAAGGAAAACCTGGGGGAAGAGTTTACTTTTCCGTTTGGGATTTTTCATTACAACGAAAGGCTTTTAATAAAGTCAGTGGCGTATGAGGGGCAACGGGCTATGCCCCCTTTCCATTGATAAATAAAGAAAAAGTAAAAAGGCGAAAAACAAGAGAAAAGGGAGAAAAATGGAAAAGAGACGCTGTAAATATATATATTTTCTATCACAAATTGGTCGCAGCTTATCAAAATATCCCGTAAATTCTCCTCAAACTATCTTTCAGTTCTGTTATTTCTTTAATATCACCCAAAAACGTATTTTTAAAGGTACAAAGACGTTTTCAGAGCACTTCGCGTAATTGCCTCGGTCTACTCTCCATGCCTGATGACCATTATTTGAACGATAATGCACGGAATTATTCTAGCAAAGGTTACTTTCCGAAAACAGGTACAAGTCTCTCCTCAGGCTTACATCCGTAAAGAGCCGATAATGTTGCAGTTTTATAGCCTACTATGAACATCATTGTTAAGCAAGATGTAGGTCCACATGATTTGAAGTATATTACTCATTACGCCTTTGAAGCTTATTCAAAGATCTTGAAGCGCATTTACAGGAAGTAGACATGATGAAACATGCCGATTAATCCTCTAACCCCTTTGTTACACTTCTATTCCTCTCTCGGTCATTCCTGTTCATTATCATGATTCTTGTTCAAATTTAGTAAAACTACATTTTTTATGAAATCCTGGGTTTGCTCTCTGCCGTAAGGTCGTTTGCATGTCAGTTTAAAACGTAATACTAACACTCCACTTTGGTACCATCATTGGAAGGTCGCAATATCGCAGCCAAAATAGTACTGGTCTAAATAACCGTAATTCCTTAACGAGTAGTCAGTTAAAATATATGCACAAATAGCATCATTTAGCATCTAAGCCACCTTGTATAAACATTTGAAAAGTTTCTCAAAAGTGTGGAGTTTGACCCCATCTGTTTAGACACAACACCTTTCTCTGGCACTCAACAAAAATAAGACTCAGTATGAGAATTCTTTAACATATGATAAGTTTCAAACTTTTAGTACAAAATCCTCAAGGAGGAGGGGTTATATTTCCCGTTAGACCCTTCCCGAGACGGCACCTTCGCACTAGGTGGTAAAAGGAGGATCCACCGAGGAAACAAGGTATCGTAGATCCTCATTTGCAACTATACACTGACTTTCTGGGTTTTCGTTCAGTGGCTATAACGATATCATCCTCTATGGTGCCCCCCCCCCCCCCCATCATCAAATCCTAGTGGCACCACTTTGGCTTTAAAAGAAACATTGTTGATTTGGTTACTGAATGGGACATAATTACAGCCATTTTAATGTTTGTTATTTTGGTTAAAATAGTCACCAAATTGCATATTTTGATGTGAAGTTTTCAAAAGACTCTTAACGTGGTTCATCTAATTATCTAAACGTTGGTGCATTCTAGCACGGTCAAAGACTCACAAGAACGTTTCAGGCTTTTAATTTTAACCTTTGCTAAGCCGAAAAGCTTCTCATAGTCAATCACCGTTCACCCAAAATCCGGAATAAGAGGTCACGGAATCCTCTCCCATGAGCATACATCCTGATGAACGCACTAGCACTGAACTCAAAAGTTGAGGTAAAGCTTTAAGCTTTTAGGCCAAAATTGATATTATATCATATTATATATATATATATATATATATATATATATATATATATATATATATATAATATATATATATATATATATATCAGGCCTCAATTGCTCAGTGGTCAGAGCATCCACCTTGTATGCGGGAGGTTGCTGGTTCGAATCCTGCTTGAGGCTATAGTCGGGTAGATATAGGGTTTGACCCTAAAAAAATTCCTACAAGTGAGTTTTATGCAGTTCGGTATTAGTTGAGGTGTCTAATGTACCCAGGAAAAAATCCACCAAAATCCACCCATGGAAAGGGCCGAAATTAAGTCAAATCCAAAATGGCGGCTTTTTAAACCCTTTTTTCCCTACTTAATGTAAAAAAGGTGTATGTAATGTGGGTTTTATTGGCAATTTTATGCGTTAAAATGTTTCTATGACTATCTCCGACTAAATGTTTCAAGTTCCCTTGCAAAAACACAATGATGACGTCACAATGACGTCGATAAAAACTTTCCATTGAAGGTTTGAATGCCTTCGTATAATTGTTTTTATTATAAAAACTGCAGAAAAGAGACGTGTAATTTGCGTACATTAAAGGGTTTATGTAAAATTGAATCATCCTTGTGAAATTTTTAGTGCTGAAGCTTAGAGTGTTCCTCAGAAAAGTATTGCGCAATACCATGTTCTCAGGAAGAAAGGTGCAAGCGCCATTTCGTCATATTTTGAAAGCTGATATCTTTTCACAGGAATTAGATCAATGGCTGAAAATTCGTATGTGGTATGATGTATAGCTATATAAAAAGAATTTGACGTCAAAGCGGCATTGCTTATCTCATTTTTGAAAACCTGGGCACTTGAAAATGTTATTTTTTACTTCTAAATGTAATTTTTTTAAATTTTATGAATTTGCAGGCCTTTTATTAGTTGTTAGATGGCCCTCATAATTTATATAACTGTAACATTATTCCAGGTCTATAAGCGAGAGAAAGCATAACCATTCAATGCCTTTAATTATTAAATGCTGAGGTCCAAAACTGGTTGCCATTAAAAAATTTCAGCAAAGGGACATGGAAAGGGCAAAAAACGACTAAAACTCCTGAACGTGACCTTTAGAGTTAACCTATTCCTTATGGAACCCAAGTATTCTAATTTTTAAAGTAAAAATGTTTGTAATTTTTTTTTCGGATTTGAAATCCTCTTATGACGTTTCGATACCAAACTTTTTGTTCAGATCTTAGTATTCTGGCAACTTGAAATGCAATATAAAAGAGTATAAGTTTCATGTTTTAACTGTTTTAGTCTAAATATTAACTTTTAATCCCTTAAAGTCCACTCGTAGTGTTATTAATTTTTTTAGGCCATAACTGTTTCTTAAATCTCATTTTCATGACTATTTGACTGATAATTTTTAGAGTCATTATTTAGACTTTTCATTCGATTAAAGTGACATTTTTATCAGCAAAATGTTCACTTAAAAATCACAATTAGGACTTGTCAAGGCACTTTCTACCATTTAAAGCTAAAACTTCCGCTTTACATTTCCAAACAAAAAGGTGAGTCAAACTAATAAAATAAAAATGGTAATTAAAAAGTCAAAATTATGTAACTGAAACTTACTATTTCATTTTAAAGTCAACATTATGAGGTCAGAAGTCCTTACAGTGGGAATAAAAGAGGCAAATACATGTGACCCTAATAGTCAAAACAATGAAATTAAAAGTCAAGACAATATGATTTAGGACAAAAGTTTGACTTTTTCAAGTCAAATTGATAACAGTAAGGGTGAGATTTTAGGTCACATTCTGTACTCCAAAAGTAAAAGTATGACATTATTGGTCAACTTTATGAGATTTTAGATTAAAATAATGACAATCAAGGTTACACATTGGAATTTGAAAATAAAATTGTAAGATAACTGTCAAGATATTGAGGTTGTAAGTCAAAATTGTGAACATTATAGGCAAAGGTATGACGCTAGAAGTTAAAAATGTTTAAAAAGGCATTACTTGACCCCCTAAAAATCCATTTTACGATAGTTTGATTTTTTTGTTCCCTTCCCATATACCTATGCTACCTATATTGATACCTATGTTGAACTCCAGCTACTTAATAATCGCTGAAAATGTTGTAAGGTGAGTGATCTTACAGCGCTATATAAACCTACAGTAGCAATAGGTGTCTATACTAATACGAAGGCCCTCTGACATTTGGTCAAGGGCCATGGAACAGATCGGAAATATAGAAAAACATATTTTAGGAGTGAAAAATTACAACTTCAAAGACCCGTATATTCACACTTGAGTAAATTATTGCAATTTTGACTCAAAATTCTGTTAATATAGTAGTAAATCTCTTCATATTTGAATTTTCAGTTATGTATCTTATTCCTGTAAAATGATATCATCCTGCAAAATTACTAAATACTTCGCAGACAGCTTTCATAATGAAAGTGAATGCGCCATACTTTTCTGAGGACTATAATCCTTCAAGGACCTGGGCTTGAAAAGTATGTCACTGCTATCATCCAGTTGTATAAACATTGTGGACCTGTGTTTGTATCAAAGACTGTGGCTGCAGTGTATTCATGTGTGATGCTGGCCTTGTACGTCCGGGCGTGTTATAGAATTTGGACCTCATTTGACAGTAAATGGCCTGATAATCATATTTTAGGGACCTGCAACTGATGTGCCCCCTTTTTATCCAATCTGATTCTACATGATAATAGCTCCAGTTCGATAGCAAACACTACAGCTTATACTTAAAATCTTATCTGTGAGTTATCTCGTGGTTAAAAATCCAAAATTGCCAAACTACGAAGCATCCAGCATATTCTGAAACTAGACATCTATATGTGTCATTTTCATTAAAACGTTTGCACTAGTTGGTACCCTACTTCACGTTTCTGATTTAACCTTGGCAAGTTTCACCGAAATAAATGAGCCATCGTTTGGTCACTTGCTTGCAGGGGCCCACCAAGGATGGGGGAGGGGTATGCTACTTACTGCCCCCCCCCCCCCGCATCCGTTCCTGCTTAAAGAAATACAGTTTACTGGAGCAATGTGCCAAAATACTTCCCCCATTTCTGCTTGCCGACCACGACCATTAAGTGTACAAACCCATTAAATGTGTTGATGACTATCCCTGACTAAAAGCAGCTTTACTTGGGTGTCACGTGACCAGATCACCAATAGGTGTCTGTCTACAATAAGCTGTAACGCCCAGACGTACACGTAATGTGTCCTGTCTCATAATGTGTAAGGTAGATTTAATCAGTTGTAAAATTTTGATCATATTTTTTTATCTGGATGATAATTGGATAGTATACAGTATAAAAATTGACATGTTTCACATTAATTGTACCAAAAGATAGATCTGTTCCTTTGTGATAAATAAAAGTAGAGGTATAATGTTTATTAACGTTTTTGATCTCCAGTTACCATCTAGACCAGCTAGTGAGATAGAAAAATTAAAATGCTCACAGTCTTGTGCAATATAAAATAACTTTCATTACTGAAAAGTGCTAAAATTGACTGAATATAGGTGTTTTAGCATAGTCATCAGTTTCTAATGGACTAGACAGTTCCCTAGATACATGATTTTAGCATGGGCCACTCCCCACCACACAATATCCATCCAGCCAACTTACCAAACCTGACAAACATCTCGACTGAGAAGTGAATCCTACCATGAATCCTTATATCCTCTAGATTTGGCTCCCACTTAAATAGGCTTTATAGGTCATTCCGTGTGTTAATTTTGGATTGTCCATGGAGGAAGCTGCTCTGGGGTTATATACACTGGGTGGCGGCCAGGTTCGTTCACGGGGCATTGGCTTGATGGGAAACTTTTCAAGGTTGGAATTTTCTGGGAAGGAGAGCAGTATGATGAGCGTTTGAGTCTGTCAAATTTCCAGTAATAAGTAGTAAATGCAGCAAAGGCTTGGTACCATGCATATTCATATTCATATTTTGAATATGAAAATATTCAAAACTGCACTCATGAGTTGGTACCCGTACCCATACTCATGAATTGTACCCGTACCGTACCCATGACCCTGTACCCGTACCCGTACCCGTACTCATGATTACTTTTTCCTCGGACCCGGACCCGTACCCGTACTCATGACTTGGTACCCGTACCCATACTCGTACTGATGACCTGGTACCGGTACCCATACCCGTAGTCATGACCTGGTACCCGTACCCGTACCCGTACTCATGGTCCCGTACTCACACTACAACACTGCTCTTTCCCACACTTTTGAAATCCTGGCAGCGGCGCTGTTAGTTGTGGCATACCACGTACATATTACTGTACTAAGTTCGTCCTCAAATGCTGCTAAATTCTTGTGTTAAAACAAATAAGTCGTAAGCAAAACCAAGTACTTTTTAGGTCCAGTTACCAAAACCAATTCCTATCATGCATTACCCGCTAAAAGTTTTATCCTACTTACCTTGCCACCTAAATGCCAAAACATAAGAAGACCAAGTTTACATATTTTCTGTAGGAAAGGCAATGGGCAACAGGTCAACTGTACTACTGCTTTAAAATTCAAATGTAACATTTTATCAATCGAACATGAGTGGAACAAATTTCCTGTGATCAGCAAACTTTGCAACTTGAATAGATCTGCGTATTAATATGTCCACCATGACATCAGCAATTTTGCAAATGATTCATTATAATCAATTTCCTTGAACACATTTTGATAGACTTTTGATATAATTGGAAAGGGCTCCAATGAATAAACCCTTAAGGACATAGAATTTGCCAAGGTTTCGTCAGCAGTGACACTAATTTATTCGGGACTCAAGAAGTTTATTTGGCTGTCAATGTGTTGCTCTCATGTCCAACCCTGCCAAAACTGATTGAAATCCTTGCTACATAAATTGGGAGGGTGGGGCTGGGTGGGTACATTTTGTCTCAAATCCACCCAACTAGGTACAAGGCTACTGTATCTCAGTAACGTACAGTGTGAAAGGAGCAAAGAGGGAATCCACCACTATAGCAATTGCACATATAGAGTATGCGTTGAGATGACACACTCAAATATTTCACTACTCTAAGAAAAATACCGTATAACTTCACCAGCTTAATTCAGGGCCGCTCGGGAGGGGGACTGAAGCCCCACATAATTTTCAGTTTGAAGATGTTTTCTCTGAAAATGTCCAAAATAGCAGCCTACCCTTAAAAAATGTCAAACTTCAGGAGTGAATTGTCCAACCACCAATCTTAGAAACTCTTGATGGCAGGTACTGCAATTGTAGAGCTTAACTATTCAATGTGACTGCATTGTGTAGGTTATACACTGCTAATTTGATTATAAAAGGGTGCGACCAAAGCGATGAGCAGCTTAACCTGTAGGCTAAAGAGTATCTTTTAATAAAGCTTTACTGCACTTAACATGACTGCTTTGCCCATTAATTGCACATGTGATAGCCTATTGTTAGAGCCTAGGGTAAACTCTACGGGGATAGGCTCATAACTTATACACCACAAACAGCAATGCTACCACTTGAACTGACTAGAGACTTATTTCAATGGAAAAGCACAGCTTCATGACAATCAATTGTGTGAAAATGGAAACATCCGAATATCCAACAATTAACAACCCTAAATCAGGTTACTAAGCAGTCACTGCCGTGTTGGATTGAACATTACATAGTTCTGGTTGTAACGTTCTTGAAAACAGACACGGCAAACAAGGGGTGGTAACAGATGGGAGCAGGGGGCATGGCCCCATCGGGGTAGGTTGACTTCGAGGACGTTTCCCCATTTTGTCAGGGAGCCTTTATAGGTACGATAAAATATGTAATCCCGAAGGCGTCCAGCCCCCCCCCGACAACTTACTTGAATTTCCTCTCATGTACAGCAGGTTGTACGATAGGCCCCCCCCCCCCCATTTTTTTTTCAGATTTTCATTCCTGAAACCCCAAACTTTCAAATTCTTTCAAAAGAAACCAAATATTTTGGGCTCGCTTCGGGAGCCAAAAATTTTGCTTTCAATATCCTCCCGGCAACCCATCGCCCTTTTCAAGTCTTTAGACCGCCTCTTCCGCCAAAGAGTTTAGGCCCCTCTAGAGCCAATCCTGGGGCCATGCACCCCTGGACAAACCTGTTGAAGGACCAAACCACAATTTGTTTCTATCTGCAGTGCGCTCTGCCACTTGCTAGCTTACTACATTGTAAAAATACTTAAGTAAAAATACTACCCCTGGAAACCTAAATGCAAGAAATCAAGAAGTCTTCTTTTTATTTTGCATGAATTCTAGTAGTAGGCACAGAACAGTCGTTTTGGGTAGTTTTGGGGACTTAAGTGGAAGATCATGGATGAATTATGAAAGCTTCAGGTCTACAGTAGTACTGTTGGTCAATTTAATTGTAAAAACATTTTGCCAAACAAAATTTGAGTACAGCAAAACTTCCTGGAATCAGCAAAAAGTGTTATTTTAGGTGCATTTACCGTTACAATGACGTAAAAACGGCCATTTTGGAAATGACCTATTTAAATAAAGATCTTGTGAACCGATTTTAGTGGATTTTTGATATGTTGTTTCCCACATCCAAATCTACCAAAAACTACTGAAATCTCACTTGTAGGAATTTTTTTGGGGTTAAGGTATATTTTGTCACAAATCTACCCGACTACTAGTTTTCCATTCACAAATAAATATCCTCTTTCAGAAAAAGGCAAGTGCCCATGACAGAGGAAAATGGCCTACGGACTTATTCATATAAAAGTCGCTACGTCACTCTACCTACTATACGTGTATGTATATATATATATATATATATATATATATATGTATATATATATTTATATATATGTATATATATATATTTATATATTTATATATATATATATATATATATATATATATATATATATATATATATATATATATATATATATATATATATATATATATATATATATAACATGCATATTCTAGGACTTTTAGCCCTCGCATCGCAATCAGTAACTAAGCCATTAGTGATTACGTCATGTGATCGACTGTTTAATCATTTAACATTGTTTGAAATTAACGTTACATTCTGGTTAATTTTAATAGCCACACTTTGTAAAACGTACGACTCGTAATTCAATATAGCGTCCCTTAAGAGTTTGTAGGCCTTTCGACCATTGTAACCAGGTAGGCTATAATGTTGTACAATTTTGCAAAAGGCTATACTGTTTTACTCCGTAGTAAATATTGCAGGAAGAGGGAACTTACCTTTTACTTACCTTTTATATTCTACACACTGCAAATAAAATTTTCAATGCTTCCAGGAGACAAAGGAATCAGAAGTTTAGGCTATCTATTACAGCAATGCAAAATATTAGCTTATAAGATTGAAGCATTCGAGAAGCCTGAAAAACATTAAAACCGTTGGTAATATAGCTGCAATGACAGAGCCTTCTTGTTACGTTCCCACTGCTGAATTGTGATGATCTCGATGACGACAATACACGGACCAAAGTTCAGGGCAGTTTTCTATTTGCTCAGTTACCAACCAGATTAAGCAATGTATTATGAGTTGACTTTTATTATATTTTTAATGATATTTTTTATGGTTATCCAAGAATCTATCAACCAGTTTTTTAATGTACTGTTAATCATCTTCATTTTTTTCTCAAAATCGCACATAACGTAGGTCAATTTAGAGCTTATCCGCCAGTGTGTTTTACAGTGCCCTCCTTCATATAATTACATCATCGGGGAACAAATATTAGTCTACCATCAAAATCAATAGACTGCACACTATAGCGTCTTGCTTACTATCGGTTAATTGCTAACTTTTGATGGCGTTTAAACTTTGGTTCGAAGTTTGTTGTCTGCACTGATTAATCTTGAGGTTAATGTTGACTGTGTTGGTTATTCCTGGCCAATGGAATATTTGTAAAAGGGGGCTTGCAGAGTTTTAAAGTTTTAACTTAGTACTGGATGTGCTGCATTTCGAAATTTTCCCTTATAAATTTAATTACAATACTTCAGCACGGTGCATTTTCCAAAAAGTGTAAGAGAATTAACATCATCCGCCCTAAAGGGGGGGGGGGGTGAATAAGCTTGGGGGAAGTAAAATATTTTCTTTGGGTCATTAAGGCAATGGTAACTGTATTTTGAGAGCTCGCAAAAAATTTTAGGGGGCACCCCACTGGCTCCCCCTTGACTACGGGGTTGGACTCACTAGGAATACAGTTACGTGCAACAGGGTAAACATCAATACCTTCCTTCGTTCATATTTTTTCCAAGCTCATTCGGCTAGTAGGTCGTATATTACTACAAATTATTTAGAGCACAAAGCACCTTTGCCGGTTTTTGTTTGCATTGTTCCTTACATCAATATGTCATTCGTATTACAACTTAGGAAAACGGTATCTTACAGCATATAAGCAATGTGACCAACTGGACAAATTTCTTCAATGGCTAATTTAGTCGAAATAATACAGAAAATGCGGGAAGGTTGTCACAGCCAGCTGTTAGACCCTACCAATCACGTGCCTGGTTTTAGTTGACTGCATTCCAACGATTCTTTTATTGCATGCTCCCACCTTTAATATCTGATTGTGTACGTATCATTATTTTTTTACATGTTCTTTCAAGAAAGTGAACGCATCCTGGGATATTTACAATTGAGCTCAATTTCGACGTCCTTCGTGTTAAAAAGATATTTTGTATGTATTATTAGGATTCATGACTCCCCCAAAATGAATGGGCAATTCCCTTCCAAATTATTAATATGTCTGCAGTAGTATGGTTTGTCTGCAACTGTGAATCCATTTTGAACAGTTTTGTTGGTATTGTCGTTTCCTACATAAAGTGGCGATCTCATACGAAAATGTCGGGTTGAATTTTCCCGTGTATTCCTGGTTTTTCTTTCGTGGGGCTTTTAATCAAATCCATTTGTATTTTCGTCCGTCGTAAGAGGCCCCGTCAAACAATCATGTTATGCTTGATACGCGATTGGAGTTAAGATAAAATTTTGAGAAAATCAAATTGCAATTGATGTTGTGCATAACCTGTAAATTGGGGGGGGGGGGGGGTGAATGTATAGATAAATAACATGGTTTATCATGGGACGGGACATCTAAATAAAGCGAGTGTGTGAACCGAAAAAGTGCAGTTTTAAGTCTCCCATCTGTGTAAATCACCATTTACTGACAAATATAATATCTTCTTAAACGACAGATTACCTACCAAACTCGACATATTGATTATTCATCCCCGCTTCGGGACTACCATGGTAACAAGGAGGAAAATTTGAATCAAGCGAGGTATTTGTAGCCTGTTGTCTCGTCTGAAAACCACGAGCCGTGATAGGTTAGTGGTTAAAGACGCTGCCCGGAAAGCAGTCGGTGGTGGGTTTAAACCCTCGGTGATAAGACAAGGTGCAAATAAGAAAGCATGGTAAATGTCGGAAACTTGGTTAAGATGGGCAGAGAGTAGGTGGTTGAGTGGAAACACCAGGTGCCTGACTGGTTTC
Organism: Holothuria leucospilota; assembly: GCA_029531755.1. Taxonomy (NCBI): domain Eukaryota; kingdom Metazoa; phylum Echinodermata; class Holothuroidea; order Aspidochirotida; family Holothuriidae; genus Holothuria; species Holothuria leucospilota. The sequence goes on along the minus strand of CM055961.1, from coordinate 103,653,912 downwards.
ATGAAAGAAGGTTGCTAAAAGTCTTGGAGTTAAAACCAACAGTTAGTGTTGACTCGTCATTGATGATTAAAGAAATGATAAAGGTTATGTATGTGTGAAACATTTGTATTTTTATATTTGAATTGACGGATAAAATTGCAAGAGTGGCTATAGGTGAGGTTTATAAGCGCAATGTCCAGGTAGGGGAAGGCTTCCCTCCCCTGTAAGAGAAAGTTAACATTTTCGTGGGGGGAGGGGGCTTCATGGGTTTGATAAAGCATGTTATAAGGATATGCCCGAATGTTACAGAGGCCCCAACGGTTTACATGATTTTGCTCTAAAGGAACACAGATTCTCAAATGAAACCCCTAAATATTTCAATATTCTAGAAAAAAAAACATTTTCTTTTCAAATTGTCCGCAACAGAAACACCAATTTTTAAGGTCTCTTTTAAAAAGAAAGATCCAGAATTTGTGTTGGTGGATGTTATACACGTGAGACGAACGTATTTTGCTTCGCTATTCTCCCAACCATCCCCTTGATGAGGCTTCAGGTTGCGCTTCCACCAAGCCAACCGAGTTTGGCCCCTCATCGGAAAAAGACTGGTGCTTACCCTGATCCAGTAACAACCTTAAGTGAGATTATTCGTATCAGCAATAAATACATGAGAATAATTACAAATGTACAGGAATGTTAAGAATCTCTGAACTTGACATAATTTCCGCTCAGAACGTGAATGGACACGGAACGACTACCACCAAAGTTGAGGGTTGAGACACCACAGAGCAGCCTATAGCCAATATTAGATACATTCATCCCAAATTGCGCATGTTCTACTGTAAAATAGTAGCACTGTTTTAAAGCAGAGCTGGATTGAGAAATTGAATGGGTCTGGAATAAGTTTCATCTTTGAACTCAGATAATTGCTTAAACCATGAATGTCACGAATCAGCTCGTAATATCATTCTAGATATGGGATAATGGACCCATGATGTAGAGGTCTGAGGGTCGAGAGGTTTGCCAGTTAAGTTGTTGTCCCTTGGGGACGTAGCTCCTCTGGGTAGCAGGACTCCTTCGGGAGTACGGTGATGGTTGGTTTCGCCTCTTGGCTCTTCGACAGAGAGTCGAGGGAACTTTTGAAAAAGTACCTTCTAGATATGGGAGGATCACATTACATCCATGTGCATTGCCTGTGTCCATCACATTTCATCACAGTTTCTGAGTGAATACTCGGAGAGGTGAATACAGGAGTTTTTAGCGGTGGATACAGAAAATTTATACCCCATGAGATCAAGTGGCGTTCTTCCTTGCTTTGCCAATTATTCATGTACATGGCATTTCTAAAATGATAAACTTGAATACCCCGCAATCTGTGAACTTCAACCTTATCGAACAGTACCCTCCCTTACATTTCTCACTTGAGGAGCGCCACTCTTAACTAAAAGGTGCTCTTTAAAACTAGCTCCATATTTTTCAAAATTAGAAATTCCCCTGACGTAGAACTGGCTACAACTGACCATGTGTGAGTTAACACTAGAGCAAAGTGGACTTTTGCGGCATCGATGGTAAGGCGATGTACACGTTATAACATCACATACACCAAACCAAACCACCAAATAATTAATGGAAATAATAGACCGTGCACTCTTGAGTGTAATTTGACAGAGTATTAGTAGAATTTTGCTACACCTAAAGAGGAAATATACGTCAAACAGTACATTTTGGCTGCCATTTTGAATTTTTGCGTATCAGCAAAAATTCTCAATAGTTATGAACTGGCACCCACCGGATTTGGAATCAGCGCCTAAAAAATTGACCAGAAACGGTTGCAAAACATTATTTATGTCAAAATGCAAGGTTATATGGCTTGTGGTCTGGACTATCATCGATGTATCTTTAGTATAAGATGGGTTGTTTGCCACTAAAGCTCGCGAATAGTTGCTCCTCAAAGGGTCCCAAAGTGAGTCAGGCTACAGATGGTCCCATCTTTGGCTACTCCCTTAAACCTGGCAGAAGGAAGGTACTTTTGACTGATAAGAAAGGTGACATTAGGTCATAAGAAAGGTGACATATTTTTCACCAAGATTTGGATTTCATTCGTGGGATTCTCCAAGAGGTCAATGTAAGCTGTTTCGGATGAAAGCTGTGTCTTAGCTTCTGCGTTGTAAAGGTCCCTGCTCCATACGACAATGACCTCTCCTTACCAGTAGACTTAATGACTAGATCCTTGTTTTTCTTTAGGGAAGCGATCACCTTTTGTTCGCCAAGGGAAATATTTCCAAGGAAGGGGGGGGGGGGGTTGGTGAAAGGAAATGTCCCAAAGCATTATTGGTTGACTCGATGACATTGTCCAGTATCTTGTTCTCCCCTGCTTTGGACGTCCAAAGAGACGTTTTGTTCTCGAAACATTGAAAGACTTTCTAGGAAGGAGTGTTGACCGTTTCATCGACATTGTCAAAATAAAACCGGAAATCGAGTCTTCTGCAAAATGCAGACACATCTCTACGGATTAAGAATTCATCAAAGAGGGGGTCTAATGGAAAGAAATTCAAACTCCTCGGTAGGACCGGCCGTTCTGGGGAGGTTAATTCTATGTCTGAAGGAATGGCAACAGTCAGTCGTCGGTTCTGGATATTTTGCCGCCTGGTAAACGGTATTCACCAGAAACATTGTGGGGTTTTCTTTTAAATTTTAAGCACTTTTCATTGCTTTTATTTACCTACATATTTCTTGAACTTTATACCAATCCTAAGATAGAGCATAGCCCTTATCAGAAAAGGAAAGGTTCACAGAAAATACCAGAGAGAAAAACTGAGCCGCACCGAGGGTTTGAACCTGCCATCCCCCGCTTTCCGGGCAGAGTGTGACCACTACACCAGTTATAGCTCGTGATTCACAGAAGTGACAACAAGGCTACAAATACCTTGCGTGATTCAATTTTCTCTTCTTGTTAATCCTGAAGCGGGAATGAACCAGAAAGCCAAAAGGCTTAGTGATTCCTTGCCGAAAGGGGGTGCTTTGTTACACTGAGGTTCATCCATCAAATTTATACTTCTCTTCTACATCATTTTTTATGATGTGGTCACAATTTGACCCCTGCTCACATCAGCTCATGTCACATGACCTTTAAACCGAAACTTGAATAACCACAAAAAAAAAAATGAAAAAAAAAAAATAAATAGATAAAACGTATGAGAAGGGATTTATCGGTGCTTCCTCCCTTGTAATGACATGTTTACAAAGTTTCAGTTTTTGACCTCTGGTGACCTCAAATGGCTTGTGACCTCCACAAAAAACAATAGGGTTTTTCCTCGCACCATAACACATCCACATACTTAGTATGAAATCTATCCAAGCTTCCTACCTTGAGATACTGTGTAAACAAGGTTTTCAGACTTTGACCCCTGGTGACCCCAAATGACCTTTGACCTCCACCAAAAACTATACGCTTCTTCCTTGCACCATAACGCATCCACATACTTAATATGAAATCAATCCAAGCTTCCTACCTTGCGATATGGTATAAAAAAGGTTTTCAGAGTTTGACCCCTGGTGACCCCAGACGACCTTTGACTTACACCAAAAATAACAGAAATTTTCCTCTCACCATACCACATCCACATACTTGGTATGAAATCTATCCAAGCTTTCTACCTTGAAATATCATGTAAACGAGGTTTCAGACTTTGACCCCCCGGTGACCCCAGATGACCTTTGACCTCCACCAAAAACAATAGGATTCTTCCTCTTACCATAACACATCTACATACCAAGCATGAAATCTATCCAAGCTTTCTAACTTGAGATATCGTGTAAACAAGGTTTTCAGATTTTGACCCCCGGTGACCCCAGATGACCTTTGACCTCCACCAAAAACAATAGGGTTATTTCTCTCACCACAACGCATCTACATACCAAGCATGAAATCTATCCAAGCTTCCTAACTTGAGATATCGTGTAAACAAGGTTTTCAGATTTTGACCCCCGGTGACCCCAGATGACCTTTGACCTCCACCAAAAATTATAGGGTTCTTCCTCTCACCACAACGCATCTACATACCAAGCATGACATCTATCCAAGCTTTCTAATTTGAGATATCGTGTAAACAAGGTTTTCAGATTTTGACCCCCGGTGACCCCAGATGACCTTTGACATCCACCAAAAATGAAAGGGTTTTTTCTCTCACCACAACGCATCTACATACCAAGCATGAAATCTATCCAAGCTTCCTAACTTGAGATATCGTGTAAACAAGGTTTTCAGATTTTGACCCCCGGTGACCCCAGATGACCTTTGACCTCCACCAAAAATTATAGGCTTCTTTCTCTTACCACAACGCATCTACATACCAAGCATGACATCTATCCAAGCTTTCTAACTTGAGATATCGTGTAAACAAGGTTTTCAGATTTTGACCCCCGGTGACCCCAGATGACCTTTGACATCCACCAAAAATAATAGGGTTTTTTCTCTCACCACAACGCATCTACATACCAAGCATGAAATGTATCCAACCTTTCTAACTTGAGATATCGTGTAAACAAGGTTTTCAATTTTTAACCCCAGTGACCCCAGATGACCTTTGACCTCCACCAAAAACAATAGGGTTCTTCCTCTTAATATGGGCCATCTATGTACCAAGTTTGAGAACCGTCCAACTTTCCCTTCTTGAGATATCGTGTAAACAAGCTAAGCCGTCACCTACGCACACACACACACACACACGACGTCACCATCGCATTGATTCCTTGCCTGCCTTCGGCAAGGAATCAATAATCAGTAGGTCCAGGTTGGTAGATCGAAGTTAGCATGTAGGTCGAAAGTGTAAATGGTAATACATTCGATCTTGAATTTTATACCAATCCTAAGATAGGGCATAGCCCTTATCAGAAAAGGAAAGGTTCACAGAAAATACCAGAGAGAAAAACTGAGCCGCACCGAGGGTTTGAACCCGCCTTCTTTCGCTCGCCGGGCAGAGTCTGTGACCGCTACACCAGTTATGGCTCTTGATTCACAGAAGTGACAACAAGGCTACAAATACCTCGCGTGATTCAATTTTCTCTCCTTGTTACCATGGTAATCCCGATTATTCATTCCCGCTTCGGGATTACTATGGTAACTTTGATCTACCAACCTCGACCTATATATATATATATATATATATATATATATATATATATATATATATATATATATATATATATATATATATATATATATATATATATATATATATATATATATATATATATATATATATATATATATATATATATATAAGTAGAACACACCACAAAGATGACAATGCGAGAGCACAGATACGGTAACAAAATAGCGCATATTTCGGACACTCTTGTGTCCTTCAGCGCAAAATGTGAAATGAAGGTTAATTTACAGATAACAGACACAGCAATGAGGTTAAACCCCTTGGCGAGGGTGATAAATCACAGAGGGGAAATCGCTTAAGATTCCCAGGTCCTTGTTAAGGCCACGGGTGTGTGTGGACGGTTTTATTACCCACTTGCTTTCAGATTTCAGTCTTTGAGTGACAGACGGGTAATTAGAACCGAGCAGAATACATCTTAAATTAGATGAGTGGTTAGTTTCACTACTGAAATGTTTTGATACAGGGTAGCTTATTGGCTTATCTTGCACAGTTTTCTTGTGGTTATTAAACCTCAGTCTAGATTTGGTGCCGGTCTGACCGACATAGTCGCTGAAATTTGTGTGACAAAGGCAACTATGTCGGTCAGACCGGCACCAAATTTAGGTGGATTCCTAAAAAGGGGAAACATATGGTACTAAAATTTCCAAGCTGTCTTATATTGCGAGGAACTTATTTTTCCAGCTGTATACCACCTGTTACGGCTTGTGGTCGCAAGTCAAACCAATAACAGCGAAAGATCACAGAAGAACGAGATTAAAATTCAACAACTTAATGATTATTTAAAATCTCCTTATCTTACTTAAATTTACAATAATTAATGAGACTTACTCACAATCCTTTACTTAATATTATTCTGGTCTGGTCCAAGGGCTGGTAGTGCATGCACGTCGACGATGGTACATGCAGTAGTAGACCTGCAGCGTGCTGTAGCGTAGGAACTGGTTCCACGAGCGAATGACAAGGCTAGGTAGGCGATGGATGATAACAGCCTCAATTCACACCGTAGAAACGGCGTAAGGCAATTTATCACAAGTGTTTAGTGTCAGTGGCTGGCTTCAGGTGATTCGGTCAGAGAATAACTTCTCATAGTATTATGATATCTCTCTTACAACAGTTGCTGAACTGCCTTTTATATGCTAGGCTTTTAATCGAGAAATCTCTGGAATTCAATAGAACTTTCAATGCACACAGTCGAGCAATTACGAGAACGTTCCTTAATAGAAACTTCTAGTGCAAACAGTCGAGCAATTACGAGAACGTTCCTTGCATGCACGGTAGTAAACAAACAATGCCAATATTTCTTAGAAGTGTCGCATTACGTAAACAGTTCCTTCGAGAAAATTCTAGAAAGGCTGCGTTGAAGTTAAATTCTCTGGAGCTTACCATTCGCTCGTCGATGGATTCAGTCTGGTGTTCCTGACGGGTCGTCTTGTAACACACCCCATTACCCCAAATTAGAATTTTACCTAACGTCTGTTCGAAACATTTAGATCCGAAATATTCGTTAATGTGCAACATATGTTCCCGATGATTCCATGTAAAATGATGAAGAGTTTTACCTAAGAATCATTTAAACGAATTGCGAACAGGGACCATCTAGGGATAACACAGAGACCCTCTGTGTTTTCTTCTAATGGTTTCTGTTTTGGTTGTCCAGTTTCAGGGGCGGATTCCAGAGTTTACATTCCATGGTAGCCTAAAGCTTGAAGCTACGAAGGTTGTGGGGGAATAAAAATGACTCTGTAAATGTTTAAGGTCATGCTCTGCTGTGTTGAATTTTAAGAACTCCTCAGTTCGTAACATCTAACATCTTTCCACTTGTTATATTAGTCAGATGCAGCCACGAGTTGTGAATTGTGGTTTTGAAAACTTTATGTATTTGTAGTGATAGAAAATCACTGCATCATGATAATTGTTCAGCAAGTTTTCCATATTTTCGAATGATGCATCACCAACAACGCGTGAAATGTTTAATGGTTTGGCGAAGTAAAGCTTCTTTGAGATTAACCTTGTGAGACTGAAAAGTAAAATAATGAAGAATTGAAAACAGTGATTATCTCTTTATGCCATGTTTATAGGCTTGTAAGCACTTGACTGTGTGCATTATAGCAGCAATGACTGTGGCGGCCATTTTTTATGATCCTTTTCCCATTGTTAAGTCAGTTTCATGTCAACCGTTGGCAAAATAATAAATGGGCAGTATTGTTTACATGTATTTTTTACATGCAAGTATGATTTGACTGAGGGCGTTCAGATGGTAACATAGCATAACAAAGAGATGCGTATCAGAACGTCAATTTTTGCCGCCATTTTAGATTTTCACGTTCTAATAAAGTGCTCAGAACAGTTATCAACTGGCACTAACCACATTTGGAATCAGCACAAAAAACTTCACTACAGTTGAAAAATACGATATATGTATAACGTTATGTGGCTTGTAGCCTGGACTGATCTTCTGATTTTTTTTAAAAGACATCTAAGTGCATAGCCTACGTGTTTGCCCGTTACGCAGGGGTCTCTGGGTGTTAACATGTTTTCCATTCAGGCTGATTTAAAGAAGCTACAGTTCTGCAGAGATGAAGAGTCACCTTTAAGGCCATAAATGACAACATTCGTTTAACTGAACATCACTTGTGTAAATTAACCCTCTAGAGCAAATTTTCTCAAAAACGAAAAGTGGATATTAAGGCATCAGCTTGGTAAGGCGATTGTCACGGTAGTGTTGAATATTATTAATAAGAGTGTTTGTTTGTAATTTCCCTTGCTAGTTACAAGGTCTTTGCGATGCTTTTGTATTGCAAATGTCAATCTTGAAGAGTTTTAATGCATTTGGAATTTTTTGAGAAGGTTTAAGCCGACGTGGCACGAAGTACTTCCTTATTAAAGCCACTGTTGAAGGATACGGTATTGTTTGTGTTGAAACCCTTTACTGTATTATGTAATCAAGAATATTTAACAGCATTGTATATCTAGTGAGAGTTCTCTGCCTTTCAATTAGGAGGGTTCCTGGTGCAGGTGATTCCCGTCAAGTAAACACGACTGAGCCAGTCCGGCCTCTAAGACAAATTAAACGTGATGCGATCGTAAGTAGAATTTTATTGAAAAGTTGGGTAAAAATAAAGAAAAGACCTTCCAATTTGTAGGGATATCTTTGGAATATTGAACTGAAACTGAAAAATTATCCGGTTTTTCTTTAATTTTAGATAGCTATGTAGTAAAGGGCCGTCAACCCTAAACTCACACCGTGTGTAGAACGAAAAAGGGAGACGCAGACCGTTGGAGTCCAAAGTTCTTAGAAGTCTCAAACAACCAAATTGTCAAAGAAAATTGAACGCTAATTTTGAATACAGAACAGAGGAAATAGAACGTTATTAATTTTGAACCTTAGCGAGCCAGAGAAAGCGAAAGCAAATTTAACCGTTCAAAGAGAAGTGCAGGTAGCTTGCTAATCGGAGAAGTTTACGAATTTTGAGGTGAATTAAAGGAAACCTGTTATTTTTTGATGTCGGCATTGTAATGTACTTTGCACCTATTAAATGAACGGAAGAGAGAGGAAAATAAACTACAGTAAAAGAAAGACAATAAATTAAAAAAAAAGAACAGAGCGAAGAGGAGGGGAAGGAAGTCCCTGTGTAAATATAATTGTGCAGCATTTAAGAAGTTTTTTTTTGTTTTTTTTTTTTGTTTTTTTTTTTTTTTTTTGTTTTTTTTTTTTTGCTTTTGAGTCATTTCTTGTTTGTTCAGAGTCTCAACGCAAGCCTCAACCCACTTTAGTTTTGAAGGAAACATGGGATTTACCCGTGACAGTGATGTACACGCTACAATGTCACTGAATAATTTGTGGGAAATATACTTTACACATATTCTGCACTTCCAAGTATGATTTGGCTGAGTATTTTCAGAATTTGCTTACACCTAGAGAGGAAATATCCATCAAACAGTACATTTTGGCGGCCATTTTAACCTTTGGCGTTTCAGCAAAAATGCTCAGTAGTTATGAACTGGCACCTACCGGATTTGAATCAGCACATAGAAATTGGCCAGAAACCGTTGAACAGCATTATATATGTCAAAATGGAAAGTTGAGCTAGACTTGTATGTAGCGTATCCTGGACTATGACATTGTCGGTGTTGCTTCAGGATTTCTTCATGAATTAGAAACTGTTTCTGAAACATTTTCCCCTTTTTTGAAATTCACCAACTGCATTTCCAACACTGCGGTAGTCTTCTTAGATACGGAGCTATCCCTTTGTAACAGCAAAATCAAATCAAATATGCGCTTTAAGCTCACTGATTGCCACAGTTACCTACTTTATACATCCAACCACCCTATAGGTCTTGCACCAACTCCATCCCCTATTCCCAACTTCTTAAAACAAGACGGATTTGCTCTAATGACACAGATTTCGTTAAGGCCTCTCAAGCGATAACGTCCTTCTTTAAAAAACGTCAATACCCACGAAAGTATTCTCGGAGGTCTTAGGCCGTCTTCAAGGAATAAACACAGCTACAACCATGGTCCCCAAAACGGTAAACGTGAAATCCTTTGCCAGAATACCTATGACATCTTACCATCCTTCCGTTCGTCCCATCGTTCAGTCCATTCATAGAAACGTAGAAATCCTCGGCCAAGATTCCTCTACCCGTAAGATCTTCCCTGAACCACCTATCACGGCATTCAGAAATGAGAAAAAAATGTTTCTAGTCACCTAGTTTTGGGTCGCTCATCCGCAACTGTTTAAGCCTGACCCTCTTAAGAACTATTCTTTGTAATCGTGTAAGATATAATACTACATGTCCAGTTGTTAGCAATGACAAGCATCTCTCTGTTGAGAGTCCCAACCACAACTTATCCAACATTAACAATCATTTTACTTGTATATCCACTAAAGTACTATGCATTTTAACTTCTAAGCGGTGTGCAATTTTTTTATATTGGTGAAACTCCCTGGTGAGACTAAACGACGCCTGGCTGACTGGGTAACTGAACACTTACGGCCCATCAAGAAAAACCATCCTGGTTATCCGCTAGCTATAGTCATTTCAAACCCACGTCAGTTTGCTCCAGACCAGTGGCGCCGCCAGGATTTGGTGATTGGGGGGGGGGGCATAACCGATGATGTCATAATGCCACCTCAGTTTCCCCCCAAGTCTGCTTAAATTGTACCATTTTGTGCGTCCCTGCGATTGTACACAGCAATGCGGAGTCCTTTTTGGCACTACATAAAGGTGCCGTCCTGGGGGAGGGGTCTAAGGGGAGGGGACACCGTGTCCCCTCCCCTTCCAGAAATTTTGGGAATTTAAAGTTGCTTAGATGCAAAATGGTGCTATCTTTGGAGTATTTTTGGAAGTGATCTTATATGATTGGAAAATATCCTTATTTAGTGAATTCTAATTTTTGATTAGGAGAAAGAAGAGAGTGTGCGTCCTTGCGATGGTATACAGCAGTGTGGAATCGTTTTTGTCACTTCATAAAGGTACCGTCCTGGGGAGGGGTCCAAGGGGAGGGGGTGAATTCTAATTTTTGGTTATGTGTAAGAGGAGAGTGTGTTGTCTTAGAGAAGGGTATGTTATCAACAAACCTCGCCAAGCCCCCTTTTTGGCTGGGCGTTAATGCCTTCTATTCGGGGAAAGTTTTTAAATAAAGACAAAATACGTAGGTGGAGTCCACGGAAACATTCTTGGACTATTTCGAAAATTTTCCTTTGTCTCATTGTGCATCATAAAAGGGTATCTAATACTGACAGACACCTGTATAGTGCCTCCTGGAAGCTCTGGATTAATTATATAAAATGGGGCACTGATATGATATTACCTGACATCCAAATGGTACTATAGAGTATGATGCCGAGCACGTTACAACAACGGTATTTTTACGAAGTTTGAAAGAAAATCCAGACGAACATCTTCCATCAATAGGGAATGAGAGAGTATAGGTGCAGGGAAGTGATATTAGGCCGATTAAGGACTAAAAGGCGCAATTCACAATATTTTTTTTCGTCGTAAGTGTATAAACAATCACCATCTATAGAGGTAGAGTCTGCGCGCGAAGCGCTGAGTAAAAAATTTTGAAAAATGTATAACGGCAAAAACGCACTTTCAACCTTCCACATTATGCTACTAATTAGACTGAAAGATCCCATAGGCCCCTACAGATGTTGGGGATGTACTTCTGTTTTTCGGAAAGGTGTTGTGATCAGAATAGTTGCATGCGTTATTACTTAATAATGGTAATGAGTTGGAGTGAAAACAATGATGAATGCGCGCGAAGCCCGCAGAAATTTTTCATTAACTAAGATAACCATGACAAAACCTGCATTCATTCTCTGCATCGAAACACTTTCAATTCCCCAACAAACCTATTTGCCAATCACAAAGCTAGTCCGAGTTTACCTGAGAATTCGTTAACAGCTTTCAGCTTCTGTTGCTGTGCTTCTGTGGGAGTTGCTACCGGAAATTATTGATAATTAGAACAATACTGAGGTAAGGTTTGAAGCGCGCGGAACGCGCGAAAATTTTGAAAGTTTGTGAAGGATTTGCGATAATTCTGATAGTTTGAGAACCATTTGTGATGGAAAATGGTTACAATAGATCCATCACTTGATTGAAAACACACCTCACCCTACCCCATACAGAAATCTATAGCTTAAACGCCTTTTGGGATCATTTTAAAATTTTCAAAAAAAAATTCTGAAATCGATTGGGGGCGCGTGCCCCCCATTCCCCCCTTCGTACCGGCGCCACTGCTCCAGACAGGACTTGATGGCCACGGCAGTGATATCATGCCGAGATTTCCACCGCGATCGCCGAATGGCAGAAAACTGGTTAATAATGAGGCTCGGAACCCTCGCCCCTAACGGACTTAATGTTTACTCTACTTTTGTACCTTATTTTCTTGTAAGATTTGGCCTGTCCATTCGAAAAGCTTCTACTTTTCTTTCCAAACGAGTGCTCGTTTTTGACATGACTGCCTTGCTTAATTTGTTTTGAATCCCTTCATGACAATTTCTAGTAATTTCACGCACTTGAGTGGTTACTGTTTTACATGCGGTTGCGTTATTTTGCTGCGCTGTTTAGCTGTGTACATACGCACTCTATGATCGCAGCCAACGTACTCTCGTCGGTCGAGTCGTGAAGACACGCTGTTGTTTGTTTCATTTGAATGGCGCTTTTGATCAATTGATATTGCCGCCTGATGAAAGGTATTCACTCGAAACGTTGGGAGTTTTCTTCCTTATTTTGAGACTTTTCATTACTTTTATTTACATATCCATCCATCCATCCATCCATCCATCCATCCATCCATCCATCCATCCATCCATCCATCCATCCATCCATCCATCCATCCATCCATCCATCCATCCATCCACCCACCCACCCACCCACCCACCCATCCATCCATCCATATATATATATATATATATATATATATATATATATATATATATATATATATATATATATATATATATATATATATATATATATATATAATATATATATATATATATATATATATATGGTCGAAATGCTGCGGAGCACTATAGTAGTACGTAAAGTTCTAAAAGTTTGCGGAAAATTCCACGACGTTTTAAGTATAGACTCTTCATCAGGTGGCAAAGAAATGCAACTGAACAACAATGAAGTAGAAATAGAGAAGAAACACATTGAAGAAAGGCACGGCAAACCGGTCGTGCAGAACGAACACGGTGTAAAAATGCGAATGGAGGCTCAGTAAAACTGGTAAAAAGTAATGAAAAGGGGAACAAGTTAAAAAAGGTCCATTCTTATGTTAAGACCGTGTGAAGAGAGGGTCCCGAGCTTCATGATAAGGCGGTTTTCGGCGGTCTGACGATCACGGTCAGAACCTCTGCACATTAAGGCTGCGGTAACGGCCAAGTCTTTAATTGAGCACGGTGATGGGGGTTGATATGTGTGGCTACCGGATAACCTTGAAGGTTCTGTTCGATGGACGTGAGGTGTTCAGTGACTCAGTCAGCCAGGCGACGTTTGGTCTCTCCCACATACTGGCAATTGCAACGTCCACAAACTAAAATGTAAACCACATTTGTGGAAGTGCAGGTAAATTTTTGGTTCACACTGAATCTGTTGCCGTTAGAACCCAAAATATTAATGAGTGTGTTCTTGCCAACCACTGGGCATGTGTTGCACCTACAACGACCACAGGGAAATGTACCTGTGGTGTTATGTACCTGTGGTGTTTTCAGTGTGCTGTTGTGGATAGGAAGCCCGAACTAAGTGCTTGGAAATGTTCTTTTCAGCTCTAAAGGCCGTACTGGAAAAGGTCACGGGTTGAAGGGTCTTGTCGAATGGTCTCTACATTCTTGTAAATTGCATGAATGATGGGACGTACCGATGGGTGATGGGAAATTATCAAAGGAATGCGTAGATTGGTAGACGTGCTAGACTTCTTACTCAAGGCCTCCGCTCTGTTGATTCCTTGGATTCTATGTAGATCATCAGTAAGGATTTTAGTGGGATACTGCCGCTTCTCAAAGAATGATAGTATATTTTTGGAAGCTGCTGAAAAATCAGAATCGTCTGAGCAAATCCTTCTTGCCCTTAAATATTGTGAGTATGGGATGGATTTGGTACAGGATTTGGGATGGTTGGATAGATACAAAAGGTAATTATGAGAATCGGTGGGTTTGAAATGTAGGTTTGACTTGATTTTACGGTCGCAAATTGATAATTGAAGGTCGAGGAAAACCACTGAAGTGTTAGAAACGCAATGTGTGAATTTCAAAAAATGGGAAGAAGGACCCTATAAATTGGATAAAAGATTCTAAATCTTGACGGGTCCCTGTTGCCACTCCCACAATATCGTCAATATACCTTTTGTAAAGGAAAGAGTGAGTACCGGTATAATGCACCAAGGTCTATACAGAATTCAGGTTGGGTGAGATACTTTTCCAAACAACTTCGAAAACTATGTCTCATTACTTAAATCTTGTATAAAACTTCGAGAAAGATAGTTGGGTTGGTAGTAGAAATTAGTATAGCTTAGAAAAGAGGCCTCAAAACTAACCTTAAGTTTCTTTAATTTCTTAAATTCACATCTTGTTCTTGACTCGTCTGGCTTTACTGTCCCTGATATGTTGGACGCAAAAGTCAGTCCCGAAACACTGGAGCTGGGGCTTTACTAATGAATAACGATTTAAGGAAGATCCTCTCAAATCCTGCACTTTGGTTTTCCAAATTATTACTCGACACTTATGTCTTCACCGAAACCTGCCTGTTCGTGGAGCTATTTGGTGGTCAGCCAATTTGGGCCACAATCCCATCATCACAAGTTAACACACGTTTAATTTGTACCGGGAAAACCAAATCCATGTGAAGTGTAATGTTCCCCCTTTTCATAGATGCCTTTTACTTACAAACAGGTAAGCCTAGCAACTTTTCATTCTCAAACTAGAACTCTATAAGGATACTGTTCCTTCCTACTCGTATTTCACTTAGTATAGAACCCAAAGGAGTGACGAATTCATCAGTATGTTCCCATGCACTAATCCTGTCAGCTTTTCCCAGAATAATTGGAAGGTCATTTTCTGGCTATGTTACAACTAGATCGTTTACACTACAATTAAATTAATACACATTTATCCTCCAAGCGCGTTGAATTGTCTCATTTAAGCCTCAATTAAGTCACAATACCTTCTTGTAACAAAACGGCTCCTAGGACCTACGTCAGAAGCATCAGTAATGTAAACACTTTATCTATATCAGGTAAGTGAAAAATTGGAGATGTCGCAATACGAGATCAGGGTTTGAAAAGCTCTTCTTTTTGCTATTGTTGTTGCTACGGAAGACACTAACGAGTAACGACGACAGTCCGTAGGACGGAAGCCACACAAATGTTCCACGTAGGCTACCAATACTCTTTTTAAATCTTTTTGTCTTTGTAACTAAAGGTCGGCCGTAAAAAAAATGATCCTTCAATTTGATAAAAGGGACAAAATGCGTTTGAAACGAGAACAAGATATAACTTTACAGCAGTAATTTGTAAATAGGCCGATATATTACGGTTTACATATTCTTTTATTTAAAAGTTTAACGGTCAGCATAAAGTAGTTGGGTCACGTTTTGTCAAGAAATGTGGTAATCCAGGAGATAAAACTCCCTTTTTGGTAAGTCATGGTAACTTTCTTCACCCAAACTTGCAAACATTTCAAATGGACCATTCATAACTATTGTAAATGTGGCATCGTTGGAATAAAAGCTATTTCTAGAGATAATTAATGAAACTGACTGCTGTTACAATTATAAGGGCTGTTTTGGGACACGATGATGCAATGAAATCACAATATTTCCCCCAAGGTAGTACAGTATCGTACAGTATCGTACAGCGGCGTAGCTACGGGGGGGGGGGCTGGGCTCCCAGATATTCGTCAGCCTCCCCCCAGATTTTTTGTGTCCTAATAAAATGTGTAGGAATTAAGAAAAAATAAATGTTTGAACGGAAATAAACTTTGAAGTATTTCCTTCAAAAATGATTAAATAAAATGTGTAAGAATTAAGAAAAAGTAAATGTGTGAAAAACACATTTTGCGCACGTATGAACTCAACTTTGAAATGCCTACTTTCACTAAATTAGGTATATAGTCTGCACTATCGTTTAATTCGCATATAATTCACTTGGACGATGAAAAGAACGTCCCGACGACAAATTCGGATGTGACTTTGTCAGGTTTAGACCCTTTCTGCCATTCGGATGGCTGGTTGATTTACTGAAAACATGGCAACCATACACTGAAGACCATTCTTACACGACCATTCCTATACGGTATCAAACACAAAATATGCCGCACGGTAAGGTACTGCGTTTAAATAATTCTTCTATCCTTAACAAGTATGTTGTGCCTCTCTCCTTGCCCATGACAAGTGCACTGTAGAACGATTGTTTTCGACAAGTCCTCTTTTTACTAGTTCGCACTGGCATCCGGGCGGATTTGTCAGTAAAATTGCCAACAAGGTCCGGATTTCATGTGTTTCCCACATGATCCCTACTTCTGAATTGCGGGTTCAATAGTTTGAAAGGTTTACTGGTGGTATTACAGGTCTGACCAAGTAATAAACCGATGACTTGAGTCTGTGAAAAAATACAGCACAATTTTGCATCTAGACACCATTGAAAACCGGAAAAATTTCCAAAGGGAAGGGGACACCCTTAGACCCCTACATTAGGACAGTGATATATGTCCTCCTTGCTAGAAAATAAATATGTTAACCCTAGGCTGGAGGCAAATGGTATGATCTAGGGGATATGTAACTGATCAGTGGACATGTAGCCTATGGATAGGGTGATGGACAAATGTATATACTCGAAGGTGAATATGGGAGAATTGCAGGCAGAATGAATGAAAAGGGATGCATAAAATTAAGTATGTTTCTTGTATTATCTCAGCTCATATGATATCCAAGGCCGTACACACCGGGGTGGGGAGGGCAAAATTACCCCCAGAAATTTTCAGTGCACCGTTTCCAACTTTGACAATGTACAGAGAAAACGCAGTAAAAATATAAGAAATAGCTGTGATCGTAATGATAGAATTTAAAAAATTTCAAATAGGCAGATCAATATTTTCATGTGCCTATATCTGTACACATCACCAATCATTTACAGCTCTATGAGGATGTATTTCTAGCCTACTTTTCTAAAATTCTCGCGCTGCGCGCGATTATGCATAGCTACAATGTTGCTGTTGTTGCTATAGGTACTGTAGCTTCAATCATCAATGGCCTAAAAACGTTTTAAAACCGTGCCAGTCTAGTCATAAAAACGTTTTATAACCAATAACACTGCCTTCCATCCCTTAAACTCTCCCCCACAACGGAATTCAATGGCTGAGGTCATGCTCCACGTCATATCCACCGCGCTCTCAAAAATGACTTTTGTCGCACTTAGTCACAACTACTTTTCGTTTTCCTTTTAAAGCTGAAATCCCTCAAATATTGCACCATTTGCTATCTATACGTCCT
This sequence comes from Holothuria leucospilota, assembly GCA_029531755.1. Lineage (NCBI taxonomy): Eukaryota > Metazoa > Echinodermata > Holothuroidea > Aspidochirotida > Holothuriidae > Holothuria > Holothuria leucospilota. The sequence continues at coordinate 103,636,765 of CM055961.1, read as the reverse complement.
CCTAAAATTACAAATTTTCTCCAAGGGGGAGGGAGACACCCGTTCCCTTTAGTCCTCTCCCCCAGGTCACAGATCAGTAATGCCCACTTTTTGCCCCCTAGCAAAAAAGGGTATGTGCGGCCTTGTGTATTACCATTTTCATGGATTGATTTTTTTCCCATTATTTGAGAAATGGCAGACATGAGATTCGAATTTCAAGGCTGGGTACACACAGCTTAAAACACGTGGGAAGTGCCGTTTCCGGCCATCTGGAGGGTTTGTAAAGCCAAAAATTTTCTTGCACGCTCCGCGCCAACGGATGGTGGCGCTCCGCTTAGATAGTCTTGACAAGCCTGACCCTCGGCGGTGCCGGCCCCCTATTTATTACCTAGGCCTCCCTAAAAAATTCATCCTAGCTACGCCCCTGGTATCGTACCTTTAATGACCCACTGCGTCCTATATAGCATGGTATGTTTGATGCCTGAAAGTAGGAATAAAAGAGCATACCATAATATTCAAACACACAACAGCGCAAAAAGCCACCGAGGGACAGTGAGGTGTCCCCTTGAAGGCATGGAGTCCACTGGCAGGGGCCCGCAGTACAGGGTCCAGGCCCGTAACCAAGGGGGCATTTGGGACAACCCTCCCCCCGCTCCTTGGCTTGCCCCTGCTCTGCGAGCATAGCCAGGCCCCTGTGCAATAACTTATACTTAGCGGCCCCTGTGGTTGGTTTGCCTCTCTGCTCTCTAAGTCTGATACGGGCCTGACAGGGCCTCTAGTGGGTTCCAAAAACGTCCCGATGTGGGACCAGAAGGAAAGCTCGAAACTCTGAGATAGGTTATTAACAGAATTGAGACCATTAGACTAAGTCGTCAACACTATATTTTCCAATCTTCGAAAAGTGGAATACTTTCTACAACTGCAAATCCTTTTTTGAAAAAAAAAAAGGATTTAAACGGCTTAATGCTTGTCACTGCGAAAATAAATACAAATGGTGGGGAGGGGGTAGATAATTACTATTTGATGCTACCCAGTTGCTGATCTGTTGTGATCTATTGTTTTCCTTGGGGCAAAAAAGTTTCATTACGTTTTCACAGAATTTGAGCGAAAGCTTCACATTTCATTTTACGACACCTAAATCTAAATAGGTACACTCCCCCTACTCATTCAATTTTATCACTGAATGAAAACAACGAAAACAAAAAAGAAGTAAAAGTGGGTAAACCTTGATTAAAATACCCCATAACTCCGTTTTCTATGACATTTCCACGAAAAGGACTTGAAAATTATTTTACTTTGAAGCACTTTTCCCTGCTTAGAATAATGCTTTCTTTTTTCGTGAATACTTACGAAACTGAAATCCTCGATGCAAAAGTTAAAGTTTATTCATACTGTATGCTTTGATCAAGAGTTCTTTTATACATAATTCCTAATGTAAAGAATTTTTGGACAAAGTAATACATTGCAAAGAGAACTAGCCTTTTGTTTTGATGTCATGTGTTTCTTAATCGTAGGCAACTTTTACAATTGTATTGAAACTTTGCCTTAAGCTTTTTTTCTTTTTTTTGCAAAAGCAAACTGTGTGTACACTTAATAACTGGAAAAGAGTATTCACTGCAAGAATGGTGATCTATGTGCTTCTGTGAGTACATTTGAGTGTTTAATTAAGGTAATGTATAAGGTCATGAACTCCGCCAACATTTCAAGTTTTTGCACAATAACACAAACTTAATGCACTTAATGCAATGTAAGATAAGAACAAGCTGATTCATTTTTGCTCCATGAATTAACAAAAAAAAAAAAAATGAATAAAAAAAATGGTTAGATTTGCATTCTAAAAGACCCCTTGATGGCTTTCCACAGTAATGACAGACCTAGTGCAACGACTGTTAATGTTAAAGTGGGGGCAGAGGAATTATTGCTTGGCTATTAACGGATTCGTTCGATCTACGTACTTCACTCTGCCCAGTGCCAGGCGATGCATCCAAATGCTAACCTATGACACCCCTCCGGAAAGAAAATTTTTGCCAAAATGCCTCCCAGATCGCTGAAAATGGCTCTTCCCAGGCCTTGTGAGTTGGATCTAATCATTTTCTATTTTGGACGGCCATGTTCTGGAAATTTTCTAGCAATATCATAAAAAAATCTTGATGTGATTTTCCAGCCCCTTGCCCCCCCCCCCCTCCGGACGCCCATGCCACTTTTTAAAGAACCTTTACGAGCATAGTTGGCACGTTTACTTGCAATATACTTGATTTAATAAATTTCAGATTAAATGTGGAGAAAATTTAGTCATTTAATGGATTAAAAACGTGGGAAAATGCCTCGAATACACCACAATCATATGGCGTACAAATTATTCCAGGCACTCTAAGTAAGCCTCGGATATCTCCCCTCCATTTATGGCTTGAGAAATCCTGACAGGGTGAGTCATTAAGAGTAAATATAACAAAGTTACACGAATCTCGGCATTAAGGGGCTTCATGTGTTCTTACTGCTTTCAGCCTTTCAGACAAACTCGCATAGGATTTGAAACTAAACATTTTGATTTTTCGTCATTCAGCGCACCTATGCTTCTGACTAAAGGAGGAGGTAGTTGGAGACATTTCTCCCAATTTCCACTTACCCCTGGATTAAAATGATACATATGAAGGAAAAACCCTTCACTACAATGTGAAAATCTCCTTTGCGACTCTTTATGTTTTACACTTATCGACTTCGGATCCAGCTCTCGAGTCAATGTACTACGATTCCGCCTATGTTTGAGCTTGTGCCATTTAGTATGTATTTCGGTAAAGAGGGTGGCGGATGCAGTTAATACGTCCGCGTTGCCATATCTACATACACAATGCTGACCAGCTTTTCCTGATATTCCTTCCGATTTAATTATCTCGGGTGGGTTCTTTGACGCCATCCTAGCTGTATCCCCCATCCCCCTCCTCTTCAATCACAAGTAATGCTGGCCTCATACACAAGGGCGTCAATCCGTATTCAAATGTGAGGGGGGGGACATACATGACTTAGCACAAACCAATGCCTTTGGTTCCGAAGAAGAGGTGTCTTCCTATAGGCCCTTTCCTCCTCCCCAGGAGAAAATTCCCACTGAAACCCATTGATTCCCATAGGAACTTCCAATGGGACCTAATGGGTTTGAATGGGGCATAACTGGATTCAATGGGACTCCATGAATTTAATGGGTAACCCATAAGATCCCATTGGGTGGTTCCAACTGGGAGCAATGGGTAATAATTGGGAGCAATGGGTTTCAATGGGACCCATTAGATTCAATGGGACATGTTGTGGGTCCCATTGAAATCAGTCGGGTCCTATTGAGATCAACAGGCTCCCATTGAGTCCTGGTTAGTCCCAATGGAATCCAGTGGGGGATAAATACTGCAGCCCCATTGAATCTAATAGAAATTAAATGAACCCCATTAGATGTTTAATTTAATAAAAAGCTGAAAATGCATGCAGCCTGTGTCATTTATTGGTTTGGGATTGGTAATGAAAAGGCCACTATTAATTGAATGCAATGGGGTGAACACTACAGGTCCATGCTGAATCCAGTAGGAAGTGAGAGGCCTATCGTCTGTTATGTGATTTCAGGTGTTAGAGAAGGTTTAATGACACACAAACACTGCAGTATCATACAATGGTTACATCAATCTCAGATAAAACAGGTCATGGTGTGTCCCCCTAGCTTCGGCCCCTTGCAGGGCTCGAGAATAGGAAATTTAGATGCTAAGAATGTCTTCACATGTCTTCAGTTCAAATACTTTGCAAAAAGGCCCTGGTATGGGCAGTTTTCACTAATGAAGGCTGGCTATAGAGACAGCTTCAAGGGGAAGGGATCCAAGGAGAGGGGGATCCAAGGAGAGGGGGAGGGGGTTTATGGGTTGGCTAGTTAGTTTGTTAGATGAGATTTAATGAAACACCAACACAACATGTTATATAGTGTCAACTAGATAAAAAGTAAAGTCTAAGTACGGTTTCAAATACGGTTCAAGCAGGGGCAGCAGGGGGTTAAAATTATTAGGGGGCACTTGCTAGGGTGAACACTTTGGGCCTCCGGCCAGGGGTAAAGGGGAAGTGGTGTAGCCAGGATTTCTCTCATGGGAGGGGAGCATGCAGTATATTGTGTGATGGCCTGCCTGGAGGAGGGTCTAAGGGGAGGGGTGGTCCCCTTCCCTTTGAAAATTTTTCAAAAATTATGTGTCCTTACATGCAATCTGGGCTACGTATGCCACGTTTTGAAGTAAAATTTGTGTTAAAAACTTTATGTATTTTTAGGTACTAAAAAAAAATCAGCATCAGTGATGGGGGACCATGGCCCAATGGGGCCCTACCTCGCCTTTGCAAATTTTTGAAAATTTTTTAAGTTAAACTTGTGTTAAAAAATTTACGTATTTTAGCTGCTAAAAAAATCGGCATCAGTGAGGGGGACCATAGCCCAAAGTCTCCCAAAATATGTCACTGGTACAAGGGACAACCATAGGTCCCCTGTTGGGGTACAGGGGCGAAGCCCTGTGAGCCAAGCGATTTGGTGCAGTCTAGAGGACACAGATCACATATCTCTAATTCCAGTTAGTGAAACAAAGCACATATATGTTCAAGAACAACAGTTAAAGCTTTTGTCTTTTAGTCCTACTTGTGGGCATTGCCTTGCCTAAGTTCTATTAAAGAACCTTTTGGCGTTCCATACTTACATCACAACAGAAACAGTTATGTCTCACTTTGAACTCTCCTGCAAGTAGCTCTCTGGAAAGACCAAATCTCAACTACTTACTCCGAGAACAACTATCAGAAACACTGGTGAGTAATATTTTGAGTTTTAGTCTTCTTTTAAACAGGCTAATAGCTTGCTAACACCTAAAAGAAGATGAAAATTTGTGCAATACTGGCGAAGTCTTAGTGCAGGAAAGAAGCCCTTAGCCTAACGATGAAGTGCATATCGTAGTTGCAGCCTAGTGTTAGCCATTCTGTACGTAGTAAATGAAGGATGGCTCAAGGATATACTTGTAGGCTAGTACTGTAGGCTTAAGCAGTTAGGCTAGGGTCAGTTTATTGAGAGAAGTAGTAGTAGTACAGTAGTAGCCTGGTGCACCATTGGATTGTGTCCTTGAGTGACAAGTGCTCATCGACAACTTTACACAGGCTCTTGGCCTACTGTTTCAATTTCCTTAATGAGGAGCTATTAAAGTCTGATTTCACTCAGGCCTTTGATTGGCTTTAGTTTAGGCATAGCCTAGGTGGGATCACAGGTGCCCCTTATGTTGTATAGTAGCATTTTCTATGAGCATTTGTGGCAGTTGACAGGGGTCGAAATTCCCACTGTTCCGCTGTTCCGAGAACAGTGCTTTTAGTGCCGGAACAGTAACTTTTCAAAAGCCACTGTTCCGTGGAACAGTGTTTTTTCACAAGAAGCACATTGTATATATACATATATATCCTAATCTCTGATAAAGTAATCACGCGTGAATATAAAAAATTCTCGTAAATTTTGGCTTTAGTATGAAACGCAATCTCATTCCAACCATGATCAATTGCAGTTGGTTAGACTTTCAAGTGTTATTTCCCTATGGTGTATGGTAAACCTCTACTGTGTAAACGCACACACTGTCAGATAGGCCTATACTACCAAACGCAGAAAAACTTTTCAGTATGTCATTATTGCCCTGTATGCGAAAGTCATCTTACCCCTTCTCTTGCTTGGTACGTTCCAAATGACAGGTACAGTAACTGTTCACTGATATTCACTCCTCATGAAAGGCTAATACTTGTGTTGAGGGATTTTTGTATTAACATTGCCCCCCAACTAAGCAACTAAGCACCGCAATTTGAAAACGACTAAAAGCAAGTCTGATGACATTTGGCAACCAAAGTGTGTTTTTTCTCGCTTAAAATGCGAGATCTTCCCAGTGACTTTATGTGTGAAATGATCGTTGAAGCAACATTGCGGCGAAGGACAAGACAAGAACAATTTTATGTAAAAAAAAGTAAAAAGCATCAGTATGTGCCCTCATATGTCGGAGAAATGTCTCATTTGCTTAGCTATACAAGGAAACAATGAGTCGTAATGCAAAGGGCTAATCAAACAAAAAATATTCCTTGCAGTGTAACCTTTTTGGGGGGATCACTGTAATCCCACTTGCTTTGCTTACTGTACGTTCTGCATCAAAGTTAAGCATATTTCATCCTAGGCGTTGTCGGTCTCAGGTCACTGTGAGCAAGATTAAATACTGGCAATAAATTTATGCTTAAAAAAGAACAAAACCTAAATCAGGGTATCCCATGGGCTAATTTCGCTGCAGGCGAAAATCCCATGTTATCGTCCATTTGCGCAGTTGTACGACTCACATGCAGTTTACATGTGTGCACGAACCCTACGTACGCCGAGGTACTGTTCTTTGGAACAGTGAAATCTGATCCGGAACAGTAGTTTTGGAAAGAGTGCTGTTCCGTGGAACAGCGGCAAAAAAATTAAATTTCGACCCCTGCAGTTGAACAGCTACAGTACAGTAGCTACAGTTCAACTCTCACAAATGCTTGTAGAAAATGCTAGCACTTCCACTTTTGAAAACTTTTTCAAATTTTATGAAATTTAATATTCAAAAATCATTCAAATATTAATGCTAATATGTATCTGCATGATTTGTAATAAAAGCGAATCATTATTTACAAATTTAGGAAGTAACCTTGAAAGTTAAGAGAACTTTAGACAATATTTCAGGAGTATTTAATTTTATTGTAGAAGTGCTGAATGTAACATCATCAGCAGTTACCATCCTCAAACTGTTACTCAATCGAAATTTCGTCCTTCAGACTACGCCGTGTGAAATTATTCAGAAAAAGAACTGCCTTGACGTACCTTATGACTTGAAGTCTCAATTCAGGCAAATTTGGCGAGAAAAGGGGGTTAATTATGCCAGAAACTTAAGTTGTTTGTTCGAGCTACTGTAGGAGATTTGTGACATACCTTTCCGTCTAGTATTAACCTTATCAGATAATCCTTTAAAAGAGGTGTCGGTAATAAGCAGTTTTTCAAATGTGGTTTTGTTGAGTTACAGTACTTGGCTTCCTAAAATGGCCAAAATTTGTGTTTTGAATATTACCGCCACACATTTGGCCAAGTTAAGGTATCGATATCTCTATACTGTAGGTATTGCACCTGCATTGATAGGTACAGAAGACAGAATGTGGTTTATAGCTATTTCCTGGGGTGCAGTTGTAAGAAATACTGCCCTAAAAATGCCACTTAATCTGCACAGAACTATGCCATATGAAGCATTTACAGAGATACATTTTCTCTGATCATCAGAGAAAATGTATTCTGATGGCGTCATGAAGTCTCTGAAAGGTTTTACTGTACACATACCTGTGTACTGTACTTCAGATGGAAAGTACTCACATAATACAAAAGGTTAGAAAATGGGCGGTAAACTTTCATCTATTAACAAAATTTCAGAGTTCTGGGTATTTCCATTTGTTATCTATCAGCTTGTAAAGTCACCCTACTGCACAAAATTACTCATCTCCTGGATCCAAAAGGTCAATGTGGATAAAGTTCAAAAAAGTGTGATAATTTTTCAGAAAGATATATATCTATCCCTTCACTAAAATTTTTAGAATATATGCTGTTTTCATAACAGACTGTTCACACAAATGTTTTCGGAATTTTTTGAGTCAGTCGAGCAACAGTCTCTGAGGATTTGACACGAAATGACCCATTTACAATTACAGTAACAACAGAACCAGCATGCAGGAACCCAGTACTGTAAATGCTTGGTTACCTAGCTCTAAGGTGGACTAGTCCAACATCAGTTCACCAGTCATTTGATAACAAAGATTTCTGGTGTCATGAATCTCATGACAGGAATTTTGGCTCCCCTTTATGTAATTTTGGCACGTGATTCTAACTTTGCCTGTGTTAATTGTACTGTAATACTGTAAATCACTGGTTAAAGGGGCTCACTGAGTTGATATTGATTATTCGGTGACAAGTTTGAAGGGAATTTGTATTGCATGACAATGCTTCTAATTAGCCTCATTACTCATGTTTCATATCCTATAGTGACCAAAAATGTGAAAAATTGTAGTTTTTATGGATTTTAGAGCTTAAGTTCACTAAGCTTGTTCAAGCCTATGATAGACCAGCCTCTTTTGAATAAACAACACTTACAGTATAAACAATTGTGACCTTCAATCACAGCAGCTGTTGGTTATACAGTAGGAGTTGCAAGCCTGTCAATGCAGCTGGGATAAGCCTCGCTCATTGGTTGTCTTTGAACAGGGGTTGCATGTGATTAATACCTAACTGTAAAAAATGTTTGGTCACGAATTAGTAAGAAATGATTTTAATCATTAATTACCCTATCATTACCATTTCAGCTGTGTGTCAGATGTGCAGAATCTCTTAGTTTGACCATTTACTATCAAGATGAGTAAAACTCAACAGGTGTGATAAAAAATCATGAATTACATGAACCAACTCAGTGTGCCCCTTTAAGTGTAGGTTACTGTAATTATGGATATGAATTACATTTAAACACAAGAAAAGAAAACAAAGTATGTTTAAGGTATATGCCATTAATGCTAGTGGTCAATATACATGTATGTTGTAAATTATTTAGCCCCCTTCCTCTTTGTTTATTTTTCTAGCAGATGTAACCCAAATTGAATTGCTGCATGCTCTCAATGAAACACTGTCACATGCAATGCCTTTGATTTATACTGTATTTTGATGTTTAGATTTTAGACCCCAGCTCTCTTTCTAATATGTATGCTACCAATGTCAGTGACATTGAAGCAGTTTGATTTACTGTACAGTTATTTTGAAGATTTATCATTTTCTTCATTACAGGAGGTGAATCATATTGTGGCTAAGCTGCATGATCTGTACTGTGTTTACTGTAGGCTTACAGCTCAAGCTTGGAGGTGGAGAAAGATCACTGATATGGGTACAGCAGACATCATGTACCGTAAAGTTAGTTAGTTAGATGAGGTTTAACGTCCCAGTTTCCAACCAATTGATTCAAGTCGAGACGACCACGGCCTTTTATCCAGTTGTGGCTCACTGGCTTGTTTTTCCTACTCCATTGCTTATGCCGAGCACCAAGCACAAAGGCAGTACCGTAAAGAATGCAGACATACATGGAGATACTACAACGCCAGTGTCATAATCATACTGTAGGAGCACTGAATTGAACATCCTGCACATGATGATTAATAGGTTCTGAAATTCCACATTTTGTACTGAACATTAAGAAGCATGACTGCAGATGCGCAAGTAATTGTTAGACTTTTCAACTGTAAGATACTGCCGTGCCCTCACCTGAACTTTTATTGTGTTGAAACATGTTCTCATAACCACCCCTTGTGCTGAGAGAGGGGACTGTGAATCCCTTTAGAATGTTTTGAAAATAATTGACCTCGAGGAAGGAGCTGTACAGTAAGTCAATGGAACACTGGCATGGAATAGCAATGCATACAGTCTTTAAAAGTGTTAAAGTCATGATATACAGGCAGTGTTTCTTCTGGACCTTACTGTAATATTAATTTAAAACTGTGAACTTCAAATGACATATTTCAGAGGAAAATGTTGCTGCAGAAGGAACATTCAGTACCTTTATAAGGTCATCAGTATGACAGCACCATGCATGACACAGTTTGGCTTTTCTGAAACAAAACCCAACGCACTGTGCCAGTTGACAAAGGGATTGTTTACCAAACTCTTGCCTTGGATTAACCCTCGCACTTTCCAAATATGCTGTATTTTTTATGTTGGAAGTATTGTTTTGGACTGTACTTTGCATTGAGTGCATGAACTGTGTAACTAAATTTTCAACCTGTGAAGTTTCAGTATGTCTGTACATTCCTAACTGTTAAGCTTGTTTGTCATTATCATTAGTTACAGGAAAAGAAAGGTGTCACCAAAAGTACTGTACTGTGATCATCTTTTTCAGACTGACTGCTACGAGGCATGGAAAATATGGCTGTACAAGAGAAAGAATGAATGAAGGATAAAAATGAATGTCATATAGCCTAGTTGAAAAGTTTTGGTATTTAAAGTTTACAAGTTTCATTGCACTGGATCTGCTGCACTCAGTAAACATGTATGTGTCTTCATGCCTTAGTACTTTATGTACTGTGCTTAAACATTCTTGTGTACATTTCCAGTTTTTTAAAAGATGTTCACCCTGTTAGAAACTGTCTGTAGCTCACTCCATAATTAAAAAAAATACTTAAAATGAGACTCAGGGAGGCTTTGCCAAATATGACAGTGAGAGGGGTAAGACATTTTCTTATTTATTCTGATTCTCATTTACATATTGCCAGTTTTTGAATGGGGTCATATAGATACTGTACCAGTGAAACATTTTCCAAATTTATTATGCACATTTGTGTGCCTAATATTGTTGCCATCAAGATTTTTTTGTTTCAAGTAACTTTGACTTGTTGAATAGTATGCTACAGTATCACTGCTGTTCTTGTCTCATGTTATTGCCTCCCAGGCTTTGTATTCATTCATGTAGTTTGATAATAAAAAGCATTTAAATTTAATTTACACTGTACATAATTTGTAAAGAAGTATTTGATTTAGTTGGAGCTGGTTAGTGACCAAAAGTTTGGAAGTGACAGGTCCACAGAGCCAGTGGACAGGACCCAATGGGTACCTCTTGGTACCCATTAGAAGGAACCCACCATTGACCCGTTAGACCATTGAAAGACACCAATAAGACCTGCTACAAGGGACCTATTGAACCCATTGGAAGAAACCCATTAGGAACCATTGGGTCCTATTGGACCAATTTAAAAGGACAACCTGTTGGACCCATTAGAAGAGACCCATTAGGACCCATTGGGTCCTGTTGGAGGTGACCCATTGGGTCCTATTGGACCAGTTAAAAAGAACGACCTGTTGGACCCATTGGAAGAGACCCATTGGGTCCTGTTGGATGACCCATTGGGTCCTATTGGACCAATTAGAAAGGACGACCTGTTGGACCCATTGGAAGAGACCCATTAGGGCCCATTGGGTCCTGTTGGAGGTGACCCATTGAGTCCTATTGGACTATTTGGAAGGGACCCATTTGGTCCCATTGGAGAGACCCGCTGGGACCCATTGGCCACCCATTGGATGGAACCCATTAAGACCCATTGCATGAGTATCTCCCATTAAACCCATTGAACCCCAATTGCATCCCATTAGAACCCATTAGGTCCTATTAACACTGTTCCAAAATCCAAGTTGAAACCCATTGAATGGGATTTAATAGGATCCAATGGGATCCCATTGAATGGGACCTAATGGGTTTTAATGGGAATTTTCTCCTGGGTCCTCCTCCCCCCCCCCCCCCCTTATGATGACTGACGCCCTATTCTAATAAGAATTATCATTTCAAAGTTAACATGATCATCATAGATGTTCTACCAGGTGAAATACACGGAGTCCTTCCTTTGTCACTACATGAATGTGTCGTCCTGGGGGAGGGGTCTTCCCCCTCCCCTTTGAGAAATTTTTGTTAATTTAAGGCTGCTTAGGTGTAAAACGATGCTATCGTTGGAATATTTTTGGATCTCATCGTATATGGCTGGAAAATGTCCATAATTTAGTGAATTCTAATTTTTCCGACTGACTGGATGTTTTACTAACTGCAGTGACGGTGCGTGAATTGCACCTTTTTATGCACCCTGCTTTTATATACAGTTTGGGGAACCTTCCTTTGTCTCTGTGTAAAGGTGTCATCCTGGGGGAGGGATCTAAGAGGAGGGGGATCCCCCTCCCCTTTAAGAAATTTTTGTTAATTTAAGGTTGCTTAGATGCAAAATGGTGCTGTCTCTGGGATATTTTTGGAGCTGATCGTAGCATAGCAAAGGTGTGAAGGACTAGCAAGGGCGTTTTCAGAATGCTTTTTAGTCGTAAGTGTATTAACAATCACCATCTATACCGATAATGGCTTCGGCGAAGCGCTCAGTAAAAAATTTTGAAAAATGTTTAACGGCAATAACGTACTCTCAACTTTTTACATCATGCTACAAATTAGACTGAATGCAGTGGCGTACCCAGGATTTCTCTCAAGGGGGGGGGGGGATGCAGTATGTTGTGTGACCGTCGGCCTGGGGGAGGGATCTAAGGGGAGTCCCCCTCCCCTTTGAAATTTTTTGAAAAATTAGGTGTCCTTAAATGCAATCTGGTGCCACATATGTTACCTTTTGAAGTAAAGTTTGTGTTAAAAAATTTACGTTTTTTAGAAACTAAAAAATAGGCATCAAAGAGGGGGCCATGGCCCAATCGGATGTCCCCCTCCCTTTGAAATTTTTTTCAAAATTTGGGTGTCCTTACATGCAATCTGGTGCCGAATATGCTACCTTTTGAAGTAAAATTTGTGTTAAAAAATTTACATATTTTTAGGAACTAAAAAATAGGCATCAATGAGGGGGCATGGCCCAATGGCCCAGATAGCACACTTTGTTGGACCAACATTGGCAAATGGTCGGCAAATGTTGGCAAGCATTGGCAATAAGTTGTGTTGGCACATAAATGTTGGACCAACGCAAGACCAACCTATAGTCAACAACTGTTGTGCACTCTAACATTTTTCCAACGTTGGGCCAAAATTTACCAAACAATTGTTGGGTTTCATTCATTAAACCAATGTTAGGCCAACATTATCCATCCAACAGTAGGGCTTTCTTCGGTCAAACAACATTGGGCCAACATATACCAACCAACTGTTGGGTCACATATATTGAACCAACGTTGGGCGAACATTAGTCAGCCCAACTGTTAGGCCTTATTCGTTTAACCAACGTTTTGGACCAACGTGTGTACCAACCAAATGTTGGGCCTTATTCGTTAAACCAATGTGGGGCCAACATGTACCAACCAGCTGTTGGGCCACATTCCTTTAACCAACGATGGGCGAACATTGCCCAGCCAACTGTTAGGCCTTATTCGTTTAACCAACATTGGACCAACATGTACCAACCAAATGTTGGGCCCTACTTGTTAAACCAACATGGGGCCAACATGTACCAACCAAAGGATGGGCTACATTCATTCAACCAACGTTGGGCACACATTGCCCCGCCGACTGATAGGCCTTATTTAGACATTATGTAAGAAACCAACGCTGAGCCAGTTTAAAGTTACCAACTGTTGGGAATCATATATTGAACCAACGTTGGACCAACACTTAAAATTTTTTTGAAGTTTCTAAAGCCGTTACTATATACAATATTAAAACAGTATCAGAGAATTTATTTATAGGCCTGTCAAAGCAGTAAATAGAGGTTCAAAATTCTCAGCGGCACTTATCTGTGATATTATCATGTTAAAATATAAAAGATACAATAGTGTACGTGACAATTTGAAAGAGTTTAATTATACGTCATCCCTCGACTGATGTGCTGAATCTGGAGAAACGCTAAAAGTCGGTCTACAACCTATGGTTGGCCCAACCCGAACACTAGATTTCGGTGATGGATTGCTAAAGGCCACATTAGTTTCGGTTGGCCAATGGTAAGCGCCGCAACATTGGCCCAACAATGTACCACCGAAAAATACTGCTCTCCCAGATAGCACAATACTTGGACCAACGTTGGAAAATTGTTGGTAAATGTTGGCAAGCGTTGGTAATGTGTTGTGTTGGCAAAAGAGTGTTGGTCCAACTTAAGACCAACATTTTTTGCCGCCCGTACGACATTACAATGTTGCACTAACGTTGGACCAACGTTTAGCACCCAACTGTTGGATTTGATTTTACTTATCAAAACGTTGGGCTACGTAAGACGGCCATACAGTTGGCTTTCATTCCTTTAACTGACGTTGGACCAACAAAAGTCAGCAACAGTTGGGCGTAATTCATTTCATCAACGTTGAGCCAACGTTAAGCACCCAACTATTGGATTTTATTTACTTATAAACGTTGGGCTAACGTAAGACGGCCAACATTTGGCGTTTATTCTTCAATTGACGTTGGTGGTCCAACAAAAGTCAGCCAACAGTTGGGCGTAATTCATTTCATCAACGTTGAGCCAACGTTAAGCACCCAACTGTTGGATTTTATTTTACTTATCAAACGTTGGCTAACGTAAGGACGGCAAACAGTTGGCGTTTATTTCCTTTAACTGACGTTTGGTCCAACCAAAGTCAGCCAACAGTTGGACGTAATTTCATTTCATCAACGTTGGACCAACGTTAAGCACCCAACTGTTGGAATTTTACGTACTGTACCAACTTTGGGCTAACAGTAGACGGCCAACAGCTGGCTTTCATTCCTTTGACTGACGTTGGATCAGCAAATGTCAGCCAACGTTGGGTGTAATTCGTTTCTTCAGCGTTGGCCCAAACTTGGATTTTATTTACTGCGCCAACGTTGGGCTAACAGTAGGCCTATAGACAAACTTCAAGTAAGCTGCTTTACCTTAAACCGTCTTTAAAACAACTTCCATGAAATTAACCGTTGGTCCATATATGTCTTCAGCCAATATTGAGCCAGCTCATATTTAGCCAACCGTCGGTAATTATGTAATTAACCAATATTTACCCAGTTTTAATTAAGTAACAAACTGTTGGGCATCACTATTGAACGCAACATTGGACTAAATCCTAAAAACTACTGAATTTCTATAGGCCGTTTCCCAATAATACCGTAATAAAAACATTCACTATAAGAGACTTCATAGAACTGTCAAAGCAGTAAATAGGTGTTCAAAATTTCTTCATTGGCGCTTACCTTAATATAATGTTAAATGTAAACAGCAACAGCGTATATGTGAATTGAAAGAGTTAAACTAAAAAGTCACACCTCAACAGATGTGCTGAATCTGAAGGCTACTTAAAATTCGGCCTACAACCCATGGTTGGCCCAACCCCGAACACTGGATTCCAGTGATGGGCTGTTTAACGCTGACATTAGTTTCGGTTAGGAACCGGTAGTGCCCAACTTTGGCCCCAACCATAGTCCACTTAAATAATATTTACCCGATCATTTTGGTATCAAGCCAACCTCACAATTCCTTAATAGCAGCTGTTTCTAAATTTTACATTCACAGTGAATATTTTGCAAAATGTTTACTTTTCTAGTAGAAAGTTCTGCCAAGACAATTTGAGGAAAATGTTTAAATGCTAAAGAATTATGTTGGAGCACCAGGTTTATACACCTTTCATCTGAATGGAACATTCTGAATTTTTAATAGCAAATTTTTGTTTTTCCCTTAAAACAGGTCTGATTGAAATAAATTGTGACTGGTAATGGTGAATTATTGCAGAAAATCATGCTTCTCAGTTGTACAATGCAACTAAAAGAAGGAGAAATTGGAATATCATAAAAAAATTGTGTTATTAGGGTTAATAATAACAAAGACGTCTCACTGAAAATATATAACAGCCAAACGAACATTCACATGATTTATATTCAAATCCTACTGCTTTTAAAAGTGGCTACCTGGCACAGGAGTATCCCTGATCACGACGGCGGAGCTCCCAGGGTGGGACCTGTTCCATTCAGCCAGTCTAGAACGGGACCACTGTCAGGTGGTGTCAGTTAAGTCATTGTTTGTCCCTTGGTGTCTTTGTTACTCCTTCCCGTCGCAGAACTCCTTCGGGAGTATTGTTTGGTTTTCGCCCCTTGCTCTTCGCCAGAGAGTCAGGGGACTTTTGGAAAAAAAAGCTCGAGCATGTAAGTAGCAATGCTGGTAGCTTTAAACTTGCAGAAGTGTAACTTCTCTGAGATATATCATTATGGTATCCCATAATGAGCAGTTATTTGAGCGGGAAGTTCTAAAAAACAGGCATAATGTAGTTGACCCAACATAATGCCAACTATGTACAACTTGTTGCTCCTTTGGTGCAACAGGTTGTAGGATTTAACGTTGGAACAACGTTGCAACATTGTCAATTCAACATGTTGGGTGGACGGTGGCATAACGTTGGTCCATTGATTTAAACAACATATTGGGCCAACGTTTTCGAAATGAACAGCCAACCTTTAAATAACATTTTCCCAATGTGCTGCCAACAATACCTACAACATTCTTTCCAACGTTGGTCCATTGTATACAGACAACATTTGGATAAAAAGTTGTTGTAATGTTGGCCCTGTATTGCAACAACTTGCAGGATTAACATTGGCGACACACCGTTGAGCCATTGATCAATTCAAACATGTTGGGTGGACAGTGGCACAACGTTTGTTTCATTGATAAGCCAATATATTGGCCAACGTTTTCACAATGAGCAGCAACCTTCAAATAACAATTTTCCAAGGGTGCTGCCAACAATACCGACAACATTGTTTCTCAGCGTTGGTCCATTGTAAACAACAACGTATTGGATAAAAGTTGTTGTAATGTTGGCCCTGTATTGCAACAACTTGCAGGATTAACGTTGGCCAACACCGTTGAGCCATTGTCAATTCAAACTGTTTGGGTGGACAGTGGCACAACGTTGTTTTCATTGATAAGCCAAATATATTGGGCCAACGTTTTCACAATGAGCAGCCAACCTTTCAAATAACATTTTCCCAATATGCTGCCAACAATACCGGACAACATTCTTGCCAACGTTGGTCCATTGTAACAACAACGTATTGGATAAAAGTTGTTGTAATGTTGGCCCTGAATTGCAACAACTTGCAGGATTAACATTGGCTCAAACGTTGAGCCATTGTCAATTCAACACATTTGGTGGAACAGTGGCACCAACGTTGGTCCATTGCTAAGCCAATATATTGGGCCAACGTTTTCACAAATGAGCAGCCAATCTTCAAATAAACATTTCCCCAATGTGGTTCCAACAAAAACTTCAACCTTCTTCCAACGTTGCCGCAACGTTTTTTGTGCTATCAGGGGGGGGTGCCCTCCCCTTGAAAAATTTTGAACAATTTATTATCCTTACGTGCCAATCTGGTGCCAAATATGCTACCTTTGGAAGTAAATTTGGGCTAAAAAATTTACGTATTTTTAGGAACTTAAAAAAAAAATCGGAAATAAGTGAGGGGGGGGGGGGGGGGGCATGTCGAATGGCCCCGAAGGGCCCTCCCCTGTGTGTACACCACTGATTGAATGATCCCATATTGATGCGAGGCCCATTCAGATGTTTGGCGGTGTATGTCTGTTTTCGGAGAGAGTGTTGTGATCAGAATAGTTCCATCATATTACCTTTTCAATATTCATGAGAAGGAATGCAACCGTGACGCATTGCGCGCGAAGGCGCCGAAATGTTGTCATTAAATAAGATTTCCCTGACGAAATCTGCATTCAGAATCTGCATCCGAGACACTTAATTGCCCAACAAACCTACATGCCAATCAAAAAAGCCAGTCAAATAGAACCACGACATACTCTTTTACGCAAATGTGGGGGGGGGGGGGGCTTTTGATATTGTATCCTCCAACCATCGAAATGTGGGGGGACTTGTGCCCCCCCCCCCCAGGATTGAGGATTGACGCCCATGCTCATACGGGTTAAACTACCGGGTAGTGAGCAACAAAAGGGTGTACTTGACAAGATCGAAAAAGTTCTTGGAATTAACCAGCACGGTTTACTGAACTATAACAAGGCGTGTGCCTCAGAACAGAGAGGAATTATTAGATGGAGATCCATCGAAAAAATTAATTTATGCTAATTCAATTAGATTTATCTCAGAGAGTGGAGACTAAATCCTTTTATTAGGGATTACTGAACTAAAGGGCACTGGATTACTTTGCCTAGTTTCTAAGCAACCTCATTCATACCTACAGCGACCGCAACAAAAAGGATTATTTGGAACAATGCTTTAATACAGTGACGCCGGTACGGGGGGCATAGGGGAGCGTGCCCCCCCCCCCCCCGGACGTTTTTTTTTATGTTTTAAATTTTAAAATGATACCAAAAGGCGTCTATGCTATAGATTTCTGTAGGGGGTAGAGTGAGGTGTGTTTTCGACCAAGTGATGGATCTATTGTAACACTTTTTCTATCACAAATGGTTCTCAAACTATCAGAATTATCGCAAATCCTTTGCAAACTATCAAAATTTTCGAGCGCTCCGGGAGTTTCAAACCTTACCTCAATATTGTCCTTCTCATATTGTCTTTAATTTCCGGTAGCGACTCCCGCAGAAGCACAGCAACGAAAGCTGAAAGCTCTTTACGAATTCTCAGGTAAAAGACTGGCTTCGTGATTGGCAAATAGGTTTGTGTGTGGGAATTGAAAGTGGTCTCGATGCAGAGCATGAATGCAGGTTTGTCATGGTTATCTTATTTAATGAAAAATTTCGACGCGCTTTCGAGCGCATTCGTCACGGTTTTCACTCCACCCCATGACCACTATTACGGTTATAATACATGCAAGTGTTTCTGATCACAAACACTTTTCCTAAAAACAAATACATTCTCCAACCTCTGGTAGGGCCTATGGGATCTTTAATCTAATTTGTAGCATGATGTGGAAGGGTGATGGTACAAATTTGCCGTTTACACATTTTCCAAAAAATTTTACCGAGCTCTTCGCGCGCAGCCATTACAGGTATAGATGGTGATAGACTAGCGGCGAAGTCTGAAAATTTTCGAGGGGGCGCCCCCCCCCCCCCCCCGGTTACAACTTTTTAAAAGTTGACACCTACCCTTAAAATGTTTCTTAGGATGTCAGCTTTCATTTTCTGTTGGTTGTCACCTTTTAAATTTACCCAAACTTTGTAATTAGGAGGGTCAAAGGTCATGAGTCTATTTTCCACCCAAACTTCAAACAATCTTGGTACTTATACATGTGTACTTCACCTTCAGGGGAGGCTTTACCTTGAGTTAGTGTGGTAAATATGTTGAATAAAATTTACAATAAACATCACTGAACTCCACTCAATGCATAAAAACCCTAATTATCAATATTTACTATGGTTTCATTGAATATTTTCATTATTTTTTTTTTTTAGTTTTCCCCATTACAAATTTACACGATATGATATTTTAATGCACCTAATGCATGTTTTATCACGTAAAGATAAAGCGTCTCTCAATAAAGACAAGGTAAGATCGTTACATTGGCGTAGGAAGCGGGGGAACTGGGGGCCCCGAGTCAAAAATGTGAGGGGGGTGAATTGTGCTTCCGCCCCCCCCCCCACGATCCAAGGGCAAAAACCCCTTATTTGTCTCTTCTGTAAGAAATGTCAAAAATTTGCAGTAATTTCCCTTAAAGTTCGGTCCACAAAATTGTCGCACCAAATTGGCATCTGAGGCACCTTAAAATACCCAAAAATGTTCCACAGGGGAGGGGGACCAAACCTCCTCCCCTTAGACCCCTCCCCAGGACGGCGCTCCGAAACAAGATTCAGCCCCCCCCCCCCCCCCACCCACAGTCGCGAAAGCTTCCACACGCCTATGGAATCGTTATAAGTTTCTGCATTGCAATATATAATGCTCTTCTTGGATAAAATTGATTTGTCGAATGTATGCCTGCAAAGCGGCGTCTCTTTAACTTCTGCCACACTGGGTAACCGGTAGCGAAAGGCTAAACAAAAAACCCCGGATGCTATGTGCAGACTAGTCAAATTTATAAACCATACCATGGAAAGGTTAACGAAAAAAATGCTGTCGGGCAATGGTGTTGTTTCTGCTTCAGGTGTTTCAAGTTCATCATTTGTGGTAACAAATTAAGATTTTCTGTCATATAGACGAGGTTCTGACCATACTTTATTAAAAGCCCTTAGACTATCTGACCATATGGAAAATAAATACATCTGGCAGGTGGTTATGTCGTGCTTCTGAAGGCCAAAAAATCAGAATGGTCATTACAAACGCCGGAATGCACTTTGTAAGTTAGGAAAAGTAGTGATGAACAAGCTGAATTTTTTCGTTATAAAAAATTGCTAATCCCATATCAGGATGATGTTGAGAGTAATAAAATACAATGCTCCACCTTCAAAATGTGTCCACTAAAATCTGTCCTAAAATGGGCCAAAGCGGGCCAAACAATTAACAAATTCTTTGCTTTTCATAAAAAAAGAAGCATTTTGAGTATCCTGTCCAATTTAAAACACTGCCTTTATTCAATCCTGCATACGAAAACGTCAAAATCACCAAACCCTCTTACAGCCAGTTTCATCCAGGCCCTTAGCCAGACTTCGTTGATTAAGAGGGCTGACGCAGAAAGTTCCCAGACTGTAAGAGGGAAAATCATTTTCAAGGCACGAAATGGGCGTTAACAATAAAAAGGCAAAAGGTAATTTTTTGTTCCTACAATTTCTCCCAGGCGTTAATGTTTGTGGGGTTTCCTCCACTGCTCCCTTAAGCTATGGACCTGTATTTTCGAACAGAGTGGTCACACACACATGGTTGCATTCAGGCTATATCTGAATCTTCGGTTGACCCGTGATTTAACCAACCAATTTATGTGCTTGTTGCCAGGCTAAAAGAATATTTGGTGGCAACAAAAACCACCTCGAGTTTGCTGAATGCTTACCTCCAATCATTTGTCGACAAAAACGTATATTGTGCTAGACAAAAAGCATATTAATATCAGTCCTTAGATAGGAACCCGTTTTCTAAATATTCGCCTGGACGATGCTACTAGATGTGGCTGGAATTAAACACGTAATCCCTATTGTGATTACTAAACACTGATCTGTTTTATAACTTTAACCAAAATGAAAGCCAGATCATATATGAATTTCTACCGTGTTAACATCCCCTCTACAAGCTTCATTGAATTCATTTCAACATAATCAATTTTTTTGAGACGTGCGAATTATTTTGTGGTAAAAGGATTTTCTTTTTGCAAGTAAAATCAAGTCTTGTTATGGATATGTGCCATTTCCATGTCCAGACCTGAAAACAACACAGATCGGTGGCAAGAATCATTCACTGGCTTTCCAATACAGGGAAACAACTTTTAATTATATTGCGCTGTAACCTACACAAATTATTAAAGGTTTATTTATCAGTAAACAAACTGAATTAAATTCATGTAACAATTTAGGATGGCGGTGTAAGGGACATCATTTCTAGGGGGAAGGAGGAGGCTAAGCCGTTTGCACGACAAACTGTAATAATCCGACCAATGGCCGGATTTTCACAAAATGTGCCAGAGAAATAGGATTTTTTTTCCAAACTCCGGCTGAC
Source organism: Holothuria leucospilota (assembly GCA_029531755.1). NCBI lineage: Eukaryota > Metazoa > Echinodermata > Holothuroidea > Aspidochirotida > Holothuriidae > Holothuria > Holothuria leucospilota. Next base: position 103,615,689 of record CM055961.1, on the reverse strand, counting down.
CAAGTTTCCATTGCGACTATGTTCCAACTCCCTTTCATAAAAAGATAGCAGAACACATGTGTGTTGACAACAAAGCAAAAGCGTCCTTTGTCAGTTTGTAGCGCGTTGAAAATGTATTAGTTGTGTGTGCCATCCCGAGCAAAGACGCTTTCTGCCTTTTAATTTACCATCACGTACCCGGAAAAACATTTAAACAAATATCTACTATTTTTGCATAGGATATTGCTAACAACTTGCTCCCTTTTCGCTGATCTGGTTCATATTTGGCAATAATTTTTATTGCAATGACAGAAACACCCGTAATGTATGTAATAGAAATAATTAAGTCAATTAATTAAGTGTAACGCTATGTGATTTCGCACATTTAATCTAATCAATGCAATTGGTTCCACACACCACATTCCTAACCAACCGAAAACAAATATTCAAATTTCTTATGATACAGCTACGAAAATAGCCTACATTTCATGGCAGGCCAATAAATATTTTTATTATGTCCTAATTAATTTTTAGGAATTGCACGTTCTCCGGAGACATTGGTAGGTGGAGGGAAGCCATGCTCCAAAACCAGGACAAAAGCGACGGATTACTGCATGGAAGGATGGGTGAATAAACATTTCGGCCGCAATTGGGGGGGGGGGGGGGCACAAATTTGGGGCTTTTAGTGGAGAAATTTCAATAATTTGCTGTTGTTTTTATGAAGTAAATTAATTTAAAAATTTGGTTTTTATATTGAAGTAAATGCAAAAGGTTAGTTTTGCAATTTATTTTGAAAAATAGCCCTCTTTGAGGAGTACCGTGGACCCAAACTAAACTGTTGAGACGACCAGTCGCTGAGTCGGAGATCGGAGATTAAAAACTTATCATCACACACACTCATTCTCCCTAAAAAAGATTAGAAAAAATTTTCCGGGACGAAAGGCTCTCACAACTTTTCTCGAAAGGGCACCATGGCCTCCTCACCCCACCTGGCCTCACCCCTGACAAAGTTGCTTTCAAAACATCTGAATATAATGTTTTTTGAAGTCACATGATTTGTGAAGGGTCCATATGGGGAAAAACGCTTAAAAGGCAGATCAAGTTTAAAAAGGTGCGACCTTTTAATGACCCTTGTGAACCTTGAAACTATGTTCGAAAACTAAACCATAAACCAACATTCAAAGGTTGTATTTTAAACATCACTCTGTCCACAGTTTTACTTACTTAACCGCGTGGGATTGTATCTGGAACAGGGGTGACGCCAGGATTTGCCCGACAGGGGACCAAGCTCCCCGACGAGGGGCCAGCAACCCGAGGCCTCGATGAGGGCGATATAGTGCAGAAGAAAGCGGATGTTTGAAGTAAAATTTTGGCGCGCGAAGAGCGCCGAAATAGTTCAAACTCTTAATCTAGAAAAAATATAAATTGAAAAAGTTTTGGGCTTTTACCACGGAAAATTTGAAAAAAATTGGGTTTTACGAAGAATAATTGGAATAAAATTCTGTATTCCGGGGGTTTTATTGAATAATTCTACCCAAATTGAGACCAAAATTAAGTAAATCGATAGGGCGACTGCCCATCATTTTCAGGGACTATGTACAACATTTTATAAGTATACATAGTAGCTCCCCTACCGAAACCGGAAAATATCCCCTACGAGGGGGGGGGGCAGCCTTCCCCGACGGGGGCCATGGCCCCCTGCCCCTATACTCACGTGTGGCGCCACCACTGTTCTGGACATTTTTCTTCTTACTCTTCACCAAAGGTCCAGAACTGAAATTGAAAAGTGTTGAAGAACAGACTATTCAACTTGTCTAAATCCGTTATTTCAAATTTCTTTGTTAGAGGCTACGAAAACACTTATAAAACATAGTTTATAATAATTCTTTTATTTTCTTTATATTTTGAGCTTTTTAGGACCTGTAAATAAATTGTTCATTTTGAAACACAGCATTTAAAAGTCTCGTCTTATATTAAAGTGTGTTTTTTAACATACTAAAAAAATTTTAAAAAATTGACCTTTTTGACCTTTGACCTTGAAAATTTGCATGTTCGGGAAACTTTTTAAAAAGTGACAACCCAACCTAAAATTTAAAGTTACATTATAAACAATAGTTTTTAGCCATAGTCAGCTATATTTTACAAAATCCGGTACCGGGTTTTAAGTCAATTTTTAGAGCTCTTTTTCAAATTCGCCGCTATACTAGACTATGATTGATAATACACTTACGACCGAAGAAAAGAAACATTCTGCAACGCGCTTTTCTGTTAGTCCTTTAAGCCCTTTTGCTTTACCATTGTCACTGAGAACTTATATCACCTCCCTGCAACCTATACGTACTCTCCCTCCCAATTCCCCATTGCTGGAAGCTGTTATATCGTCTGGATTTTCGTTCAAACTCAGTAAAAAATACGATAGTGTTGTTACGTCGCTCGGCATCATACTCTATAGTATATCCATTTGGAATGTCCGTAATAAATCATCATATCAATGCCGCCATTTTAGATAATTAATCCAGAGCTTTCAGGAGGCACTATACCGGTGTCTGCCACCTTAGATACCCTTTTATATAATGACAATGAAGCAAAGGAAAATTTTTCGTAATAATCCAGAGAAATGTTTTCTGTGGACTCCACGAACCGTATCTTTTACGTAAAAACTTTCCCAGAATAGAAGGCAATTTAAAAGTGCCGAAGGGGGGGGGGGGTGCTTCAGGAGGTTTTTGAACAACATACCTTCTCTTCCTACTCTTAGACAAGCATACTATCCTCTTTTCAACCTAACCAAAAATAAGAATTCACGTTAACATTGTGAATATTTTCCAGCCATAAAAAAAAAAACGACCTCAGTTCCCTCCATAAAATATCACAAAGATAGATCACCCATTTTTGCATATTAAGTGACCTTAAATTAAACAAAAAGAAAAAAAAAATATACAAGGGCACCACAAACTATCAAGGGCAACCCAGTGCAACCAAAAACCCCCTCCCGTTTAGACCCCTCCCCTAGGACGGCACCTTTGTGTAGTGACAAAGGAAGGAACCCCGCACTCGCCCCCCTCTGACCGTATATAATCGCGAGGGAATCGCACACTCCCCTCTTCCTCTTTTTTTCCACTAACCAATTCGCAATCCACCTACACCAAAAGTTAGAAATCACTAACATAAGGGTATTTCCAGCAGCATGTATAATCAGTTCCAAAAAATACCAAAAGATAGCACTCATTTCGCATCTAGGGCAACCTTAAATTAACCAAAACTTTCTCAAAGGCGGAGGGGGACCCCCTCCCCCAGGACGCGGCACTTTTTATATATGCAATTGACGAAAAAGAAAGTCCCACACTACTATGGGCATAATCGCTAAAGGACACTCCACTCACTCCTCTTTCACCTAACTAAAAATTAGAAATCAACTACCCTGTTAACCAACACAAAACGTTTTTAAAAACGCTGCCTAATGTGGTGTTTATAATAGAAGGCTTTATAAACACCACTTGAAACCACCATTGACACTTTTTAAAAACGTTTGGTTAGCGGGTCGGGTGGTAAGTAAGGATATTTCACAGCCGATGTATGATTCAGTTCCAAAAAATACCAAAGAGGACAGCAACCATTTTGCATGTAGGACCGAGGGCCCACCTTAATTAAAACAAAATTTCAAATTTTTCACAAAGTGGAAGGGGTCCCCCGTCCCTTAGTAACCCCTCCCCCAGGACGGCACCTTCATATATTTTACATAAAAGTGATCCACACTAAACTGTTTACAATCGCATGTGACTTTCACAAGAAGGTATAACTTATTACGCCAAGCACTTGGGGGGGGGGGGGGGGGGGGGGGTTGGGGGTGGGGGTGGTGGTGACATTACGACGTTCATCTGTTTCCTGGCTGCGTGCTGTTCTCCCTGCCCATCCACCAAATCCTGTCGGCGGGCCTACTGCTTTAATGTCTAACTAACAAATTGCCGGACAGTGAACGTGCGAAACACCGTTTCTACATTCAAAACGACTGTTTATTGTACAAGAAACCTATAGTGATGGCCCCGCGTTAACACAACCGATATTAATGAGCGAAAACAGAAAGTATAGGACTAAACTGTTGCTGTCCGGATTTTGACTAATTTCCGCCATTCCCTCGCATGATGTAAAAGGCACACCCATATGAGCAAGTATGGAAACACTCGACAAGTATGTCAAATTGTAGATTGCGCGAAAAACGCGTGAACCCTTAAAATTAATTTACAGCTTAATGCAGGCTCACATGGCGGGTAATAAACCAGGCAAATTGGGTCGACGGGGAGCAAAGGTTTTATTTTCTACTTTTACTGAGGGGCGTAGGCTCGTGCGCGATCGGCCGCGATGAAAAGTGAACAGGCGCAGGGCGATCGTCGACTTTAAGCGGGATTCTGTCGCCAAAGTTTTACGTCGCCAATTTTTCAAACGGCCTAATTTTTTTTTTTTTTTAATTTTTCCGCGTCGAATACGCAGGGAAAGCGTTGTGCAAGTTGAGCGTGGGTTTGCTGAGCGTTGAAGACGGTGTGCCACCGTTAAAGGATCCCGTTGCTTCTCCGTCGATTGACTTTCACTCCGCCTTTCGGACGTTGGCACAATGCCTGTGAACGTTTCACAAAAAAGCGTTGCAAACGGTAAACGCGCAAATGAGCACGCAATTCTGAGTTGTCCCAAGCATCGCGGCCGTCCTGTGTGATTTGCCAGAACGATTTGCCAACGTTATTGGCGCTTTATGGCTTTCTTCTACGTTCTCCCTGACGTTTACTACAGACAGCCACCCGCCAGCAACGTTCGATACTTTCATGAACGGCTCGTGACGTAAAAAAAAGACTTTTAGCTGGCCCATTAACCCAAGATAACCTTTTTGAAAGCCTCATGGAGTTTAGTAACGCGACACAACCGAAAAAAGGTTCATTTTGGGGCTATATCATACAGTGGTTTTGTGTCCAGGCGGGGCCAGCTGCAAGGCAATGGCCCCCGTGAAAAATGAGAAAAAAGGGAGAAAATGAAAAGAGAAAAGAAAAAAGAAAGGAAAGATATAGGAGAAAAGGGGGGTATCGAGAGGAAAAGGGGTATCAAAGTCTGCACGCAACTTTGCTATGGAAAGATTTTAATGCAAAAACTTTCGGCCCGCCCTTCGCGAGCACGTCACGGCACACATTTCATACTGATATCTTGAAAAAACAATTTATGGGGCCATGATAAATACTGACCAAACTCTTGCTCGAAAAGTACATCTCCGATCTCATGCGGGGACCCTGCACAATAGAGTATCTTAGAGTTATTAATATCACGACTAGCATATACGGTTGCATTCGTTGAGCATGTATTTGTGGTGCACTTTTTTATAACGAGTGCAATGCCAAAAGCCAAAATGCCACTATTAAGAATGAGAAATTACAATTTATGATGGTCCAAGCACGTAATGATTGAACCGATTGCCAAAGATATCACCCTTTTGTATCTAAGACAACTAATCAAACAAGAATTTTTCGAGGGGAGGAGTTGTTTTGCCCTCCTCTAAGACAACACACTAATTCTTTACAGTCAACCAAAAAGAATTTACTAAATTGTGAGTTCCAATACATAAAAATAAATATTTTTCAAAACTAGCATATTTGTGTCTAAGCTATCGTAAATAACCAAAAGTTCGCAAAGGGGGGGGATCCCTCCTCTTAGATCTCACCCAGGACACCACTTGCAAAGGTGGCAAAGGAAGGATTTCTCCCAAATGCAAAATGCCACCGATGCGAATATGCTTACAATTTACACCGATTGCTGGGTTTATCTGAGGTGACTTAGGGCATCATCTTCTAACAACTAAATAAAGCTTATTTCAGAATCGTTTATTATTTCCCCGACGTTATGCATTTTTGATCTGGGGCATGATGTTATTAGTTTATTATACGTGAGTCGTGGTCACCTAAAAATTGTTCGTGTGCAGTCTGTGTGCTATACGTTTTGTATCACAGGCGTTCGATTTATATGTACAATGAATACACTATACACCTACTAACAAGGTAGGTCAATTTTCTGGACGAAGATAGGTGTAGCGCTCATTTGACAAATCCTAGGTAACATGCGTTGTGATGGGCATGAACTAATTTGGACTTAGCTTTACGCAAATCACAATGCTCGATTACATGGATTTTAGTCAAATGGGGAGCAACAATACTCGTATCTATCTGCATTAGCGAACTTACGTCTCCTTTGCTTTGGCTTTTACTTTGCGCTGCGTGTTTTCGACTTACGAGACGGCATAAATGGCTTCGCAGGTTATAACAACGTCATCTGCCTGTGTAACCACGAACTGTGCGTTCGAGAGTCCATTTTTTCCGATAATCTGATTAGAAGTGATTTTATGCACGCAGTTGTGGCGAAGAGATGCACATGATTCTTTCTCATATGTGAACGACGTGGGTTGAAAGAATCAGAGAGGTTGACAGACTGAGCGTAAGAGTGCAAAACTGGGCCAAGTGTAGGCTTTGTCAGAGCCAATTGACCTTACCTTGTTAGTATTGCCATAGGGAAATCTACATATAAATCGGAACCGCCTGGTGTTTTATATGTAGTGACCGACAAGTACCGACGGGACTCGAAGGTACGTAACAGTCACTATATAATACGTAGGGACAGCGCATTTGTGTCTTGTTGGGGACCTTAGCCAAAAGCTGTTAATGTTTTCGACAGGTTTTAATACCTTTTCCGGCTTTTAGGGTACAGTCGTACAAACATTGGCGACCACGTTTTCAACGTGAACTCGCCACCTTACACGTACAATTATTTGCCTAGAAGTGCGATCTTTTAGGGAGCCTTTGTTGCAACGGTTCGATGCATCACTTGCAGTAGGTATTAAGCTATGTAAAAACTAGTAGTACTACACCTTACAGGTAGTATGAGAACTTGAGGTGGGCTAGTACACTGGCACCGCGGCAGTTCTAACGTTACATTGTGCATGCATACATTGAGCCCAAAATAACGTTAGAACTACGCAATTGTGGCTAGCAGTCATAGCGTATTAATCCGTACGCAGGTAGAAGAACGAGTTAGTTTAGTGAAATGGATGGAGAACTAAGATAACTTCACTCTCAAATTTACGGCTTTTCAAGAATGCCCATTCATGTTAACCATAAAATATTCTTACCTCGCGTGGTAACTATGGGTCTACACCGTCCACTACAAAAACACGCATTATGAACGTGCCTTGCATGATGTCAGCTTGTTTACTTTATGTTTTTTTTTAAACCCCTGGGATATTGATCGGCCTGAGGCTTCGGGCCGTGATGATGGCAGTAGCCATGCACTGAGCGTTCATGACGTGACATGATGCATTGCGGAATAATAATTTAAACCAAGAATGAAAAAATGCATTGAGGTTTCGATGATATATGTTCTATTCCAAAATGCCATGATGTCCCATATCTTTCAGTCATTGGTCAAAATTTCCCAAGAATTCCCAAGATCATCATCTGGGGTTACGAGAGGTCAAAAAAGCAAATTTTCCCAAGAATTCCCAGAAAAATTTTTTTAGGGGGGGGTTCCATCCGGGTCACAAAGGACAAAATGAAAAATATCCCAAGTATTCCCAAGGCCTAACGTTACACGTATAGCATAGAGGCTATGCTAATACTTGGCAATGGCCCTAAGTAACATTAGCCTAGGCCTAGCTATAGTATAACCTAGCCTAGGCATATGCACAGATGGTCACAGAAATCTCTCTGTAAATACTCCAAATCTTAGGATAGAGGGTACCAACATTGGCAGGCCAATAAACTGCTCTTGACTAGCCCTAGCCTATGGCCATAGCTATACAGTAAGTAACCTAGGCCTACCTATATAAGTAATATCAGCCCATACATTACGTACTACAATTAGGGCTAGCCGGTACTGTGCAGTTAGGCTAGGACTTAGTCACAGGACTAGGACTTTGTCTAGGCCTAGCCCATAAACCTGGAACTCTGCATTAGATTTATGTAACTGAGTCTAACGTTATTGTGTGTGTAGGCTAATGTTTGTTGTTGGTTCTGTAACAACACTTAGGCCTAGGCTAGGCCCTAACCTCCTGGTTAGGCCTAGGGCCTACGTTAAAACTTGATCTGCCTGACGTAATTTTCCATAAAGGTACTCATACATACTCTGCTACTCTGAAGAGGAAGTCCAATATTAAACATACTGGATTATTCCTGCTGTAATTTTTGTTATTCGATTTCTTGGTGCTATTTTCCAATTCAGTTCCAGTCAAATTAACATTAACGTTGGCTACTCAGCCAGCTCAACAGACCTTCTGCAGGAGTCGTCACTGCACTCAGAAACTAGGCTTTAACACAGTTTTTGATTGTTGAAAGTGGATCTTTTACAACTGATCAACAATGATAGGTAGCTTATGGAATGTCATGGGATCTGCCCTGCAAACTATATAATGAATTGGTTTAAACATCAACCTGATTGACAAAAATTAAACCAATACATAAGAGCCATAGATTACTGGGATCAAATAAATACCCTTACAGTATGTACTGACAGAAAAGTGAAATACTGAGTGTCTATTCTCAGCTTTTGATATGTTGGCTAAAGAATAATATAAAGTTCGTGATGAAAGGACCTATTTAGTCATTCAAACATTTGGATTATCAAGGAAAAATCCGTTATCCCCAATTTACAATGATTTTCCGTACTGAATATGGAAAGTCCGTGCTGGTTGGAGAGCTCGGTCTCAGGGGTGTGACCCCCCTGGTGACCCCAGATGACTTTTCACCCCCCACCAAAAATGATAGAGTTCTTCCTCTTACGATAAGGCATCAAAATACAAGGTATGAAAATTTATCAAGCTTCCTACCTCGAGATATGCCGTTAACAAGGTTTTAGGTTTGACCTCCCGGTCGACCCCAGATGACCTTTGACCTCCAACAAAAAATGATAGGGTTCTTCCTCTTCACCATTTAACGCATATACATAAATAAGTATGAAATTCATCCAAGCTTCCACATCAAGATATTGTGTTAACAATGTTTTCGTTTTGACCCCGGTGACCCCAGGTGACCTTTGACCTCCACCAAAAACATTAGGGTTCTTCCTCTCAATATGGGGGATCCATGTACCAAGTTTGAGAATGTCAGAGCTTCCTTCTTGAGATATCGTGATTAACAAAGTTTTCAGGCTTGACCCCGGTGACCCCACATGGACCTTTGACCTCCACCAAAAATGGATAGGGTTCTTCCTCTACCGTGACGCATCTACATACAAGTATAAAACCCATCCAAGCTTCCTACCTCAAGATATTGTGTTAACAATGTTTTCAGGTTTTGACCCCTGGTTGAACCCCAGGTGACCTTTGACCTCCACCAAAAAAATTAGGGTGCTTCCTATCAAATATGGGGCATCACATGTACTACATTGAGAAAATGTTCAGAGCTTTCATTTCTTGCAGATCATCATGTTAACATGGTGTTCAGAGTGTTTGACCCCCGGTGACCCCAGGTGACCTTTGACCTCCACCAAAAGTCAGGTTTTTACTCTTAATATGGGGCATCTATGTACCAAGTTTGGAGAACTGTAAGAGCTTTCTCTTGAGATGATCGTTGCTAACAAAAGTTTTCAGGTTTGACCCCGGTGACCCCAGATGACCTTTGACCTCCACCAAAAAATGATAGGGTTTCTCTTACCATAACGCATCTTATATCTAAAGTATGAAATTCATCAAGCTTCCTACCTCAAGATATTGTGTTAACAATGTTTTCAGGTTTTGACCCCCGGTGACCCCAGGTGACCTTTGACCTCCACCCAAAACATTAGGGTTCTTCCTCTCAATATGGGGGATCCATGTACCCAAGTTTGAGAACTGTCAGAGATTCCTTTCTTAGATATTGTGTTACAAAGTTTTCCAGGCTTTGACCCCCGGTGGTACCCCACATGACCTTTGACCTCCACCAAAAATGATAGTGTTCTAATCTACCGTGACGCATCTACATACAAAGTATGAAACTCATCCAAGCTTCCTACCTAAGATATTGTGTTAACAAAAATGTTTTCAGGTTTTTGACCCCTGGTGACCCCAGGTTGACCTTTGACCTCCACCAAAAACAAGAGGGTGCTCCTCTCAATATGGGGACAATCCATGTACTACATTTGAGAACTGTCAGAGCTTTCTTTCTTGAGATATCATGTTAAACATGAGTTTTCAGAGTTGACCCCCGGTGACCCAGGTGACCTTGACCTCCACCAAAAGTCAAAGGATTTTTTTTCCTCTAATATGGCTGGCATCAGTACCCAAGTTGAGAACTGTAAGAGCTTCTGTCTTGAGATATCGTGTTAACAAAGTTTTCAGGGTTGACCCCCGGTGACCCCAGATGACCTTGACCCTCACCAAACATGATAGGGTTCTTCCTCTTACAATAACGCATTATATATACTACGTATGAAATCATCCAAGCTCCTACCCAAGATATTGTGTTAACAATGTTTTCAGGTGTGACCCCTGGTGACCCAAGGTGACCTTTGACTCCACCAAAAACAATAGGGTTCTTTCTACTCAATAGGGGCATCTGTACTTAAGTTTGAGAACTGTCAGAGGTTCCCTTGTGAGTATCGTGTTAACGAAGTTTTTAGGGTTTGACCACCGGGGGATGACCCCAGATGGACTTTGACTCCACCAAAAATGATAGGTTCTTCTCTTACCATAAAAAGCATTTACATAACTAAGTATGAAATTCATCAAGCTTCCTACCTCAAGATATTGTGTTAACAATGTTTTCAGGTTTTGACCCCTGGTGAACCCCAGGTGACCTTTGACATCCACCAAAAACAATAGGGTTCTTTCTCTCAATATGGGGCATCTATGTACTAAGGTTTGAGAAACTGTTCAGAGGTTCCCTTCTTGAGATATCGTAGTTAACGAAGTTTTTAGGGTTGACCCCCGGTGACCCAGATGACCTTTGACAGCCACCAAAAATGATAGGGTTTTCCTCTTTACCATAACGCATTTACATACTAAAGTTATGGAAATCATCCAAGCTTCCTACTCAAGATATTGTGTTTAACAATGTTTTCAGGTTTTGACCCTGGTGACCCCAGGGACTTGTCCTCCACAAAAACAATAGGGTTTTCCTCTATATGGGGCATCTATGTATTAAGTGTGAGAACTGCAGAGGTTCCTTCTTGAGATATCGGTTAAACGAAGTTTTAGGGTTTGACCCCCGGTGACCCCAGATGACCTTCTGACCTCCACCAAAAAATGATAGGGTTCTTTCCTCTTACCGTAACGCATCTACATACAAAAAGTATGAAATTCATCCCAAGCTTCCTACCTCGAGATATTGTGTTAACAAGCGTTTTCAAGGTTTTGAACCCCAGGTGACCCCCAGGTGACTTGGACTACACCCAAAAACAATTAGGGCTCTTTCTCCTCAATATGGGGGCATTATGTACCAAGTTTAAAACTGTCAGAGTTTCCCTTCTTGAGATATCTTGTTAACGAGGCAAAGGTCAACAAAACAGACACAAACATACACACTACACACACACACACCGCACACATACACACATACATACAAACGCCATCATGACCGAAGTTTCTCTTTTCATCGAACCAAAAAGGAAACGTCCTTTGTAAACTCATATGAGTAAATACAAAATATGATGTAAACTATTTTCACTTAATAGATGTATAAGTAGAAAGAATAAGATAGAATAAGAAGTTTAGAAAAAATGAACTCAGTAAGACCATAAGTAAAGTAACATGGGTTTTGTTTGTTCACCGCATAGGCGGGTTAAACGCAATCAATGAAAGTATCACGGAAAAATCGGTAGAAACCGGACAGAGGGCACCTTTCCCAACTCGGACGATTCTATATCCTGCAATAGCGAATGACGTCATTGTTCAGTACTGATATCCGACGGATTCAAGAGTGTGGTCTGTTGAGACACACTATAACCAGAAAGTGCAATTTCCTGCAATGTAGAGGCATGTGTCAAAAAATTTTATCGGTACGCTCTGTCGCCAGATCATGATGGAGCTTCGCTTAGACAATGTCGGGCCATATTTTTGCCCTCTCCCATAAATACCAATTATGGACACGCCATTGTGCACACACCTGGGTGGGCAGAAACAGAAGTGACAAGTTGAAAACTTTAATTATGGAGAGAATTTGAAGTAATCTGTGGCCCAAAAACCTTTAAAATTAGAAGAGCCAAATAATGTGAGGGTGAAGCCAAATGGAAACGAGAATGAAAACGGAGGAATACGCCGGGCCTCTTTGTGTGGAGTCGTTTCCCGCCACTGGGGCGCCACTGACCGTCAAGTCACGTAGACCACTCCGTAGCGAGGAGTGGGAAGCGTCGCTGAGCGTTGTGGACACGTTGGGTCGTTTGTGAATCCGTGCCATGCGGTGTCTCCGCCATTCGAAAGCCGTAGAGAAAGGAACGAACGTTGTACTGCCTTGTTTCCGTTCCAAATCCGTCAACAAGCCTTGAAGGGCACTCGAGGGGGGGGGGGGGGCGGCAGCAACCGAGATGGAAAGGGTCCGCTGGCCACGATGTGTTTCATTTTTGCGTCAAAGCGTGCGTAAAGATGTAAAAATCAGTTGTGCAACGTTGCTCTCTGCCGTGATGCAATGCGTATAAAAAATCCACCAACAGATCCGGCGAACTTTACGCCGACGTTTCTAGTTTTTGCAAAACGCCATGTTTACTTCGCCGTTGAAAAGCCTTTATTTCAGTTCAACGGCCCGCCAGTGTGAGCCTAGCATAGCGGACTGGAAATGATTAGGCAAGAGGCAAATTTCCCGATCTGTTCTTCGAGCTGTAGCCAGACTACGTTCCCACTTGTGATTGTTCAACACCTTGTAAGCTATAGCAACTGGCTAGGACTCAAAGGAAGATTTTTCGGCAGGATCTTTGCATAATATCACCTCCCTGCTCAAAATCTGTTCTTAATAAACGTATTCTTCTTGGAATGGATATGGTGACGGGAAGCCTAGGGTAGAGTACAAACAACTTCTCCACCCCTCCGGTCCATTTTGAAGTATTCTACTTACGATGACAAAGGTATGCCATCAACGTGATTGTAATTATTTCGCGGAAACTATTCTTTCAATGAAACTGATACACGTTGTTATATCTCTGTAGGCTAATTATTGTTAAACGCAGCTACAACTAAAATAAGTGTATAAGAGTTTAAGATAGTAAGATAATGAACTTTTGAACTTTGAAAGACGTTTTGATATAGGATGTGAAATCGGGTCGGTTTAATATCAATTACGTACAGAGTTCCATATGGTCCGGTACATTGAAATCTTCTGCATAAATTTTCAACAATCATTCTTACGGCATTCAACTTTTGTTATGTTTTGTGGAACCGTATAAAAGGACCAAGTTTCTAAAATGACTAGGAACAATAAATATATATTTACAGTATTTCCTGTAAGAGTACAAAGTCTCAAGAGCCCTCTTTCGTTTAAGATTTGATGTTTGAATAAACCGTGAGCATTATCACTGTGCAAACAAATTGTCTAAAGCTTGCGGGTACCGAAGTCCGCGGTATTAATTATTAACCAAACAGTCCAAGCTTAGTGATTCCTTGCTTACTAAGTTGTATTGAGGTTTATCCCTCGGAGGTTAACCGCTTAAGTGCCATATAGTTACTATGTATGTACAATTTGAATTCAGTGACCTGACGACGGTCCTTGATATCCACCAAAAACAACGGGCCACTACCCGCAAAAAGTCGGAAGTGGTTAGCAGTTGTAATCACACTTCATCTAGTTAGTTAGTTAGATAGATTTTAACGACACACAACACGAAAGTGTTATATAGTGTCAACTAGTCAAAAAGTAAAACAAGTTTAGGTACGGTTTCAACTACGGTTTAAGTTCCAGTTTGGTTTCAAATACAGTTCAGCAATACGGTGGTTGAAGTCCTCTCCTTAGTCGCCCTCTTACGAATGCAGGGAATACCGTGGGCACATCTACAACCTCCCAGACCACAGGAGTCCCAACCAGGCGAGGCTAGCTCGGTTTTGTCGGCTCCGACAACACCCCAGTCAATGGGAAGCGTAAGGACGTCTCATGTGCGCATTTTATAGCGATGGTCGCGGAGAAACTGATCGCCAGCACAACCTCCTAAACCCCAGTTTTAATTCGACTTGCTAACATTCTTGTTATAGCAACGTCTGATTTTCCTAAGCCGTGATTAATTTGTTATTGTGGGTCCTTTTAATTATATTCATCAGCAAAAATAGAGGCTTCAAAAGGGCTAAGGAATAAAATACCTTACAAAAAACGGTGTGTCAATTGGTTCCAAATCCTCAGGTTTTCTCACGTGTCTGCAATGGGGGTTTCACAGGTTTCTTTTGCACGCGAACCTGTGTTTTCTGTGAAAAAGACATAGGTTTGCCAGTCGCCACACTTTGCCCACAGGTTAACTACAGTTGCCACAGGTAACTACAGGTTTGCCACAGGTTTGACACGCAAAACGCCGTGGCAATTAAAAAATAATACTGCAAAGATTCTGAGTTCAACAACTGTGGCTTAAAAATTGAAAGCAAGGAAAAGTCTGTGTAAACCTGTGTCATACCTGTGTCTAGATGGTTCCAAAAATACCGGTTTGTCACGCAAGAAACACGCGTGATTACTTTGTTTTTCACGTGTGAGCACGCGTGGTAAACTGACACAGGTTGACACTATTTTTGTAAGGGTAATTTTACATAACGTTTAGGCCTATTTAATAGTAACGGAAGACCCAATTTGAACTTCGAAATTCGCTTTGGCAAAATACAGTTGTAACATCCTGGCACTTGTTATTATTCCAAAGTTCGACCAAATGCTGATAATGTGATGATAACTATCGCCCATTTGTATTGAGTTACAATTACATAAAGATTAAACACAGTTGAATGACATGCTAATACTTGGCTCTTCTGGGTAAAGTGGCGCCAGAGGAGTTCTAACACGTATACTTCAGCTGATAACACGATACTGACTTTTCCCACGTACAAGGTCATTCTTACAACTGTTTAAAGTGTCCCTGCTAGTGGTTCTTATGAACACATTGCTGTGATCACTGCAGGGCTTCCCTTTTAAAAGGAAAATTTCGTAAAATTTGGGAACTTAGAGGATTTAACTAATCTTGTAAGCAAATTCAGAACGTTTATTGAAAGTTATTGTATTTTATTTAAAAAAATGACAGGAAAATTTAGGGAAACCAACAAAAATGTAAGGAAGACGGTTAATGCATGGAAACTCAAGGAAAATTTGTCAAATATGCGCTTATTATTCTACCGACGCGCCGACCTCGTGTGAGTATGCTGAAATAGCCTTGTGGCTTAAGGCTACCAAAACTATCAGGTATTATTACCAATACATGGGGGTCATAGTGAATGTGGACGTAATCCAGGGGTTCCTGAGGTAATCTCTCGTGAACAGGAAGAGTAGTGGTCTTGGCACGCTGCAGCAGACATTGATCTTTAAACCTGAATTGAGGGGATCTGTTAATTTTTCAGTACCTCAGTACTACCAAGGGGAGTAATAGAGAATATCTTGAAAATGTTCAAGCTGTAGTTGAATTAAACACAAATACCAATTTGCATTGTTATGTCTTCTAAGTTCTAATGCAGTAGATCATGTCATTCAATAGACGGGAAATTAGGTCACTTGTGATTTATGAATAAAGAAATTTCTTGGACGTTCGGACCAAGATAATGTTTTTTATGATTCTGCATTTTTATTTTATCTGAATGAAAAATTTCACTAAATCTTTTTGAGCATATTAGTAACCTATCTACACATTGTACACAAGGTCTGATGGATAGGAGGTTGGTAAAGTGAGTTTTGCAATTCTTTGGGCTCATTACTTGTGGAACCTTTGGCCTTCACATGTACAAAACAGCCAGTTGTACCTTTTGTCTCGCAAAGTAATAAGCCACCTGTGCATACATCAAGCAGCAATGACAACAAAGAAACGCTACAGTCACGATCTCACTTCAAAGAGTTCAAACAGATGGTTCAATAAGTTTAGGGTTTAAAACTTTCTAAGAGAACCCATTTACTAGATGATTTAATTATGACCTTTGTCCTTAGTGCCGAATCAAGACAAGTGTAACTCCCAACAACAGAAACTAAGTGTACATAGAACTATGGTCAATATTTAACTTCATACCATCAACAAAGAAAGAGTAAATGGAAACGAAAACAGATTGCTCTTTGATGAGTTCATAAGTCAAGTGCTATTCACAATGTACTTGTTATGAGGGAAAGCTCATTGTCTAACCAGCCATTATCATTCAATGGGCAGTTAACTTCATTTCTGTTTCAATACCTCACAATATGTACAAAGGTCACGGTATCATATAACCAGCACGTTAGTCAAGGTGCATTGTTCTGAGCTAAAGTTCTCAGGAAACAAATGTATCACCACACATTACACTTACTCAATGACCTTTGCAACCTTAGGGACACAGTGAGTTAAAAAACAAATTCCCATTAAGAACTATGCATGAGGCTGTTTTGTAAGTTTTGTTTGATTAGCATGTTATTCAAAAAACGAGGGCAAAGATTCTTGGTTCCCAACGAGGAAAGAAAGAAACTTGTTACAGCTACATTCTCAAGCTTCTCGAGGTACTGTAATTTCACATACACCAAGCTCTCTTCTATACGGTATTTCTTCACATAGTCTACATACACTTAAACAACAGCTTTTCTTTAATGTAATGTTGGCTTAATGAATCCTCAATATATGGTTCCTAACGCAATCCATATGGCATCTGTAATAGAAGTTATGGCAAAAGTACAAAAAAAATCAAGCACAATTCTCTGACAGAGGGGAATGACAGTAAGAATAAAATTTACCTGTTACACTGGGGTAAGAACAGTTTGTTGTTACAATCATTTGAAATTTGATGATGTTAAGTTTTTGTCTTTTTTGTTGTACTGTGAGGGTGGAGCATACATCCCCTACAAAAATTAACTGATAATGAACATAGCCTTGAAATTTGAATACGGAAAGGTGCCAATAAAAACAGTTGCATGAACTGTTTCTAGTCTAACCTAAACGTCCATGAACACCAGGGGTTCATACCAGTTTGTCTGCAGATCCATGCAAAAGGAGGGGACCTCAAAGGCCTGAAAAGGTCCATGAATAATTAAAGAAAGATACTGGCAGTTTGCATAAGAATTGAACAGGTCTAACTAACAAAGCTGCCACTGTGATATAACTAAAACAAACTCAAGCAGAGATGACTTGCCTATCATAGTGGTGCAACATTAGGTGAATGTCCAGGCACGACAAACGTGAATTTACCTAATGTAAGACAGTGATTTTCCTTGACATAGACTATGAGAAATGTATGCGGACCCCATGCATGCCAACCTGCAATGCTGTATATACAATACATCACATTAAAAGCCTAAAAAGCCTGCACAGTATTTCCTAGACTTTCTGAGTCTTTTGACTAATAATTTGACTTTGACAAGTAACTTTTTTTTCAGAGCAATTCTATCTTTAAACCAAAATGGCCAAACTCTGTCCTTAAAAAACTTGACTAAACAGAGTGCATGTAGTGTAGTTAAACCAAACAAGAATTTGACTTAAATATGATTAGTTTAGTGCCATTTCCAGGACCTGAGGTAAAGAACACCAAAGGTTCCTCTTGACTTTGGTGACCAAACGATGGCACAACCTCATTGTTCCTGCATTACATACTGTATTAATTGGTGTATTCAGTGGGACAACCCCAACAAAAAACCAACAAAAAATATTTTCGACAATAAAATCAAGTTTTGCTTGAGCATACTGTGAAATTATTAAAAAGGTTTATGTTCTTAGCACCATTTTGAAGCAAAGCATTTGCTATGCCTGCATTCTCACGCTTTGAAGGTTAATGAAGATTACCTATGTGACCTGTTTTGGGGAACTCTCAATGATTTAAATAACCTAAAGAGGTCTAAGGATGGCAATAAGGTTTGAGGAAAATATGGTCTAAAAGCATACCAAGACAGCTAAGTCATTTAAAGTATACTATGCAGAGGTCTTAATGGTTTATTGAAGAATGTTAATGTCACATCCTAATCAAATTGCTAATTAGAAATAAAAGATTTAAACAACCAAGCACCACTTTTCTTTGAAAAGTGCACTTGCTCTTGTTAAAGATTATTTTCTAAATGCAAATTCTTAGTAAACAAATCTTTCCTTGGTTGACTTTAACAAACACTACATACTGACTGAAGTGAAAAAATTTCCTATAAAATAGCACATAGACAAAGGAGTAGCTACTTGTTGTTCCCATAAGCCTTAACACAACCAAAGAGGATAAGCAGAATTCTGTTAGTGGAAAAAGATGTTCTTCAAAAATTGTGTCCTTATGAGCTGGACCACGATATATAACAATCAAACACACACAACACACACAAAAAAAATTAAAGCTATCACATTTTCTTTCAGAAAGGTTCATGTTTTCATGAGACAGTTACTTCGTCTCTTCCTTGGTTCTTCAAATCTTCTGGATGTGTCTTGAGTTCCATCCACTTTCCCCAAGCCAGTTATGGTGTCTAAGTTCAGTCCTTTTGAAAGACACCATGACATTTCTCGAGGCAGAGCTTTCCCTCCCTTTCACTGTAACATTCCACTTTCTTGGTTTTAGGAGGGCTGTGTGAACATGATGACAAAGAACATTATTTACACTTTTTAGTAAAAGGCAAATGTATCTTTCTCTATTCATACAGACATGTAGTATTACTTCCCACATAGAAAAACATTATCTGTGTGAGTCTCCCCAGAGTATTCAATTAGAAAAGGGACTTGAAGGTTTTAAAAGGGATTCCACTTGAGGCCTACAACCTAGGCCATTCCTGCTCTGCTGTTAAACAGTTTTCCTTTTCCCTTGTATTCTATATGGCGATTACTCTACTTAGCAGGGCACCAAACTCGACCTAGTTAGCATCCTGAAAACTGACATATTATAATATCAGCTATTGGTTATATCTACAACTCGACTGGTAAGTCAGCAATGACATAAAAAAGTAATAGTGAATAAATATTTCCACTGGCAATGAAAAACATCTTCAAGATAACAAGTAATGATATCTGTTTCCATTAATTGCGTTGGAATTTTAAGAAAATCTTTTCCTCCATTTAGGCAGAAGTGCATTGATGGTCAGAGGACCTTTTTCAACCATTTATTATAATAGATAATGGATTTATACTGTGGTCAAGAAGTGTATAAATATGATTTTTATTGAAGAGACTTTGTCCAGTGGTACGTCTATTCTTATTGGATTAAATTTAATGAAACTTTTATATTAATTGACTAACAAAGGTACAATTCATTGCAACACAACTGATATTTGTAACCTCTAAAATAAAACATTGTACAATCCAAAGCACATTCCTATATCCAAAGCACATTCTATCCATGATGCACTCCTGTTTTTCTCAATCAAAGCATCAAATTCTTTCACATTTGACCCCTCAACGAGCAAAAAAAGGGGAAAAACAGCATTAACCATCAGGCCTTTCCAGTTTTTATGCAAACCTCTTACTACTTGTACAAGCAATGACTTCCAGTTCTTATCTGATGTCATGCCTTTTTCCTTGGTACTGGCAATCAAGTCACAAAAAACAACAAACATCACCACACATACATTTTATACTACCCTGGTAATGTATTGGACTTCATTACTGGTGATATTTTGGTTGTGCATATCAGTGACAAATGTGTGGTACAAATTAGCCTCCATCACACACAGTAGCGTACTCAGCAGAACATATGGCCTTGAGCAATTAAATTATATTTATAAAACCTAAGCTGATGTGTAGAAGGTGCCAAAGACTAGGCACATGCAATCTTTTCATGTCAAAAGTCATAGAGGTACAGCATGCTATCATCAGTCATACTGTCTGCAAATTTGCACATTGTATTACAAAATGATGTCTCTATACTAATGTTCACACACTTAGAGACTGGAATAACCTTCATGACCCTTGAACTGTTACATGTAACAGTAAAAGTCTGAACTGGAATATTGCCTGGGGCACTGATTCAAATTCATTCTCGCATTCCCCATTCATTCACTTCTAGGTTGTTTTCATAATTTTCTTTGGGAATTGGGGCGAGGGGGTGCAAGAGAGGGGTTTACAGTGAAAGGAACCCTAATTAGACAATTCATAGCTTTTTTTCGAAAGGGCGGGACTGGATTTCAAAGGGTGGGAACCAGGAAAACTTGGAAGCAGCTACCTTAAACTGCACTGTGAAAAAGACAATGCACTTTTCACTTTTATTGTGGATAAAACAAGAGAAAACTTTAAAAATAACAGAAATCCGATAAGTTATCATACCTTCGCATCAACTTTCTTCACTTTTCTTAAACAAGTTGAGGGCAGCTAGCTTTGCCTTTTTGGTCCTCTCCTTTCTTATCTTGAAAGCTTGTAGCTCTCTCAAACAAAAGGTTTGAGAGTTGGTTTGTTGCTTCTGGGCGCGGACATTGCTGCTTTTAGAGCAGAGTTTGCAATCCCCTGAGCCACCAATGTCCTGTTCAAAAGAAAGGGATGAACACATCACGTAATTTATTGAGGGTTAATGACCTCACTGCAGACTGTAGGAACTCTCCCTGCTACATTTACATCTAGTCCCTCCCCCAACAGAACAAAACCAGAAACAACAAACTTCAAGTATGCCTTTTCAAAACCACAATTACCTGCGCTAGAGCTTGACATGCACAAAGGCCTTATCCACACACTACTGTTTTATTGTAACCATAGCCATAAAGCCAAAAAAATTGCTGTTGCAAAAATATGTTATCACTTTCAAAAAACATATTTGAAAAGCCTGCTGAGAAACATTAGCCTAGCTTCACTTGCTGCCATTATGCTCATGAGGCAGTAACCACATCCTCTGAATGTTAGTGCTAGGCTAGCAAGTCTGGTAGCATGAGCCATGACTCTATGGCAACAAGTTAGTGGCCTTTACAATATGTTGAAAAGTGCTAACACAGCAAATTATTACAAAAGAAGGAACAAGTTGTTTCACCAGATGAGTTTGGGAGTAAAAATATAACTTAAATATGAATATTTAAAATATCCTTCCACTCACCTTCCAGTGGTGGCTGTTCCTGGACTAGGTGTTATTCTCATGCAAGGAGGTGTCAGGATTCTTGGTGAGAGGGGTACTGCAGGCTGTGTGTGTTCCTTTAGGTGTTCTAGGGTGTGGAATTCTGCTCAAAGGAGGGGTCTATAATAAGTAGTTTTAAAAAAATTACTCAGAAAAGTTTGGTAAAGAGCACTGATGCTGTACAATCTATGAGAAGATTCATGTCTAATAAACTTCTTGATGTCTATCATTTATTTTTTTGCCATTCCTTCTATACAGTATTGCAAGACTGGGTAATGCTAGCAAGATAATTTAGACAAGGCATGAGTACCTAGGGCTCTACACCATCTTTGAATGATTGAAGAAAATGCAGTGCGAAGGTCAAAGAATTCTCAAACCAACACTGATAGGCACATATCATGCCATGAAAAGCCCCTTACAGGAATGCACACTTCTAAATTCCCGATGTATGGCCTTTGATCAGAATTTCAGCAGAACGCTTATATTCTTGCACGATCGATAGAAGATTATCACTATGGCAACTGCGGGGTACTGCTTTTCTGTGTAGAGCTGTTCTTGGGGAAAGATAATCAGCTTAAGAGAGATAAGAAAACTGCAGACAGGAAATGAGGAGTCAGTGGTCAGAGAAAACCAAGAAATGAACATTACATGCAAGCTGCACAATTTCTGTCAAAATCTGTAAGCTAGGGACTTACTTTACATGTACATGCCCTTACCCTATCTGTTGGTGGGGCTGGGATAGATCCTACAGATGGTCTCCTACTGGTGTTGTTTCTAGCTCCTGCTGCAGCCCTCTCCTCTGCTAATATCTCTTCCTCTCTGCCTGCTGCTGTTCACCATCAAACCGACAGATGTCAAACTCAATCTCAGCAGCAAGCTGCCTGTCCTGCTGCCAGAACTATCTTATTGATGAATACAAAGGAGGAAAATGATGAGAATTAAATATGGCAGTAATTCAGGGTTCCTCACATGATTTCGTTTTTGAAGTACCAAATGATAATGTTGATCAATTGTGCCACTGACCATGAGTGAAGTGTTTAACAATGTGGAGCCCTAGGCCCTACTGAAAATTGACGCATCTTGTTGCCACCCATAAGCAAATCCCCTATGGTGCAGGAACTGAGGGTCAAAATCTCAGGTGTCCATGAAAGCGGTTACTGAACAAATTAAAATTTTAATTAGCAAAAGTTAGATAGTGCAGACTTCAAGGGCTTGCAAAACGAATGTATCATGAGCAATGGTTCAAAAATTTGTAAAATAGCGACATTCATCTGTATTTAGGGACATATTTCCCCCTTTTGTTTTCTAAATTTTTATCTATGTAAGCTTTAACATGACTTTTACGATGTTGTTGTCATAAATTTCTTGAGCCGATGGAGCAACAATTGGTGATCACATTGCTATTTTAGAACCCTGCTGTAAGTCTAACCTTTAATCTCATGTCGGTAGTCTTTTTTCATCAGTTCTTTCAGGAAGAGCATCAAATGTCTCATCTAGAGGTGATCGGACTTTGACCACAACTATAAAGAAAAAAGTTTAAGCTTTGTGAGCAATTTTACTTTACCCACATGGTCAAGATGTGTAGATTCCACCTGCGTGCAGGAAGTTAGTGCATTCGTAAAAAGTATTTGTAATCACTCAGCCTTCTGACTGTGCGGAAAAATGTTCAAGTGTATCTTCATAGTTTGGCAAGTTTTTAAATTAAAACCCTGTCCATTCTTTGGATTCTGAGGCTTTCAAAGAATTTTTGGATAAGCTGTATTGGGAAGAGGAGCTTCTACTGAGGGATGCTCGATATCTGCTTAGACTGTTACAGAAATGCCAAACACAGTGTGTAAACTGGTCATTGGAAAGACTTGAATTCATGTCTAAGCTGAATAAAGTTAGATTTATACTCAATATGGAAAGTTAATAAGTTACGACTAGCGAATATGGCTCTGGATGTCTTAGAAGCTGTCTCCAATTACAATTTGCACCTCTAAAAGACAGCAATTTACACTGCTCACTAATAACTTGGTAACAGCTATACAGGACAAAACCTCATCTTGATATTTCCAGTAAGTCCTGACACAACAGAGTTGCTTCATTTGTTCCATACAATCTGGAAAAAAATTACACAAAAACTGTCAACGTATATGTACAACCTATATCACCATGGCAACCCTAATCTAATACCTACCATTTGTTTAAGTGCAATCACCACAGGTACAATGTTTTCAATGACATTCTTCTTCACCACCTGTGAGATAAGTTTTGTCTTTGCCTGGTTCATCACAGCCTGTGCCATCTCCATTTCCTCAACGATATCAGCTTGGTTCACATTCCTGGCTCTCAAGGAAGCTAGCTTAATATCCTACAAAAGAAACCAAGCTATTTATGTGAGAGAAGCCTATACGTTTTTTAAATTACAACTACATGCCATGTGGATAACCACCTCAACATCTTAGCTCAAATTTGGTTTCTTTTGGAGGTCCACTTAAGATGAGAATACCATAGACTACTCTTACGGTAGATTAAAACCTTACTTTGACCTGGCTGGGGATTGAACATTGTGCCTCCCAGATGCTACATGTCACCCACTCAGCAACAGCACTGTATAGGTCTACAAATATTACTCCCAATAAAAAGATGTGTATTTCATACTATTCTGCCTACATGGAAACTCTCTTCAGACATTTTTTTTCGTAATCGAGCCCCTTGGCCTGAAAGAAGCCAGTGTAATTATGCTGCTAAACTTATACCAGAATTGCCTTTCTTAGTCAAACTGTGTGGGTATAAATTCATACCTTAAAACCAAGTATAGCCCAAAGGTGTCTTTAAGAATGTCCTGGGTTTCTTCATTCAGTGGAAGAACAATGTTCAAACAAAGATGCCAAGAATCTACAGATGCAATGAAAAGGAAGAAACAAGACTGTCATTCCAAAATTGGTATCTTAGTACGTAACTCTCAATCAATAACAAAGAAATGTCACAACATACAGTATGTTACACTTTCACTTCAAAGCAAATAGTAGCTGGAGGTCTCCTGCTGTGTTCTTAAAGTTCTGATGACATGCCACCACAAAGACCTTTTTCACTTGTCAGTTTATGAATAACACTCCCTGATGAAAAATCCCTTGGAATTATTTCAGTATCTTTTACCATTCTCAAGATATACATCTTCAAAGTTGATTGTTTCACAAGTAACTCATTGCCTATGCAAAAAATAATGATGTAAAGTGTTGCACAGCGTTAAGATATCCTTTGTTAACCCTATAAAAAATTATCTCTTAATCACATAGTTTACAGTTTGGTTGAGTGATATCAATATTTCCAAAGGAAACAATTTTAACTTTTATAATTAATGCTACCAGTGTCCTAACAATGTTACCAGTGTCCTTGAAATAAAGGTTGAAAAAAATAAAGGTTAAAATTAGCCATATATGGTATGACCATCTTTCGATGTCACAATATTTGCATATTTAGCTCATGTTTATTCATGATACTAGTGTGAAATAGAAATCACCCTGTAAAGTGGTCAATAATTGATGGCTTTTTATGGAAAACTGCACAGCTATTTTCTGGATTTTTAATGCTTTTTACATCAAATTCTCCATGTATGTAACATTCATGTCACCAGACTTTTAAGTCTGATTTTTGTCCTTTATCCAGCCTTGTTATGGTATTCCTTGGCCTTATACAGTCGGTTTGTGAAATAACCAAGCACTTGTGCATTTGACTATCTGAAGCTGGCATGTAAATAATACCTAACAGCAGATCTTTCGCACAGAGTCATTTTCCTGTTTGAAAATGTTACCTCTCATACATAGTTTGTAACTAATTTGTTGTGTAGCACCAAATCAAGCGTGTAAGCTACAATACATACTGGCAATGGTTAAGCTCAAATCTACAGTATTGCTACGTGAATCATAAAGTGTAAGATCAGTTGGCCTTAGCCTTGGAGGGTGTTGCCCTGTCTTCAGGGAATGTGACATCACCTACCCACCCAATACACTCACCCTCCTTCCACCATAGTGACCATAAAAAGATCATGATATGACTTGTGTAAATGAAAAAAAAAATTAGGAATTTGCTAAATGGAGGATTCAGCACAATATTTTTTTTTGTGGAGATCACTCAAAACAGTCATTGGGATGACCAGAGTGTGATTTTAACTCATATCTCATTCATCTTTGTCAAAGCGGTGACTTAACAGTAACATACAGTATTTTGAAAACTTATTTAGTTCTATGATTCAGTCAAACATGAAAATAAATTTTTAACATTCAGCAACATCTTTCATGACCAAACAAATCACAAATCACAAATCTAGTTCCTCAGAGTAAATTTCCATTTTGTTGACAAACATAAAACAAATGCAACACCAGGTCACATGACTCACATCTTGACAAGAGTTTAGCAGTGAGATGGAGCGATGTTCATCCTCCATGTGTTGTAACATAAAGGTATAAAGCTTCATCCTCTGAGCAGAAGATGTTCCTTTCCTTTCAAAGAAAACAGCGCCCTCTCATGGTCAGTCTGGGTGAATTTATTGTAAGCTCAGAAAAAGAGAAGCAAGTGTAACAAAGGTAATTGTAGCAAGCAGTGATTTCACAACTTCTTACTTAACAAAACTGCTAGGCCCCTATTCTCTAGCTATTGATTTCAGAAAGGTTCCATTCATGACTTTAAGGGTCTATTTTTCTGACATTGTCACCATGCTGTGATACTTGCTAAAATTGCAAATTTCTACACGCCCAGTAAGTCAAAGGTACAGGTGTGCGGGTAGTGTCATCCTTTTCATAGTAAAATTTGGCAAATGGACCAGTGTGATAAAGCCCATTAATATTGGACAACTAATGCATAGTTATAGTTCTACCTGTTCCAATTATTCAGTTCATCATTTTAGCGAGGCTCTGCAGAGTTCCATTTATCAGTCTATAGTGTTTTATACAGAGTGCTGTCTGTCCAAGGGACACAATGGATCTGTTTAATTTTGTATTTTTCCTATATTGTTATATGGCTTGAAGATGATAACTGTCAATACTCTAAAAAATAAATATTGGTTTCACATTCCTTAATTAATAGTGACATAATAATAATGACCACAATGATGACAAGAATGAGGACAAGCACAGCTATGATGACGACAAGTCTTACATAGTGCAGAATCCAAAGTTAAAACAATGTTCAAACACTTTACAGCTTTGTAAATGAAACTGTAATGGAATGAAATTTGTTTCTTGTCTTTGTAAGACTCATTAAACTGGTATAAAATCACTAACAGCACAACAGTAAATCTTTCATGCTATCACTTGTCTGAAATATCAAAAGGTACAGAATACAATCTTTATAAACATGTTACAAAAAATTAACAAAGATGAACAAAATATTCACTATTGTGGTTAGATAGTCCACGAAATGTTGCTAAGAAGAGCATGTAGTAGGTTGTCTCTTGAGTAGAAGCTGAACAAGACAGAACTCAGCTGTGAGTAACAAAAGAACAGATTCATGTCATTAAACAAGTCATGAAGCTCTATTGTTATCAATAGTAAGTTATAATGTTCAGGAAATTGAAAGGTACACAATAGGTTGTCTCTTGAGAAGCAAAACCAGGCTAACCTCAGCTAAGGACAGGAAAGAAAGGATTGATGTAACGAACATTCATGAACATTAATCATCTGTACAAGTAAAAGAACCAACAATCATTATTTGCCTTCACATTTTCTCTACCTTTTGGCTAACCTCATTCTCAGTATAGATCTGTTTTCCATACCAGACTGTGAGAAAGAAGCCATGCATGACATGACAGACCCATGATGTAAAAGTCTGCAGGTTCAAGAGTTTGGTTACAGTATGTTCAGTACTGACTGTTCCTTGAGGACATAGCATCTTCGGGGAATAGACATCCTTCAGATGTATTGTTTGGTTTTGACCTTCATATCTTTACAAAAGAGTGGGAAGGAACTGTACAAAAAGTTGTACTTCAACAGGGAAGTCAGGCCTGAGGATTTCAGTTTTTTATCGGTAACCAATTTTTTAGGTTATGTGGTTTTTGATCCACGTAACCTAATGGAACCCATTTTATTCAGTCTCCAAAACCCATTTTTGGGGGAATCCCAATATAAAGAAAACACGACTGTGACAGATTTACCACACTGAGCTTCATACAGTGTGTAGGTGTACAGGCGATCGCTCACACTGCCAATGTCAGAGTGCACAACATGTGTTCAATTATGCAAAACAATATTTCAAAATGACATGATGCTGTAAATGTGTGTGTTGACACCATTTCGTGAGGTAACAGCATATGGTTTGGAGTACAGTAAGACCCCATTTATCCGAAAACATCGGCGACCGGAACTTATTTCGGATATCTTTAAAATTCAGATGTACAGGGTTTCAACTTTTTGCTTTCAAGTATGGTACACAGGGTCCATATAGAAAGAGGTGTGAACACATTCCCAAAATAATTCCGAAAAGGCTGGCAAAATTGTGCAGAAAAAATCCTCTTTAATGTTTGCCTTACTATTTTATGGGGACCGATGATATGACAAATAAATTTTTTAGACTTCATAAAAACACAGAGACAATCTCTTTCAATCCCAAACTTTGAGCTTACGGTCTTCTGAATGACCAATGGCTTCCTACGTATACACAAAATGAGTGTATGTGCTCTGAAGAGAAGCTATAACGATTTGAGTGGTATCTAGCGTTATAAATTCGGCATAATTTTCAAAGGTATTAGAGACATGTGTAGGAGACAACCAACACAGCAATTTCCAATGTTTTGTAATGTCTACTCTCGTCCTTTTTAGGTATTGAAGCTCACTACGAAAACTAACTTTCCAGATTTAGTGAAACTAGGGACTTACACTAGCCTAACATATTTAGTATAAGGAGAAATTGAGCCTATATACCCACTCATGGACCTAAGTGAGAATTTCAAAACAAATATGTATGATTTTTCTTCCAAATTTGACAAAGAGAAGATAACAAAATTGTTTTCTATGCCTATATGTTGGCTGTTTTTAGCCCTCCTGACATGTTGCCTATATTTTAAAGTATGATGTATAAAAACTTTCTAACAATAACCAATCTCTTACCATTTGGTGTCACCCCTGGTCCAGCCAACAAGGACTGGACTAGCATGAAAACTCTCTGGGGAGTCTTGTTTGGACTCAGCTGAGCAACTTCTCCCAGGCGTGAAGAGATATCTAACAAGGATCTCCTCACACCAGGTGACCTGAGAGGCATCCTCTGTTCAGGACCAGCTCAGAGAGGTATAGTGTTTTCACATGCCTGGATGACCTTCTCATGATGGGGGCCACGGCCTGGTCAACAGTGGTGTCTGCGGAGGAAACATTTTAGCTGTAGGGATAATATAGGAATGAAGAATGATAGAAAAATTGGTCTTTGCTGAAGGAAACATGATCACACTTGTAAATTCATTTTATTTTACTTTATTCACGTATGTCAGTAACAAAGCAAAGTTGAGTGACAAATTTTTACACTAGTGTTCTTTGTTCAAAAACCTGACAGGCCCACAAACTAATATTATAATTTATTCTGAGACTGCATTTCTCAATGATCTCTAACATTAAAAACCAAACACTTCTATGAAACATATAGTTTAAAACAGTGTGTTGAATTTTAAAACACTACATGTTTTCTTTATTTGTATTCAATTTCGAATCTGCAGCTCTCAACTGGCTAGGCCTTATAGCCATCCCCCCCCCCACACACACACAACCTGCACACATTTTTGAGTATAGTAGGGGTCATTTACCTTGCTAAGGGTCTCCAAGATGGCCCTTATTAGATAGGGGAGAATCAGTAAACTGAAGCAACCTCTGTTCTAAGTTTTGCTAAATGGCCCATCCTAGTCAGCATGTTCTGCAGGGACTGCATTTTGATATAATGCTTTAACTACAACCAAGTCACCCATGCTTGGCGGCACAAAGGCTCCATCCAGGGGACTTGAAAAAGGTGTAATCTCAGCTAGAAGCATCCAGAGAGCTATCAGGGAATGCATTTTATATATATGAAAATTTTTATACCAGACTTGAGAAAAAATTTAAGGTCCAAATAGGCAAGTATGGATTTACTTCCAAATTGTCAATCTAAAATTTAAATGAGAGGTAACTTTCCCCATCCACAAAAAATTTGGTAGAAGCGTCAACCTTGACCGATGTTATGACAGAAATATTTCTCCCCCATCCCCCTAGGGATCTCCTAGGTAACATCTTAATTCCACTTAAACTGATTAGCAAAGTTCATGAAATTACTGATTTAATTCAAGAAAAATTACACATCTGCCTTAATTCACTTAAATTTTATCTTTCTTTTCCCACTTGAACCAAATTTTGGTGGCTGAAATGAGTCAAAGCTAGCATTATTGTTTACAAATTGAGGACAATTAGCAAATTTCTTTTGGCCAAAAAGCTGGTAACCTTTAAATTTTCTGAGCAACTTCACTGGCAGTCTAAATATACAGTTTGGAACCACTGACTAAGGAGTTGCAATTTTTTCCCTAATTTTCACTGAAGAGGATGAGGTCAAGGACCATGATAAAAGAAAGGACAATAATCTTTTGCTAACAAATATCACTTTAATAATCTGGAGGACAAAAGGTGATCTGAAGACAGGGCATATGTTTTGGTTATCTGGAGCAAATGAATGAAAACTTGAGCATTTCTTAGTTTCTCACTTTTCACAATGATGAGCTTAAAGAGGAGATTGTTTAGTAATGTTAACCTCATCATGGTAAGATTCTATGTGAGAGACCGGGAATTTCATTATGGCCAGCTTGATGTACAGTACTTCTGTCGAGACCACAAACTACAGGCTTTCTGAAGAAATTACCTGTAGAAGAAAAATAATTTGCATTTAGCTGCAAAGGATAAATTTAAAATCAGACAATTGGTTCCCAGTAATATCCAGTGTTAACAATCCTCAGGCCATCCCCCAGGCTGATTTTTGTGACCTCAGCCTGGTACACTACACCTGGGCCAATGCAAGACAGGCTATTAAAAATGTAATTTTGTCCCAAAGGTCACATGCACAAAGTATCATTTTCTCCTTGAAAACATTTCATCAGTGTTTCTTACCAAATATGTGTCACTGTATTCAAGGAATTTATAATGGTTATAGCAGAAATTGACAAGGTTAGGCACAGATAAAAAATATTGTAAATTATGTATGGGTATACAATACTTGTTGGGACATAGTGACATTCCATTCAATATGTTAACCCCTCAGCCCAAGGAATAACAGGCATTCAAAACTCAACACAATTAAGCCGAAAAGGACTTTTCAACAAGGCTTTTCTCTCGACGATATTCAGAATGTTACTATCAGTCTTTGTTGATTGAAGTATTACACCATTTCAATCTACACAATCATGTGGTATACCTTCAGACTCATGAGATGAAAGGTAGAACAACTGTGCCACATAAAAATAAAATAATTGGTAAGGATCTCGACTGACTATAGTTTGAAGTCAATATTTTCAACAGCTTGAAATTACCGCTCTGCATTTCTGGTTTTTGTCAGTTGTTTGAGCAGGTCCCCAGGCCAGTCTGTGGTTGTCCCCTGTTGATTTGTTGAGGGGTACAATATGGCCAACAGTTGTGTCTTGTATTAGCTGTAGACATCTCCTGGGCTGAGGCTTCTTGATCTAAGACAAGAGGCAGTACTCCCAGCCAGGATCTAGCATAAAGGGGACAAAAAGCTTGTCAATTCCACTTTTTTCCAACACTGTAATAAAACGTCCCATCAAATGTCTTCATATTGGAAGGAATTCATATTCTCCTGACACCAGCAAAGAAAAGCATTCCTTCTTAAGGATTCTCCGCCCATATTAGGTAATTGTTAAAACCAAACTGTAACTTAATTCCCCACTAATTTGAAAACTCTACAAGTTATTTCAAAGCTGGAATTTCCCTCTGATATCATCTCCTAGAGCAACACTGGTCACTTTACAAATGATCAAAACATTTTATAAATTTGCTTATCTCTTCAAAATTTAACTGGGCCATAATGAGGTGGGGTTTTCATCCAAAAGCACTCAACAGAGTTACCATCTGAACTTGCCTCTCAAAGATGCCACACTTGATCTAAATTGCTTACCCAATATGAAATTTATAAGCACAGGCTTCTTCCATGTGTGTGATCATTTTACAGCACTGTAAAATAACTGCCCTTCAGTGCCTGATAGGAACATCATGCATAAAATACAAAGTTCTTTTTCTTGAAACCTGTGCATGTGGCTTCCCCACAGCATCCCATAACTGAACTTTAAAAACAAAGAGCACTGTCTTACCTCTAAAAGGCTTCATTGGTAGGGTACTTCAACAATAGATTTTTTAATGATCCCATTGCCTGCTTTCTGACAGAGAGAGCTGGGTCCAAACATCTCTCCTGAAACACCTTCACAGATTCTGGATCAAGACTGGTCTTATCAACTTGATTTAAGTTCTCTAGGACCTGAATTTGTAAGATGAAGTTTCAATTATAGCAAAAAAAAAAAAACTTTTAACTCTTGTACCAAAGTTTAATTACCAAAAAACTTGTCAAATAGTGGTGTGGGCCGACAGAAGCCAAACTCTTAACAAAAAAGTCTACCTGTTAATATTGCTAGGCCTTATATCAAAACTAAAAAGGTCAACAGGGTGATCATATATCATACAAAGGTTCTCACTCACAACTGGAAAATGGGCCAGTGTGGTCTTTTAAAGAGAGTGTATATCAAGTAGAATAGGCCAGCTAGTATGTTTCATAACAGCTCCCTAATTAGAAATGCAGGTAGTCAGTAACTAATGGATGGTCATGAAGGTATTAGAACAAAATTGTGCATCAAAAGAACAGAGTAGATAAATATATGAAAATAGTTGAAGTAGTTCTATGTCCTTGTTAGCAGACACCAAGGTCGGAAAAAAGTGGGGGCAACGAGCGATTCGCCTGCAAATTTAAAAGAATCGCCCCTTGTAGAAGAACATGCGTTCGAAAATATCACGCTATTGTTACCAAAATCGCCCCCAAATTTTGCGAGAATGAGCAAACACAATTAGGGACAAAATAGGTGGGTATCGCATCGCAAATGGCTACCCAAGAAATCCCAGTTGCAAAGCAATTCCGATTGAACTTCAAATATTACCAACCAATATTTTTCAGGCTCTGCCTTAGTTGTATCTATTCTGATAAGGTCAGCATGAAATAATTGCCATATTAATGAAGCCGAAGCAATAAAATCATCCACGTCGGCCTGTCTTCTCAAAACGTAACTCAACTACTTGGGCTCGCTGTATACGTGTAAGCCATGTCTGTGTTCTGTACTTCTGTTCAAGTGAAAAGAACGATGAAAGCACTGTAAAGTCAGTGCCGGTGTAGGTCTGTAATTGTATGCAAACACCCATACATTAGGCTACGCACCTGCTCTGTTGAAAAGTTGCCGTACATCGCAAGAACATTGGGCATGGTACGGGGAAAGTGCAGAATTTTTCCAATCGCTGTTTGTACCCCTAATATTCCTGTTGATACCTTATAGTTTGAAGTGGTAACAGTGGGTGTTTTTATATATAACGTGCACGTTATTGTTTCAAATAAAAGTGTGGGATGTACTTTTATATTTTACGCAATGTATGATGTCTGAAAACCCCCAATGAGCTGCTCGTACCACAGTTCCACTGATTTGTGCACAGCATGAATGGAACATATATTTACGTAGGGGTATGTAGTGTGTGCATGCAATATGTACTGCTGTATGAAACTAACAAAACAAACATGTATGAGCCAACACACTCTATTTATGTATAGGTAATACAAGGTAGGATCGTGTGAAATAGCCAAGTGACTACATTCAAATATTGCAGGCTTCTTAAGTATGTCTGTTTCACCTGTTCTAATTCTGTGAGCAACTCGGGCTACGTATGATTACTGTCTGAACTGAGAAAGTAACAGTACATACCAACTAAAGTGCATTTTTGGGGGGGAAAGTAATAGAACTGTGAGTAGGGGAGAACTAATTCACAATCACAAGAGAGACTCACACCAACATTTTATTTTCGAAGCTGTACTTCGTCATTAAATTGGCTTATAGACATATTTTTTAATAAAAAGATATCAAAGCAAAACATGGGGACAAAAATGCTTAACTTCCGAGGCAATTCTGTTTAAACGTTTGGTTGAATTGGGCGCTGTTTTAACGGCCAATCATTTGACATTAACCATTTAAACATGACATATTAATACAAGCGAATAATACAGCTCATTTAAAGTACAAAAGTTGATTTTAAAAGGTTCTTATCAAGATGGGGCAATTGTTAATCAATTCAAACATTGCAGTTAATAACATCGTTAATATTTTGTACAGTTTAAGTGTTGCAAAAACGACAAACCATATTCATTGTCTCGTACTTGGTTACTTCCTTTTACAGATATTAGAAAAAGAGCCCTCGTGAATGACAAAATAGCCCAGCCCCCCGCCCCCCCCCCCCGAACACACTCACGAGGACTTTTTTTACCCTTTCAGATGGAAAATAGCCCGAGCAGGGCATTTCTTAATTCCTACCCTGGCAGACACTCTACATCATATTCAGCTAAAAAGAATATTTGAATAGTTTCCTCCTACAAAAGGATACTAGAGCAGCGATGCTGCTGTATCTCAATACAGTCAGACATTTGTTAGGATGAGAATAAAGGATGTGGACTCAAGGTGGTTCCCATACAATCAGTAAATGTCATTTTCTAGGAATAATTCCACAAAGAAGTGATTTATGTCCAGAATTGTGTCAAGTACCAAAATGACAACTACATGACCATGCAGTGACCAAATAGTTCTCAACACCCTCAATAATGCAAATTACTATCACCGTTACATACTAAACACTTACAATCATCACTGACAAATCATTATCCATTCATCATTGGGTCTCACCGTAACTCACCATGTCATCATTGGGTCCAAGTCACACTCAGATTTGCCCAAGTAGCCAACAGTATTTGTTGATGGGCCAAGTCTTATTTTTTTATCACTTTCTTGTAACAGTATATGGCTAATAACACTGGTAATGTAAGAACAGGGCTGAAAATAACTTTTGGTGAGGGCAAGGCCATTTGGCCTTGAGCTTTCCTTATTTTAAGAGATACCAAGGCCAATTAATAGGGTGCCTAGGCCAGAATAGTTTGGGGGAAAGGGTAGTATCGACAAACTGCACGTACTATTGGTTTGCATCAGGAACTAGGCCTAGGCTTACAAGTAATCAACGTTTTGAGAAACATTCCTAGCCTCCTCTTTGTAACTGTGTGGTGAGGGGGACGTTCAAAGAGCCATGAACCCCAAACATGACGTGCCGAAGCCTTAACTTTACACCACACCAACAGTGCTGTCAAATTTGACAAATAACATCGTTGAATTTGGTAAATACCTGCATGAATTACAGCAAAAACTCATCCTCTATGCATTACTGACAGTAATATTCAGGTTGCAGTGGCTGTTAACATTTTATGCTTCCTAGGCTACGGTTGAGGGTTCTTGACCATTTAGGCCTAGCCAGGGCCTAGGTATTTAGCATCCTTGAATTTGGACTACCTGTTTGCTGAAGTGAGGCACTTCAACAGTACAGATTTTCATGCTGGGGCCGAGTTAGTCCGCAGTCTGCTGACCTAGTATTTGGGAAGCTTTGGGGCTTCCCACACTACAGCAGGTCAGCAATATACCCATTGTCAAAACTGGGCTACAGCACCTTCAAAAATTTTGAATGGTCTCGGACTTTCTCAAATTCACGTATAATCCTACATAATGGACCTCTACAGGTCCTTTTTTATTTAAGACCCTTCATTCTAAGATTGTTTGCACTTGGTGTCCAAAAAGAGACCAAAAATTTTGATTTACACAAACGATCCTGTTTTGTTTTTAAAACATTCTATGAAACTGCTAAATCGTGTAACTAGGACGTTCACACTACTGTATGCTAATAGCACGCATATCTGTTCAATTGTGACGTAGTCCATAGCTATAGTTACCTTCATATACGCACATATGCCTATATAGCAACAATCACCGCAGCAACGCACGCAGACGATGTTACTCTCACAGTAACATGCGGTCAAAAAAGTTTGTGTTGCATAGCCTAGCCTAGGCCTACTTCAGGGAACAAAGTGTACATGAGAACTAGGCCTAGGTACCCTAGGCCACAGGCGTTCGAAAGTACATATACTACACACACTATATATATATATATAAGACAAGGTAGGTCATTTCTCACAATATGTAATGACAAGGAGTAGGCCCAGTCCATAGAGTAGGATACGAACTAGAGTGCTCACTCCCCGAAACAGCTGTCATCGCATGGGGGGAACTCGGCCGCCATACAGTTTGTACACATGCAATCACAGCGGATTTACGCACACGGTATTAGGAGTGCGCATTCTAGTTCTTATATCCTACTCTATGGCCCAGTCGCACTTCACTGCCAGTGCTTCCACACTCTAAATGCATTTCTCCTGAAATGCAATCTAAAATTACGTGAAAATCGGCCATGTCAGGAAAAACAATTTAGAGTGTGGAAACACTAGCAGTGAAGTGCGACTGGGCCTACTCCTTGTCATTACATATTGTGAGAAATGACCTACCTTGTCTTATTATATATATATAGTGTGTAGTATATGTACTTTCGAACGCCTGTGCCCTTGGCTAGGGTCAAGGTGGCTTTGAGCCGAGTTGTCTTTAGGTCAAAATTGCTTGGGGCCAAGTTGCCTTTAGGCCTAGGCTAGGCCTATTTGGTTCGCAGCCGATTTGGCCTGCTCCCGCGTACATAGCCTAGTTCATATAGGCCTATAGGCTAGCTACACTGTAGGCCTAGCCCTAGCTATATAGGCTACTGTACTAACAACGTAGGCAAACACAGTCTACAGTAGTACAGATTTTCCATTCTGGGGCCGAGTTGGTTTGTGGCCGATTCGTCTGGAGAACAAGCTGGCGTGGGGCTGAGTTTTCTTTAGGCTGATTTGGTTCGCAGCTGACTTGGTCTGCTCCTGCATGCATAATTAATATAGGCCTGGCCTATATACTGTACTAACAACGTAGGCAAACACGAAACTTGGCCTACACAGTTCTCTCACGCAGACTGCAAACCTTTGTAACTATCACTCTTAGCCACATTATGCTACCTGTTAGAGCAGTGCATCCAACATCTCTTTGGACACATCGTGGAAAATAAGACCACTAGGCCTAAACTAAAATCCCAAACAAGGCATTTGTAAGTCATCCTTCTCTAACAGGATGATTACAGACTGATGCCAGTAACCTGTGCAGCTAGCTTTCCATTCAGTTTGCATGCTGATATATATTATTTATCAAGCTAAATATGACATAACAACAAATGCCTTGTAGACGGTAAACGACGTATTGAGTCAGAGTCACCCTGACGCAGAGAAACTTGTTTACAAATTGCCTGTCTACCTACCTATTGACAGGTACGAGAAAAGACATATACCGACGGTTATATAGGCAAAGTAACCCTGACTATACTCAGTCTTTCAGAATACAAAGCTCAATGGCGATACTGTACTGGCAGCAAAGGAACGCGAACAGTAATGCAGGCCTTGGGTATACTGTAGGTGTACGTGCACAGTATATCGCAGACAACTATGCGTGCTGCTCCAACACAAGTTCATACCAAGACCAATTGCACGCAAGGGATCATGGGAAATGAGACAATAAACACGTTTTTACTGGTATTTGCCCACTAAATCAGCCAAAATATCCCAACAAAATCAACATGTTCACATCCTAAACACCACATTTGTTTCCCCTACATCGACAGTACTTGCTATTGAGATAGGGTTATAAAATGCCACAAAATGACAATGTTTTAGGCAATTTCAGCTACAGTTACTGACCAGCTAGTGTGACAATATCTCAATACATGTTATGTATTGAGATAATAACTCCACAGCCAATCAATTTTGATGGTTAATTGATTTCTTCCCAAGGTTAATTGAGGTCACTGACCTCTAATTGTAAGGATTTTTTCAACCTGCAGTTTGCGGTAAAACATGGCTGCTACTTCCTTTAGTCTGTCAACTGTAAACTTGTTGAAAAATCATCAAATTATATGGATTTCTGCCATAGAAGCCTTCTCACTTACTCAATTTTGAAATATTTGGATCAACGAAATAATGACAGAGGAAGTTTAACATACCCGCAAAGCTGCTTTTCTCACACCAACCTTCTCATCACAGGCTCTTTGTTTAACCATGGCAAGGAAACCTTTCAAATCATATCCTGTAAACCAAAATTTAAACTAAGAATCTAACTGTTGCATATGTGTTACATGCCCTTCTATTGATCTGTATCTATGCTACAGTATATATTTACATAAGATATGATGCAAGTATGTGTTTTTGTTTTGCAGTCTCTGTCTATCAGTAAACATACCAACACCCCCCAACTTCATACTATAAATTAACCAACTTTTAAAAGATAAGAAAAAATTAATCGAAACAGATTCTCACAATACAATCCCACATTCAGTTTCAACCAAACATCCTACTTAACCCATTTCATTCATTAATTATTCAATTTATTTTTTTCCCTGGGGTGCTTGCACAACAGGCTACAATATGGAGCAGTGCACTTGCTATGTGACTTTTTCTTTTGTCCTAGACTGTCGGGTGTGGATATTGTCAAAGCCTGCTGAGACCCCACCTCCACCCTGGCCTTGAACAAAGAACAGCACCAACAACAGTCCTGGTGGTGTCTACAATTCTCACAATCTTGTCACTAACAATCAAAGCCAACCTACAACACTATTTTACCTTGTTCCACTTTTTTCAAACCCATCAGAGCCTTTTGAAAACAAAGAGACAAAGCATTACTTGGAATTAACTTTGCACATATTTTTTATATTGGACTTTTCTAAATTTTCACTTTTCATTATCTCCAGAAGTTTATCTGCAGTACGTTCTTTTTGACTTGTGAGAATGCCTCAGTGATGTTCTTGTTGGATTTGGATAGTCTCTTTGGTAACCCACACTTTCAAGGAAAACCAAAGACAATGCTTAATTTTGTCCATCTCCTGAACACCATTTTTACCCTTCTAAATCTTATTTCAATGCCTGCCTGAAAAACAGCAAGAAGAAAGACAGACCATGCAACCTTGTCCTCCATTAAACAAGTTCAGTAGCAAGAGAGGGGAACCCCTTGCAAGATTCCCAGCAGTGGCTCCATCCTTCCCTGTTACCCCAGGGTTTGGCGATTCCCCCTCGTCAGTCTCCATGGCAGTATGTGTTCCTGTTTTTTCATCTGATGGCCATAATAAAATAAATGAAAAACAAATCATAAAAAGAAGAAGAAAAAAAAACAATTCAGAAAAAGACAATGAAGTAGGTATGCCCCTATCAAAAAACTTGAAATCTGATGGGAAACATTTTCATTCAAAATCGATGAGAAGCAATCAAAGAGTCTTAGTACCCCTGATTTGTGGCCAGTTCTCTAAAATTCACTAAATTTTCTCTAACTAGGCAAAAGTCCACGTCTTTCTTTTTTTTGGAACTGATTCACCTAAATGGGTTGCAACAGTCCTATATGAGCAACAGCTATTAGCAGGCATCAAAGGTAATTTTATGAGTTCAGCTAACACTTGACTCACAAACAGTAAGACTATGCCACAATGCAGAAATACTTCATCTTTTTAATTCTCTTCCTATGCATGATATTTTGTTTGAGTCAAAAGCAGTTAAGTGTTTGGGCTGAGTGTCATCTGCCCCCAACCCCCTTCTGACCTTCTTGTGCTGATTTAATGCCCTAGTTATCCCCTTTACACTGCTTCCACCCCCAAGATTTAATCTTACTTTCTTGTTCCCTGCAGGTGATGGTGATTGTACAAATAGTTCCTGTAAGACCAGGGCAATCTGCTGATTCTCGTTTGAAGTTAACTGTCCCAGACAGCTCAGAGCCTTGGCCCTCACTGTAGGAGTTTGTCTGAGCATCGACCAATCAGCATTGCCAATAGAAACTTCTGTGAGAGGAACTGGTTGGTACTGCCAGCTGCAACAGGTGTGACTGAAAGGAAATCAAGAGAGTTAAAACAAGAACGACATCAATACAAAAGTACAAGCATAACAAGTTTTCTCATAAAATGAAACTCTCCATAAAAGCTGCTTTTTTCAAATGTCAGTCACTAACCCAAGAAACTATCATCTAGCATCAAGTCTGCCTGGGAATGACGATGTGAACATTTGAAGCACAAACCATAACAGTTCACCTTAAACACAAACCAACCTTAAAAAGACAGACAAACTTACAGAGAGATGGTCTACCTGACCTCTCCTCTAGTACTGTTAGTTTTAGCAGCAGAGGGATTGAAAATAACTGAGCCTGAATGATCAGATGAAAATGGCCCCACACCAATTTTTATACCACTTCTTTTTTACCTAAAACCCTGATACAACATGTAATCCACTCAATGCACTCATGCATGTTTGTGAATAACTTTGATAATACAGGTAATTTAATAATAAGGCAAATGCTGCAAATTTATGTACAATTGCCTTAAATGACAGATGGCTGACTTGTGACCTTCTTTTTCATTCCATCCCATAGATCATAGTGATTAACTTGCAGCTTACAGATAAATCCATTTAACAGATGTCATATGATCAGTCAAGCTCAAAACAAGCTTCCCTGATTTGAGCTAAAAGTAGGTGACCCCTAAAGCAAATAAAACCCTACATCATGTCTATCCAATTTATCAATTTTGAAAACCCCCATAGCACTACTTCAAACAACTTTGCTGAGCAGGCAATCTAGTCCCCGATCATATCTGATCCAGAGATATATGGAATGCAAAGTGTTTATACACTAAGCACCAAGCGATCTTGGCTTACCGTTAACATCAGGAGCTGGGGGTTCCATCATAGCTGACACCATCTCCATAACCAATCTGACAGGGGACAAAACAGCTTGGCCCTTACAAAATGTAAGACTTTTCATTGTTAAACTAAAAATACATATAAATTGATGTATTTAACAATTTTTGTCATGAATTCTAAGTCAGGCAGCCACTTAAAGCTCATTAAGGACCACATGCCTGGGAATGTTTATGCCCACCCAAACCGAGCAGCAGGGCCCAACACTGAAAATTGCCAACAACAACTATCAAAATATCACGAATTTCCCTCTGCACTATATTTCCATCTTACCAAGGCAAACCTCTAAATGTATGTCTCCCTAGTCTAGACTGCCACCAATATGTCCAGCACTCAGAATATCCTAGGCTCATTCCTGCCATACCAGTTGATACACATGTTGCAAGCCTTCCAAGTATAAACACCAAAATCTAGTGACAACTTCAAATGTTTTGTATAATGAATATACTGGTTTTATTGTTATGAGCTATTATATTGAATGTTCAAGTAAATATTAATAAAGTTCAGGGACACAGCTATTCACTGCTACACTGTTAGGACATTTAAATGATACAATACTGACATATCTGTCTAATCAACATGGCTGACCCCTAACTTTCACTTTACAGATTTGATTAAGTTTTTCAAACCAACTTGGCAAATGCTTGAGAAATCTTTCACCTATTTGTGCAAAAAGTGAGGGGAACACATGGAACAATCTAGAAATAACATCAGGTAAGGATTTGCAGTGAACATGTACTACTGTACTATCAAACTATATTAAAAATCCTCATAAAAAGGCTTCTTTGTGCAAAAGAGGAAACATTTAAAATTCTATGATGAACCAAAAACTTTTTCTTGTCAAAAATGGTGAAAGCCACAAGAATATCCTTTCACTGTGTATGCGTCAAGAGGTTCAAAGCTAAATTTGCTTACCAATAAAAGTGACAGGGTCTTTAGGGATAGAGGCATCACTGGTTAAGTTGGAAGTGAGACTTCTCCAGTCCTTTATAGTTTGGGGTAGGAAGTTGAATTTATAAGTTTGATCTTGCATACCAAAGACAAAAATTAAGATTATGAATGAAATAAGTCCTAGGAGTAGGGTGCTGAAGGTTACTTTGCCTTCGTCTTCCAGCTTACCAGGGGCAGGTCAAGCTCCTAAGAAGCTTGCTCAAACAAAGATCCTGGCTCTCTACACAAGGAGAACCCAGCTGACCTTGTCTGGATGCCCCCTGAGCTTATCATGCAGGTATGCCTGGTGAGGCTCCCAAAAATGCTGGCATATTCCAATACTTAATCCTCCCCCCATTCAGCCCCTCTGGTGTTCCTATCCAAGTTTTTCAGAGCTGGAATGACAACACCATACTCAATACTATGTAGTCACATTTCTTTTATTGGGATCTTCAGCCCTCACAGACAAGGACTTCAGTCTTTCTACAGTCACTTCCCATGTTCCTTGCTAACAGTGCAGCATTATGGTACAAGAAATTTTTTCCTTCTTTAGAAATTTACCGCTTTGAATTTTTGAAGACTCGGTTAATATACAGATCCAGTGCATAAACGTCCTGTTTTACATCAAGACAACCAAAATTTGGGATTAACAATCAAATTTTGCGGTCACCATGCTTCATGGAGCTCAATCCTGTACCAATCATGCAGTATTAATGTTCAGTATATCTATAGCACATGACAGACTACATATCAGTGTGTAGTTAAAACATGACATACAGTATGTGTACATCATTGTAGCTGGTTACTATCTCCTGGTCAACACAGTGTCTCCTGGTTGCAC
This sequence comes from Holothuria leucospilota, assembly GCA_029531755.1. Taxonomy (NCBI): domain Eukaryota; kingdom Metazoa; phylum Echinodermata; class Holothuroidea; order Aspidochirotida; family Holothuriidae; genus Holothuria; species Holothuria leucospilota. The sequence continues at coordinate 103,573,924 of CM055961.1, read as the reverse complement.
CAAAAACCAGGGAACCAGGAGACACTTTTTGACTGAAAGTGGCTCCTGGTTCAGCTAACCTTAATTTTACCCTAACCCCTAGACTTACTATGAAATGGAAATGAAACCTGGTTTAACTTGTTTATAAACCTTACCTTAACATTACTGGAGTATTTACAAAGCCATTCCATAAACCTTCCTTGTACCTCATCAGGTAATCGCTGAAGGATGATAGCAACCTCGCTGCTGACAAGAGCCCGGTACTCTGCCTTGTCAGGGACCTTCACACACATATGCTGAAGTAGTACTCTTACACTGGCATAGGACTTCTCACCCATGTGACCAATCATGTGACCAGATGGAAGTACTGTAGACCATAGTTTAGTGTAATGGCAAGGTATAATTATGAACCATGTTTAACAAAAGTACTGTAGATCACTGGCATCAATCCACAAAGTTTGAACTCTGAGGAGGATCTTGTACCATGTTCCAACTGGCCAAGTATTAATTCACATGGCAAAACATTCTTTGTTCATTTTTTTCTGTTTACCTCACTTTCTTGTACAGGATGATATATTTATTGATAATACAATACATTTTTAAATTACAATGAAGTTACACACCCTTTGAAAACTAGCAGTCTCTGCCAATCTAAAGTCAAGGTAATGTTAATGTTAAAAAAAAAGAGAAAGCAAAACACCAGTCGTTAATTTAAACATCAGGATTGCACTTTACACTCACCTGTTAAATACCAAATGTGACTGAGTTGAACTATTTTACTACAGAATTTACATACTTCAATAATTTTACCAAACTTACCATGCAAACTGTTGTGCTGTGTCCTTAATTTGTACTGTAGTATCAGCTGGGGTATGGCACTGGCAGCCACCCCTTCATTGTAACCCATTAACATCAACAGGTTCTGCATCCGATGTTTAAGCACCTGAAAGAAACCAGAAAGCCAAAAGGTTCAGTGATTCCTTGCCATATGGATATATTGTAGCAAACATGAATCACCCACATAGCAAGCATGAGATCCCTCACAGTTATCCTACTTGAGATATCATGTTAATAAGGTTTTTAACTTTTCATATCTTGTGATCCAAAATGACTTTTCACCTCCACTGAAAACGATAGGGATCACCTACCCTGCATGGCCATCTAACAACAACAACAACAACAACAACAACAACAACAACAACAACAACAATAAAAACCAGAATGCAAAAATGCATTGAGGTTTCGATGATATATGTTCTATTCCAAGTAATGCCATGATGTCCCATATCTTTCAGTCACTGGTCAAAATTTCCCAATAATTCCCAAGATCGTCATCTGGGGTTACGAGAGGTCAAAAAGCAAAATTTCCCAAGAATTCCCAAGATAGTCATCAGGGTCACCAAAGGACAAAATGCAAAATATCCCAAGTATTCTCAAGGCCTAACATTACAGTATAGCCTAGAGGCTATGCTAAATACTTGGCAAGGCCCTAAGTAACATTAGCCTAGGTCTAGCCTAGCCTGCCTAGGCCCAGCTATAAGTATAAACCTAGCCTAGGCCTATGCACAGCTGGTCACAGAAATCTCTCTGTAAATACTACAAACTTAGATGATGAGTACCAACATTTGACAGGCAATAACTGCTTTGACTAGCCCTAGCCTAGGCCATAGCTATTACAGTAACCGTTAGGCCTACCTCTGATAAGTAATATCAGCCCATACATACTGTACTACAATTAGGCTAGCCTGTACTGTGGCAGTTAGGCTAGGACTTAGTCACAGGACTAGGACTTTGTCTACCCAGGAGAAAAAAACAGTTGATTCCAGTTGGATATTGCAACTGGTTTTAACTGTGTCCAACTGGTTTTAACTGTGTCCAACTGGTCTCAACTGCTTCCAACTGGATTCCTTGGTAATCTCAACTGTATCCAACTGGTCTCATGTGTTTCCAACTGGACCATGACAAAGTCCCATCTGGAAATTTCGAGACCAGTTGGACCCAGTTGCTTTGTACTGAAACACAGTTGGGTTTTGGAAATCCAACTGAAACACTGTTGGGAAAAGGGTCCAGTTGGAAAACTGGTGAAATAACTGATGAGTACAGTTGGATTCCAGCCATGTACCTGTAGTGTCAAGTTGTGAATGAGAACAGCACTAGTTGGGGGTATCAATAGTTGAGTTGTCGAGTGGTTAAGGTGTTCTTGAAGTATTGATCATTTACTCTTACTATATTTTTTATTTGATTGCTTTTGAATTTTAGGCTATTTTATTATTAGACTACTTATATTCTTTACCTATTACTTATATTGCATATAATTAGCTGCCCTGTTCTTCTAAATCACACTCCCGTCCCTACATTACCGTTCATACAGTTTGAACCTGGTTTTTTAACTGAGCTTTTTATATTTTATGTGACTTTTCCAGTATTTTGCATTCAGTGAAGAAAATAACTGGTGCAAGACAACAAAAGTTAAATGAAGCCTTGGACTGAACGGTCCTGACTATATATGTATTCCATATTACTGGATCGCCTATATTAAATTGACATGAAACAATACATGGAAATGGAAGTTTATTTGTTTTGCATTTTTGGTATGAAACAGTTGAAACAGTTGGAAAATTCAGAGAGCAGTTGATATCAGTCGAAGCTGAAAATATTTGGAATCATTTGAGAATCTCTTTAAGTCCAGTTGAATCTAAGAAAGAAAAAACAGTTGGAAATTCTCAACTGGTTCCAGTAATTATTGTTACCAGTTGGAAAATTTTGAATGGCATATTTCAAACCAGTTGGAATGATTTCCAAATGTTTCCAACTGGTTTGAACCATTTCCAAATAGTCATATTCAACTGGCTTTACCTAATTTGCATAATCGAGCTAAAATGCATTTTATCAGCTCAGTCCTTTTGTAGGATGTTTTGTGGTGGTTCCAATTTTATATTTTATTTCCAAAATTTGCAATTAACACATTTTAACAGTTTATAACAGTGTAAGCCTATTACTGATTTGTTTTTATCATTTTTGTTATGTTAAGTATATCTCAATCTCTACATACTAAATACATAAGACTTGACACAACACAGCAATGTCTCTACATGTAATATATTAGATGTTTTGGACTTGCCTCAAAATACCTAAATGCATTTCAAAGATCACCAATTACGTCTGAATTACCTTTCTTTGAGCCACACTTCTGTGGCTTAAGGGTGCTCATTGATTGGGTGCCCGTTCTCCTGGATCCAGTTCAACTTAACTGGAAAAGGGTTCCCAGTTGAAAACAGTTGATCCCGGTTGGAAACATGATCACAACTGGAAACGGTTGTGAATTTTTCCAACTGGTCCAAAAACACAGCTTGGAAACATGGTCACAACTGGAAACAGTTGTGAATGTTTCCAACTGGTCCAAAAACACAGCTTGGAAATTTTCCAACTACTTCCAGTTGAAAATTCCCAACTGTTTTTTTCTTCTGGGTAGGCCTAGCCCATAAACCTGGAACTCTGCATTAGATTTATGTACTGAGTCTAACGTTATTGTGTGTGTAGGCTAATGTTTGTTGTTGGTTCTGTAACAACACTTAGGCCTAACGTTAGGCCCTAACTGTTAGGCCTACAGTATGTACATGGGTTCCGCGAGTACCGAGTTCCGCGTAAGGTTTACCGACTTTTGCTTGTATCTCCGAAGATACACAACAGAATCACTCACCTCTTACCGTCTATAAATTTCATACAGTTATGCTACTTCTCTGAAAGTTTGCTGGTTATGCATGATTCCGCTGATGAAATATGACAAATCCAAAACGAACATTTTTTGTGATCCAACAAGTTGTACGGTAACTTGCGTCTTGCTTGTGTGGAAAGTTTTCCACTCTTTTTCTGTTTTTATCTTATCAGCCCCATCGTTGGACCAATTTTAGACGATCAGGTGAAGTTAAGTGCATTTTGTATCCCCTCCAATAACTGCTTAATCCATCGAGGCCACTAAATTGGGAATATTTCTCTTCCAAATCCCTGCATTTTGTATCCCCTCCAATAACTGCTTAATCCATCGAGGCCACTAAATTGGGAATATTTCTCTTCCAAATCCCTTCTGCATCTATTCGGCTCGCAGCTTTTGGGCTTTGGCTACGTACGTTGGCTTCCTATGACCATGTAAAGAAGGGGAAGCTCCCTGAAAAGTCATTTCTAACTTTGTATCTCAAAATTTTGACTTTATAATTCGAAATTGAGACAAAGTACTGATTGGAGGTGGTGGTGAAAATTTTGTTCAGGGCAGCGAATTTCTTTTTTTCACATGGACGAAATGTGTAACTTGTAAGTCAATGCCAACTTCAAACACTGTAGGGTTGACAAAAATTGAGGGTGTTGCGCCCCCTTGCGCCCCCTCCCTTTGCTAGAGTACGAGTATGGGTAGCTACAACCAACGTCGAGATAAAAAGTAAACAATTTGATTGTTAAATCCACATTTCAACATAAAAAGTTATCTTGGAAATTTCGAGTAAAATTTTGAGATTTAAAGGCAAAATTTTGAGATAAAAATTCAAAATTTCGAAATAATACGTCAAAATTTCGAGGTTGGAAGAATGGGCGTGGAGCATGGGGGACGGGGGACGCGTCTCCCTCACTTGTTTGGATGGGAGACATTTCCAAAGAGTCCCCCCCCCCCCCCAACTTTTGCGAAATGATGAAAAACAAAACTCCGAGGGTACAAAAATGGATTGTGACATTTCTGTGCTCACCGTGAGTCTTGGAGGTAAATGATCTCAACAATCAATGTTGTCAGGCACATTTTGATATTTTTGTTTTCGATCAGAGGAGTATCTAAGCGCATATGAAAAAGTAACGTTTCATCTGTCAGGTTGAACACCGACAAAATGATTTTAATGGGATTTTTCATGATCGTAGGTTTTGACGATACTTATACTGAACATCAGCCAACAAGGTCCCAACATTTTACGTAAAAGGTATAAATAATATAACACAGTTTACGAATTGTAACTACATTAAAGCTAAATTGCGCCCAAATATGGCATCATTTGCCATATAGACACCTTGCACTTTACTCCTTTTTTCAAAGGGGTAGAGGGACACCTTGAATCACTCCCCGCTTAGCTAATAACATTTCTGATTTTGGATTGAGACACGACGATGACAAGGTCAAAACTTTTTACCTAAATGGTGTAAATAATATAACATAAACTACGCATTGGTACTACGTTTTAGTAAAATCTAAATTGCGCTTAAATATGACACCATTTGCCATATAGACATCTTCAAATTTCCCTTTTTTTTTTGAAAAAAGTAGTCGCCCAAAAGAAAAAAAAAACATGTTGGATTACTGACCTTGAAAGTCAGATTTCTCGAGGAAAAATATGACGTCAAAAGATGCAAACTACTACACCAGGTTGCATGTAACGGTATCTGGGGGTTGGAAAAAATTTCGAAGGGGAAGGGTGTGTCCCCCTTAGACCCCTCCCCAGGACGGAGGTTCAAAAGTGTTGAAAGTCCCCCCCCCCCACACACACACACACACACACACCTTTGGTCTTGGAGATGGGTCCACGCCCATGATAAAAAGTAAAAATTCTGAGACAAAACGTCAAACATGTGACTTTTAAGAGGCTTCTCTTTTATGTGCATGGCCCTATTAAGCCACCGTAGTTAACCTCAGCGAAGACCTGTAAACCGAATAGCCTACCATCGCAGCTGAAAATACTGCTAACTTCAGAAAATCTACGGCGAACATTCCGCCTGCAGAATATTGTGCTTACTTCAGTTTGGTTTCAACTAGCCTAGGTACGATTCGCAGATGTTCAGAGGTTAGTCGACAATAACTTAAACGTTTTTTGTTTGTTTTGGTCAAAATTGATCAGGTCTAACATTTGGGCCTAGTCCTTATATGGTAAGGAGTCGATTACGGTGACAGTTACCATTATTAAAGACGTGAGACTTAGGTTTATATCGTATTTCCCAATGTGCGGCTGAATGTGCGGCTCACTTTACTCTAGTCCGAGTTCCACGTAAAAATGAACTGAATTCCGCGTAAGCGTACAGGGCCTAGGCCAGGGCTAGCGCCGGTGTAGCGGGAAGATGTGTCTCCCGTGTAAAAAGAGTCCTCTTAGCAGTACCTCCACAAAACAAAATCCATGTACTGAAGACCATCAAGTATGGTACATAGTATTGTCACAGTCTTCATAGGGAATAACTAACTAACAGGATTAAACATTTTGAGGGTATATACCAGCCCATTTTTTAACTAGTGACAACGGGGGGATCATGTCAGTCTACTCGTTTAACGTGAGAGAAAGTCAACATACTCAAGTTTGGTATCACACTGTTACTGTCTCTACCCAAGACAACCTTGTTAAAATCATCATTACAGCGGTGAAAGACAAATAATTTTCTTTAATAACCATCACTTCACGAAAACTTGTATGAAATATAATATAGAATTTAATTATAGGCCTACACATGTACAGTAATTTCATTTTTTTTTATCAGAGACAATGATAAAAAAAGTGGAAAGACTGAATTCATGCCATAAGCTCTGAAAATCAACCCTGAAAAATTAGTCTGTGTCCCACCGGACGATATTTCCAGGTTAAGTCCTGGAAACAGTGTCTGGAGAGACAGTTTTTCCCACCACATTAAGAAATTGTGTCCCGTCAGACACATTTTACTGTTACCATCTTTTCCGGACAGTAATTACAAACAAATCAGACTATTAAATACTGTCCTTTTTTGCCACTGTCCGCTAGAAACACACAGTGTTTTGATTATCCGCAAATGATTTTGGCAACGATAAACTGAGGCATCCGTATATGGTTGGCCGCGGTGGACATAAGACGGACTGAACTCAACGCGTAGAAAACAGACCATGAACCAATCAAATCCACGGATCGTTGGTTATACCATTACACAATGGGATAGACCAGAATCCATTGAAAACAGAGGGAACTTATGAAATGATTTTGGTTTGATTTGGTTGATTATTAATACTCTTCCACATGGCGTAGTGTGTAGTGGTACTACATTAAAGTATTTTACAGTGTTTTAAACCGGTAGTTTCTCAATACATTGAAGTAGTACATACAAACACGCCAACACCATTAGCTGAAAAGGCAGATAGTGTGTTTGGGACGCCTGCAGACCAAAATACACACGAACAGCGAAAACAGCGAAAACAATATCCGTTTCAATAGAAGGGGGCTACAAGCAGAGGAAAGAGTAAATGTACATGGAATTTCAGAATTTCAGGTCGAATTTTCGGATACACGCATGTTGCAAAGAGAAATGTGAGAGAAATATGTCACTTTGGACCCGCGTGGGTTAAACTGAAAACCGGTAAAACTGCTTTGACAGACCGGGGCTTACAAAATAATGCACTTAGTTTTGACTTTACAGAGTTTCATGCAAACAAAACAGTCAGTTGTGGTACTGTAGACAGTGGTGTACTTAGGGGGGCCATTGGGACATGCCCCCTCACTTATGCCGATCTTTTTAAGTTCCTAAAAATACGTAAACTTTTTTAACACAAGTTTTACTTCAAAAGGTAGCATATGTGGCACCAGATTGCATGTATTAAGGGCACCTAATTTTTCAAAAATGTTCAAAGGGGGAGGGGACACCCCATTAGCCATGGTCCTCCCTCACTGATGCCGATTGTTTCTTGTTTTAGTTCCTAAAAATACGTACATTTTTTAACACAAATTTTACTTCAAAAGGTAGCATATGTTGCACCCGATTGCATGTAAGGACACCTAATTTTTCAAAAATTTTCAAAGGGCAGGGGACCCCACCCCTTAGACCCCTCCCCAGGTAGGCGATCACACAACATACTGCATGGCCCCCGTGAGAGAAATCCTGTCTACGCCACTGACTGTAGGATTGCCTAGTTAACTCAGAATAAAGACTCGGGTGTTAACGCCTCCCTGGTCAGAAAATTAGGTTTGGTTGAGTGGTTAAGTTTACGTTCTGATTACCTGCAGGGATGAAGAAAGATTTGTATTGTATACAGAACACCTTTCAGTGATGTTTCCGCCCAGATCTTTGACTCTCTGTGCATTCCCTGGCCCATAGGTTGCAGCGCCAGAGGGGGCTGGGGAAAACTGCATCGCCGAAAAAAATTAAGAAGAATCGGGATACAGGGAAAAAGAAAAGAGAAAGGAGAATAATTAAAAGAAAAGAAAAGTAAAATAAAGCCGGGAAAATCAAAACGACAGACAAGAAAAGAAATAATATGAATAGGGGTGATAACTGAATTTAGGTAAGGTGGGGAAGAGGAAATTGGCTTGGTAAATTTGGAAGGAAATGTGGATGTTACTAGTTCTGTGGTAGACACGGCTATAGGGATGGTGGAAAAAACGAACGGGACGAAATAGCCTGAAAGAGTGAATGGCTGGGAAGAATGGAACAAGGACAAGGGCTGCAGAAAGGCCGACTTTGCAAGAGGAAGAAAAATAATGAGCGGAGAGAAAAGAAAGGGAAGGAACAATAAAAGGTCAGTTGCGGGGAAGAAACGCCCAGGAAAGCATGATATATAACTTAGCAGGAGGAATTTCGGGAAACAGAGATAAGGAGTAATGGCAGCGCCGAATCCAAGGGGGGCGAAAGGGGCGTACGCCCCTATTTTCAGCAAAACAATGATTTTTGTGACAGAATTTTAAACCTCCAAGCCCATCTGATTGCACCATGCACTTTCTACAGACGTTTACGCCCCCTCTCTCATTTCTGGATTGCCGACCCTGAATAGGGGAAGGAACAATGAAGAGAGGCAGGAAATGTGGGAGAAGGAGACGGTCAGAGCTATAAGCTAAAGTTTTTATTACTGATTTTTCTGGATACTTAAAGACATACACTCGTCACCCCAAAGTATATTTTTAGTGTGGGGGCATCAAAAATCTTAGTTGGTGAAGGCTCTTTGATTAAGAGCAAAGTTTGAAAATGAAGAGTAGCTTACATTCCACACAATGCAACGGGGCTGTAACGTACTCGATTCTGGACTCGAGTCCATGCTTTGTCGGACTCGGAACTGGCTCAGAATGGGAGGTTCTGGAATCTGAATTGGCCCGGAATGGGCTGCAGCTGGACTCGGACTCGGAACCGATTCAAGAAGAGTGCACAAAAATGAAAGTTAAATATTTGTTCCCTAGGGCTACATTGTTATTGATGCACAGTTCAACATATAAATGGTCACATACAGTCAATTAAAATACAACTTGAACCAGGGCATGAAATTGACTCCTAAAATGCCCGGTTTTAATTAAATGTAATTACAAAACAGTACAAAAAGCATGATGCCACATTCGCCAAATAGCTGGACTCGGAACTGGCCCGGAATCGAAGAACCTGGAATCGGATACGGCTCGGAATTGAAGGGTATACTGGACTCGGGATTGACCATGAATGGTGGTCACTTAAATCTACATTGGCCCGGATTCGGGCCAGGTGGACTAGGATACAGCCCTGTAATACAGAGAGTTTGGATTTACACTGAGGGGGGGGGCCCCCCCCCCAATCGATTTCAGAATTTTTTTTAAATTTTAAAATGATCCCAAAAGGCGTTTAAGCACTTGCGCGCGAGGGGTGTGGGAGGGGGAGTTCCCCCTCCCACGGTGATGTGAAAATATGTGATTTGGTGCATACTTTATAAGATATTTTGTATGCAAAAGGAGACATATTATTATGTATCTTGTGAAATATTTTGTAGGAATAACCATAGTTAATACATGTTAACTATGGAATAACTATATAGAAATCAAATACACAACACACATATTGCTGGCAAATAATTTATCATTCTACAAGTATGCAGAATCACATAACAGCTTCAAACAAGTGTAAGGTGTTGCTTTTGTACATAGGCCTACCACTAGATACCATGTGTTCCTGATATTTTAGGCGTGCAATTTGTCCCCTTCCGGTATCGGTATGGAGTTGGCAAGTACGCTGCCAGTGCTCCGCGTCAACCGGTTGGCGAGGAGCGCGAGAAAATCTTGGTCCAAAATGCCTCCCAGATCGCTGGAAATGGCACTTCCCAGGCCTATTTGCCGCACATAAATAGGGGAAACAATAGTAATATTGTAAAAAAAAACATAAAAAATACCAACATTTTGCTCAAGGGCGGCTGCCCCCTCCCCCCCCCCCCCTTGGCTACGCACCTGTTCCAGCAAGATATGATCAGTTCCAAAAATATCTCTAAGATAGCACCATTTTGCATCTAGGCAACCTTAAATTAACAAAAAAATTTCAAAGAGGAGGGAGATCCCTCCCATATTTCGGCATCTTAATGAAGTGACAAAAAGGATTCCACACTGCTGTATACAATTGCAGGGGCACCCACAAAGTTACAATTTACGGAGACTGTGGGGGGGGGGGACTGAGGTGGCATTACGACTGTTCTCCCCCCATCACCAAATCCTGGCAGCGCCCCTGTAGCAAAATGTAACTGAAGATGAAAGCGCGTGTAGCACGGGAGACATTTTGTAATTTTAGAAAGAAAAAAGTTACAGAAAACAAAATACGTTCTTTATTAAACGCCCTTTGGGATTATTTTTGGTCAAATCCTTGAGTCATATCAGGGCCAACGTTTACAGGTAGTAAAATTTTATTTTCGATCGATTTTTCTTGTAGGGCACAGTGATGCGTACGGGGGGACACGGGCCACGTACCCCCACCTAGCTGGGGGCATGGAAACCCTTAACATGATCCGTCGTCTCCACTCAACCCTTTCCCCATCATTATGTCTTTTGTGCTATTAGACTACCAAAAGGCCAGATTTTGATTCCATTTTTGTAAACATCCAATGCCACTTTGGAGATAGTCAAATGCTTTAATCGAATGATAACAATTTATTAATACCTTAGAGTCTCGGGGTCTCCGTTCCTTGGACCCCCAATTTAGCATTGTCCCTGGACCCACTAGGGGTCTTACAGTGGGACCCAGGGCCCAACGCCTACAGGGGAGCACTGCCCGTCACTACGAGGCCTCCAGAGGAGCTCGGTCCTTCATTTTGGGGTGTCCGTTTTGAGGAACGCTTGAACCCTAGTGCCCCCTCTTCGAAAAGTCTGGGGACTCCACTGCGTGCTTGGCCCAACTAGTAAACCTGCTGGGACCTTTGCACACAAGTGAGGCTACCAAGCGAACGAATAGGTTAAAAGGTTTCAGAAACCTAACAGAGCAGTATACTTCAAAGTATCTGCGGTCTTTAACCCCACTCCACAGCACAAAGATGCTACCTGTCTAATTACAAGACAGAATGTCCGTTAAGAACGCATTACTTCAAAACTTTTGAAAAAAGGGACTGCCTACGTAGTATCAGATAATGCTACCGCCTACCTATTTTAATTTATTTTTCCTCATTTTTCAATGGGGGGCATGGCCTGCTGCACTCCCCGCTGGATACGCCACTGCCTATGACGAGGCCCGGGACCGTATTCTGGGCCTCGACTAGGCCGGTCTCGAGAACGGAGAAGCAATTGTATAATACGGCTGACTGAAAGCAGATCCAGGATGCAATTTTTAATGAAAAATGCAATCTCCTTTTAAAAATTAGTAGCTCCTTGTAACAGTGTGGTACTGAATCATCTTTGTATGACACCATGGTAGTGACCCAGAGACTTAATAAGAAAGGAAAGATGTTTGATCGTGTCCGTTCGGCTGAGGCTTAAATGATGTCAGATCTCAACAACTACCCATCATGACCTTCAAAAATTGTGAAATTTTGCCAAACAAGTGCTCACGGACAAAAGTATTATTTGATCCAAATGACATGGCCTTGCCTTGAATCTTGGAAAGTAATTTTACGCATTTTTGGTCAAAGTTTGGGACTTATTCTTGAGTTTGTACTAGTATATCTTTTGACACTCCGCCGAGTCCACTTATGTCAAAGTTAACTTATGGTCTCCCTCAGTTCACTTTGACATCCCATAAGTTCACTTTCGGTCTCCCGCAATAAAAAACAAAATGTTGGAAAGTCGCTTCCCAACTCCCCAGGGCCATACATGTTCAAGGCGACTTCCTCCGTAACCGCGTTTCGAAGGACAGATTTTCCTGTTGCTTATATGCAGACATTATTTCCTCGTAAAATTGTGTCTCCGGGACACATTTTCCTGTGGCGGGAGGACACTATTTCCTGAGAAATATTGTCCGGCGGGACATATTTTTTTGGAAAATGTGTCTGGTGGGACACATTTTCCAGGAGAGACACAATTTCCTTTTACACCGGTCTGATCACTTCGCACTAAGATGACGCCATAGAGCAGGATATAATTATGTCCTGCTCTATGGATGACGCACGTACGTACTCCACACGCACCTGTACCTAATGGAATAGGATGTTTAAGTGATCAGTCGTCTTGAAATATTCTTTGTGACGTCAGCCTTTTCTTGACATGTTTCTGCAGTCGTCACTGTTCAAGGATACACCGTACAAGCATGGTATAGCTAATCGGTAAGCAAGAAGAGACGGCTTGTAGCTGTATACCTACTAGCTATACCGTTGTCATCATAGCTACTTGTACGGTGTATCCTTGAACAGTGACGACTGCAGAAACATGTCAAGAAAAGGCTGACGTCACAAAGAATATTTCAAGACGACTGATCACTGATCAAGGCCGATTCCATTATTGCAAGGATTATTGAGTACCTTTAAATACAATGACACTCATTTTAGAGTCAATAATGTAGACAAAGGACTAATTTAACCACCTTTCCAACCTAAGATTTTTATAATTTACTTTTACTTCCTTCCTTATAGTCTACAATTAGGTAACCTTAATTTACCTGTTTAGATATGTGCACCTGTTCGGCGCAGTCTATTTTGGCGCGTAGTTTTTGTTAGTTTAATGTTCCAACTTCACAGCTCCTTTGATTTCCCGTACCGTGGAAACAAATATGAACAATAGTAAACTGTACGTTCTTCGATGTCGAAGTCGAAAGAGTTGGTGTTCCTGTCAAAACATTACAGGTATAACATTTTCTTCATTATATTATTATATTGCTGTAATGCTTCATAGGATAATCTTTTTTTTTATTTAATTTTAACTTTTAATTGAAGGGCAGGGTGAACAATAATTTTAAAGACTGCCTAAAATTAATCATTTGACACCGTGTTAGCATAAGCACGACCTCTGACAGCGCTATGACCTACTTTAGGTGTCACTACTTTTCCTGGAAAAGCCCCTTTCTCTGCACAGGCAGCTTGGCATCGCTAGAACCACCGAGTATATTAAAATCGTTAAAGCATGTATTTTTTTACACTTTTGTGGTGTTACTCTTCCTTTTTAGTCTAGTTCCTCCCTCTTTACTTGAATCCCGTCGTCATGAAATTTGTGCAACTTTTAAGAATTGCACCAAGTTACACTTTGCATACTTTCTTCTAGGCTAGTTCTCGTGGGGTATCATTTGGATGGTAAAGAGAGGCTACAGGTAAATGTGATGTAAAAAGGATGAGACTTCCCGCGAAAATTTTCAATCCATAGAAACTGAGCTTTGAAAATAAGTAGGCAGTGCAACGGGGTTAAGATGAGTCAATCACTTAAAGAAAATTGTGACAGTAAAAATATGCAAATAAGTTGAATACAAAGGAACTCTGCAGTAATATTTTTAATGCATCTCACTCACTGTGCAATATTTTGGTAGCCTGGTGCTTGGATTGAACAATCCATACTGGAATAAATAATTTTAAATTTAAGGTGGCAGTATTTTGAGTCAATCTGGCTACTACAGAAAAGCAGCAGCTACAAATTACCAAATTTAAGAATAACTATATTAATATACAAAGTGAATGTAATTTTTTTTCTATCAAAATTTGGCATGAAAGCTTCACTAAAGATATTTTGGTCACATGTTTAGTAACACTAATTTGCTTTGGTCACGTTTAGTAACACTAAATTGCAAGTTTTTAGTTATGTGAATTTTCTTTTGAGTAGGAGAAAAAATGAACGAATGCTTATTTGTGATGTTGTTTGATGAATATACAATGCAGGTGCAGGCTTACAGTGGGATATAGTTCACAAGACTGCCCTAAGATGCACTTCATTAAGAGTTAGGTACAGAGAATGTCATATGAAACATACTTTACTTTATTTTTCAGGTGAACAGACAAAAATTTCACAATAAAAAACAGCAAAAATCTCCTTAAAAAGTCCAGGGACACAGCAGACAAAGTGTTGGGAAAATGAGGTAAGCCAGTTTTTTTTTCACCAGCTCTCTCTTCAATTATGCACACAACTACACCCCTGGGCAGATACATAGCCAAGGGGAGGGGTTTGAGGATTGAAACCCCCCATGACCCAAGTTTGAAAAAAACAATGCCTAAAAATGACAAAAAGGTGATCACTATATGCCTAAGTACGTTTGAGACACAAATATTGCATCATTTTGCATCTGGAGACCTAAAAAAACCCCAATTTTTCTCCAAAGGGGAGGGGGACACCCGTCCCCCTTTTGATCCCTTCCCCATGTCACACTCAAAAAATCTCTCCCATGACAAAATCCTGGCTACGGGCCTGCCCTGGAGTACTGGTGTTAGCCAAAATGGGAACAAGACCTCCAAACCAAGTGATACTGTACATTCTTATTTACTTTTAAAACCATTTCAAATTTCTTGTATACCACTGAAATCATGTAAACAGTGGTGCTCTCCTGGAAGGTGCATTTGCAACACCCCCAAGTTCCCTGCCATACCCTTTTTGAAGAGGTTAATATGTGGGGAAGTGGGGTTTGGGGCAACTTTCCATTAAAGTGTAGCAAATAAGGAACATGTTTTCCAACCTATTCAATGGTGGGCACTTGGAATATGCTCATTAATATTTGTGAGTCACTCAGTCACTTTTTCAAGATCACATAAAGACTTCTGTTTCAAAAGGAAACAAAAGCAGGTAATGATAGTTGTACAAGAAGGGCATCACCAATGACTGCACTATCAGCTATTGGAAATAAAGTGAAAAGAAAAAAAGAAAAAAAAAGAAAAAGAAAAGAAAAAAAGAAATTTAAAGTAGAGAAAAATTACACTGGTACACTCTAAAAAAAAAGAAATAAAGTAAAATTATAATAAATAAATATATAATACAAAATATATCATAAAATATATAATATCAAAAATAAAAATAGACATAAAAGGAAAAAAAAAACAGGGTGATGCCTTCATAACATCCAGTGTAGAGGAATCAAGCAATATATTTCGCACTGCCTCATTCTTTGTCAGTTGCTAATGACAAAATGACAGAAGCCATATATATATATATATATATATATTATATATATATATATATATATTATATATATATATATATATATATATATATGTATATATGTATATATATATATCATACATATATATATATATATATATATATATATTATATATATATATATATATATATATATATATATATATATATATATATATATTATATATATATATATATATATATATATATATGTATAAACATATGTATATATATATATAATATATATATATATTATATATATATAATATATATATATATATATATATGTATATATATATGTATATATATGTATATATATATGTATATATATAAGTTAAGTTTCATAAACTTTATTTCAGGCTCTTTCACCTGATGACGAGATTCATATAATATACGTACATACAATCATAATAAAAAAGAAAGAGACTGTGGGGTGATTACAGAAAGCTTGCGAAAGCTTGTAAAGGTAAACACCCCGAGAGAACACAAAGTAAGACTACATGTAGACCACATAAAGAACACAACACTGGAAAAAACACAAGAACTAACAGAAAATCAAAAAGAACTAAAGGAGAAAAGGCAAATACTATAGGTATGTGACATTACTGCAGATGAATATAATACTCTTTAAGCTTACGTTTAAAAGTATAAATGGATCTACTATCTTTTACATCTTCGGGGAGTGAGTTCCAAAGCTTGACACCAAGATATCGAACATTACAATGGGAAGAATGGAGTCTACATAGTGGGGTGGAAAGATCACGCGAGTAGCGCGTATCGTGGGAGTGATAATCAGCACGGAAATGAAAGTAGTCTTTAAAAATCAAAGGGCAATTGTCGTGAAGCCAATTATACATAAAGATATTCGTGTAGTATCGGTTGAGATTATAAATAGAAAGAGTTCGTAACTTTACAAACAAAGGGTTGGAATGATAGAGACGATGTTTATTAGTGATCAAACGCATACATCTCTTTTGAAGGACAAAGAGTGGCTGTATTCTAGTCGGGAAGGTGCTGCCCCAAACAACATTACAGTACGATAGGTAAGGGAGAATAAGTGTATTATATAAAGTAAGAAGAACATGTTTAGGCAGAAGATGACGTAGACGGGTCAAAATACCAACGCCCTTAGAAATTGTATTACCGACATAATCAATGTGATCATACCAGGTAAGATGCTGGTCTATAAATACTCCTAAGAACTTGCAGGAGTTCGAAATCCTAATCTTTAGACCACAGAGTTCAATATAGTGTATATTATCATTTACAGGCTTGTTCGGTAATCTGAATATGACAGTGGAAGTTTTTTTGACATTGAGTGATAACTTATTTACACAAAACCAATTCCGTACTTTAACAAATTCATCCTGAACAGTAGACAATAGTTTGGTTAGGTTAGGACTAGAGAAAAAAAGATTCGTGTCATCTGCATATGAAATAATGTGGAACTTGTTACTAGCTTTAGACAGATCATTAACATAAATAATAAAGAGAAGTGGACCTAGGATAGATCCTTGTGGAACACCGCAGGTAATAGGTTTAAGATCTGAATTTACATTATTAATTGAAACAGACTGCATTCTATTTGAAAGATAGCTTGTAAACCAGTTGAGTGCTATACCCCTAATCCCATAGTGCTTTAGTTTCCCCAGAAGAATTTTATGATCCAGAGTGTCAAATGCTTTTGACAGATCAAGGAAAGTACCAGAAACATAGTGTTTTTTTCTCGAAGGCCTTAGTGACAACATCAGTAAAATGAATAAGGGCATGGGAAGTCGAGCGCCCAGGAAGAAAACCGAATTGAAAGTCATAGATAGAATTATTGCTTATCATAAACTTATAAAGTCTAGTGAACACAAGTTTTCTAGTATCTTGGAAAAGCAAGGTAAAACAGAAATTGGTCTATAATTACTAGCATCTTTATTATTACCACTTTTAAAAATAGGAACAACACGGGCAGATTTGAGAGACTCTGGAACAATGCCTTGCTTAATAGAAAGATTAAACACATACGTGAGGGGATTACAAAGATACAAAGCAACACGTTTAACCACCATTGGTAAAACGCCATCCGACCCTGCTGCAGAATTTTTTAAGGACAGAATCAGGTCAAGAACTTCGTCAGTGGTTGCAGGGGTAATGAAAATTGAGTCGGAAACAGGATTATCAAGATAAGAGTCATAAGTAAAAGAGGGGACAGTAGGTATATTTTGTTGCGTAACTGGGCCAACACTTATGAAATAATCGTTGAGTACGTTGCTAACTTCTTTAGGATCCGAAACAATATCACCATTGTGAGTGATTTCATCAATAGAATTGTCCTTACAGTGACCGTGGAGAAGGCGATTAATAGTGAGCCAGGTAGTTTTAATATCATTACCACAATTGCTAAACAGTCCTTTATAAAAATTATTTTTGGCACAGCGGATAACAGAGTTGAGGCGGTTGCGAAAACGTTTGTAGTCATTGAAATTTTGAATAGTGCGTTTTCGTAGATACTTCTTATACAATCGGTGTTTTGTTTTACATGAAATTAGAATACCCGATGACATCCACTCCTTACCGTTAATTTTTGAACTTAACTTGTGCGGAAGAAGAGGCAAACATTTATGATAGTGACGAAGAAACATCTCGTTAAACTTATTGAATGCAGTATCAGCGTTATCACAATTGTAGACATCCTCCCAAGTCTCACATTCAAGAGCACTTTGAAGAAGATTCAAAGTTTCAGGAGTAACCTTTCTTCTTTGAATAAGTTTTGTCTTAGAAGTATCATTTGTCAAATTTAAATCACAAATAGCAAAAATTGGAAAATGATCGGAAATATCATCCGGAATTACACCTGACAAACATGCTTTTGTTAAAGTATTTGTAAAAATGACGTCAAGAAGAGTAGCTGAGGTAGATGTCACCCTGGTGGGTATAGTATGAAGGGGAATGAAGGCATGAGACTGAACCAAATTTATAAATTCTTTACAGGTTTGATCAGAATGACTTAGCAGATTGCAATTGAAATCACCCATTACAAAGCAGTCTAAATTCTGTGTACTCAAAGAAGAGAATACTGAAGACAATAAATCAAATGTATGATACTCATTAACACCTTTAGGGCAGTAAACGACTCCTATTAACATATGTACATTAGAGGAAATAATTTCGACAAAGAGTGATTCGAGAATACCCTCAATAAAAGTATTAAGATCAGGACGAGGTTTATACTTAAGAGAGGAATTTACATAAAGGGCTACTCCACCACCACGACCACGTCTTGAAACTTTTTCAGCAGAGTATCCAGGAATTTCATACAAACCAGATGGCATATCGTCTCCACTAAACCAAGTCTCGGTGATTCCAATAACAGAGTAATTATGGTTTACAGAGTTCAAGGAAAGGTTTAAACTATTAAAATTCTTATTTAAAGATCTAGCATTTATGTGATAAAGGGTAAATTTATCATTCCAAGTTTGGTCTGAAATATTGTTAAGAAAGTCATATCCATAGTATTTACAGTTCTCAACCTGAGCATAAGTATCAAAATTTAGGTCAGGATCAATAGGTAGGAAGTTAGAGTTAGCATTGTTTACATTGCAGTTATCATTCCGGTGAAGCCTGTCTACAAATAAAACATGAAACATTCTCTATGGAAGGGTTGAATTACTAATACAATTGTAGTGCCATTTAATCGAGGTCAAGCAGTAATAACAGTATACCTTCAGAAAGATAACTCCTATTTGAATCGTGTAAGCAAAGCAACAAAGATGATTAAGATGGTACAATACCATAGTTAAGACACAACAACAATAACAACAAGGAAATCACAAACGAGAAAAGCCACAACAACAAAAGTTAAACACCGAGGATGACAGGCAAGGAGGAACAAAGGAACTTGAAGCGAGACGGCACGACAAAAGAAAATCCAAAGGAGCAAACGCAAATCAGCAAGTCGATGATCATTCAACTGTCGCGATGAGTCAGGTTTTACGAGAAAACAGACAAACGTAAATCCCAACACAGTAAAGTAAAGATGGCGGTAATTTCAAAATGGCGATAAAATTAATTGAGAGTCGTTAGAGGTATGGCAGTTTACACAAGTTTCTGTAAGTCAGAGGAAGAGTTGATCTTTTCCTTTGATCAGAACCATCAATGGTGTAAACTTTTCCATCAAGGACCCACGACTTTTTTACTTTCGGGTGGTTCCTGGCTTTGGCAAAAAGAAGTTGATTCCTGGGAGAAAGATCCTGGTTGATGTAAATACATGTGCCCTTTAGGAGTGTTCGAGCTCTGTTAAATTTTTCTCTTGCTTTGTATGTTGTAAACTTCACGATGATGGGCCTAGGTTTCAATTGGTTAGAATGGGGAATGTAGCCGTTTGCCGAGGGAAAACACGATGGGAACGGTCTATATGACTGTCATCAAGATCGATCTTCAGCTTGTCACTAGCCAAATTTAGAATGAGCTCATTTGTGGCTTTTTCCAGTGATTCCCTCAAACCATAAATTCTCAGACAATAACGTCTTGAATACTGTTCCTGTCGATCAATGAGTTCTTCAGTATTTTCAAGTTTCCGTTGTAACAGGGATATTACCTCAATAGCTTTGCCAAGTTGAGCTTGTTTTTCAGAAAGCTCAATTTGAAACGCATCATGCATTTCATTACAAATCTGTTCTTTAAGAGCTTCCTCAAGTGGAGGAACTAGTTTCGAGAGGGGATTGGAGAAAAATTCATCTGACATAAGTGCTCTGTGCACAGCTCACCCCGTATACAATCCACAATGCTGTCGGTGTTGTTTGCAGCTCCGTTAGGTATAGGCTCACTGTTAGGATGCTTTTCTCTGGTCGAGCTCCTCAATGAATAGGCTTCAGAATCTGAAATTTTGGTTTTTGC
Organism: Holothuria leucospilota; assembly: GCA_029531755.1. Lineage (NCBI taxonomy): Eukaryota > Metazoa > Echinodermata > Holothuroidea > Aspidochirotida > Holothuriidae > Holothuria > Holothuria leucospilota. The sequence continues at coordinate 103,553,834 of CM055961.1, read as the reverse complement.
GGACTCATCTTTATGAATTGATGAAAACTTGGAAATAACTTACACAGTTATACAAGGTCTACACAACACAGACCACATGTGAAGACTTGCAGCTTTGTAGACAGAAATATTTGAGGGATTTTAAGAAGAGAAATGGCCAAACACACCTACACCATGTATGGCGTATTGACTTGATACTCTATCAAGTCAATCTATCTATCAAGTCAATCTATCTTATATATATATTATATATATATATATATATATATTATATATATATATAAATTAAGGTATATATAGTATATATATATATATAATATATATATATATATATTATATATGCCAGTATATATATATATGTATATATGTATATATATATATTTATATATATATATATATATATTATATATATATATAATATATATATATATAATATATATATTAATATCTTATATATATATTATATATATATATAATATATATAGATATAATATCCCAACTGGAGAGAGGGGCAAGCAAGCCAAAGATCCAATGTGGTGACAGGTTTTTGAAAGTATGTCATACCCCTGTACATAACAAATTTTGGCCTATCTGTTTACACAAATTTCAAAATTTGTGGTGTTTTCTTGGACAAATTTAAAGAATTTGGATTTATAGAAGAGAACTTTTAGGGTTCTATTGCGGACACTTATGACATTTTGAGTTTTTATTGTAGAACATGCCATTCCTGACGAGCAAAATTGAGCAGACCTTCTGGGCGACTAATTGTCGTCAGGTTGCCTAATTCATTATTTCATTGGCTCCTGATGATATTGGAAAATTCCCCGCAAAGCGGGGGGGGGGCGAGGGCCCCCTGCTCGCCTATCTGATGCTACCCCGATCCCTATAATGGAGTTCATTTGCACACCTTTGGTACTTAACACATTTACCCATAATCACATTGACACACTCTTTACAATTTTAAATTCATTTACTTTAAACCACAGATCATCAAAAAGAAAATGGAATGAAGACTCTGGTGGCCCATCCAACAAAAAAAGTAAGTGGAAAGACATTGATCTGTCTGATTTCCAACCAGGGCAAACAATTGACAATAACAAGAGAAATGCAGTTTGTCAGAAATCTACAAGCCTGGAAGCCATCTTACAGACAGAAAGACCAAATTAGCTCTATTCAGCAAAATTATCGCAGAAAATGGTATTGACGAAGTATTCTGGTACATTTAACACACCTCGAACTGAAATATAAGAACTGCACTCGAAGGGTTTGTCCTGATGGTACATACAACACAATAAGTTAGGCAGCTAGCACCATGGAGTACACTATGATCAGATTCAACGTAGAGCCACAGGGAATGTAAAATGGTATCGACGAAATGGTCAGAACCATACCTAACCCTAGGTGAGGAAGGCATCTTTCATGCTGGGTTTCACTATGGGGAATAGGGCTTTCCAGTACCCCAAAACCAACTGAAGGGCCCACTGTACAAGACATGATTTCCAAAGTATGGTGAAAGACTCCGTTCAGAAATGGAATCCCTCCAATGGCTGGTAATAGCAGATTTTCTAAAGAGAAATCCAGAAATCAACTTAAGCCAACAAACTCTTAACAGGCACGAGCAAGGTAACAAAAGAGGCAGTTGATGACTGGTTAGAAAACTTTGACTTGTTTCATTTCTGACCTAATCTTTCAGACAAACCACACCAAATTTACAACTTTGATGAGACAGGGTTTTGGAATGTGTGGGAAAGCAACGCTCAGGTGTATGCCCTTGGATCTCAACACACTAAAGGAGGCACTGCCACAAATGACATCCAGTGAGGGGAGGAAACAGGTGACAGTAGGTGTTTATGCAAATGCAGATGGAAAACTCCTTCCACCCTATTTCCTATTTCAAAGGACTAAACCCAGTTCTTGGGATCCCCTCGCAGGTGCACCTTTGAAGAGTGCAGGCATTTTTTCACAGAGTCAGATGGACGACACAAGCCGCTTTCCAATCTGGTTTCACACACCACTTTCCTCCCCAATATTGGAAACGAACGACCAGTGGTGTTGTTATTAGATTCGCATGAAGGACATATTGCAATATGACCTCTTTCGAGCATCTCGGTGCAGAACAAAGCAACATCCACCTTTTACCGATTTCTCCCAATGCTACACACATTTTACAGCCATTGGATGTTGGTGTGTTTGGACACATGAAAAGGTCCTTACTGGAATATCTCAGAAAATGGGTAGCCCATAATCATGGGACACAATCACACAGGAATGTCAGCCGCCGATCTTGGCAACATTCATTGGGAAGATGTGGAGAGGCCATGTCTAATAAGGAAGAGCTTTGCATCATCAGGGATTTTTCCTGTCAACAGAGCTGCCATCACTGATGATAAGACAATGCCTTCCTTGACTTTCAGTGAGAAAAATCTGACACTACAAGCACAGCACATGACGGGTCATCTACACCTAGAGCACATACCCATTAACACCATAGGCACAAGATCAGTATCTGTTCACTTAAAAAGAAGAGCAAACAGCACTGTCCTTCAGTGAGAGTAGAAAAGAAAGCTAGACGCAGGCTATGTAATGAGCTGCCATATTGCTGTACAAGTCCATCAGCAATCATACAATAAAGAGGAAACCTACCTAAGTAAATGCAGGTCAAAGCGAGGAAGGAACTTTTGGCTAAGAAAAGGTATACCTTCCAAAGGAAAGTGACTGAATGCCCTCTTCCCAAAAATGAATCCCAAGAATGTAGATGTCCAATCTGCGGAAAAAAAATATGAAGATAGTGTGCAAGGTTGGGTGGCTGGATGTGACTCATGCAACGAATGGTATCACATATCTTGTCATGCCAGCAGATATTGTAACAGCTAAAATGCTGAACAAAGGAATGGTTTTTATTCACAAGTATGTAAATGAAATCTATTACCAAAAGTTTGTTTGAGCAATGTCAGGGCCAGTTTAATTGAGCAAGTTTATGATCATTTTCAGAAAAGGAAAAATATTAATGATCACAAAAAGGACATATTTTCTGGCCTCATTGTACCTGGTTTGCAATTCAAACAGGATTCCAAACACCCAAATGCCATCAAAATCAAGTGTGTATACTGTACATAGCAATATGATCACCCAGATCTTCTTGCGAGTCAGTATAAGTATGGTAAATGTACACTGGTGAGTCCATGAGGGAAATGTACATTACATACCAGTGATTTTGGCTTCAGTGGATGGGAGGGTGGTTCCCCAGTCTTTCAACAAATTCTTTTCATTACTTGCCTTATGCTGGATGCCTGTTTTTCTAAGTATACTTGTCTGCATGATATAGTTGTCCACTTTAATGTGCCCAAGAACTACTTTGCGGAGACTTCGCTGTGGTACCCTGCCTGGTGGCTACGATTCAAGCAGTGCACTCACCCGAGCACTGTTTACTTGCCCAGACTGTCAGGAGTGTGTTTTGTCTACTAGAAAGTCCTTATGTGTAATGTAATTGCTGAGGATAATAAATTACTCTTTCAATGTTGTACTCTACATGTATATCAATATGGACAAGCACAAGTGAAAAACTACCCATTAGATACGCTGTAGACTGTACTTTATTCCTTACAGGAAGACAAGAAAAAAATATAGTGCAGATAGAAGACAGTGTCATAAAAGGCTACCATGATATAAGATTGCTCCACACTTGGCCCTGGGAGTTGGTTCTCCAACCGGAGTATGTGAACATCCATGACAAGGATGCAATCTTAGTCTGAGATGCCAAAATTCAAGGATGACAAAATTTTGAAGCAGAAGACCTCGCAGGGCTTATATGTAAAGATCTTGTCAACCCAGTTCCTCTCATCATTGGACATGTCCCAAGAGGTTTTAGCTGCCATATTTATACAATTTCTGGATGAGAAATATTTCTTAACATGTGTAGCAACAGGAAGAACCTATTCCTAGCTTTTCACCTTTTTTTACCACCACAGCCGACCCCCACTATCAGAGATGTGGGTGGGGTGGTAATACCGTTGTAATACAAAATATACTGCGAACCAAACCAATATGGGGACGTGATTAGCAGGGTAAAAAATATTCTTCCCAACAGTTAAGGGTGGTGTGGCCATGAAATTATCTATTGCTTAATATTAAAAACTGTTTACACAGTTGAATTAGTGAGCGGCATTAGTATTAGCATTAGTAGACTTAAATGTCAAGGTGAAGTTAAATTTTATGTCTGCCGAATATGCAAATTTGGTCAAAACGTGTCTTTAATTAATTCACTAACATTAGGTTATTCAACCTGTCAAATACATAAGAATCAAGCCCTAGCACAGCTGGAGGGGTGGCATTTTGTCTCAATGCAATTCAAGTATCTGACCATCCCCCCGGGATAAAATATTTCTCACCAACTGAAAGCAATAACCCCACCCCCCCCCCCCCTTCTCAGTACCTTGTCAGGCTACAGGCCCGATAGAAATGTCATACAAATTACAACATTTCATTTCTTCCTGGGTTTTGAGAGACTGTCCTGGCAGAGGTGTCATGGGAGGTACTAGTAATTTTAGCAATATCTCCCCTTTGTGATAGTTTTTGCTTTTGTAAGGTTCTTTTTATACCTCAAAAAGTTTGCATTATTTAATCACTGGTCAAGCTTTTGCAACTCTTAAGAACGATTAAAATTACTTTAGCTGAAAATCACATACTTGTTTGGGTTTATTTTCAAGTGATGGGCAGGGGGGTGGGGGTGTAGAAACCCATTTTGATGGCAGCTGTGTGGACTCTGTAGGCTTGGTGGCTCTTCATGTCCTTACTTCGATTGTTTCTGGAAACCTCAACTCACTTTTGGCATCAGTTCTGCTATGTACGATGTATGTACTAAAGAAAAGCTGTAGCTGTATTTCCTTTATCAATAAGCTAATTAAAAGAATACTTGTTTGCTCATTTAGATAGATCCTATATTCCAACCTCAGTATGTGATTCTTGTATGGGCCTAGGCTAAAATTAAGGGTATTAAATGTAATGGTCAAAGTACCCTTCTGTATTGTTGTTCAATTTTATAAGTCATAATAATTCATTTTGTACTTGGATTCAATAAATTTTCTTATATCTATTGAAATAGAAAATTAAAATATTTTCACAGATGACAGAAATTTGTTATGCAGATTGGAAGAAAATACCTTAAAGTCGGAGAAAATTCTGGTACATTAAAAGCATGCACTTTAGACATCATAGCAATGCTTAATATCTTCAGAAACCGAAACATGGGAATTGAATGTACAACTTCGGCAGATGCTTAGAATTTATTTAAGTTTTTCTTGTGTTAATATACATCAAAACAAATAAATTTGGGTCTGGAAATAAAGTGCAGTCACAGTACTATTACTTGTAAGATGGTCAATATGATCTCATGGGACTTTTGGATGGAAACTGAACTTTTCTTAAGGAATATTTATACATTTTTCGATGCTGTTTTACTGTAGCGTTACGTAGAAATGACATTTTCGAGGTCCACGAAACCTTTCATTTGGCCAAGTTTTGATACTGTGGAGTCTAATTGTTTTCTGTTTTCCTACTGAAACCTTCTTACACATTTACTATACACCGCTTCAAAATATTTTGTTATCTGCCATTAATGCGAGTTGCTACTTTTGAAGATTGTTTAAGAAGTCTTTTTGATATACATTATTCTACAGTAAAGTATTTATAAACACCATGGTTTGACATGATTATCCTGTAGCCTTGCTTCTCCTTTAGTAGAGGCATCTTGCAATTCATTATATTTTCAAAAGCATAATTTTTGTCCAAAGAGTGCATTTTCATATATGACATTGTAGAGGAACTGAAATTAATCTTAATGTTATTACCCAAATATGTTGAAATTTTATACAAAAATGAAATTATTTTCGTCAACAGAGAGAAATGGATAGTGTTAATTAATTAAAAGTTTTGTAATCACTTTAATGTTTCATCCCAGGCTATGTCTCTATCTGCATTCTGTATCAAACCAAACCCTAATTTTCTATCAGTTAGCATATAGGTCTGCTAAGTTATTACTGTTAAACTAAAAGCCGCGATTCAAAACGCAACTTACCAATAACTAATATCTCTCAAAAGGCAGCAAACTGTTTTGTTAAGAATTACAACTTTTTAAAGAGAGTACTCTTTGCCTCGCACTTTAACACCTAGTCACCCCGCAGTCTGCCCTCTTTGCAGTTTTGCCAATGACTGTTCTGGTTGTACTTGGCATGGTTCACTACCATCAGAAGAAAACTCACATCAAAAGGTTAAACTATGCTGGGCCTAGAACCAAATAACAACTCCAAATCAATCCTTATTGAACACTATAACCTAAAAACCCTAAAAGTTAGAGCCATGCCCTCACACTTGAATCCTACTCGAAATTTATCCTTGTTCAGGACCTCCAAAATGGCTACTAAAAAAACAATGAGTCAAACTTAGTTGAGAGTTGACTTTCCTCAAACCCAACCCCAAAATTGTTAAATAGCACTCCCTCATAGTTTGTACGATATACCTTGCAAATTGGTCCCTTATGGACTTGTCGATTGCTTATTCATACCAAGGCCACTTAGCCCTATTTTTTAATCCTGCCCGCTAAGCTGACGCAAACCTCAACCTAATCCCTAAAGGAGCACTCTGCACAGATAAACCCACATTTACACAATACTATCAATATTCAACAGGGGTGACATTTTCTGACTAGCAAGTCAGAGTGCATCTATTGCAGTAAAACTGCAATATCATCTGAACCTCTCTCCTAACAACCAGCAGTTAGGCCTAGTTGTGTCAACGGGATCTCCATAGTTCCTTAAAAATACAATTTTATCCACATCCTCTGCAATACGCTCCCCATTTCTTTCAATACTAGACCGTGTGAGTATAACGTTAGTTTTTGCGACCCCCACCCACGGCAGAATCATAATTTCGCTAAACTGGTATAAATTGTATATTTACACACTTTGAACAATGTCAGAGCCTACATTTGTGTGGATGTTTGACCTGATTTGCACATAATGATTGTCAAAATATGATTAACAAATCACCTCATACTGGCTTGAATATGATTTTTTCATCATACTATTGATTACACTTAACACAAACAAATGGTCATTAACTTGTAGAAAATGTGAAAAGTATACCAGCACATTTTGTTTACGACGCGGAACTCGGGTCCATGCATTGTGAACTCTCCCGTGCACACTACCTTGAAGTCCCGTTCCAGTTAGTATATTAAGCAAAAAGCTAAAAAGGAGATCCAAACCTTACACCTAAAGGCATGTCAGTCGGTGAGGTTTACCATTCCAACCTGAGTTTCGGCGGGACTTTACTTAAACGTAACAATCGGCGCTCTTTGTGTACTCTGCTTACGCCGGAACCCAGTGTATCCTACTGTAGGCCTGGCCTACGTGTAAAAAACTTGATCTGCCTGGGTAAATTTTCCACTAAAGTTACTCAATACTACTCTGCCCACTCTCTGTAAGATTAGCCTAATTACAACATACTGTGAGTATTTCATGCTGTTAGATTTTTTATTTATTCCCATTTCTTGGTGCCTATTTTTCCTTCCAATTCAGTTACAGTCAAATCTAACATTAACGTTTGGCTACATCATACCAGCCTCAGAAGACCTTGGCAGGAGCTTCTGTCCCACTGCACTCAGAAACTAGCTTTTTAACCAGTTTTTTTGGGAAAATTGGTTGAAAGTGATCTGTATTAACCAACTGATCAACCTAATGATATTTTAGCTTATGGGATTGTTCATTGGATCTGCTGCAAGCTATCTACTGTTGGTTTAACATCAGCGTGTTGCAAAAATTTAAACCAATACATAACAGCAATAGTATTTACTGGGGCTCAAATAAATACACTACAGTACTGTACAGAAAAGTGAAATACTGTAGTTCTATTCCTCAGTCTTTTTGATATGTTGGCTAAAGAATAATAAAGTTTCGTGAAAGGACCTATTTAACTCATTCAAAATTTGGATTATCAAGGAAAAATCCGTATTCCCATAGTTTACCAATGATTTTCCGTACTGAATATTGGGAAAGTCCGTTCCTTGTTGGGAGCTTCTGCTGTCGCACATGGGTTTGACCCCCCTGTTGACCGCAGATGACTTTTTGACCCCCACCAAAAATGATGGGATTCTTCTTCCTCTTATACTATAAGGCATCCTAGATACAAGGTATGAAATTTATCCAAGCTATCCTACCTCGAGATATTGTGTTAACAAGGTTTTCAGAGTATGGACCCCCCGGTGACCCCAGATGTACCTTTGACCTCCAACAAAATGATAGGGTTCTTCCTCTTACCATAACGCAATCTATACATAATAAGTTTGAAATTCATCCAAGCTTCCTACATCACGATAATTTGTTTACAACATGTTTTCAGGGTTTGCGACTCCCCGGTGACACTCAGGTGACCTTTGACCTCCACCCACCAAAACAATAGGGTTCGTCCTCTCTCATATATGGGGCATTCCTATGCCATACGTTTGAGAACTGTCCAGAGCTTCGCTTTCTTTAGAGTATCGTGTTAACAAAGTTTTCCAGGCTTTGACCCCGGTGACCCCAGAATGACCTTTTTCCTCCAGCCAAAAGTGAAAGGGTTTTTCTTCCTCTTACCATTAACGCATCTACTCCAAAGTAATGAAATTCACTCCTAAGCTTCCACCTCAAGATATTGTGTTTACAAGTTTTTTCAGGGTTTTGACCCCTGGTGACCCCAGGTGACCTTGACCTCCACACCCAAAAACACTAGGGTGCTTTCTCGTCAATATGGGGCAGGGTCCATGTTACCAAGTTTGAGAACTGTCAGAGCTATCCTTTTCTTGAGATATCGGGTTAACAAATGTTTTCTAAGGCTTTCATCACCCCCCGGTGACCCCAGATGACCTTTTGACCTCCACCAAAATGATAGGGTTCTTTCCTCTTAGCCCCGTAAACGCATCTACGATACAAGTAATGAAACTCATCCGAGCTTCCCTAACTCCAAATAATTGTGGTTTTAACATTGTTTTCATTCAGGGTTTGACCCAAGTTGCCCCAGGTGAACTTTGACCATCCACCAAAAACAATAGGGTGCCGTTCCTCTCAATATGGGGTCATCCATTTAACTACATTTGAGAACTGTCAGAGCGTTTCTTTCTGTTGGGAAATCATGTTAACATGGTTTTCAGAGTTTGACGACCCCGGGAACCCCAGGTGACCTTTGACCAATCCGCACCAAAGTGAAGGGGTTCTTCCTGTTAATATGGGGCATCTATGTACAAAGTTTTTTTAGAACTGTAAGAGCTTCCCCCTTCTTGAGATATCGTGGTTAACAAAGTTTTTCAGGGTTTTGACCCCCCGGTGACCCCAGATGACCTTTGAACACTTCCACCAAAAATGATAGGGTATCCTCCCTCTTAACCCATGAACGCAATCTACATACTGAAGTGTATGAAATCAACCCCAAGACTTGCCTACCTTCAGATTAGTGTGTGTTACAATGTTTTTCAGGTTTTGATTCCCGGTGACCCCAGGTGACCTTTGACCTCCACCAAAAACAATAAGGGTTCTTCCTCTCATATTGGGCAGCTAGGTACCAGTTTGAAAACTGTCATAGTTTTCCTTCTTGAGATTCGTGTTAACGAGCAAAGTGTCACAAACGCACACCAACCCACGCACCACACAACACCCATACCACACATACGACGCATCTACACACATACGACACACGCCATCTGACCGCAATGGTTTCTCTTTCTCGAAACCAACTAATACACTTTATACAAAGAAAATCGAAGTTAAACTGATAACAGCAACAGGCTTTGAAACAAGAAGTAGGTAAATAGAACTAAAGGTGCAAGTTACTAAGCAGCTTTGAAAAGGAAAGTTTCAGAGGTCTTCATAAATCATTAATTTTACAGTGGTGTCTTTCACACCCTCAGGCAACCCTTACCTCAAATCCATATTGGCCCATATATGGGATTCTACATATCTGCCCATATCTGGGCCATATATGGCATTCATATCTGGCTTGTACAAGATGGGGCGGATATAACTTGATTAATATAAAGGGACATATATGGCCATATATGGCCCAGGTAAAGGTTTCACTTGCATATGGCCCAGATATGCCCAATATGCTACTCCATTTCTGCCCATTATATGGAGCAACCATATAGTGCCACATATAAAGGAGATTTATCTCTGGCCGCATTATCTGGGGGCCATATATGACCCTATAAACTTTATAATGGCTCACTTCTTTAATATGGCCCCATATCTGTCCCATATATTGAAAATTTAATATCTGGCCCAATATCTGCACCAGATATGAATTTATATCAGATCGTATAAAATTAGGCGGATATAACACAGTATAAACCATATATGGCCAGATTAAGTTCTGTCTGGATCAGCCTTTACAGTATAGGCACAGATCTGCTCTAAGTTGTAATGATCAAGTTAGTGACTTATACTGTAGTCCACCTCTCATGGGAGACTTTTTGTTTATAGGCTTTGGTAGCTCCCTGGTTAGTGACGTTTAAACTGCATCTCGTTGTGGAGCTTGTTAAAGCGGTGGGGACAATGAGGTTCCCTTATGCCACAACTGCCTCCGGGGCACCCTTGGGCAAGGTGCCGCTGTATTAATGCCCGGTGCTTTTTTTAAGTGACTGTTGCCTTGGGTGGATGTTGCCTTCGGGCGTAGTGTTGCCTTCGTGGCGTAGTGTTGCCGTTCGGGCGTAAGTGTTGCCTTCGGGCGTAGTGTTTGCCTTCGGAGCGTAGTGTTGCCTTCGTGCGTAGTGTTGCCTTTGGGCGTAGTGTTGCCTTCGGGCGTGTTTTCCGGTGGGGTGTATAGTTACCATTCGGGCGTGGTGTTTTCCTTTGGGCGTGTGGGCAGGAAATTTTGTTTGGGTTGGTTATGTGTTGTGGGGAGTTGTTTTGGGTTGGCTGCAGTGGCAGTTACTGAAGTTCAGTAGTAAACAAAGACTCTTTTGTTCACCTGTTGCACGGTTATGTATGTTTGTTTTAGCATTTGTGTTTGTGACCCGTCATGGTTTTTGGTTGGGTTTGGGATTTTTCTTTATTTGCCAGTGCCTGTTTCTACGTACTTAAAAGCTCCTCTCCTCATGGAGACTTGAACACCAGAAAACATGTTTTAATGTGCTCCATGAAATTATAATTATTGTTGTAATGACTTACGTACATAATTTCAACTTATTTTTTCATAACATGAACAGAAAATGCCTTGAAATTTCCTATTTTTATGTAATCACAGTGATATGGGCTTCTATTTTTAAACTTAATTACGTATTTGACTCTAAATTTTGTTTACTGCGTGGTGCATAATTTTAACTTTCAACCTTCCCTAATCATGAAAAATGTGGTTAAGAATAACAAGCTCGCCCAAATAATGCAAATTATTTGCCTAATTCATCTTGTACACTGGCGGTATTAACAAGATGTAGCCACTAAATAACTGCAATGTCTGTGAGGTGATGCTGTAAAGTCCAAGCCTGTCTTAGTTGGGTAACATAGCATAATTCCAAGATCAAATCAAATAATAATACACAAACTAACAAAATGCTCATTTTGCATATATAGCATTCAAGTTCTATCTGGCTTTATATGGCGCATATAAAACTTTAATTTACATATCTTAATTTCATTGTGTCAAGTTTATCTGGCTTTATATGGGCCATTCAAACTTTAATATACATATCTGATCATGATTATATCATTATTCTGGCCTTTTTATGCCATGATCAAACTTTATAAATTCTGGATCACAGTTTTGTTAATTATATCTGGCTTTATTTGCCATATCATACTTTAATTACATATCACGATCGCGATTATATCACGTTATATCTGGCGTTATATGGCCATATCAATACTTAATTAGCATATGCTGGGTTATTTTTAATCAGTTATATCTGGCTTTTATAGTGGCCATATCAAACTTAATATCCTATCTGATCCACAGTTTTTGTCAATTTATATCTGGCTTGATATGGCCAGATATCAAACTTTATAATACATATCAGGATCACGATGTCTATCACAAGTTTAAAATATGGCTTTATATGGCCATATCAACTTAATAAACATATCTGGAATCACAGGTTTTGTCAGCGTTAATCTGGTCTTGGATATGGCATAGCAAACTTAATATGGCATTCTGGGTTTATGTTGTTGGCTTTGGGTCCTTGCAAACTAACAGCCATGATGACTTGGTAATCTTTTTTTTTTGGTCACTGTATCTTTCATCTGCTACAAACATTTTTTGCGTAGTCTCCCTTCTTTGAAACCCCACTGATGTGTTTGTTATTGGAATGATAGACTGCAACTTTGCAATGAAAAGTGAAAAGATACTCCTACTGTACTCCCTCTCTGAGTCTAACTGATGTTATGATTAATTTTTGTTCTGATAACCTGGATGGGACTGTTGGGGGATGCATGTACTAGATGGTTAAATGATTAAAACATCAATGGGATGCATCATTGTTCAATTTATTGTATATTTTATGTATACCTGCCCACATAGTCCTCCTACACACTTATTATTGTGCAGTGATGCGTTTAGATAATGATTTCGGTAGTTGGGGGGGGGAGCCTGGGTGAAGCCACCTGAAGTGAAACTGAGATCCTTCAGATATTTAGTGTTTGTTTTTTAGATGTGTCTTGGGTGTATGTTTGTTTGCTTTTGTTTGTCTGTTTGTGGTGCATCTAGTGGTCTCTAACTTGTACATGTATTTACTTGGTCATGTGACAGCACCATGTATTTGCTTGGGGCAATGAAGAGAATTTTCCCACACAGTATCATAGTGCGATGAATGTTTAGCCTTACACAAAACGCGCTTTGGGGTTTTTATAATCTTATAGAGTTTAGAAACACCTGCAATAGTTTTTACCGCACTATATTATTTTCATCCACTGATTGCAAAAATGTCCATTCATTGGATTGTCAGTATCTTGAGTAAAATAAACGGGTGGGGGGGGTTAACTTGTGATGAATTGAAAGAAAGTCATTTAATTTTCAAAGAATAAAAAACCCAAATGGGTACGGAACTTTGACTACTAATACTTTGGAGCACATTAAGTTAGAATTAAATGTCAAATTATGTAGTTGTGTTCTCTAACAGCTTAATTCTGATAAAGTAATAATACAGTAGCTGTAGGAAGTCTATTTAATGTGGTGGTTGAAGATAGTCCAGGATTTATTTATGCTTCATGTTAGGATTTTGCTGGGCGTTTTTACCCCATGGCATTTGATTTTGCCTGGGGTTAAAACGCCCAACTTAAATCTCGGGTACTAAGCATAATATAACAATAGATGTTTAAATACTGGTTAGCATACTGCTGTAAGTAACCCTTCTTAACTATTCACTAAAAAATGAATAAAAAATAACATCATTCATATGGGTAATTACTGTACGAACGATGACGGCTTCAAACCTGTGACGGGAATTTTTTCAAAACCTTTTCAATGTGCGTCATATTTTTTTTCAAAAGTTCCTCAATACCCTGAAATAATGTTACAAATTTTTTCTCTTCATGTACTATATATTAGTCTTGTTCTCAATTAAAATTGCTTCCAGTCTATCACACGATCATGTAAATTTTTTACTGGCGAGGAAAAAAGTTGCCGGGTACATTTTACCCCTGGGCGTTTTTTACCCCAGTTGTAAACCCTATCTTTCCTCTAGGCTAGATTTTTTGATGTATGTTGGAAAAAATGAAAATGAAAATGAAATTTTCGCGCACCTTCGGCGAGCGTTGTGCACGATGTAAAACCCGATAGCTTAAAGGTCGGGTGACATGAAATAAGATAGTTTGGATATTTGATTTCCGTAAAAGCATTAAAAATCCAGAAAATTCCCCAATTTACTAATCCATCAAAGTATTGACCAATTCAGACTGTTCCCACTACTTGGTAATCATGAATAACATGAGCTAAATATGCCAAATATTGACATCGTGAAAGAAGGACATACCCTATATGGCAAATGTTAGCCCTTTGTTTTTCAACCTTTGTTTCAGGACACTGGTAGAGACTTGTTATTCCTTGAGGCTTTCTTTATAAAAGTTAAAATAAAAATTTTTCCTTGAAAAATATTGATCTCGTCACCAACTAGTAATATTATATCATTAATTAGAGATAATTTAGATACAGTTAGACAAAAAGAAATCATGATACTGTGCAGACTACTCCACTAATTATGTTTGCCATAGGCAATTAGTTTCTATTCAAAAACCATCAAACTTTGAAGACGTATATTTCTGAGAACGGTAAAAAAGATTTGAAAAGATGATTCTAACGGATCTTGACTGGAGGACTTTATTCTTTATTAAGTGACAAGTAAACAACTCTTTTCGGTGCATTAAACACGCCTGTAAGCTATGTGTGGGTAAGCTTGAGATATAATCCCCCTTTGAGTCAAACTGGTAATCTTGTGGTGTTACTACTGATAACAACATAATTTTCGGTGGCCCCTCTATGAGTTTCGTTGCCACCCCTATGATCAGAATTCCTGCTACCGCCTGTTTATTTAGAATAGGGCGTCAGTTCCATCCTAAGGGGGGGGGAGGAAAGAGGGTCTATAGGAAGACACCCCCTTTTTCAAAAACCAGAAGGATTGGTTTGTGCTAAGTCATGTATGCCCCGCCCGCCCCCCGCCCCCCACATTTGAATACGGATTGACGCCCCTGCTTACATCACATGCCTTTTTTACCTAATACCTACCTGAAACACTCGTTTTTCTTCATAATTATGAACGGCTAAACTTTTTGTATAACTGTCAATCTACCCTCATACTGTGTGTATGTTATAACGGGAACTCATACTAGATCCCTCGTACACAATACTGTACTGTACCATGTTACGTAACGGTATGTCATTGAACGATCGTTCATGCCATTGTGCGAAGCACAATGGCTTGGAGTCCGGTCCGTTCAGCAAGCTCAAACAGCTCATGCTAATTTGCCCTGTTCTATTTTGCTGCAACTTCCATGCCTTTTTTTTGCAACTGTTGTCATAAGTCTGCCACAGTGTGTATTTGCGAATTTGCCGATCAATCGAACACAAAGTTTGTAAAAATTATGGGCAGGCAAGACAGCCAATTAACTTCGCATTTATAGCAAAAGTATATACGTCCTTGAGAGTGTCCTGGAGCTGCCAACGACTCAAAGGATAACAGTTAACTAAGCGTCAACCGGTTAGCTTTGGAAAAATTGCCAAGGGATTTGGGTTTTGCAGGTAAAATGTGTTCAGAAAGGATGCGTGTGGAATACACAACCCGCTGTGCCCAACGTAGACATGCGATGTGTACAAACATAGCACATACTATCCTATAACAGTGCAACATAACCATCCATGTGCACTTCTGGCCTAGGCTTGAGCTACTCTACGCTACACAGAAGGGGCTTGAGCAGGATTATATCCCTGCCCTGCTCAAATATCCTGCCTTAGTCGAGGTTTATACTTACGCAAACTAGCCAGCACTAGGCCACTATGTACTGTTTCCAGCACTAACTTTAGGCCCTAATACTTGTGTCCATACCTTACTGTATCTTAGTGACTTTTTGAAGAATTATAAGAACCTGACGTTAGCCTATAATTTAAATTAATAAACGTTCATTTTAACCCTGACTTAGTGGTAACACCTGCAGTTCTAACGTTTATTTTAATGTATTTGCATCATTGCCCTACATAAGCAATAGAAAATCACATACAGTTTCATTGTATTTATCAGTAAATACGTGTATAACTGCATGTGGGTTGTGACCCTGACGATTGGATCGGTAGGCCTACTCATGTCTCATGAGTGTGATAAACCTAAGCGGTTAGGCCCAGGGATTAATTGACAAACCATGTTAACAGGTCCTCTTTGTAACGTTAACTTAAGGCTATCGTATAAAGTGATGGCAAAGAAAAAGTAATTTAGACGTCAGCATTCACTTGTGGCCTAGGCCTAACATTAGACTTGTGTCACATGCGGGCCCACTGGTTTATTACTAGATCCCTTGAACAGGTACTATGCTACACATGCGTCTAGGAGAGAACGTCTACCTTACGTCATATGCCTTATTTTAGCGCAACTGCGCAGCGTGACATCTATCGATTTGAGATTGTTCGCGATTAGACCGAAGATAACGTCGCGACTTCGGCTCCGCACAATGCCTGTCGTAATGGGCGCTTGCATTCACTCCACTTCTCACTGTGCATCGGATTGGGTATACCCAGTACTGAGGCTTATGCTTGCCAATGTAATGTGCTAGCCTGAATTGAGGTGTTACAACCAGCGACCCAGACCTAATACTCATGTACAGCCTAGGCACACTGTGCATTGTAAATTCTAACCTGATCTCTAACTGGGAGATAATATTGTATTACTTGATTAGAGTCTTTTAGGGTTCGAGTGTCCGTGTATGATCACAAGTGTTGCCGTATCGCACCAAGAGAGAAAACAAGTTCGTACACAGAGACATACGGACGGATGCTTCTATAGTGGCTCGCGCCGCTGAAGTCCTGTGGTGTCGGTGCACCCAAAACCTATTTATCAGTTCCATTAACATATATAGGAAGCTTTCTGAAAGTTGTGGGGGAAGGGACGGAGTTAGATGAGATTAGAACACACCAACCATGATGTGTTATATAGTGTACGCTCGATTACAAGGTAAAGTATCAATCTATATACGGTTTCAATGTACGGTTCAAGATCTGTTTTCAAATACAGTTTCAAATACGATGCAAATCCTCCCCTCAGCGGACTTGTCTCTTTACGACAGGCGGCCGGAATACCTTTGGGCAAATTCTGACCCCGAGCAGCCCCAGGGGACGGGGCGGAATGTTAGTGATCAGTGAGGAGCGGGGAGGGGGGGTTAAAGTGAAGGGACTATTTCGACTAGGCCCATGCTTAAGAATGCCCTAGATGAAAATGAGTGCATCGGAGTTCATTGACAAACTACTTTGAAATTAATTTCATACCGTTGCCATAATATTTTGGCCAAAAAAGCACTCACGTCATCCACTTCAAAGCCAAAGTGAGGGGGGTGGGGGGACGAGGCTCCTGCCCCCACCAATTCGAGTGAGGGAGTGTCCCACCGCCTTTTCCTACCCTATGCATGTACACAATATTGAACTATCATATTTGCCAGTCAGAGATATTGTAGCCTAGCCTACCTCTTTTCACCGCTGACGGATCATCATGTTATTTGCTGCCAATTAAACCTAGTATACTTTTCCATTATCAATTACACAGAAGACACAATGTCATCAATAAACTATATGATCTGTCAAGTAGGAAAAGATATAGCTAGGTTTAATTGGCAGCAAAACATGATGATCGTCAGCCGGTGAAAAGGAGTAGGCTAGGCCTACAATACGTCTCTACTGCAAATATGATAGTTTCAATATTGTGTACACTGCATAGGCGTAGGAAAAGGGGTGGGCCCTCCCTCACTCTAATTGGTGGGGGCAGGAGCCTCGTCCCCCCCCCCCGCTCACTTTGGCTTTGAGTGGATGACGTGAGTGCTGCCAAAATATGGCATACGGTATGAAATTAATTCAAAGTAGTTTGTCAACTTGAACTCCGATTGCACTATTTTGCATCTAGGGCATTTTAAGCAGGCCTAGTCGAAATATTTCCCTTCACTTAACCCCCCCCCCCCCGCTCACTGATCACTAACATTCCGCCCCGTCCCCTGTGGGCTGGCCGGTAGAATTTGCCCACAGGTATTCCCGGCCGCCTGTCGTAAGAGACAAGTCCGCTGAAGGGGAGGATTTGCATCGTATTTGAACTGTATTTGAAACAGATCTTGAACCGTACTTGAAACCGTATTTGAACTTTACCTTGTAATCGAGCGTACACTATATAACACATTCATGTTGGTGTGTCTAATCTCATCTAACTCCGTCCCTTCCCCCACACTTTCAGAAAGCTTCCTATATATGTTAATGCACTGAAATATGCACCGACAGCACAGGACTTCAGCGGCGCGAGCCACTATATGAAGCATACGTACGTATGTCTTGTGTCGACTTGTTTTCTCTCTGGTGCGATACGGCAAACAATTGTGATCATACCACGGACACTCGAACCTATAAAAGACATCTAATCAAATAATTACAATATTATCTTCCATTTAGAATTCATGGTTTAGAAATATTACAATGCACAGTGTGCCTAGGCTGTACATGAATATTTAGGTTGTCGCTGGTTTGTACCACCTCAATTAAGCTAGCCATACACTTGGCAAGCATAAGCAGTACTTGGGTATCCCCATATCCGATGCACAGTGACTAAGTGGAGTGCATGCTAGCGCCCATTACGTACAGTCATTGGCGGATGCGAAGTCGCGACGTTGTCTTCGGTATAATCGCGAACAATCTCAAATCGATAGATGTACGCTTGCGCAGTTGTGCTAAAATTAGCATATGACGTAAGGTGACGTTCTCTCCCTAGTCGCATGTGTAGCATAGTCCTGTTCAAGGACTAGTAATAAACCAGTGGGCCCCGCCTTTGACACAAGTCTAATGTTAGGCCTAGGCCACAAGTCGAATGCTAAGTCTAAATTACTTTTTTCTTGCCATCACTTTAACGATAGCCTTAAGTTAACGTTACAAAGAGACCTGTTAACATTGTTTGTAATTAATCCCTAGGCCTAACCGCTTAGGTTTCATCACACTCATGTACATGATGTAGGCCTACCGATCCAATCGTCAGGTTCACAACCACATGCAGTTATAACGTTATTTATTGCATACATACAATTGAACTGTATGTGATTTTTATTTGCTTTATGTAGGGCATGATGCACTAACATTAAATAACGTTAGAACTGCAGGTGTTTACCACTAAGTTAGGGTAAAATGAACGTTTATAATTTAAATTATAGGCCTAACGTTAGGTTCTTATAATTTTCTTCCAAAGTCACTAGATACAGTAAGGTATGGTACAACAGTATTAGGCCTAAAGTTAGTGCTGGAACAGTACATATTTGGCCTAGTGCTGGCTAGTTGGTACATGTATAAACCTCGACTAAGGCAGGATATTGTAGCAGGGCAGGATATATCCTGCTCAAGCCTGTGTAGCTAGACTAGCTTTCAAGCCTAGGCCGAGTGCATGGATGGTTATGTGCACTGTCTATAGGCTAGTATGTGCTAGGTTGTACACTCGCATGTACGTTGGGCACAGCGGTTGTGTATCCACACGCATCTTTCTGACACATTTTTACCTGCAAAATCAAATCCCTTGGCAATATTTTCCAAAGCTAACCGGTGGACGCTTAGTTAACTGTTATCCTTTGAGTCCGTTTGGCAGCTCCAGACACTCTAAGGACGTATACTTTTGCTATAAATGCGAAGTAATTGGCTGTCTTTGCTGCCATATTTACAAACTTTGTGTTCGCTTGATCGGTCAAATTTCGCAGAATACACACTGTGGCGCATGCACAGTTGAAAAAGTTGCATGTGAAGTTGCAGCAAATAGAACATGCATAATTAGCAGAGCTGTTTGAGCTTGCTGAACGGACCGGACCTCCCAGCCATGTGCTTCGCACAATGCATGAACGATCGTTCATGACATACCGTACGTACATTGTACAGTACAGTATTGTGTACGAGACTATGTATGAGTCCCGTTATAACATACAGTATGAGGGTAGCTGCAGTTATCAAAAAGTTTCGCCGTTCATAATTATGAAGAAACTGGTGTTTTCAGTAGGTATTAGGTAAAAAGGCATGTGATGTAAGCAGGGGCGTCAATCCGTATTCAAATGTGGGGGGGGGGGCGGGGGACATACATGACTTAGCACAAACCAATCCCTTTGGTTTTGAAAAGGGGGTGTCTTCCTATAGACCCTTTCCTCCCCCCCCCTTATGATGACTGACGCCCTATTCTAATAACAGGCCGGTAGCCAGGAATTCTGATATAGGGGGGCACCGACACCTCATAGAGGGGCACCGAAAATTATGTTTGTTATCAGTAGTAACACCACAAGATTACAGTTTGACTACAGGGGATTATATCTCAAGCTTACCACACATAGCTTACAGGTCGTGTTACATGCTACCGAAAAGAGTTGTTTTACTTGTCACTTTAATAAAGAATAAAGTCCTCCAGTCAAAGATCCGTTGGAATCATTTCAATATCTTTTACCGTTCTCAAAATATACGTCTTCAAAGTTTGATGGTTTCTGAAGAAACTAATTGCCTATGCAAAAATAATTATGTGGAGTATTGCACAGTATCATGATTTCTTTTGTTAACTCTATATAAATTATCTCTTAATTACTGATCATACATATTACAGTTTGGTGATGATATCAATATTTTTCAAGGAAAAATTTTTAACTTTTATAATAAAGCCCTCAGGGAATAACAATGCTACCAGTGTCCTTGAAACAAAGGTTGAAAAAACAAAGGCTAACATGTGCCATATATGGTATGTCCTTCTTTCGATGTCACATATTTGCATATTTAGCTCATGTTTATTCATGATACAAGTGTGAATTGGTCAATATTTGATGGATTTTAATGTAAATTGTGGCTATTTTCTGGATTTTTAATGCTTTTTACTGTACATCAAATATCCAACTATCTTATTTTCATGTCACACGACCTTTAAAGCTATCGGTTTTACATGTGCACATACGCTCGCCGAAGTGCGCGAAAATTTCATTTCATTTCATTTATTTTCCACATACATCATAAAATATAGCCTAGACAGATAGGGTAAACTGGGGTAAAAACGCCCATGGGGTAAAAATGCCCGGAAAACTTTTTTCCTCTGCCAGTAAAAATTTACATGATGTGTGATAGAATGGAACATATTTATATTGAGAACAATGCTAATATATAGTAATGATAGAAGAAAAAATTTTGTTAACATATTTCAGGGGTATTGAGGAACTTTTGAAAAAAATATGACGCAAAAAGTTTTGAAAAATTCCCGTCACAGGTTTAGCCGTCATCAGTTCGTACAGTATTTACCCCATATGTAAATGATGTTTATTTTTTATCATTTTTTAGTTGATATATGTTAAGAAGGGTTACTTACAGCAGTATGCTTAACCAGTATTTAAACATCTATTTTTATATATGCTTAGTACCCGAGATTTAAGTGGGCGTTTTTACCCCAGGCAAAATCAACTGCCATGGGGTAAAAACGCCCAGCAACATCCTTAACATGAAGCTATAAATAAATCCTGACTTATCTTCAACCACCACATTAATAGACCTTCCTACAGCTACTGTATTATTACTTATCAGAATTAGCTGTTAGAGACCAACTACATAGATTTGACATTTTAATTCTTACTTAATGTTCTCCAAGTATTAGTTAGATTCAAGTTCGTTACAATTTGGTTATTTCTTTTGAAACTTAACTGACTTTCTTCAATCATCATTTAACCCCCCCCCCCCTTTATTTTACTCAAGATACTGACAATAAATGAATGACATTTTGGCAATCAGTGTGATGAAAACTAATAAGTGCGGTAAAACTATTTGCAGGTGTTTCTAACTCTATAAGATTATAACCCATAAGCGCTTTTTGTGTACAGCTAAACATTCATCGCACTATGATGACTGTGTGTGGGAAAATTTCTCTTCATTGCCCAGCAAATACATGTGCTGTCACATGTACAATACATACATGTACAAGTTAGAGACCACAGATGCACCACAAACAGACAAACAAGCAAACAAACATACAACCCAAGACACATCTAAAAAACAAAACTAATATCTGAAGGATCCTCAGTTTCACTTCAGGTGGCTTCACCAAGGACTCCAGAATCATTTCATCTAAAAGCATCACTGCAAATAAGTGTGTAGGAGACTATGTGGCAGTTATACATAAATATATACAATAAATTGAACAAATGATGCTATCCCATGATGTTTTAACTCATTTAACCATCTAGTACATGCATCCCCACAGTACCATTTCAGTTAGCCAGAACAAAATCATAACATTCAGTAGACTCAGAGAGGGAGTACAGTAGAGTATCTTTTCACTTTGCATTGCAAGTTGCAGTCTATCATTCCAATAACAACACATCAGTGGGGTTTCAAAGAGGAAGACTACGCAAAAACTTGTTTGTAGCAGATGAAGATACAGTGCCAAAAAAAAAAGATTCACAAAGTCATCATGGCTGTTAGTTTGCAAGGACCCAAAGCCAAAACATAACCCAGATATGCATATTAAGTTTGATATGGCCATATCAAGCCAGATTAACTTGACAAAACTGTGATCCAGCTATGTATATTAAGTTTGATATGGCCATATAAAGCCAGATATAACTTGATATAATCGTGATCCTGATATGTATATAAAGTTTGATATATGGCCATATCAAGCCAGATATAACTTGACAAAACTGTGATCCAGATACGTATATTAAGTTTGATATGGCCATATAAAGCCAGATATAACTTGATTAAAACATAACCCAGATATGCATATTAAGTTTGATATGGCCATATAAAGCCAGATATAACTTGATATAATCGTGATCTTGATATGTATATAAAGTATGATATGGCCATATAAAGCCAGATATAACTTAACAAAACTGTGATCCAGATATGTATATTAAGTTTGATATGGCCATAAAAAGCCAGATATAACTTGATATAATCATGATCCAGATATGTATATAAAGTTTGATATGGCCATATCAAGCCAGATATAACTTGATACAATGCAATTCCAGATATGTAAATAAAGTTTTATATGGCCATATAAAGCCAGATATAACTTGATATGCTAGATATGCAAATGAGCATTTTGTTAGTTTGTTTTATTATTTATTTGATTTGATTCTTGGAATATGCTATGTTACAAACTAAGACATGGTTTGGATACAGCATCACCTTCCCAGACATTGCAGTTATTTAGTGGCTACACTCTTGTTAATACCGCAGTGTACCAAGTGAACTTAGGCAAATAATTTGCATATTTGGGCGGAGCTTGTATCTTAACCTACATTTTTCATGATTTAGGAAGTTGAAAGTAAAATATGCACCACGCAGTAAACAAAATTTAGAGTCAAATACGTAATTAAGTTTAAAATAAGAAGCCCATATCACTGTGATTACATAAAATAGGAAATTTCAAGGCATTTTTCTGTTCACTGTTATGAAATAAGTTGAATTTATGTACTTAAGTCATTACAACCTAATAATTCTAATTCATGGAGCACATAAACATTGTTTTCTGGTGTTCAAAGTCTCCATGAGGAGAGAGCTTTTTAAGTACGTAGAAACAGGCACTGGCAAACTAAAGAAAAATCCCAAACCCAAACAAAACCATGACGGGTCACAAACACAAATGCTAAACAAACTATACATACCGTGCAACAGGGAACAAAAGAGTCTTTGTTACTACTGAACTTCAGTAACTGCCACTGCAGCCAACCCCAAAACAACTCCCCACAACCACATACCACCCAAACAAATTCCGCCCACACGCCCAAAGGAAACACCACGCCCGAAGGTAACTCTACACCCCACGGCAACAACACGCCCGAAGGCAACACTACGCCCCAAAGGCAACACTACGCCCGAAGGCAACACTACGCCCGAAGGCAACACTACGCCCGAAGGCAACACTACGCCCCGAAGGCAACACTACGCCCGAAGGCAACACTACGCCCGAAGGCAACACTACACCCAAAGGCAACAGCACTTAAAAAGCACCGGGGCAAATACAGGTGCACCTTGCCCAAGGGTGCCCCGGAGGCAGTTGTGGCAAAGGGTAACCTCATTGTCCCCACGCTTTAACAAGCTCCACAACCGGATGCAGTTTAACGTCCTACCCAGGATCTACCAAAGCTCTATAAAAAAAAAAGTCTCCATGAGGAGTGTGGACTACAGTATAAGTCCTAACTATGATTCATAACTAGAGCAGATCTGTGCCATATACTGTAAAGGCTTGATCCAGACAGAACTTTATCTGGCCATATATGGTTTAGATCTGTGTTATATCTGCCTAACTTTTTATCCGATCTGATATAAATTCCATATCTGGTGCAGATATGGGCCAGATATAAATTTCCATATATGGGCCAGATATGGGCCATATAAAGAGTGAGCCATATAAAGTTTTATATGGGTCATATATGGCACAGATATGGGCCAGATATAAATCTCTTTATATGTGGCATATATGGGTTTTCCATATATGGGCCAGAAATGGAGTAGCCATATATGGGGCATATCTGGGCCATATGAAAGTGAAACTTTACCTGGGCCATATATGGCCATATATGGCCTTTATATTATATCAAGTTATATCTGCCCAATTCTTGTACAAGCCAGATATGAATTCCATATCTGGCCCAGATATGGGCCAGATATGAAATCCCATATCTGGGCCATATATGGATTTTGAGTAAGGGTTGCCTGAGGGTGTTAAGCATACCACTGTAAAATTCATGATTTTAAGAAACTTTTGAAACTTTCCTTTTCAAAGCTGCATTTAGTTAACTTGGTACCTTTTAGTCTATTTTACCTACTTTCTTTGTTTCAAAGCCTGTTGCTGTTATAGTTTTAACTCTGATTTTTTTTGTATAAGTTTATTATTGGTTTCGATGAAAAGAGAAACCTATGCGGTCATGATGGCGTGTGTATGTATGTGTGTATATGCGTGTGTATGTGTGTGTATGGGTGTGTGTGTGCGTGTGTGTGTGCGTTTGTGACACTTTGCTCGTTAACACGATATCTCAAGAAGGAAAACTCTGACAGTTTTCAAACTTGGTACATAGATGCCCCATATTGAGAGGAAGAACCCTATTGTTTTTGGTGGAGGTCAAAGGTCACCTGGGGTCACCGGGAATCAAACCCTGAAAACATTGTTAACACAATATCTTGAGGTAGGAAGCTTGGGTGAATTTCATACTTAGTATGTAGATGCGTTATGGTAAGAGGAGGAACCCTATCATTTTTGGTGGAGGTCAAAGGTCATCTGGGGTCACCGGGGGTCAAACCCTGAAAACTTTGTTAACACGATATCTCAAGAAGGGAAGCTCTTACAGTTCTCAAACTTGGTACATAGATGCCCCATATTAACAGGAAGAACCCTTTCACTTTTGGTGGAGGTCAAAGGTCACCTGGGGTCACCGGGGGTCAAACTCTGAAAACCATGTTAACATGATATCTCAAGAAAGAAAGCTCTGACAGTTCTCAAATGTAGTACATGGATGCCCCATATTGAGAGGAAGCACCCTATTGTTTTTGGTGGAGGTCAAAGGTCACCTGGGGTCACCTGGGGTCAAACCCTGAAAACATTGTTAACACAATATCTTGAGGTAGGAAGCTTGGATGAGTTTCATACTTTGTATGTAGATGCGTTACGGTAAGAGGAAGAACCCTATCATTTTTGGTGGAGGTCAAAGGTCATCTGGGGTCACCGGGGGTGAAAGCCTGAAAACTTTGTTAACACGATATCTCAAGAAAGGAAGCTCTGACAGTTCTCAAACTTGGTACATGGATGCCCCATATTGAGAGAAAGCACCCTATTGTTTTTGGTGGAGGTCAAAGGTCACCTGGGGTCACCAGGGGTCAAACCCTGAAAACATTGTTAACACAATATCTTGAGGTAGGAAGCTTGGGTGAATTTCATACTTTGTATGTAGATGCGTTATGGTAAGAGGAAGAACCCTTTCACTTTTGGTGGAGGTCAAAGGTCATCTGGGGTCACCGGGGGTCAAAGCCTGAAAACTTTGTTAACACGATATCTCAAGAAAGGAAGCTCTGACAGTTCTCAAACTTGGTACATGGATGCCCCATATTGAGAGGAAGAACCCTATTGTTTTGGTGGAGGTCAAAGGTCACCTGGGGTCACCGGGAGTCAAACCCTGAAAACATTGTTAACACAATATCTTGAGGTAGGAAGCTTGGATGAATTTCATACTTATTATGTAGATGCGTTATGGTAAGAGGAAGAACCCTATCATTTTTGTTGGAGGTCAAAGGTCATCTGGGGTCACCGGGGGTCATACTCTGAAAACCTTGTTAACACAATATCTCGAGGTAGGAAGCTTGGATAAATTTCATACCTTGTATTTAGATGCCTTATAGTAAGAGGAAGAACTCCATCATTTTTGGTGGGGGTCAAAAGTCATCTGGGGTCACCAGGGGGGTCAAACCCTGAGACAGAGCTCCCAACCAGCACGGACTTTCCATATTCAGTACGGAAAATCATTGTAAATATGGGAATACGGATTTTTCCTTGATAATCCAAATTTTGAATGAGTAAATAGGTCCTTTCACGAACTTTATTATTCTTTAGCCAACATATCAAAAGACTGAGAATAGACTACAGTATTTCACTTTTCTGTACAGTACTGTAGTGTATTTATTTGAGCCCAGTAATCTATGCTGTTATGTTATTGGTTAAATTTTTGTCAACAAGTTGATGTTAAACCAATCAGTAGATAGTTTGCAGCAGATCCATGACATCCCATAAGCTACCATATCATTGGTTGATCAGTTGTAAACAGATCCACTTTCAACCAATCAAAAACTGTGTTAAAAGCTAGTTTCTGAGTGCAGTGACAGACTCCTGCCAAGGTCTGTTGAGCTGGCTGAGTAGCCCAACGTTAATGTTAGATTTGACTGTAACTGAATTGGAAAAATAGCACCAAGAAATGGAATAATAAAAATTACAGCAGGAATATCACAGTATGTTGTAATATGGCTCCTCTTCAGAGTGGCAGAGTAGTATGAGTAACTTTAGTGGAAAATTTACCAGGCAGATCAAGTTTTAACGTAGGCCTAGGCCTACAGTAGGTACATGGGTTCCGCGTAAGCCGAGACAAAAGATCGCCGATTGTTCGTTAAAGTAAAGTCCCGCCGAACTCAGTTGGAATGGTAAACTCACCGACTGACATGCCTTAAGTTGTAAGGTTTGGATCTCCTTTTTAGCTTTTGCTTAATATACTAACTTGAACGGACTTCAAGTAGTGTGCACGTGAGTTACAATGTATGGACCCGAGTTCCGCGTAAACAAAATGGCGGTATACTTTTCACATTTTCTACAAGTTAATGACCATTTTTTGTTAAGTGTAATCAATAGTATGATGAAAAAATCATATTCAAGCAGTATGAGTTGATTTTGTAATCAATTTTGACAATCATTATGTGCAAGTAAGGTCAAAATCCCACAATGTAGGCCTGACATTGTTAAGTGTGTAAATTATACAATATACCAGTTTAGCGAAATTATGATCTGCCGTGGGTGGGGTCGCATAAACTAGTTATACCAACGGTCTAATTGAAAGAAATGTGGGATCTTATTGCAGGGATGTGGATAAAATTGTATTTTTAAGTAACTATGGAGATTCCGTTGACACAACTAGGCCTAACTGCTGGTTGTTAGGAGGTCAGATGATCTTGCAGTTTACTGCCAATAGATGCACATCTGACTTGCTAGTCAGAAATGTCACCCTGTTGAATATTGATAGTATTGTTTAAATGGGGTTATTGCAGGTGCTCCTTTAGGGATTAGGTTGAGGTTTGGTCAGCTTAGGGGCAGGTTAAAAATAGGCTAAGTGGCCTTTAGAATAAGCAATCGCCAAGTCCAAAGGGCAATTTGCAAGTTTATCGTACAACTATGAGGGAGTGCTATTTAACCATTTTTGGGGTTTGAGGAAGTCACTCTCACCTAAGTTTGACTCATGTTTTTTTAGTAGCATTTTGAGTCCTGAACAAGGATAAATTTCGAGTAGGATTAAGGTGAGGGCATGGCTAACTTTTAGGGTTTAGGTTAGTGTCAATAAGGATTGATTTGGAGTTGTTATTTGGTCTAGGCCCAGCATAGTTTAACCTTTGATGTGGTCTTCTGATGTAGTGAACCCTGCCCAGTACAACCAGACAGTCATTGGCAAACTGCAAAGAGGCAGACTGTGTGTGACTAGGTGTTAAGTGAGAGGCAAGTACTCTCTTTAAAATTTATTCTTAACAAACAGTTTGCTGCCTTTTGAGAGATATTAGTTATTGGTAAGTTGCGTTTTGAATCGGGCTTTTAGTTTACAGTAATACCTTAGCGACCTATATGCTAACTGATAATAAAATAGGGTTGTTTTGATACAGAATGCAGATAGAGAAATAGCCTGGAGTGAAACATTAAAGTGATTACAAAAATTTTAATTATTAAACATCCATTTCTCTCTGTTGACGAAATAATTTCATTTGTGGTATAAAATTTCAATATTTTGGGTAATAACATTCAGATCATTTCATTCCTTACATGTCATATGAAAATGACTTTGACAAAATATGTAGAATATAATTAATTGCAGATGTCTAAAGGAGAGCAAGGTACAGTACATCATGTCAAACATGGTGTTTTAATACTGTACTGTATAATACTGTATATCAAAACTCTTAAACAATCTTCAAAAGTAGCAAG
The DNA here is from genome assembly GCA_029531755.1 of Holothuria leucospilota. NCBI lineage: Eukaryota > Metazoa > Echinodermata > Holothuroidea > Aspidochirotida > Holothuriidae > Holothuria > Holothuria leucospilota. The sequence goes on along the minus strand of CM055961.1, from coordinate 103,525,444 downwards.
TCGCATTAATGGCAGCTAACAAAATATTTGAAGGGGTATATGTACATTTGTAAGAAGTTTCAGTAGGAAAACAGAAAACAATTAGACTCACAGTATAAACTTGCCAAATGAAAGGTTCGTGGACATGAAAATGTCATTTCTACGTACGTACAGTAAACAGCATTGAAATGTTAAATATTCCTTAGAAAAGTTCAGTTTCCATCAAAATCCATGAGATCATATTGACCATTTTACAAGACTAGTACTGTACTGCACTTTATTTCCAGACCCAAATTTATTTTTGATGTATATAACACAGAGAAACTTAAATAAATTCTAAGCATTCTGCCGAAGTTTACATTCAATTCCCATGTTCGGTTCTGAAGATATTAGCATTGCTATGTGTCTAAAGTGCATGCTTTTAATGTACCAGAATTTTCTCAGACTTTAAGTATTTTCTCCAATCTGCATAACAAATTTCTGTCATGTGAACATATTTTTAATTTTCTAATTCAATAGATATAAGAAAATTTATTGAATCCAAGTACAAAATGAATATTATGACTTAAAAATTGAACAACAATCAGAAGGTACTTTGACATTACATTTAATACCCTACATTTAGCTATGCCCATACAAGAATCACATACTGAGGTGAATATGGATCATCTAATGAGCAAAAAGTATTCTTTAATTAGTTATTTGTAAAGTAAATACAGCTACAGCTTTTAGACATACATGTACTAGCAGACTGATGCCAAAAGTGAGTTTCCAGAAACAATGAAGTAAGGACATGAAGAGCCACCAAGCCTACAGAGTACACAGCTGCCTCCAAAATGGGTTTCTACCCCCCCCCCCTTCCCCATCACTTGAAATAAACCAAAAGTATGTGATTTTCAGCTAAAGTAATTTTAATTTTCTTAAGAGTGCAAAGCTTGCCCAGTGATAATGCAAACTTTTTGAGGTATAAAAGAACCTTACAAAAGCAAAACTATCACAAAGGGGAGATATTGTAAATTACAGTACCTCCCCTGACACCTCTTGCCAGGACAGTCTCTCCAACCCAGGGAAGAATGAAATTGTGTAATTTGTATGACATTTCTATCGGGCCTGTAGCCTGACAAGGTACTGAAGAAGGGGGGGGGGGTTATTGCTTTCAGTTGGGAGAAATATTTTTCCCGGGGATGGTCAGATACTTGAATTGCATTGAGACAAAATGCCACCCTCCGCTGCTAGGGCTTGATTCTTATGTATTTGACAGGTTGAATAACCTAATGTTAGTGAATTAATTTAAGACACGTTTAGCACAATTTTGCATATTCTGGCAGACATAAAATTTAACTTCACCTTGACAATTTAATGTCTACTAATGCTAATACTAATGCCGCTCACTAATTTCAACTGTGTAAACAGTTTTTATATTATTAAGCAATAGATAATTTCATGGCATCACCACCCTTAACTGTTGGGAGAATATTTTTTACCCTGCTAATCACGTCCCCTATTTGGTTTGGTTCGCAGTATATTTTGTATTTACACGGTATTACCACCCCACCCCCTATCTCTGATAGTGGGGGTGTGGTGGTAAAAAAGGTGAAAAGCTAGGAATAGGTTTTCCTGTTGCTACACATGTTAAGAAATATTTCTCATCCAGAAATTGTATAAATATGGCAGCTAAACCTCTTGGGACATGTCCAATGATGAGAGGAACTGGGTTGACAAGATCTTTTACATATAAGCCCTGCGAGGTCTTCTGCTTCAAAATTTTGTCATCCTTGAATTTTGGCATCCAGACTAAGATTGCATCCTTGTCATGGATGTTCACATACTCCGGTTGGAGAACCAACTCCAGGGCCAAGGGTGGAGCAATCTTATACTCATGGTAGCCTTTTATGACACTGTCTTCTATCTGCACTATATTTTTTTCTTGTCTTCCTGTAAGGAATAAAGTACAGTCTACAGGTATCTAATGGGTAGTTTCACTTGTGCTTGTCCATATTGATATACATGTAGAGTACAACATTGAAAGAGTTAATTTATTATCCTCAGCAATTACATTACACATAAGGACTTTCTAGTAGACAAACACCCCTCCTGACAGTCTGGGGCAAGTAAACAGTTGCTCGGGTGAGTGCACTGCTTGAATCGTAGCCCACCAGGCAGGTACCACAGCGAAGTCTCCGCAAAGTAGTTCTTGGCACATTAAAAGTGGACAACTATATCATGCAGACAAGTATACTTAGAAAACAGGCATCCAGATAGGCAAGTAATGAAAAAAGAATTTGTTGAAGCCTGGGGAACCCCCCTCCCCATACACTGAAGCCAACACTGGTATGTAATGTACATTTCCCTCATGGACTTCACCAGTGTACATTTACCATACTTATACTGACTGCAAGAAGATCTGGGTGATCATATTGCTATGTACAGTATACACACTTGATTTTGATGGCATTTGGTGTTTGGAATCCTGTTTGAATGCAAACCAGGTACAATGAGGCCAGAAAATATGTCCTTTTTGTGATCATTAATATTTTTCCTTTTCTGAAAATGATCATAAACTTGCTCAATTAACTGGCCTGACATTGCTCAAACAAACTTTTTGTGTAATAGATTTCATTTACAACTTGAATAAAACCATTCCTTTTTCAGCATTTTAGCTGTTACAATATCTGCTGGCATGCAAGATATGTGATACCATTCGTTGCATGAGTCACATCCAGCCCACCCAACCTTGACACTATCTTCATATTTTTTTCCGCAGATTGGACATCTACATTCTTGGGATTCATTTTTGGGAAGAGGGCATTCAGTCCCTTTCCTTTGGAGGTACCTTTTCTTAGCCAAAAGTTCCTTCCTCGCTTTTGACCTGCATTTACTTGGTAGGCTCTCCTTTATTGTATTGATTGCTGATGGACTTGTACAGCAATATGGCAGCTCATTACATAGCCTGCGTCTAGCTTTCTTTTCTACTCTCACTGAAGGAAGTGCTGTTGCTCTTTTTAAGTGAACAGATACTGATCTTTGTGCCTCTGGTGTTACTGGTGTATGTGCTCTAGGTGTAGATGACCCGTCATGTGCTGTGCTTGTAGTGTCAGATTTTTCTTCACTGAAAGTCAAGGAAGGCATTGTCTTATCATCAGTGATGGCAGCTCTGTTGACAGGAAAAATCCCTGATGATGCAAAGCTCTTCCTTATTAGACATGGCCTCTCCACATCTTCCCAAATGTTGCCAATGATCCGGCTGACATTCCTCTGTGTGATTGTGTCCCCAGGATTATGGGCTACCCATTTTCTGAGATATTCCCAGTAGGACCTTTTCATGTGTCCAAACACACCAACATCCAATGGCTGTAAAATGTGTGTAGCATTTGGGAGAAATCGGTAAAGGTGGATGTTGCTTTGTTCTGCTTGCTGAAAGAGGTCATATGCAATATGTCCTTCATGCGAATCTAATAACAACACCACTGGTCTTTCGTTTCCAATATTGGGGAGAAAGTGGTGTTGAAACCAGTATTGGAAAGCGGCTTGTGTCGTCCATCCTGACTCTGTGAAAAATGCTGCACTCTTCAAAGGTGCACCTGCGAGGGGATCCCAAGAACTGGGTTTAGGTCCTTTGAATAGGAAATAGGGTGGAAGGAGTTTTCCATCTGCATTTGCACATACACCTACTGTCACCTGTTTCCTCCCCTCACTGGATGTCATTTGTGGCAGTGCTCCTTTAGTGTGTTGAGATCCAAGGGCATACCTGGGTGCTTTCCCACACATTCCAAACCCTGTCTCATCAAAGTTGTAAATTTGGTGTGGTTTGTCTGAAAGATTTAGGTCAGAAATGAAACAGTCAAAGTTTCTAAACCAGTCATCAACTGCCTCTTTTGTTACCTTTGCTCGTGCCTTGTTAAGGAGTTTTGTTGGCTTAAGTTTGATTTCTGGATTTCTCTTTAGAAAATCTGTATACCAGCCATTGGAGGGTCTTCCATTTCTGAACGGAGTCTTTCTACCATCTTTGGAAATCATGTCTTGTACAGTGTCCCTTCAGTTGTTTTGGGGTTACTGGAAAGCCCCTATTCCCCATAGTGACAACCCAGCATGAAAGATGCCTTTCCTCACCTAGGGTTAGGTATGGTTCTGGACCATTTCGTCGATACCATTTTACATTCCCTGTGGCTCTACGTTGAATCTGATCATAGTGTACTCCATTGGTGCTAGCTGCCTAACTTATTGTGTTGTATGTACCATCAGACAAACCTTCGAGTGCAGTTCTTATTCTTTCAGTTCGAGGTGTGTTAAATGTACCAGAATCTTCGTCAATACCCTTTCTGCGATAATTTTTGCTGAATAGAGCTAATTTGGTCTTTCTGTCTGTAAGATGGCTTTCCAGGCTTGTAGATTTCTGACAAACTGCATTTCTCTTGTTATTGTTCCAATTGTTTGCCCTGGTTGGAATAGACAGATCAATGTCTTTCCACTTACTTTTTTTGTTGGATGGGCCACCAGAGTCTTCATTCCATTTTCTTTTTGATGATCTGTGGTTTAAAGTAAATTGAATTTAAAATTGTAAAGAGTGTGTCAATGTGATATGGGTAATGTGTTAAGTACCAAAGTGTGCAAATGAAGTCCCATTATAGGGATCAGGGGTAGCATCAGAGGGGAGCAGGGGGCCCTTGCCCCCCCCCCCGCTTTGGGGGAATTTTCCAATATCATCAGGAGCCAATGAAATAATGAATTAGGCAACCCTGACGACAATTAGTCGCCCAGAAGGTCTGCTCAATTTTGCTGTCAGGAATGGCATGTTCTACAATAAAAACTCAAAATGTCATAAGTGTCCGCAATAGAACCCTAAAAGTTTCTTCTATAAATCCAAATTCTTTAAATTTGTCCAAGAAACACCACAAATTTTGAAATTTGTGTAAACAGAAGCCAAAATTTGTTATGTACAGGGGTATGACATACTTTCAAAAACCTGTCACCCATTGATCTTTGGCTTGCTTGCCCCTCTCTCCAGTTGGGATCATATATATATATATATATATATATATATAATATATATATATATATAATATATATATATATATATATATATATATATATATATATATATATATATATATATATATATACATATATACATATATATATATACATACATATATATATACATATATATATATATATATATATATATATATTATATATATATATATATATATATATATATATATATATATATATATATAGATAGATTGACTTGATAGATAGATTGACTTGATAGAGTATCAAGTCAATACGCATACATGGTGTAGGTGTGTTTGGCCATTTCTCTTCTTAAAATCCCTCAAAATATTTCTGTCTACAAAGCTGCAAGTCTTCACATGTGTCTGTGGTGTAGACCTTGTATAACTGTGTAAGTTTTTTCCAAGTTTTCATCAATTCATAAAGATGAGTCCGCAAAAAACCAAAATATCAGACTCTGAAGCCTATTCATTGAGGAGCTCGACCAGAGAAAAGCATCCTAACAGTGAGCCTATACCTGGCGGAGCGGCAAACGACACCGACAGCATTGTGGATTGTATACGGGGTGAGCTGCACAGAGCACTTATGTCAGATGAATTTTGCTCCAATCTCCTCTCAAAACTAGTTCCTCCACTTGTGGAAGCTGTTAAAGAACAGATTTGTAACGAAATGCATGATGCGTTTCAAATTGAGCTTTCTGAAAAACAAGCTCAACTTGACAAAGCCATGGAGGAAATATCCCTGTTACAACGGAAACTTGAAAATACTGAAGAACTCATTGATCGACAGGAACAGTATTCCAGACGTAATTGTCTGAGAATTTATGGTTTGGGGGAATCACTGGAAGAATCCACAAATGAGCTCATTTTAAATTTGGCTAGTGACAAGCTGAAGATCGATCTTGATGACTGTCATATAGACCGTTCCCATCGTGTTTTCCCTCGGCAAACGGCTACAGCCCCCACCCCTAACCAATCGAAACCAAGGCCCATCATCGTGAAGTTTACAACATACAAAGCAAGAGAAAAATTTTACAGAGCTCGAACACTCTTAAAGGGCACAGGTATTTACATCAACGAGGATCTTTCTCCCAGAAATCAACTTCTTTTTGCCAAAGCCAGGAACCACCAGAAAGTAAAAAAGTCGTGGACCCTTGATGGGAAAGTTTACATCATTGATGGTTCTGATCAAAGGAAAAGGATCAACTCTTCCTCTGACCTACAGAAACTTGTGTAAACTGTCATACCTCTAACCACTCTCAGTTAATTTTATCGCCATTTTGAAATTACCGCCATCTTTACTTACTGTGTTGGATGTACGTTTGTCTGTTTTCTCGTAAACCTGACTCATCGCGACAGTTGAATGATCATCGACTTGCTGGATTTGCGTTGCTCCTTTGGATTTTCTTTTGTCGTGCCGTCTCGCTTCAAGTTCCTTTGTCCTCTTGCCTGTCATCCTCGGTGTTAAACTTTTGTTGTTGTGCTTTTCTCGTTTGTGATTTCCTTGTTGTTATTGTTGTTGTCTTAACTATGGTATGTACCATTCTTAATCATCTTTGTTGCTTTTGCTTACACGATTCAAATAGGAGTTATCTTTCTGAAGGCTATTGTTATTACTGCTTGACCTCGATTAAATGGCACTACAATTGTATTAGTAATTCAACCTTCCAAGAGAATGTTTCATGTTTTATTTGTAGACAGCTTCACCGGAATGATAACTGCAATGTAAACAATGCTAACTCTAACTTCCTACCTATTGATCCTGACCTAAATTTTGATACTTATGCTCAGGTTGAGAACTGTAAATACTATGGATATGACTTTCTTAACAATATTTCAGACCAAACTTGGAATGATAAATTTACCCTTTATCACATAAATGCTAGATCTTTAAATAAGAATTTTAATAGTTTAAACCTTTCCTTGAACTCTGTAAACCATAATTACTCTGTTATTGGAATCACCGAGACTTGGTTTAGTGGAGACGATATGCCATCTGGTTTGTATGAAATTCCTGGATACTCTGCTGAAAAAGTTTCAAGACGTGGTCGTGGTGGTGGAGTAGCCCTTTATGTAAATTCCTCTCTTAAGTATAAACCTCGTCCTGATCTTAATACTTTTATTGAGGGTATTCTCGAATCACTTTTTGTCGAAATTATTTCCTCTAATGTACATATGTTAATAGGAGTCGTTTACTGCCCTAAAGGTGTTAATGAGTATCATACATTTGATTTATTGTCTTCAGTAGTCTCTTCTTTGAGTAGACAGAATTTAGACTGCTTTGTAATGGGTGATTTCAATTGCAATCTGCTAAGTCATTCTGATCAAACCTGTAAAGAATTTATAAATTTGGTTCAGTTCATTCCCCTTCATACTATACCCACCAGGGTGACATCTACCTCAGCTACTCTTCTTGACGTCATTTTTACAAATACTTTAACAAAAGCATGTTTGTCAGGTGTAATTCCGGATGATATTTCCGATCATTTTCCAATTTTTGCTATTTGTGATTTAAATTTGACAAATGATACTTCTAAGACAAAACTTATTCAAAGAAGAAAGGTTACTCCTGAAACTTTGAATCTTCTTCAAAGTGCTCTTGAATGTGAGACTTGGGAGGATGTCTACAATTGTGATAACGCTGATACTGCATTCAATAAGTTTAACGAGATGTTTCTTCGTCACTATCATAAATGTTTGCCTCTTCTTCCGCACAAGTTAAGTTCAAAAATTAACGGTAAGGAGTGGATGTCATCGGGTATTCTAATTTCATGTAAAACAAAACACCGATTGTATAAGAAGTATCTACGAAAACGCACTATTCAAAATTTCAATGACTACAAACGTTTTCGCAACCGCCTCAACTCTGTTATCCGCTGTGCCAAAAATAATTTTTATAAAGGACTGTTTAGCAATTGTGGTAATGATATTAAAACTACCTGGCTCACTATTAATCGCCTTCTCCACGGTCACTGTAAGGACAATTCTATTGATGAAATCACTCACAATGGTGATATTGTTTCGGATCCTAAAGAAGTTAGCAACGTACTCAACGATTATTTCATAAGTGTTGGCCCAGTTACGCAACAAAATATACCTACTGTCCCCTCTTTTACTTATGACTCTTATCTTGATAATCCTGTTTCCGACTCAATTTTCATTACCCCTGCAACCACTGACGAAGTTCTTGACCTGATTCTGTCCTTAAAAAATTCTGCAGCAGGGTCGGATGGCGTTTTACCAATGGTGGTTAAACGTGTTGCTTTGTATCTTTGTAATCCCCTCACGTATGTGTTTAATCTTTCTATTAAGCAAGGCATTGTTCCAGAGTCTCTCAAATCTGCCCGTGTTGTTCCTATTTTTAAAAGTGGTAATAATAAAGATGCTAGTAATTATAGACCTATTTCCGTTTTACCTTGCTTTTCCAAGATACTAGAAAAACTTATGTTCACTAGACTTTATAAGTTTATGATAAGCAATAATTCTATCTATGACTTTCAATTCGGTTTTCTTCCTGGGCGCTCGACTTCCCATGCCCTTATTCATTTTACTGATGTTGTCACTAAGGCCTTCGAGAAAAAACACTATGTTTCTGGTACTTTCCTTGATCTGTCAAAAGCATTTGACACTCTGGATCATAAAATTCTTCTGGGGAAACTAAAGCACTATGGGATTAGGGGTATAGCACTCAACTGGTTTACAAGCTATCTTTCAAATAGAATGCAGTCTGTTTCAATTAATAATGTAAATTCAGATCTTAAACCTATTACCTGCGGTGTTCCACAAGGATCTATCCTAGGTCCACTTCTCTTTATTATTTATGTTAATGATCTGTCTAAAGCTAGTAACAAGTTCCACATTATTTCATATGCAGATGACACGAATCTTTTTTTTCTCTAGTCCTAACCTAACCAAACTATTGTCTACTGTTCAGGATGAATTTGTTAAAGTACGGAATTGGTTTTGTGTAAATAAGTTATCACTCAATGTCAAAAAAACTTCCACTGTCATATTCAGATTACCGAACAAGCCTGTAAATGATAATATACACTATATTGAACTCTGTGGTCTAAAGATTAGGATTTCGAACTCCTGCAAGTTCTTAGGAGTATTTATAGACCAGCATCTTACCTGGTATGATCACATTGATTATGTCGGTAATACAATTTCTAAGGGCGTTGGTATTTTGACCCGTCTACGTCATCTTCTGCCTAAACATGTTCTTCTTACTTTATATAATACACTTATTCTCCCTTACCTATCGTACTGTAATGTTGTTTGGGGCAGCACCTTCCCGACTAGAATACAGCCACTCTTTGTCCTTCAAAAGAGATGTATGCGTTTGATCACTAATAAACATCGTCTCTATCATTCCAACCCTTTGTTTGTAAAGTTACGAACTCTTTCTATTTATAATCTCAACCGATACTACACGAATATCTTTATGTATAATTGGCTTCACGACAATTGCCCTTTGATTTTTAAAGACTACTTTCATTTCCGTGCTGATTATCACTCCCACGATACGCGCTACTCGCGTGATCTTTCCACCCCACTATGTAGACTCCATTCTTCCCATTGTAATGTTCGATATCTTGGTGTCAAGCTTTGGAACTCACTCCCCGAAGATGTAAAAGATAGTAGATCCATTTATACTTTTAAACGTAAGCTTAAAGAGTATTATATTCATCTGCAGTAATGTCACATACCTATAGTATTTGCCTTTTCTCCTTTAGTTCTTTTTGATTTTCTGTTAGTTCTTGTGTTTTTTCCAGTGTTGTGTTCTTTATGTGGTCTACATGTAGTCTTACTTTGTGTTCTCTCGGGGTGTTTACCTTTACAAGCTTTCGCAAGCTTTCTGTAATCACCCCACAGTCTCTTTCTTTTTTTATTATGATTGTATGTACGTATATTATATGAATCTCGTCATCAGGTGAAAGAGCCTGAAATAAAGTTTATGAAACTTAACTTATATATATACATATATATATACATATATATATACATATATATATACATATATATATATATATATATATATATATATATATATAATATATATATATAATATATATACATATGTTTATACATAATATTATATATATATATAATATATAATATATATATATATATATATATATATATATATATATATATATATATATATATATATATATATACTATATATATATATATATATATATATTATATATATGTATATATTTATATATACATATATACATATATATATATATATATATATATATATAATATATATATATATATAATATATATATATTATATATATATGGCTTCTGTCATTTTGTCATTAGCAACTGACAAAGAATGAGGCAGTGCGAAATATATTGCTTGATTCCTCTACACTGGATGTTATGAAGGGCATCACCCTGTTTTTTTTTCCTTTTATGTCTATTTTTATTTTTGATATTATATATTTTATGATATATTATTGTATTATATATTTATATTTATTTAATTTTTACTTTATTTCTTTTTTTTTAGAGTGTACCAGTGTAATTTTTCTCTACTTTAAATTTCTTTTTTTCTTTTCTTTTTCTTTTTTTTTCTTTTTTTCTTTTCACTTTATTTCCAATAGCTGATAGTGCAGTCATTGGTGATGTCCTTCTTGTACAACTATCATTACCTGCTTTTGTGTTCCTTTGAAACAGAAGTCTTTATGTGATCTTGAAAAAGTGACTGAGTGACTCACAAATATTAATGAGCATATTCCAAGTGGCACCCACCATTGAATAGGTTGGAAAACACTGTTCCTTATTTGTCTACACTTTAATGGAAAGTTTGCCCCAAACCCCACTTCCCCACATATTAACCTCTTCAAAAAGGGTTATTATGGCAGGGAACTTGGGGGTGTTGCAAAATGCAACCTTTCCAGGAGAGCACCACTGTAGTTACATGATTTCAGTGGTATACCAAGAAATTTGAAATGTTTTTTAAAAGTAAATAAGAATGTACAGTATCACTTGTGTTTGGAGGTCTTGGTTCCCATTTTGGCTAACACCAGTACTCCAGGCAGGGCCCGTAAGCCAGGATTTTGTCATGGGAGAGATTTTTTGAGTGTGGGACATGGGCAGGGATCAAAAGGGGGACGGGTGTCCCCCTCCCCTTTGGAGAAAAATTGGGGTTTTTTAGGTCTCCAAGATGCAAAATGATGCAATATTTGTGTCTCAAACGTACTTAGGCCATATAGTGAATTAACAAAACCCTTTTTTGTCATTTTTAGGCATTGTTTTTTTCAAACTTGGGTCATGGGGGGTTTCAATCCTCAAACCCTCCCCTTGGCTATGTATCTGCCCAGTGGGGTGTAGTTGTGTGCATAATTGAAGAGAGAGCTTGGTGAAAAAAAAACTGGCTTACCTCATTTCCCAACACTTTGTCTGCTGTGTCCCCTGGACTTTTTAAGAGATTTTTGCTGTTTTTTATTGGTGAAATTTTTCGTCTGTTCACCTGAAAATAAAGTAAAAGTATGTTTTCATATGACATTCTCTGTACCTAACTCTTAATGAAGTGCATCTTAGGGCAGTCCTTGATGAACTATATCCCACTGTAAGCCTGCACCTGCATTGTATATTCATCAAACAACATCACAAATAAGCATGCGTTCATTTTTTCTCCTACTCAAAAGAAAAATTCAACATAACTAAAAACTTGCAATTTAAGTGTTACTAAACGTGACCAAAGCAAATTAGTGTTACTAAACATGTGACCAAAATTTTTAGTGAGCTTTCATGCCAAATTTTGATAGAAAAAAAATTACATTCACTTTGGATATTAATATAGTTTTATTCTTAAATTTGGTAATTTGTAGCTGCTTGCTTTTCTGTAGTAGCCAGATTGACTCAAAATACGGCCACCTTAAATTTAAAATTATTTATTCCTAGTATGGATTGGTTCAATCCAAGCACCAGGCTACCAAAATATTGCACAGTGAGTGAGATGCATTAAAAATATGTACTGCAGAGTTCCTTTGTATTCAACTTGATTTGCATATTTTTTACTGTCACAATTTTCTTTAAGTGATTGACTCATCTTAACCCCGTTGCACTGCCTACTTAATTTTTCAAAGGCTCAGTTCTATGGATTGAAAATTTTCGCGGGAAGTCTCATCCTTTTTTTACATCACATTTACCTGTAGCGCTCTTTACCATCCAAATGATACCCCACGAGAACTAGTCTAGAAGAAAGTATGCAAGGTGTAACTTGGTGCAATTCTTAAAAGTTGCACAAATTTCATGACGACGGGATTCAAGTATAGAGGGAGGAAGCTAGACTAAAAAGGAAGAGTACCACCACAAAAGTGTAAAAAAATACATGCTTTAACGATTTTAATATACTCGTGGTTCTAGCGATGCCAAGCTGCCTTGTGCAGAGAAAGGGGCACTTTTCCAGGAAAAGTAGTGACCACCTAAAGTAGGTTCATGAGCGCTGTCAGAGGTCGTGCTTATGCTAAGCACGGTGTTCCAAATGATTAATTTTAGGCAGTCTTTAAAATTATTGTTCAGCACCCTGCCCTTCAATTAAAAGTTAAAATTAAATGAAAACAAAAAAGATTATCCTATGAAGCATTACAAGCAAGATAATAATATAATGAAGAAAATGTTTATACCTGTAATGTTTTGACAGGAACACCAAACTCTTTCGACTGTCGACATCGAAGAACGTACAGTTTACTATTGTTCATATTTGTTTTCCACGGTACGGGAAATCAAAGGGCTGTGAAGTTGGAACATTAAACTAACCAAAACTACGCGCCAAAATAGACTGCGCCGAACAGGTGCACATATCTAAACAGGGTAAATTACAGGTTACCTAATGGTAGACTAATAAGGAAGGAAGTAAAAGTTTAAATTATAAAAATCTTAGGTTGGAAAGGTGGTTAAATTAGTCCTTTGTCTACATTATTGACTCTAAAATGAGTGTCATTGTATTTAAAGGTACTCAATAATCCTTGCAATAATGGAATCGGCCTTGATCAGATGATCAGGTCGTCTTGAAATATTCTTTGTGACTGTCAGCCTTTTCTTGACATGTTTCTGCAGTCGTCCACTGTTCAAGGATACCCGTACAAGTAGCTATGATGACAACGGTTAATAGCTATAGTAGGTATGACAGCTACCAGCTGTCTCTTCTTGCTTACCTATTTGATATACCTTGCTTTTACGGTTTATCTTTGAACTGGGACGACTGCAGAAACATGTCAGAAAAGGCTGACGTCACAAAGAATATTTCAAGACGAGCCTGAGTCACTTAAACATCCTATTCCATTAGGTACAGGTGCGTGTGGAGTACGTACGTGCGTCATCCATAGAGCAGGACATAATTATATTCCTGCTCTATGGCGTCATCTTAGTGCGAAGTGATCAGACCGGTGTAAAAGGAAATAGTGTCTCTCCTGGAAAATGTGTCCCACCAGACACACTTTTCCAAAAAAATATGTCCCGCCGGACAATATTTCTCAGGAAATAGTGTCCTCCCGCCACAGGAAAATGTGTCCCGGAGACACAATTTTACGAAGGAAATAATGTCTGCATATAAGCAACAGGAAAAATCTGTCCTTCGAAACGCGGTTACGGAGGAAGTCGCCTTGAACATGTATGGCCCTGGGGAGTTGGGAAGCGACTTTCCAACATTTGTTTTTTATTGCGGGAGACCGAAAGTGAACTTATGGGATGTCAAAGTGAAACTGAGGGCGACCATAAGTTAACTTTGACATAAGTGGACTTCGGCGGAGTGTCAAAAGATATACTAGTACAAACTCAAGAATAAGTCCCAAACTTTGACCACAAAATGCCCGGTAAAATTACTTTCTCAAGATTCAAGGCAAGGCCATGTCATTTGGATCAAATAATACTTTTGTCCGTGAGCACTTGTTTGGCTAAAATTTCACAATTTTTGAAGGTCCATGATGGTAGTTGTTTGAGATCTGACATCATTTAAGCCTCAGCCCCCCGAAAAAAACCGGACACGAATCAAACATCTTTCCTTTCTTATTAAGTCTCCTGGGGTCACTACCATGGTGTCATACAAAGATGATTCAGTACCACACTGTTACAAGGAGCTACTAATTTTTAAAAGGAGATTGCATGTTTTCATTAAAAATTGCATCCTGGATTCTGCGTTTCAGTTCAGCCGTATTATAACAATATGCTTCTCCGTTCTCGAGACCGGCCTAGTCGAGGGCCCAGAATACCGGTCCTCCTGGCCCTCGTCATAGGCGAGTGGCGTATCCAGCGGGGAGTGCAGCATGCCCGGGGCGGGCCATGCCCCCCATTTGAAAAAATGAGGAAAAAATAAATTAAAAATAGGTAGGCGGTAGCATTATCTGATACTACGTAGGCAGTCCCTTTTTTTCAAAAGTTTGAATAGTTTTGAAGTACTGCGTTTCTTAACGGACATTCTGTCCTTGTAATTAGACAGGTAGCATCTTTGTGCTGGTGAGGTGGGGTTAATAGACCGCACGATACTTTGAAGTATAACTGCTCTGTTTTAGGGTTTCGTGAAACCTTTTAACCTATTCGTTTTCGCTTGGTAGCCTCACTTGTGTGCAAAGTCCCCAGCAGGTTTTACTAGTTGAGGTCCAAGCACGCAGTGGTAGTCGCCAGACTTTTCGAACGAGGGGGCACTAGGGTTCAAGCGTTCCTCAAAAACGTGACACCCCAAAAATGAAGGGACCGAGCTACCTCTGCAGGGCCTGGCGTAAGTGACGGGGCAGTGCCTCCCCTGTAGGCGTTGGGGGCCCTGTGTCCCCCACTGTAAGACCCCTAGTGGGTTCCAGGGACAATGCTAAATTGGACGGTCCAAGGAACGGAGACCCCTAGACTCCTAAGGTATTAATAATGTGTTATCAATTCGATTAAAGCATTTGACTATCTCCAAAGTGGCATTGTATGTATCTACAAAATATGGAATCCAAAATCTGGCTCTTTTTGGTAATCTAATCAGCACACAAGACATAATGAGGGGGAAAAGGGTTGAGTGGAGAAGCGACGGATCATGTTCAGGGTTTCCATGCCCCCAGCTATGTGGGGGGTACGTGGCCGTGTCCCCGTAAGCATCACTGGGCCTACAAGAAAAAGCGATCGAAAATAACAATTTACTACCTGTAAACGTTGGCCCTATATGACTCAAGGATTTGACCAAATCTCCCAAAGGGCGTTTAATAAAGAAAGTATTTTGTTTTCTGTAACTTTTTTCTTTCTAAAATTACAAAATGTCTCCCGTGCTACAAGCGCTTTCATCTTCAGTACATTTTGCTACAGGGGGCGCCCTGCCAGATAGGATTTGGGATGGGGGGAGGAACAGTCGTAATGCCAACCTCAGTCCCCCCCCCCACAGTCTCCGTAATTGTAACTTTGTGGTGTGCCCCTGCAATTGTATACAGCAGTGTGGAATCCTTTTGTCAATCATTAAGATGCACGAAATCTGGGAGGGATATCCTCCTCTTGAAATTTTTTGTAATTTAAGGTGACCTAGATGCAAACTGGTGATACTTAGAGGATATTTTTGAGAATGATCATATCTTGCTGGACACGGTGCGTAGCCAAGGGGGTGGGGGGGGGGAGGGGGCAGCGCCCTTGAGCAAAATTGGTATTTGTTATGTTGTTTTTTTACAATATTACTATTGTTTCCCCTATTTATGTGCGGCAAAATAGGCCTGGAGTGCCATTCCAAGCGATCTGGGAGGCATTTTGGACAAGATTTTCTCCCCCCCCCCCCCCCCCTCCTGCTCCTCGCCAACGGTTGACGCGGAGCGGCGAATGGCAGCGTATGCCAACTCCATACGATACGCGTGAAGGACAAATTGCACGCCTAAAATAATCAGGAAAACATCGGTATTCTAGTGGTAGGCCTATGTAACAAAGCAACACCTTACCCTTGTTTTTTGAAGGACTGTTATGTGATTCTGCATACTTGTAGAATGATAAATATTTGCCAGCAATATGTGTGTGTTGTATATGATTCTATATAGTTATTCCTAGTGAACAGTATTACTCATGGTTATTCCTACAAAATATTTCACAAAGATACATAATAAAATAGTCTCCTTTTGAATACAAAATATCTTATAAAAGTATGCCACCAAATCACATATTTTCACATCACGCGGAGGAGGGGAACTCCCCCTCCCACACCCCCTCGCGCCAGCAAGTGCCTTTAAACGCCTTTTGGGACATTTTAAAATTTAAAAAAAATTCCTGAAAATCGACTTGGGGGGGGGGGACCCCCCCCTCAGTGTAAATCCAAACTCTCTGTGTATTACAGGGCGTATCCAAATAGCCACCTGGCCCGGAATCCGGGCAATGTAGGATTTAAGGGACCACCATTCATGTTTCAATCCCGAGTCCAGTATACCCTTCAATTCACGAGCCGTATACCGATTCCAGGTTCTTTCGATTCCGGGCAGTTCCACGAGTCCAGTATTTGGCGAATGTGGCAATCTATTGCTGTTTTTTGTATGGTTTTGTAATTACATGTATTAAAACCGGGCAGTTGAGGAGTCAATTTCATGGCCCGCGTCAAGTTGTATTTTAATTGACTGTATGTGACCATCTTATATGTTGAACTGTGCATCAATAACAATGTAGCCTTAGGGAACAAATATTTAACCACTTCATTAGGTTGTGCACTCTTCTTGAATCGGTTCGAGTCGAGTCAGCTGCAGCCCATTCCGGGCCAATTCAGATCTTCCAGACAGAAACTACTCCCATCACTGATCCAGTTCCGAGTCCGATCAAAGCATGGAATCGAGTCCAGAATGTAGAGTTGACGTTACAGCCCCGTTCATTGTGTGCGAATGTAAGCTACTCTGTTCATCGATTCACAACTTTGCTCTAATCAAAGAGCCGTTCACCAAAACATAGATTTTTGGATATGCCCCCACACTAAAAACTAACTTTGGGGTGACGAGTGTGTTATGTCTTTAAGTATCCATGAAAAATCATGTGAATTAAAACCTTACTTTTCAGCTCTGAACATGTGGTCTCATGCTCCCACATTCCTGCTCTACTTCATGTTCCTTCCCCCTATTCAGGTCGGCAATCCAGAAATAGGAGTGGATAAGAGGGGGACGTAAACGTCTGTAGAAAGTGACTATGGTGCAATCAGATGGCTTAGGAGCGTTTGATAAAATTCTGTCACAAAACTCATTGTCTTTGCTGAAAATAGGGGCGTACGCACCCTTCGCCCCCCTTGGATTTCGGCAGCTGGCCATTACTCCTTATCTCTGTTTCCCGAAATTCCTCCTGCCGTAAGATTATATATCATGCTGTTGTTCTCTCGCGGGTGTTTGCCTTCCCGCAACTGACCTTTTATTGTTCCTTCCCTCTTCTTTTCTCTACAGCTCATTATCGTTTCTTCCTTTGCATAGTCGGCACTTCCTGTCAGCCTTGTGGTCCTTTGGGTCCATTTGGCCCTAGCCATATCACTCTTTCAGCTATTTGTGCCCGTCGTTTTTCCACCATTCCTATTAGCCGTGTGCTATCCACAGAAATAGTAAGCATCCACATTTCCTTCCATAATTTACCAAGCCAATTCCTCTTCCCCACCTTACCTAAATTCAGTTATCACCCCTATTCATATTATTCTTTTCTTGTCTGTCGTTTTGATTTTCCCGGCGTTATTTTACTTTCTTTTCTTTTAATTATTTCCTTGTTCTCTTTCTTTTTCCCTGTATCCCGATTCTTCTAATTTGTTTTCGGCGCGATGCAGTTGTTCTACCAGCCCCTGCTGGCGCTCTGTAAACCATGGGCAAGGGAATGCACAGAGAAGTCAAAGATCAGGCAGAACACAGACAGAAACATAACGAAAGGTGTTCTGATACAATACAAATCCTATTCTTCATCCCTGCAGGTAATAGTCAGAAAGTAAACTTAAGCACTCAACTCAAAACCTAAATTTCTGTGACCAGGGAGGGTGTGAACACCCGCTGTCTTTATTCTGAGTTAACTAGTGGACAATCCTACAGTCGAGTGGATTTTGTTAATTGCGTCGCGAAGACCTTTCTAATACCCACAGTGCATAAGCAGTTTTTAAGGTATAATTGCAAAGCCATATGGTTACGTAGACTAGAGAATTCTGTCTCAGTCACGGTGGCCATGCAGTATGTTGAAGTGATCGCCTACACTGGGAGGGAGAGGTCCCCCCCCCCCCCATATAAGGGCCACCAATCGGTCGGGGTCCCCTGCCCTTTGAAAAGGTTTTTGAAAAATTAGTGTACCTGTACATGGCAAATCACGCGTACAAGTGCAACATATGCTACCTTGTTGAAGTAAAAATTGTGTGAAGGTTTTGAATATCAAACTCATATCCCGACTCATTTTTAAGGAACTGTAAAACTAAGAAACAATGCGGCAATCTTGATCAGTGAGGAGGACCATGGCTAATGGGGTGTCCCCTCCCCCTAAATTGAACATTTTTTGAAAAATTAGTTGCCCATTAATACATGCAATCTGGATGCCACATATGCCGTACCTTTTGAAGTAAAACTTGTGTAAAAAAAAGTTTACGTATTTATAGAAACATTAAAAAAAGATCGGGCATAAGTGAAGGTGGATGTTCCCATAATGGACCGACCCCTTGTCAAAGTACACACTGTCTACAGTTACCAACAACAGTGACTGTTTCGTTTGCATGAAACTCCGTAAAAGCATCAAACTAAGAATATATTGTTGTGAGCCCCGCGTCTGTCAAAAGCACAGTTTTACGGTTTTCAATTTAACTCCACGCAGGTCACCAAAGTGACATATTTTCTCTCACATTTCTCTTTTGCAACAGGCGTGTATCCGAAAAATTCGACACTGAAATTACTAGACAATTTCAGTACATCTACGTCTGCCTCTGCTTGTAAGCCCCCTTCTATGGAAACCGAGTAGGAATATTGTTTTCGCTGTTTTCGCTGTTCGTGTGTATTTGGTTCTGCAGGCGTCCCAAACACACTATCTGCCTCACACGTTGTCAGCTAATGTGTTGGCGGTTTGTAGTTACTAAACTTCAATGTATTGAGAAACTACCGCGGTTTAAAACAACTGTAAATACTTTAATGTAGTACCATCTCACACACTACGCATCATGTGGCAAAAGAGTATTAATAATCAACCAAATCAAGAGCCAAATCATTTCATAAGTGGCCACTCTGTTTTCACTGGATCTGGTCTATCCCCATTGTTTGTGAAATGGTGTAAAACCATACGATCAGTGGATTTGTATTGTGGTTCATGGTCTGTTTTCTACGCGTGAGTGTCAGTACCGTCTTAGTCCACACGCGGACCAACCATATACGGATCGTTTACAGCGCCTCAGTTTATACGTTGCCGAAAAAATCATTTGCGGATAATCAAAACACTGTCGTGTTTCTAGCGCGGACAGTGTGGCAAAAAAGGACAGTATTTAATAGAGTGATTTGTTTGTAATTACTGTCCGGGAAAAGATTGTACAGTGTTAAAATGTGTCTGACGGGACACAATTCTAATGTGGTGGGAAGAAGAAAAAAAAAACTGTCTCTCCAAGACACTGTTTCCAGGACCTAACCTGGAAAATGACGTCCGGGGGACACAGACTAATTTGTCAGGGTTGATTCAGAGACTATATGGCATGAATTCAGTCCTTTCCACTTTTTTGATCATTGATCTCTGATAAAAAAAAAGAAATTACTGTACATGTGTAGCCTTATAATTAAATTCTAATATTATATGTTCATACAAAGTTTTCTGAAGTGATGGTTATTAAAGAAAATTATTTGTCTTTCCCACCCGCTGTAATGATGATTTTAACAAGGTTTGTCTTGGGAGTAGAGACCCAGTAACAGTTATACCAAACTTGAGTATGTTGACTTTCTCTCACGTTAAACGAGTAGACTGAATGATCCCCCGTTGTCATAGTTAGAAAAATGGGCTGTATATACCCTCAAAATGTTAATCCTGTAGTAGTATTACCTATGAAGATTGTTGACACTCTGTATGTAACATACCTTGATCGGTCGTTCAATACATGATTTTGTTTTGTGGAGGATACTGGCTAAAGGACTCTTTTTTTTTACGCAGGGAAGTAGACACATCTTCCCGCTACACCTGGCGACTAGCCCTGGCCTAGGCCCTGTATACGCTTACGCGGAAATCAGGTTCATGTTTGTACTGTGAGAATCGGACTAGAGAAAAGTAGAGCCGCAACATTCAGCCGCCCGCACAATTGGGAAATACGATATAAACCTAAGTCCTCACGTCTTTATAAATGGAACTGTCACCGTATCGACTGTCCTTAAACATATAAGCGACTGTAGGGCGTCCCAAGTTAGACCGAATCAATTGTGATTCACAAAACAACAAACAAAAAAACGATGTTTTTAAGTATTGTCTCGTGACTACCTCCTGAACATCTTGCGAATCGTGTACCTAGGCTAGTTGTCAAAAAACCAAAGCTGAAGAAAAGCACAATATTGCAGGCGGGAGATTTCGCCGTAGGATTGTTCTGAATGTTAGCAGTATTTTCAGCTGCGATGGTAGGCCTATTTCGGTTTACAGGGTCTTCGCTTGAGGTTAACCACCGTGGCTTAATAGGGCCATGCAATAAAAAGAGAAAGCTACTTAAAAGTCCACATGTTTGACGTTTTTGTTCAGAATTTTTACTTTTGATACATGGGCGCTGGACCCATCTCCAAGGACCAAAGGTTTTCAGTTTTTGGTGAAGGCAATTCTCTGTTCGATGCTCTGTGTGTGTGTGTGTGTGTGTGGGGGGGGGTGGGATCTAACTCCTCTAATTTCAAACCTTTCCACTTTCACCACTTTTGAACCTACCGTCCTAGGGGACGGGTCTACTTAAGGGGGACACACCCTTCCCCTTTCGAAATCTTTTTCCAACCACCAGATACCGTTACATGCAACCACTGGTGTAAGTAGTTTGCAGCTCTTTGACGTTCATATTTTCCTCGAGAAATCTGACATTTTCAAGGGTCAGTTAATCACAACAGTTTG
Source organism: Holothuria leucospilota (assembly GCA_029531755.1). Classification (NCBI taxonomy): domain Eukaryota; kingdom Metazoa; phylum Echinodermata; class Holothuroidea; order Aspidochirotida; family Holothuriidae; genus Holothuria; species Holothuria leucospilota. The sequence continues at coordinate 103,504,449 of CM055961.1, read as the reverse complement.
TTTTGTACTGTATTGGGTGGAACGAGGCGCAACTACTTTTGTTCAACAAAAAAAATGGGGGAAATTTCGACACGATGTCATTATGGCAAAATGGTGTCATATTTAAGCGCAATTTAGATGTTACTAAAACGTAGTAAACCCAAAGCTATTTTTTGGGTTTTATTATTTACCCATTTAGGTAAAAAGTTTTTGACCTTGTCCCTCGTCGTGTCCCAATTCCAAAATCAGAAATGTTTTTAGCTAAACCCGGGGGGTGATTAAGGGGTCCCCCCTCACCCCCTTTTAAAAAAGGAGTAAAGTCAAGGTGTCCCTTTTTGGGAAAAAATGCCATTTTGGGGGGGCGCAATTTAGCTTTAATGTAGTTACAATTTTGTAAAAGTGTTTAATTATTTATACCTTTTTCGTAAAAAAATTGGGACCATTGTTTTGGGTGATTTTCAGTATTTAAATATCGTCAAACCCACGATCATGAAAAATCCCATTAAAAAACATTTTGTCGGGGTTTTTAACCCCGACAGATAACCCTTACTTTTTTTCATATTCGGGTTAGATACCCCCCTCTGATCGAAAACCAAAAATATCAAAATGTGCCGAAACCCCTTGATTGTTTTAGATCATTTACCTCCCCTTTCTCCCCGGTGAGCCAAAAAGAAAAAGTCACAACCATTTTTTTTACCCTCGGGGTTTTTTTTTCCAAACTTTTTGCAAAAGTTTTGGGGGGGGGGGGGGGTCTTTGGAAATGTCCCCCCATCCAAAAAGTGAGGGAGACGCTTTCCCCCGTCCCCCATGCTCCACGCCCATTCTTCCAACCTCGAAATTTTGACGTATTATTTCGAAATTTTGAATTTTTATCTCAAAATTTTGCCTTTAAATCTCAAAATTTTACTCGAAATTTCCAAGATAACTTTTTATGTTGAAATGTGGATTTAACAATCAAATTGTTTACTTTTATCTCGACGTTGGTTGTAGCTACCCATACTCGTACTCTAGCAAAGGGAGGGGGCGCAAGGGGGCGCAACACCCTCAATTTTTGTCAACCCTACAGTGTTTGAAGTTGGCATTGACTTACAAGTTACACATTTCGTCCATGTGAAAAAAAGAAATTCGCTGCCCTGAACAAAATTTTCACCACCACCTCCAATCAGTACTTTGTCTCAATTTCGAATTATAAAGTCAAAATTTTGAGATACAAAGTTAGAAATGACTTTTCAGGGAGCTTCCCCTTCTTTACATGGTCATAGGAAGCCAACGTACGTAGCCAAAGCCAAAAGCTGCGAGCCGAATAGATGCAGAAGGGATTTGGAAGAGAAATATTCCCAATTTAGTGGCCTCGATGGATTAAGCAGTTATTGGAGGGGATACAAAATGCAGGGATTTGGAAGAGAAATATTCCCAATTTAGTGGCCTCGATGGATTAAGCAGTTATTGGAGGGGATACAAAATGCACTTAACTTCACCTGATCGTCTAAAATTGGTCCAACGATGGGGCTGATAAGATAAAAACAGAAAAAGAGTGGAAAAATTTCCACACAAGCAAGACGCAAGTTACCGTACAACCTGTTGGATCACAAAAAATGTTCGTTTTGGATTTGTTATATTTCATCAGCGGAATCATGCATAACCAGCAAACTTTCAGAGAAGTAGCATAACTGTATGAAATTTATAGACGGTAAGAGGTGAGTGATTCTGTTGTGTATCTTCGGAGATACAAGCAAAAGTCGGTAAACCTTACGCGGAACTCGGTACTCGCGGAACCCATGTACCTACTGTAGGCCTAACAGTTAGGGCCTAGCCTAGGCCTAAGTGTTGTTACAGAACCAACAACAAACATTAGCCTACACACACAATAACGTTAGACTCAGTACATAAATCTAATGCAGAGTTCCAGGTTTATGGGCTAGGCCTACCCAGAAGAAAAAAAACAGTTGGGAATTTTCAACTGGAAGCAGTTGGAAAATTTCCAAGCTGTGTTTTTGGACCAGTTGGAAAAATTCACAACTGTTTCCAGTTGTGACCATGTTTCCAAGCTGTGTTTTTGGAACAGTTAGGAAAATTCACAACCGTTTCCAGTTGTGATCATGTTTCCAACCGGGATCAACTGTTTTCAACTGGGAACCCTTTTCCAGTTAAGTTGAACTGGATCCAGGAGAACGGGCACCCAATCAATGAGCACCCTTAAGCCACAGAAGTGTGGCTCAAAGAAAGGTAATTCAGACGTAATTGGTGATCTTTGAAATGCATTTAGGTATTTGAGGCAAGTCCAAAACATCTAATATATTACATGTAGAGACATTGCTGTGTTGTGTCAAGTCTTATGTATTTAGTATGTAGAGATTGAGATATACTTAACATAACAAAAATGATAAAAACAAATCAGTAATAGGCTTACACTGTTATAAACTGTTAAAATGTGTTAATTGCAAATTTTGGAAATAAAATATAAAATTGGAACCACCACAAAACATCCTACAAAAGGACTGAGCTGATAAAATGCATTTAGCTCGATTATGCAAATTAGGTAAAGCCAGTTGAATATGACTATTTGGAAATGGTTCAAACCAGTTGGAAACATTTGGAAATCATTCCAACTGGTTTGAAATATGCCATTCAAAATTTTCCAACTGGTAACAATAATTACTGGAACCAGTTGAGAATTTCCAACTGTTTTTTCTTTCTTAGATTCAACTGGACTTAAAGAGATTCTCAAATGATTCCAAATATTTTCAGCTTCGACTGATATCAACTGCTCTCTGAATTTTCCAACTGTTTCAACTGTTTCATACCAAAAATGCAAAACAAATAAACTTCCATTTCCATGTATTGTTTCATGTCAATTTAATATAGGCGATCCAGTAATATGGAATACATATATAGTCAGGACCGTTCAGTCCAAGGCTTCATTTAACTTTTGTTGTCTTGCACCAGTTATTTTCTTCACTGAATGCAAAATACTGGAAAAGTCACATAAAATATAAAAAGCTCAGTTAAAAAACCAGGTTCAAACTGTATGAACGGTAATGTAGGGACGGGAGTGTGATTTAGAAGAACAGGGCAGCTAATTATATGCAATATAAGTAATAGGTAAAGAATATAAGTAGTCTAATAATAAAATAGCCTAAAATTCAAAAGCAATCAAATAAAAAATATAGTAAGAGTAAATGATCAATACTTCAAGAACACCTTAACCACTCGACAACTCAACTATTGATACCCCCAACTAGTGCTGTTCTCATTCACAACTTGACACTACAGGTACATGGCTGGAATCCAACTGTACTCATCAGTTATTTCACCAGTTTTCCAACTGGACCCTTTTCCCAACAGTGTTTCAGTTGGATTTCCAAAACCCAACTGTGTTTCAGTACAAAGCAACTGGGTCCAACTGGTCTCGAAATTTCCAGATGGGACTTTGTCATGGTCCAGTTGGAAACACATGAGACCAGTTGGATACAGTTGAGATTACCAAGGAATCCAGTTGGAAGCAGTTGAGACCAGTTGGACACAGTTAAAACCAGTTGGACACAGTTAAAACCAGTTGCAATATCCAACTGGAATCAACTGTTTTTTTCTCCTGGGTAGACAAAGTCCTAGTCCTGTGACTAAGTCCTAGCCTAACTGCCACAGTACAGGCTAGCCTAATTGTAGTACAGTATGTATGGGCTGATATTACTTATCAGAGGTAGGCCTAACGGTTACTGTAATAGCTATGGCCTAGGCTAGGGCTAGTCAAAGCAGTTATTGCCTGTCAAATGTTGGTACTCATCATCTAAGTTTGTAGTATTTACAGAGAGATTTCTGTGACCAGCTGTGCATAGGCCTAGGCTAGGTTTATACTTATAGCTGGGCCTAGGCAGGCTAGGCTAGACCTAGGCTAATGTTACTTAGGGCCTTGCCAAGTATTTAGCATAGCCTCTAGGCTATACTGTAATGTTAGGCCTTGAGAATACTTGGGATATTTTGCATTTTGTCCTTTGGTGACCCTGATGACTATCTTGGGAATTCTTGGGAAATTTTGCTTTTTGACCTCTCGTAACCCCAGATGACGATCTTGGGAATTATTGGGAAATTTTGACCAGTGACTGAAAGATATGGGACATCATGGCATTACTTGGAATAGAACATATATCATCGAAACCTCAATGCATTTTTGCATTCTGGTTTTTATTGTTGTTGTTGTTGTTGTTGTTGTTGTTGTTGTTGTTGTTGTTGTTAGATGGCCATGCAGGGTAGGTGATCCCTATCGTTTTCAGTGGAGGTGAAAAGTCATTTTGGATCACAAGATATGAAAAGTTAAAAACCTTATTAACATGATATCTCAAGTAGGATAACTGTGAGGGATCTCATGCTTGCTATGTGGGTGATTCATGTTTGCTACAATATATCCATATGGCAAGGAATCACTGAACCTTTTGGCTTTCTGGTTTCTTTCAGGTGCTTAAACATCGGATGCAGAACCTGTTGATGTTAATGGGTTACAATGAAGGGGTGGCTGCCAGTGCCATACCCCAGCTGATACTACAGTACAAATTAAGGACACAGCACAACAGTTTGCATGGTAAGTTTGGTAAAATTATTGAAGTATGTAAATTCTGTAGTAAAATAGTTCAACTCAGTCACATTTGGTATTTAACAGGTGAGTGTAAAGTGCAATCCTGATGTTTAAATTAACGACTGGTGTTTTGCTTTCTCTTTTTTTTAACATTAACATTACCTTGACTTTAGATTGGCAGAGACTGCTAGTTTTCAAAGGGTGTGTAACTTCATTGTAATTTAAAAATGTATTGTATTATCAATAAATATATCATCCTGTACAAGAAAGTGAGGTAAACAGAAAAAAAATGAACAAAGAATGTATGTTTTGCCATGTGAATTAATACTTGGCAGTTGGAACATGGTACAAGATCCTCCTCAGAGTTCAAACTTTGTGGATGAGCAGTGAATCTAACAGTACTTTTGTTAAAATGGTTCATAATATACCTTTGGCCATTACACATAAACTATTGGTATACAGTACTTCCATCTGGTCACATGGAATTGGGTCACATGGGTGAGAAGTCCTAGGACAGCTGTAATGAGTACTCACTTCAGCATGTTTGTGAAGGTCCCGGACAAGGGCAGAGTAAACGGGCTCTTGTCAGCAGCGAGTGTTAGCCTATCCATCCTTCAGCGATTACCGATGAGGTACAAGGAAGGTTTTATGGACTGCTTTGTAAATACCCCGATGTTAAGGTAAGGTTTATAAACAAGTTAAACCAGGTTCATTCCATTTCATTAGTAGTCTTAGGGGTTAGGGTAAAAATTAAGGTTAGCCTGAACCAGGAGCCACTTTCAGTCAAAAAGGTCTCCTGGTGCCCTGGTTTTTGGTGCAACCAGGGACCACTGTCGTTGGACCAGGAGATCGTACCAGCACAATGATGTACACATACTGTATGTCATGTTTTAACTACACCTGATATGTTAGTCTGTCATGTGATATAGATATAACTGAACATTAATACTGCATGCATGGTTACAGGATTGAGCTCCATGAAGCTGGTGGACCGCAAAATTTGATTGTTAATCCCAAATTTGTTGTCTTGATGTTAAAATAGGACGTTTATGCACTGGATCTGTATATTAAACCGAGTCTTCAAAAATTCAAACCCGGTAAACTTTCTTAAAGAAGAGAAAAAAGTTTCTTGTACCCTAATGCTTGCACTGTTAGCAAGGAACATGGGAAGTGGACTGTAGACGAAAGACCTATGAAGTCCTTGTCTGTGAGGGCTGAAGATCCCAATAAAAGGAAATGTGACTACCATAGTATTGTGATATGGTGTTGTCATTCCCAGCTCTGAAAAACTTGGATAGGAACACCAGAGGGGCTGAATGGGGGGAGGATTTAAAGTATTGGAATATGCCAGGCATTTTTGGGAAGCCTCACCAGGCATACCTGCATGAATTAAGCTCAGGGGGCATCCAGGACAAGGTCAGCTGGGTTCTCCGCTGTGTTTAGAGAGCCAGGTATCTTTGTTTTGAGGCAAGCTTCTTAGGAGCTTGACCTGCCCCTGGTAAGCTGGAAGACGAAGGCAAACTTAGTAACCTTCAGCACCCTACTCCTAGGGAACTTATTTCATTCATCAATTTTGTTAAAAAAAAAAAAAAAAAAAAAAAAAAAAAATAATTTTTTGTCTTTGGTATGCAAGATCTCAAACTTATAAATTCAAACTTTCCTACCCAAACTATAAAGGGACTGGAGAAGTCTCACTTCCAACTACTTTAACCAGTGATGCCTCTATCCCTAAAGACCCCTGTTCACTTTTAGTGGTAAGCAAATTTAGGCTTTGAACCTCTGACGCATACACAGTGAAAGGATATTCTTGTGGCTTTCACCATTTTTGACAAGGAAAAAGTTTTTGGTTCATCATAGAATCTTTAAATGTTTCCTTCTTTTGCAACAAAGAAGCCTTTTTATGAGGATATTTTTAATATAGTTTGATAGCTTACAGTAGTACATGTCTCACTGCCAAATCCTTACCTGATGTTATTTCTAGATTGTTTCCATGTTGGTTCCCCTCACTTTTTGCACAAAATAGGTGGTGTAATGAAGATTTTTCTCCAAGCATTTGCCAAGTTGGTTTGAAAAACCTTAATCAAAATCTGTAAAGTTGAAAGTTAGGGGTCAGCCATGTTGAAATTAGACAGCGTTATGTTCAGTATTGTATCATTTTAAATGTCCTAACAGTTGTAGCAGTGAATTAGCTGTGTCCTGAAACTTTATTAATATTTACTTGAACATTCAATATCAATAGCTCATAACAATAAAACCAGTATAATTCATTATACAAAACATTTGAAGCTTGTCACTAGATTTTGGTGTTTATACTTGGAAGGCTTGCAACATGTGTACTCAATCTGGTTATGGCAGGAATGAGTCCTAGGATATTCTTGAGTGCTGGACATATTGGTGGCAGTCTAGACTAAGGTGACGACATTACATTTAGAGGTTTGCCTTGGTAAGAATGGTAAAAAAAAAAAGAACAAAAAAAAAATATAAAAAAAAAAAAAAAAAAAATAAACAAGAACAAAAAAAAAAAAAAATAAAGGAAAAAAAAAATATATTAGATGCTTCACAGAGGGAAATTCGTGATATTTTTGATAGTTTGTTGCTTTGGCAATTTTCAGTGTTGGGCCCCTGCTGCTCGGTTTGGCCGTGGGCATAAAACATTCCCAGGCATGTGGTCCTTTCTTAATGAGCTTTAAGTGGCTCCCTGACCTGGAATTCATGGCAAAAATTATTAAATACCTCAATTTGTATATATTTCTTATTTAACATTGAAAATTTTCACATTTTGTAAGGGCCAAGCTGTTTTGTCCCCTGTCAAGTATTGGTTTTTATGGAGACTTGGTGTTTCAGCTATGGATGATGGACCCCCAGCTCCTGATGCTAACGGTAAGCTAAGATCGCTGTGGTGCTTAGTGTATAAACACTTTGCATTCCATATATCTCTGATCAGATATGAATCGGGGACTAGATTGCCTGCTCAGCAAAGTTGTTTGAAGTATGCTATGGGGGTTTTCAAAATTGATAAATTGGAAAGACATGATTTAAGGTTTTGTTTGCTTTAGGGGTCACCCATTTTTAGCTCCCATCAGTGAAGCTTGTTTTGAGCTTGACTAATCATGTGACATTCTGTTAAATGGATTTATCTGTAAGCTGTAAGTTAATCACTATGATCTATGGGATGAATGAAAAAGAAGGTCACAAGTCAGCCATCTGTCATTTAAGGCAATTTGGGTACATAAATTTGCAGCATTTGCCTTATTATTAAATTACTTGTATTATCAAAGTTATTCACAAACATTGCATGAGTGCATTGAGTGGATTACATGTTGTATCAGGGTTTTAGGTAAAAAAAGAAGTGGTATAAAAATTGGTGTGGGGCCATTTTCATCTGCATCATTCAGGCTCAGTTATTTTCAATCCTCTGCTGCTAAAACTAACAGTACTAGAGGAGAGGTCAGGTAGACCATCTCTCTGTAAGTTTGTCTGTCTTTTTAAGGTTGGTTTGTGTTTAAGGTGAACTGTTATGGTTTGTTGCTTCAAATGTTAACTAAGATCGTCATTTACCAGGCAGACTTGATGCTAGATGATAGTTTCTTGGGTTAGTGACTGACATTTTGAAAAAAGCAGCTTTTATGGAGAGTTTCATTTTATGAGAAAACTTGTTATGCTTGTACTTTTGTATTGATGTCGTTCTTGTTTTAACTCTCTTGATTTCCTTTCAGTCACACCTGTTGCAGCTGGCAGTACCAACCAGTTCCTCTCACAGAAGTTTCTATTGGCAATGCTGATTGGTCGATGCTCAGACAAACTCCTACAGTGAGGGCCAAGGCTCTGAGCTGTCTGGGACAGTTAACTTCAAACGAGAATCAGCAGATTGCCCTGGTCTTACAGGAACTATTTGTACAATCACCATCACCTGCAGGGAACAAGAAAAGTAAGATTAAATCTTGGGGGTGGAAAGCAGTGTAAAGGGGATAACTAGGGCATTAAATCAGCACAAGAAGGTCAGAAGGGGGTTGGGGGCAGATGACACTCAGCCCAAACCCTGAACGGCTTTTGACTCACACCACCGATCCTGCATCGGCAGAGAATTACAAAGATGAAGGATGTCTGCATTGTGGCATAGTCTTACTGTTTGTGAGTCAAGTGTTAGCTGAACTCAGAAAATTACCTTGGATGCCTGCTAATAGCTGTTGCTCATATAGGACTGTTGCAACCCATTTAGGTGAATCAGTTCCAAAAAAAAGAAAGACGTGGACTTTTGCCTAGTTAGAGAAAATTTAGTGAATTTTAGAGAACTGGCCACAAATCAGGGGTACTAAGACTCTTTGATTGCTTCTCATCGATTTTGAATGAAAATGTTTCCCATCAGATTTCAAGTTTTTTGATAGGGGCCATACCTACTTCATTGTCTTTTTCTGAATTGTTTTTTTTTCTTCTTCTTTTTATGATTTGTTTTTCATTTATTTTATTATGGCCATCAGATGAAAAAACAGGAACACATACTGCCATGGAGACTGACGAGGGGGAATCGCCAAACCCTGGGGTAACAGGGAAGGATGGAGCCACTGCTGGGAATCTTGCAAGGGGTTCCCCTCTCTTGCTACTGAACTTGTTTAATGGAGGACAAGGTTGCATGGTCTGTCTTTCTTCTTGCTGTTTTTCAGGCAGGCATTGAAATAAGATTTAGAAGGGTAAAAATGGTGTTCAGGAGATGGACAAAATTAAGCATTGTCTTTGGTTTTCCTTGAAAGTGTGGGTTACCAAAGAGACTATCCAAATCCAACAAGAACATCACTGAGGCATTCTCACAAGTCAAAAAGAACGTACTGCAGATAAACTTCTGGAGATAATGAAAAGTGAAAATTTAGAAAAGTCCAATATAAAAAATATGTGCAAAGTTAATTCCAAGTAATGCTTTGTCTCTTTGTTTTCAAAAGGCTCTGATGGGTTTGAAAAAAGTGGAACAAGGTAAAATAGTGTTGTAGGTTGGCTTTGATTGTTAGTGACAAGATTGTGAGAATTGTAGACACCACCAGGACTGTTGTTGGTGCTGTTCTTTGTTCAAGGCCAGGGTGGAGGTGGGGTCTCAGCAGGCTTTGACAATATCCACACCCGACAGTCTAGGACAAAAGAAAAAGTCACATAGCAAGTGCACTGCTCCATATTGTAGCCTGTTGTGCAAGCACCCCAGGGAAAAAAATAAATTGAATAATTAATGAATGAAATGGGTTAAGTAGGATGTTTGGTTGAAACTGAATGTGGGATTGTATTGTGAGAATCTGTTTCGATTAATTTTTTCTTATCTTTTAAAAGTTGGTTAATTTATAGTATGAAGTTGGGGGGTGTTGGTATGTTTACTGATAGACAGAGACTGCAAAACAAAAACACATACTTGCATCATATCTTATGTAAATATATACTGTAGCATAGATTACAGATCAATAGAAGGGCATGTAACACATATGCAACAGTTAGATTCTTAGTTTAAATTTTGGTTTACAGGATATGATTTGAAAGGTTTCCTTGCCATGGTTAAACAAAGAGCCTGTGATGAGAAGGTTGGTGTGAGAAAAGCAGCTTTGCGGGTATGTTAAACTTCCTCTGTCATTATTTCGTTGATCCAAATATTTCAAAATTGAGTAAGTGAGAAGGCTTCTATGGCAGAAATCCATATAATTTGATGATTTTTCAACAAGTTTACAGTTGACAGACTAAAGGAAGTAGCAGCCATGTTTTACCGCAAACTGCAGGTTGAAAAAATCCTTACAATTAGAGGTCAGTGACCTCAATTAACCTTGGGAAGAAATCAATTAACCATCAAAATTGATTGGCTGTGGAGTTATTATCTCAATACATAACATGTATTGAGATATTGTCACACTAGCTGGTCAGTAACTGTAGCTGAAATTGCCTAAAACATTGTCATTTTGTGGCATTTTATAACCCTATCTCAATAGCAAGTACTGTCGATGTGGGGGAAACAAATGTGGTGTTTAGGATGTGAACATGTTGATTTTGTTGGGATATTTTGGCTGATTTAGTGGGCAAATACCAGTAAAAACGTGTTTATTGTCTCATTTCCCATGATCCCTTGCGTGCAATTGGTCTTGGTATGAACTTGCGTTGGAGCAGCACGCATGGTTGTCTGCGATATACTGTGCACGTACATATTTGTACACCTATACCCAAGGCCTGCATTACTGTTCGCGTTCCTTTGCTGCCAGTACAGTATCGCCATTGAGCTTTGTATTCTGAAAGACTGAGTATAGTCAGGGTTACTTTGCCTATATAACCGTCGGTATATGTCTTTTCTCGTACCTGTCAATAGGTAGGTAGACAGGCAATTTGTAAACAAGTTTCTCTGCGTCAGGGTGACTCTGACTCAATACGTCGTTTACCGTCTACAAGGCATTTGTTGTTATGTCATATTTAGCTTGATAAATAATATATATCAGCATGCAAACTGAATGGAAAGCTAGCTGCACAGGTTACTGGCATCAGTCTGTAATCATCCTGTTAGAGAAGGATGACTTACAAATGCCTTGTTTGGGATTTTAGTTTAGGCCTAGTGGTCTTATTTTCCACGATGTGTCCAAAGAGATGTTGGATGCACTGCTCTAACAGGTAGCATAATGTGGCTAAGAGTGATAGTTACAAAGGTTTGCAGTCTGCGTGAGAGAACTGTGTAGGCCAAGTTTCGTGTTTGCCTACGTTGTTAGTACAGTATATAGGCCAGGCCTATATTAATTATGCATGCAGGAGCAGACCAAGTCAGCTGCGAACCAAATCAGCCTAAAGAAAACTCAGCCCCACGCCAGCTTGTTCTCCAGACGAATCGGCCACAAACCAACTCGGCCCCAGAATGGAAAATCTGTACTACTGTAGACTGTGTTTGCCTACGTTGTTAGTACAGTAGCCTATATAGCTAGGCTAGGCCTACAGTGTAGCTAGCCTATAGGCCTATATGAACTAGGCTATGTACGCGGGAGCAGGCCAAATCGGCTGCGAACCAAATAGGCCTAGCCTAGGCCTAAAGGCAACTTGGCCCCAAGCAATTTTGACCTAAAGACAACTCGGCTCAAAGCCACCTTGACCCTAGCCAAGGGCACAGGCGTTCGAAAGTACATATACTACACACTATATATATATAATAAGACAAGGTAGGTCATTTCTCACAATATGTAATGACAAGGAGTAGGCCCAGTCGCACTTCACTGCTAGTGTTTCCACACTCTAAATTGTTTTTCCTGACATGGCCGATTTTCACGTAATTTTAGATTGCATTTCAGGAGAAATGCATTTAGAGTGTGGAAGCACTGGCAGTGAAGTGCGACTGGGCCATAGAGTAGGATATAAGAACTAGAATGCGCACTCCTAATACCGTGTGCGTAAATCCGCTGTGATTGCATGTGTACAAACTGTATGGCGGCCGAGTTCCCCCCATGCGATGACAGCTGTTTCGGGGAGTGAGCACTCTAGTTCGTATCCTACTCTATGGACTGGGCCTACTCCTTGTCATTACATATTGTGAGAAATGACCTACCTTGTCTTATATATATATATATAGTGTGTGTAGTATATGTACTTTCGAACGCCTGTGGCCTAGGGTACCTAGGCCTAGTTCTCATGTACACTTTGTTCCCTGAAGTAGGCCTAGGCTAGGCTATTGCAACACAAACTTTTTTGACCGCATGTTACTGTGAGAGTAACATCGTCTGCGTGCGTTGCTGCGGTGATTGTTGCTATATAGGCATATGTGCGTATATGAAGGTAACTATAGCTATGGACTACGTCACAATTGAACAGATATGCGTGCTATTTAGCATACAGTAGTGTGAACGTCCTAGTTACACGATTTAGCAGTTTCATAGAATGTTTTAAAAACAAAACAGGATCGTTTGTGTAAATCAAAATTTTTGGTCTCTTTTTGGACACCAAGTGCAAACAATCTTAGAATGAAGGGTCTTAAATAAAAAAGGACCTGTAGAGGTCCATTATGTAGGATTATACGTGAATTTGAGAAAGTCCGAGACCATTCAAAATTTTTGAAGGTGCTGTAGCCCAGTTTTGACAATGGGTATATTGCTGACCTGCTGTAGTGTGGGAAGCCCCAAAGCTTCCCAAATACTAGGTCAGCAGACTGCGGACTAACTCGGCCCCAGCATGAAAATCTGTACTGTTGAAGTGCCTCACTTCAGCAAACAGGTAGTCCAAATTCAAGGATGCTAAATACCTAGGCCCTGGCTAGGCCTAAATGGTCAAGAACCCTCAACCGTAGCCTAGGAAGCATAAAATGTTAACAGCCACTGCAACCTGAATATTACTGTCAGTAATGCATAGAGGATGAGTTTTTGCTGTAATTCATGCAGGTATTTACCAAATTCAACGATGTTATTTGTCAAATTTGACAGCACTGTTGGTGTGGTGTAAAGTTAAGGCTTCGGCACGTCATGTTTGGGGTTCATGGCTCTTTGAACGTCCCCCTCACCACACAGTTACAAAGAGGAGGCTAGGAATGTTTCTCAAAACGTTGATTACTTGTAAGCCTAGGCCTAGTTCCTGATGCAAACCAATAGTACGTGCAGTTTGTCGATACTACCCTTTCCCCCAAACTATTCTGGCCTAGGCACCCTATTAATTGGCCTTGGTATCTCTTAAAATAAGGAAAGCTCAAGGCCAAATGGCCTTGCCCTCACCAAAAGTTATTTTCAGCCCTGTTCTTACATTACCAGTGTTATTAGCCATATACTGTTACAAGAAAGTGATAAAAAAATAAGACTTGGCCCATCAACAAATACTGTTGGCTACTTGGGCAAATCTGAGTGTGACTTGGACCCAATGATGACATGGTGAGTTACGGTGAGACCCAATGATGAATGGATAATGATTTGTCAGTGATGATTGTAAGTGTTTAGTATGTAACGGTGATAGTAATTTGCATTATTGAGGGTGTTGAGAACTATTTGGTCACTGCATGGTCATGTAGTTGTCATTTTGGTACTTGACACAATTCTGGACATAAAATCACTTCTTTGTGGAATTATTCCTAGAAAATGACATTTACTGATTGTATGGGAACCACCTTGAGTCCACATCCTTTATTCTCATCCTAACAAATGTCTGACTGTATTGAGATACAGCAGCATCGCTGCTCTAGTATCCTTTTGTAGGAGGAAACTATTCAAATATTCTTTTTAGCTGAATATGATGTAGAGTGTCTGCCAGGGTAGGAATTAAGAAATGCCCTGCTAGGGCTATTTTCCATCTGAAAGGGTAAAAAAGTCCTCGTGAGTGTGTTCGGGGGGGGGGGCGGGGGGCTGGGCTATTTTGTCATTCACGAGGGCTCTTTTTCTAATATCTGTAAAAGGAAGTAACCAAGTACGAGACAATGAATATGGTTTGTCGTTTTTGCAACACTTAAACTGTACAAAATATTAACGATGTTATTAACTGCAATGTTTGAATTGATTAACAATTGCCCCATCTTGATAAGAACCTTTTAAAATCAACTTTTGTACTTTAAATGAGCTGTATTATTCGCTTGTATTAATATGTCATGTTTAAATGGTTAATGTCAAATGATTGGCCGTTAAAACAGCGCCCAATTCAACCAAACGTTTAAACAGAATTGCCTCGGAAGTTAAGCATTTTTGTCCCCATGTTTTGCTTTGATATCTTTTTATTAAAAAATATGTCTATAAGCCAATTTAATGACGAAGTACAGCTTCGAAAATAAAATGTTGGTGTGAGTCTCTCTTGTGATTGTGAATTAGTTCTCCCCTACTCACAGTTCTATTACTTTCCCCCCCAAAAATGCACTTTAGTTGGTATGTACTGTTACTTTCTCAGTTCAGACAGTAATCATACGTAGCCCGAGTTGCTCACAGAATTAGAACAGGTGAAACAGACATACTTAAGAAGCCTGCAATATTTGAATGTAGTCACTTGGCTATTTCACACGATCCTACCTTTGTATTACCTATACATAAATAGAGTGTGTTGGCTCATACATGTTTGTTTTGTTAGTTTCATACAGCAGTACATATTGCATGCACACACTACATACCCCTACGTAAATATATGTTCCATTCATGCTGTGCACAAATCAGTGGAACTGTGGTACGAGCAGCTCATTGGGGGTTTTCAGACATCATACATTGCGTAAAATATAAAAGTACATCCCACACTTTTATTTGAAACAATAACGTGCACGTTATATATAAAAACACCCACTGTTACCACTTCAAACTATAAGGTATCAACAGGAATATTAGGGGTACAAACAGCGATTGGAAAAATTCTGCACTTTCCCCGTACCATGCCCAATGTTCTTGCGATGTACGGCAACTTTTCAACAGAGCAGGTGCGTAGCCTAATGTATGGGTGTTTGCATACAATTACAGACCTACACCGGCACTGACTTTACAGTGCTTTCATCGTTCTTTTCACTTGAACAGAAGTACAGAACACAGACATGGCTTACACGTATACAGCGAGCCCAAGTAGTTGAGTTACGTTTTGAGAAGACAGGCCGACGTGGATGATTTTATTGCTTCGGCTTCATTAATATGGCAATTATTTCATGCTGACCTTATCAGAATAGATACAACTAAGGCAGAGCCTGAAAAATATTGGTTGGTAATATTTGAAGTTCAATCGGAATTGCTTTGCAACTGGGATTTCTTGGGTAGCCATTTGCGATGCGATACCCACCTATTTTGTCCCTAATTGTGTTTGCTCATTCTCGCAAAATTTGGGGGCGATTTTGGTAACAATAGCGTGATATTTTCGAACGCATGTTCTTCTACAAGGGGCGATTCTTTTAAATTTGCAGGCGAATCGCTCGTTGCCCCCACTTTTTTCCGACCTTGGTGTCTGCTAACAAGGACATAGAACTACTTCAACTATTTTCATATATTTATCTACTCTGTTCTTTTGATGCACAATTTTGTTCTAATACCTTCATGACCATCCATTAGTTACTGACTACCTGCATTTCTAATTAGGGAGCTGTTATGAAACATACTAGCTGGCCTATTCTACTTGATATACACTCTCTTTAAAAGACCACACTGGCCCATTTTCCAGTTGTGAGTGAGAACCTTTGTATGATATATGATCACCCTGTTGACCTTTTTAGTTTTGATATAAGGCCTAGCAATATTAACAGGTAGACTTTTTTGTTAAGAGTTTGGCTTCTGTCGGCCCACACCACTATTTGACAAGTTTTTTGGTAATTAAACTTTGGTACAAGAGTTAAAAGTTTTTTTTTTTTGCTATAATTGAAACTTCATCTTACAAATTCAGGTCCTAGAGAACTTAAATCAAGTTGATAAGACCAGTCTTGATCCAGAATCTGTGAAGGTGTTTCAGGAGAGATGTTTGGACCCAGCTCTCTCTGTCAGAAAGCAGGCAATGGGATCATTAAAAAATCTATTGTTGAAGTACCCTACCAATGAAGCCTTTTAGAGGTAAGACAGTGCTCTTTGTTTTTAAAGTTCAGTTATGGGATGCTGTGGGGAAGCCACATGCACAGGTTTCAAGAAAAAGAACTTTGTATTTTATGCATGATGTTCCTATCAGGCACTGAAGGGCAGTTATTTTACAGTGCTGTAAAATGATCACACACATGGAAGAAGCCTGTGCTTATAAATTTCATATTGGGTAAGCAATTTAGATCAAGTGTGGCATCTTTTGAGAGGCAAGTTCAGATGGTAACTCTGTTGAGTGCTTTTGGATGAAAACCCCACCTCATTATGGCCCAGTTAAATTTTGAAGAGATAAGCAAATTTATAAAATGTTTTATCATTTTGTAAAGTGACCAGTGTTGCTCTAGGAGATGATATCAGAGGGAAATTCCAGCTTTGAAATAACTTGTAGAGTTTTCAAATTAGTGGGGAATTAAGTTACAGTTTGGTTTTAACAATTACCTAATATGGGCGGAGAATCCTTAAGAAGGAATGCTTTTCTTTGCTGGTGTCAGGAGAATATGGAATTCCTTCCAAATATGAAGACATTTGATGGGACGTTTTATTACAGTGTTGGAAAAAAGTGGAATTGACAAGCTTTTTGTCCCCTTTATGCTAGATCCTGGCTGGGAGTACTGCCTCTTGTCTTAGATCAAGAAGCCTCAGCCCAGGAGAGATGTCTACAGCTAATACAAGACACAACTGTTGGCCATATTGTACCCCTCAACAAATCAACAGGGGACAACCACAGACTGGCCTGGGACCTGCTCAAACAACTGACAAAACCAGAAATGCAGGAGCGGTAATTTCAAGCTGTTGAAAATATTGACTTCAAACTATAGTCAGTCGGAGATCCTTACCAATTATTTTATTTTTATGTGGCACAGTTGTTCTACCTTTCATCTCATGAGTCTGAAGGTATACCACATGATTGTGTAGATTGAAATAGTGTAATACTTCAATCAACAAAGACTGATAGTAACATTCTGACTATTGTCGAGAGAAAAACCTTGTTGAAGTCCTTTTTGGCTTAATTGTGTTGAGTTTTGAATGCCTGTGATTCCTTGGGCTGAGGGGTTAACATATGGAATGTCACTATGTCCCAACAAGTAATTGTATACCCATACATAATTTACAATATTTTTTATCTGTGCCTAACCTTGTCAATTTCTGCTATAACCATTATAAATTCCTTGAATACAGTGACACATATTTGGTAAGAAACACTGATGAAATGTTTTCAAGGAGAAAATGATACTTTGTGCATGTGACCTTTGGGACAAAATTACATTTTTAATAGCCTGTCTTGCATTGGCCCAGGTTGTAGTGTACCAGGCTGAGGTCACAAAAATCAGCCTGGGGGATGGCCTGAGGATTGTTAACACTGGATATTACTGGGAACCAATTGTCTGATTTAAATTTATCCTTTGCAGCTAAATGCAAATTATTTTTCTTCTACCAGGTAATTTCTTCAGAAAGCCTGTAGTTTGTGGTCTCGACAGAAGTACTGTACATCAAGCTGGCCATAATGAAATTCCCGGTCTCTCACATAGAATCTTACCATGATGAGGTTAACATTACTAAACAATCTCCTCTTTAAGCTCATCATTGTGAAAAGTGAGAAACTAAGAAATGCTCAAGTTTTCATCATTTGCTCCAGATAACAAAACATATGCCCTGTCTTCAGATCACCTTTTGTCCTCCAGATTATTAAAGTGATATTTGTTAGCAAAAGATTATTGTCCTTTCTTTTATCATGGTCCTTGACCTCATCCTCTTCAGTGAAAATTAGGGAAAAAATTGCAACTCCTTAGTCAGTGGTTCCAAACTGTATATTTAGACTGCCAGTGAAGTTGCTCAGAAAATATTAAAGGTTACCAGCTTTTTGGCCAAAAGAAATTTGCTAATTGTCCTCAATTTGTAAACAATAATGCTGCTTGACTCATTTCAGCCACCAAATTTGGTTCAAGTGGGAAAAAAGATAAAATTTAAGTGAATTAAGGCAGATGTGTAAATTTTTCTTGAATCAGTAATTTCATGAACTTTGCTAATCAGTTTAAGTGGAATTAAGATGTTACCTAGGAGATCCCTAGGGGGGATGGGGGGAGAAATATTTCTGTTCATAACATCGTCAAGGTTGACCTTCTACCAATTTTTTGTGGATGGGGAAAGTTACCTCTCATTTAAATTTTAGATTGACAATTTGGAAGTAAATCCATACTTGCCTATTTGACCTTAAATTTTTTCTCAAGTCTGGTATAAAAATTTTCATATATAAAATGCATTCCCTGATAGGCTCTCTGGATGCTTCTAGCTGAGATTACACCTTTTTCAAGTCCCTGGATGGAGCCTTTGTGCCCCAAGCATGGGTGACTTGGTGTAGTTAAAGCATTAATCAAAATGCAGTCCTGCAGAACATGCTGACTAGGATGGGCCATTTAGCAAAACTTAGAACAGAGGTTGCTTCAGTTTACTGATTCTCCCTATCTAATAGGGCCATCTTGGAGACCCTTAGCAAGGTAAAGTGACCCCTACTATACTAAAAATGTGTGCAGGTGTGTGTGTGTGGGGGGGGGGGGGGCTATAAGGCCTAGCCAGTTAGAGCTGCAGATTCGAAAATTGAATACAAATAAAGAAAACATGTAGTGTTTAAAATTCAACACAACTGTTTTAACTATATGTTTCATAGAAGTGTTGGTTTTTAATGTTAGAGATCATTGAGAAATGCAGTCTCAGAATAAATTATAATATTAGTTTGTGGCTGTCAGGTTTGAACAAAGAACACTAGGTAAAAATTTGTCACTCAACTTTGCTTTGTTACTGACATACGTGAATAAAGTAAAATAAAATGAATTACAAGTGTGATCATGTTTCCTTCAGCAAAGACCAATTTTTCTATCATTCTTCATTCCTATATTATCCCTACAGCTAAAATGTTCCTCCGCAGACACCACTGTTGACCAGGCCGTGGCCCCCATCAGTGAGAAGGTCATCCAGGCATGTGAACAATACCTCTCTGAGCTGGTCCTGACAGAGGATGCCTCTCAGGTCACCTGGTGTGAGGAGATCCTTGTTAGATATCTCTTCACCCTGGGAGAAGTTGCTCAGCTGAGTCCAAACAAGACTCCCCAGAGAGTTTTCATGCTAGTCCAGTCCTTGTTGGCTGGACCAGGGGTGACACCAAATGGTAAGAGATTGGTTATTGTTAGAAATTTTTTACATCATACTTTAAAATAAGGCAACATGTCAGGAGGGCTAAAACAGCCAACATATAGGCATAGAAAACAATTTGTTATCTCTTTGTCAAATTTGGAAGAAAAATCATACATATTTGTTTTGAAATTCTCACTTAGGATCCATGAGTGGGTATATAGGCTCAATTTCTCCTTATACTAAAATATGTTAGGCTAGTGTAAGTCCTAGTTTCACTAAATCTGGAAAGTTAGTTTCGTAGTGAGCTTCAATACCTAAAAAGGACGAGAGTAGACATTACAAAAACATTGGAAATTGCTGTTTGGTTGTCTCCTACACATGTCTCTAATACCTTTGAAAATTTATGCCGAATTTATACTCTAGATACCACTCCAAATCGTTATAGCTTCTCTTCAGCACATACACTCATTTTGTGTATACGTAGGAAGCATTGGTCATTCAGAAGACCGTAAGCTCAAAGTTTGGGATTGAAATCTCTGTGTTTTTATAGAAGTCTAAAAATTTATTTGTCATATCATCGGTCACATAAAATAGTAAGCAAACATTAAAGAGGATTTTTCCTGCAATTTTGCCAGCCTTTTCGGAATTATTTGGGGAATGTGTTCACACTCTTTCTTATGGACCCTGTGTACCATACTTGAAGCAAAAAGTTGAAACCCTGTACATCTGAATTTTAAAGATATCCGAAATAAGTTCGGTCCCGATGTTTTCGGATAAATGGGGTCTTACTGTACTCCAAACCATATGCTGTTACCTCACGACATGGTGCAAACACACATTTACAGCATCATGTCATTTTGAAATATTGTTTTTGTAATTGAACACATGTTGTGCACTCTGACATTGGCAGTGTGAGCGATCGCCTGTACACCTACACACTGTATGAAGCTCAGTGTGGTAAACTGTCACAGTCGTGTTTTCTTTATATTGGGAATCCACAAAAATGGGTTTTGGAGACTGAATAAAATGGGTTCCATTAGGTTACGTGGATCAAAAACCACATAACCTAAAAATTGGTTACCATAAAAACTGAAATCCTCAGGCCTGACTTCCCTGTTGAAGTACAACTTTTTGTACAGTTCCTTCCACTCTTTTGTAAAGATATGAAGGTCAAAAACCAAACAATACATCTGAAGGATGTCTATTCCCCGAAGATGCTATGTCCTCAAGGAACAGTCAGACTGAACATACTGTAACCAAACTCTTGACCTGCAGACTTTTACATCATGGGTCTGTCATGTCATGCATGGCTTCTTTCTCAGCTGGTTGGAAAACAGATCTATACTGAGAATGATGTTAGCCAAAAGGTAGAGAAAATGTAAAGGCAAATAATGATTGTTGGTTCTTTTACTTGTACAGATGATTAATGTTCATGAATTGTTCGTTACATCAATCCTTTCTTTCCTGTCCTTAGCTGAGGTTAGCCTGGTTTTGCTTCTCAAGAGACAACCTATTGTGTCCTTTCAATTTCCTTGAACTATTATAACTTACTATTGATACAATAGAGCTTCATGACTTGTTTATGACATGAATCTGTTCTTTTGTTACTCACAGCTGAGTTCTGTCTTGTTCAGCTTCTACTCAAGAGACAACCTACAATGCTCTTGCAACATTTCGTGGACTATCTAACCACAATAGTGAATATTTTGTTCATCTTTGTGAATTTTTTGTAACATGTTTATAAAGATTGTATTCTGTACCTTTGATAATTTCAGACAAGTGATAGCATGAAAGATTTACTGTTGTGCTGTTAGTGATTTTATACCAGTTTAATGAGTCTTACAAAGACAAGAAACAAATTTCATTCCTTACAGTTTCATTTACAAAGCTGTAAAGTGTTTGAACATTGTTTTACTTTGGATTCTGCACTATGTAAGACTTGTCGTCATCATAGCTGTGCTTGTCCTCATCTTTGTCATCATTGTGGTCATTATTATTATGTCACTATTAATTAAGGAATGTGAAACCATATTTATTTTTAGAGTATTACAGTTATCATCTTCAAGCCATATAACAATATAGGAAAAATACAAAATTAAACAATCCATTGTGTCCCTTGGACAGACAGCACTCTGTAATAAAACACTATAGACTGATAAATGAACTCTGCAGAGCCTCGCTAAAATGATGAACTGAATAATGGAACAGGTAGCTATAACTATGCATTAGTTGTCCAATATTAAGTTTATCACACTGGTCCATTTGCCAAATTTTACTATGAAAAGGATGACACTACCCCACCTGACCTTTGACTTACTGGGGTGTAGAAATTTGCAATTTTAGCAAGTATCACAGCATGGTGAAATGTCAGAAAAATAGACCCTTAAAGTCATAATGGAACCTTTCTGAAATCAATAGCTAGAGAATAGGGGCCTAGCAGTTTTGTTAAGTAAGAAGTTGTGAAATCACGCTTGCTACAATTACCTTTGTTACACTTGCTTCTCTTTTTCTGAGCTTACAATAAATTCACCCAGACTGACCATGAGAGGGCGCTGTTTTCTTTGAAAGGAAAGGAACATTCTGCTCAGAGGATGAAGCTTTATACCTTTATGTTACAACACATGGAGGATGAACATCGCTTCCATCTCACTGCTAAACTCTTGTCAAGATGTGAGTCATGTGACCTGGTGTTGCATTTGTTTTATGTTTGTCAACAAAATGGAAATTACTCTGAGGAACTAGATTTGTGATTTGTGATTTGTTTGGTCATGAAAGATGTTGCTGAATGTTAAAAATTTATTTTCATGTTTGACTGAATCATAGAAATAAATAAGTTTCAAAATACTGTATGTTACTGTTAAGTCACCGCTTTGACAAAGATGAATGAGATATGATTAAAATCACACTCTGGTCATCCCAATGACTGTTTTGAGTGATCTCCACAAAAAAAAAATATTGTGCTGAATCCTCCATTTAGCAAATTCCTATTTTTTTCATTTACACAAGTCATATCATGATCTTTTTATGGTCACTATGGGGGAAGGAGGGTGAGTGTATTGGGTGGGTAGGTGATGTCACATTCCCTGAAGCCAGGGCAACACCCTCCAAGGCTAAGGCCAACTGATCTTACACCTTTATGATTCACGTAGCAATACTGTAGATTTGAGCTTAACCATTCCAGTATGTATTGTAGCTTACACGCTTGATTTGGTGCTACACAACAAATTAGTTACAAACTATGTATGAGAGGTAACATTTTCAACAGGAAAATGACTCTGTGGAAAGATCTGCTGTTAGGTATTATTTACATGCCAGCTTCAGATAGTCAAATGCACAAGTGCTTGGTTTATTTCACAAACCAGACTGTATAAGGCCAAGGAATACCATAACAGGCTGATAAAGGACAAAAATCAGACTTAAAAGTCTGGTGACATGAATGTTACATACATGGAAATTTGATGTAAAAAGCATTAAAAATCCAGAAAATAGCTGTGCAGTTTCCATAAAAAGCCATCAATTATTGACCACTTTACAGGGTGATTTCTATTTCACACTAGTATCATGAATAAACATGAGCTAAATATGCAAATATGTGACATCGAAAGATGGTCATACCATATATGGCTAATTTTAACCTTTATTTTTTCAACCTTTATTTCAAGGACACTGGTAACATTGTTAGGACACTGGTAGCATTAATTATAAAAGTTAAAATTGTTTCCTTTGGAAATATTGATATCACTCACCAAACTGTAAACTATGTGATTAAGAGATAATTTTTATAGGGTTAACAAAGGATATCTTAACGCTGTGCAACACTTTACATCATTATTTTTGCATAGGCAATGAGTTACTTGTGAAACAATCAACTTTGAAGATGTATATCTTGAGAACGGTAAAAGATACTGAAATAATTCCAATGGATCTTTCATCAGGGAGTGTTATTCATAAACTGACAAGTGAAAAAGGTCTTTGTGGTGGCATGTCATCAGAACTTTAAGAACACAGAGGGAGACCTCCAGCACTATTTGCTTTGAAGTGAAAGTGTAACATACTGTATGTTTGTGACATTTCTTTGTTATTGATTGAGAGTTACGTACTAAGATAAATTTGGAATGAAGTCTTGTTTCTTCCTTTTCATTGCATCTGTAGATTCTTGGCATCTTTGTTGACATTGTTCTTCCACTGAATGAAGAAACCCAGGACATTCTTAAAGACACCTTGGCTATACTTGGTTTTAAGGTATGAATTTATACCCACACAGTTTGACTAAGAAAGGCAATTCTGGTATAAGTTTAGCATATTACACTGGCTTCTTTCAGGCCAAGGGGCTCGATTACGAAAAAAAATGTCTGAAGAGAGTTTCCATGTAGCAGAATAGTATGAAATACACATCTTTTTATTGGGAGTAATATTTGTAGACCTATACAGTGCTGTTGCTGAGTGGGTGACATGTAGCATCTGGGAGGCACAATGTTCAATCCCCAGCCAGGTCAAAGTAAGGTTTTCATCTACCGTAAGAGTAGTCTATGGTATTCTCATCTGAAGTGGCCCTCCAAAAGAAACCAAATTTGATCTAAGCTGTTGAGGTGGTTAGCCACCTGGCATGTAGTTGTAATTTATAAAACGTATAGGCTTCTCTCACATAAATAGCTTGGTTTCTTTTGTAGGATATTAAGTTAGCTTCCTTGAGAGCCCGGAATGTAAACCAAGCTGATGTCGTTCAGGAAGTGGAGATGGCACAGGCTGTGATGAACCAGGCAAAGACAAAACTTATCTCACAGGTGGTGAAGAAGAATGACATTGAAAACATTGTACCTGTGGTGATTGCACTTAAGCAAGTGGTAGGTATTAGATTGTGGTTGCCATGGTGATGTAGGGTGTACATATACATTGATAGTTTTTGTGTGATTTTTCCAGATTGTATGGAACAAATGAAGCAACTCTGTGGTGTTAGAAGGACTTACTAGAAATATAAAGATGGGGTTTTGTCCTTTGTAGCTGTTAATTTCCAAGTTAGTATCTAGCAATGTAACTTGCTGTCGTTTAGAGGGACAAATTGTAATTGTAATTGGGGATGGCTTTTAAGACATCCAGAGCAATATTGCTAGGCATAACTTTCCAAATTGAGTATAAATTTGATGTTATTCAGCTTAGATATGAATTCAAGGCTGTCCAATGACCAATTTTTACACTGTGTTTGGCGTTTCTACAGTATAACAGTCTAAGCAGATATCAAACATCCCTCAGTAGAAGCTCCTCTTCCCAATACAGCTTATCCAAAAATTCTTTGAAAGCCTCAGAATCCAAAGAATGGACAGGGTTTTAATTTAAAAACCCAAACTATGAAGATACATTGAACATTTTCCCACAGTCAGAAGGCTGAGTGATTACAAATACTTTTACGAATGCACTAACTTCCTGCACGCAGGTGGAATCTCACATCTTGACCATGTGGTAAAGTAAAATTTGCTCACAAAGCTTAAACTTTTTTCTTTATAGTTGGTCAAAGTCCGATCACCTCTGATGAGACATTTGATGCTCTTCCTGAAAGAACTGATGAAAGACTACCGACATGAGATTAAAGGTTAGACTTACAGCAGGGTTCCTAAAATAGCAATGTGATCACCAATTGTTGCTCATCGGGCTCAAGAAATTTATGACAACAACATCGTAAAAGTCATGTTAAAGCTTACATAGATAAAAATTTAGAAAACAAAAGGGGGAAATATGTCCCTAAATACAGTATGAATGTCGCTATTTACAAATTTTTGAACCATTGCTCATGATACATTCGTTTTGCAAGCCCTTGAAGTCTGCACTATCTACTTTTGCTAATTAAAATTTTAATTTGTTCAGTAACCCTTTCATGGACACTGAGATTTGCCCCTCAGTTCCTGCACATAGGGGATTTGCTTATGGGTGGCAACAAGATGGTCAATTTTCAGTAGGGCCTAGGGCTCCACATTGTTAAACACTTCACTCATGGTCAGTGGCACATTGATCAACATTATCATTTGGTACTTCAAAAACGAAATCAGGGAGGAACCCTGAATTACTGCCATATTTAATTCTCATCATTTTCCTCCTTTGTATTCATCAATAAGATATTCTGGCAGCAGACAGGCAGCTTGCTGCTGAGATTGAGTTTGACATCTGTCGGTTTGAGGAACAGCAGCAGGCAGAGGAAGAGATATTAGCAGAGGAGAGGGCTGCAGCAGGAGCTAGAAACAACACCAGTAGGAGACCATCTGTAGGATCTATCCCAGCCCCACCAACAGATAGGGTAAGGGCATGTACATGTAAAGTAAGTCCCTAGCTTACAGATTTTGACAGAAATTGTGCAGCCTTGCATGTAATGTTCATTTCTTGAGTTCTCTGACCACTGACTCTCATTTCCTGTCTGCAGTTCTTATCTCTCTTAAGCTGATTATCTTTCCCCAGAACAGCTCTACACAGAAAAGCAGTACCGGCAGTTGCCATAGTGATAATCTTCTATCGATCGTGCAAGAATATAAGCGTTCTGCTGAAATTCTGATCAAAGGCCCATACATCGGGAATTTAGAAGTGTGCATTCCTGTAAGGGGCTTTTCATGGCATGATATGTGCCTATCAGTGTTGGTTTGAGAATTCCTTTGACCTTCTCCTGCATTTTCTTCAATCATTCAAAGATGGTGTAGCCCTAGGTACTCATGCCTGTCTAAATTATCTTGCTAGCATTACCCAGTCTTGCATACTGTATAGAAGGAATGGCAAAAAATAAATGATACATCAAGAAGTTTATTAGCATGAATCTTCTCATAGATTGTACAGCATCAGTGCTCTTTACCAAACTTTTCTGAGTATTTTTAAAACTACTTTATAGACCCCTCCTTTGAGCAGAATTCCACACCCTAGAACACCTAAAGGAACACCACAGCCTGCAGTACCCCTCTCACCAAGAATCCTGACACCTCCTTGCATGAGAATAACACCTAGTCCAGGAACAGCCACCACTGGAAGGTGAGTGGAAGATATTTTAAATATTCATATTTAAGTATATTTTACTCCCAAACTCATCTGGTGAAACAACTGTTCCTTCTTTTGTATAATTTGCTGTGTTAGCTTTAACATATTGTAAAGGCCACTAACTTGTTGCCATAGAGTATGGCTCATGCTACCAAGACTTGCTAGCCTAGCCTAACATTCAGGGATGTGGTTACTGCCTCATGAGCAAATGGCAGCAAGTGCAAGGCTAGGCTAATGTTTCTCAGCAGGCTTTTTCAAATATGTTTTTTGAAAGTGATAACATATTTTTGCAACAGCAATTTTTTTGGCTTTATGCTATGGTTACAAATAAAACAGTAGTGTGTGGATAAGGCCTTTGTGCAGTCAAGCTCAGCGCAGGTAATTGTGGTTTTGAAAGGCATACTTGAAGTTTGTTGTTTCTGTTTTGTTCTGTTGGGGGAGGGACTAGATGTAAATGTAGCAGGGAGAGTTCCTACAGTCTGCAGTGAGGTCATTAACCCTCAATAAATTACGTGATGTGTTCATCCCTTTCTTTGAACAGGACATTGGTGGCTCAGGGGATTGCAAACTCTGCTCTAAAAGCAGCAATGTCGGCCCAGAAGCAACAACCAACTCTCAAACCTTTGTTTGAGAGAGCTACAAGCTTTCAAGATAAGAAAGGACAAAAGGCCAAAGCTAGCTGCCCTCACTTGTTTAAGAAAAGTGAAGAAGTTGATGCGAAGGTATGATAACTTATCGGATTTCTGTTATTTTTAAAGTTTTTCTCTTGTTTTATCCACAATAAAAGTGAAAAGTGCATTTCTTTTTCACAGTGCAGTTAAGGTAGCTGCTTCCAAGTTGCCTGGTTCCCACCCTTTGAAATCCAGTCCGCCCTTTCGAAAAAAAGCTATGAATTGTCTAATTAGGGTTCCTTTCAACTGAAACCCCTCTCTTGCACCCCCTCCCCCATTCCCAAAGAAAATTATGAAAACAACCTAGAAGTGAATGAATGGGAATGCGAGAATGAATTTGAATCAGTGCCCCAGCAATATTCCAGTTCAGACTTTACTGTTACATGTAACAGTTCAAGGGTCATGAAGGTATTCCAGTCTCTAAGTGTGTGAACATTAGTATAGAGACATATTGTATACAATGTGCAAATTTGCAGACAGTATGACTGATGATAGCATGCTGTACCTCTATGACTTTTGACATGAAAAGATTGCATGTGCCTAGTCTTTGGCACCTTCTACACATCAGCTTAGGTATAAATATAATTTAATTGCTCAAGGCCATATGTTCTGCTGAGTACGCTACTGTGTGTGATGGAGGCTAATTTGTACCACACATTTCACTGATATGCACAACCAAAATATCACCAGTAATGAAGTCAATACCATTACCAGGGTAGTATAAAATGTATGTGTGGTGATGTTTTTGTTTTTTGTGACTTGATTGCCAGTACCAAGAAAAAGGCATGACATCAGATAAACTGGAAGTCATTGCTGTAAAGTAGTAAGAGGTTTGCATAAAAACTGGAAAGGCCTGATGGTTAATGCTGTTTTTCCCCTTTTTTGCTCGTTGAGTCAAATGTGAAAGAATTTGATGCTTTGATTGAGAAAAACAGAGGCATCATGGATAGAATGTGCTTTGGATATAGAATGTGCTTTGGATTGTACATTTGTTATTTGAGAGGTTACAAATATCAGTTGTGTTGCAATGAATTGTACCTTTGTAGTCAATTAATATAAAGTTTCATTAAATTTAATCCAAAAGAATAGACGTACCACTGGACAGCTCTTCAAAAAAAATCATATTTACACTTCTGACCACAGTATAATCCATTATCTATTATAATAATGGTTGAAAAGGTCTGACCATCAATGCACTTTTCCTAAATGGAGGAAAAGATTTTCTTAAAATTCCAACTATTAATGGAAACAGATATCATTACTTGTTATCTTGAAGATGTTTTCATTGCCATTGAAATATTTATTCACTATTTATCTTATGTCATTGCTGACTACCAGTCAGTTGTAGATATAACCAATAGCTGATATTATCAATATGCAGTTTTCAGGATGCTAACTAGGTCGAGTTTGGTGCCTGCTAGTAGAGTATCCATATAGAACAAGAAAAGGAAACTGTTTAACAGCAGAGCAGGATGGCCTAGGTGTAGGCCTCAAGTGGAATCCCTTTTAAACCTTCAAGTCCTTTTCTAATTGAATACTCTGGGGAGACTCACACAGATAATTTTTTCATGGGAGTAATACTACATGTCTGTATGAATAGAGAAAGATACATTTGCCTTTTACTAAAAGTGTAAATAATGTTCTTTGTCATCATGTTCACACAGCCCTCCTAAACCAAGAAAGTGGAATGTTACAGTGAAAGGAGGGGAAAGCTCTGCCTCGAGAAATGTCATGGTGTCTTTACAAAGACTGAACTTAGAAACCAACTGGCTGGGGAAAGTGATGGAAACTCAAGACACATCAGAAGATGAAGAACCAAGGAAGAGAAGAAGTACTGTCTCATGAAAACATGAACCTTTCTGAAAGAAAATGTGTAGCTTAATTTTTTGTGTGTGTGTGTGTGTGTTTGTTTGTTATATATCGTGGTCAGCTCATAAGGCACACTTTTGAAGAACATCTTTTTCCACTACAAAGTCTGCTTATCCTCTTTGGTGTGTTAAAGCTTATGGGAACAAGTAGCTACGCTTTGTCTATGTGCTATTTTATAGGAAATTTTTTCACTTCAGTCAGTATGTAGTGTTTGTTAAAGTCAACCAAGGAAAGATTTGTTAATAAGAAGTTGCATTTAGAAAATAGGATGTAACAAGAGCAAGCACTTTTCAAAGAAAAGTGGTGCTTGGTTGTAAATCTTTTATTTCTAATTAGCAGATTGATTAGGATGTGACATGAAATTCTTCATAACATTAAGACCTCTGCATAGTATATTAAATGACTTAGCTGTCTTGGTATGCTTTAGACCATATTTTCTCAACCTTCTGCCATCCTTAGACCTCTTTGGTTATTTAAATCAATTGAGAGTCCCCCAACAGGTCACATAGGTAATCTTCATAACCTTCAAAGCGTGAGAATGCAGGCATAGCAAATGCTTTGCTTCAAAATGGTGCTAAGAACATAAACCTTTTTAAGAATTTCACAGTATGTCAAGCAAAACTTGATTTTAGTGAAAAATATATTTGTGTCCCATTAATACTACAATTAATACAGTATGTAATGCAGGAACAATGAGGTTTGCCATCGTTGGTCACAAAGTCAAGAGAACTTTGGTGTTCTTTACTCAGGTCCTGGAAATGGCACTAAACTAATCATATTTAAGTCAAATCTTGTTTGGTTTAACTACACTACTGCACTCTGTTTAGTCAAGTTTTTAAGGACAGAGTTGGCCATTTTGGTTTAAAGATAGAATTCTCTGAAAAAAAGTACTTGTCAAAGTCAAATTATTAGTCAAAGACTCAGAAGTCTAGGAAATACTGTGCAGGCTTTTAGGCTTTTATTGTATGTATTGTATATACAGCATGCAGGTGGCATGCTGTCCGCATACATTCTCATAGTCTATGTCAAGGAAAATCACTGTCTTACATTAGGTAATTCACGGTTTGTTGCTGGACATTCACCTAATGTTGCACACTATGATAGGAAAGTCATCTGCTTGAGTTTGTTTATGTTATATCACAGTGCAGCTTTGTAGTTAGACTGTTCAATTCTTATTGCAACTGCCAGTATCTTCTCTTTAATTATTCATGGACCTTTTCAGCCTTTGGGTCCCCTCCTTTTTCATGGATCTGCATACAAACTGGTATGAACCCCTGGTGTTCATGGACGTTTGGTAGACTAGAAACAGTGCATGCAACTGTTTTTATTGGCACCTTCCGTATCAAATTTCAAGGCTATGTTCTTCAGTTAATTTTTGTAGGGATGTAGCTCCACCCTCAAGTACAAAAAAAGACAAAAACTTAACATCATCAAATTTCAAATGATTGTAACAACAAACTGTTCTTCCCCAGTGTAACAGGTAAATTTTATTCTTACTGCATCCCCTCTGTCAGAGAATTGTGCTTGATTTTTTTGTACTTTTGCAATACTTCTCTACAGATGCCATATGGATTGCGTAGAACCATATATTGAGGATATAAGCACATCCATTAAAGAAAAGGTGTTAAGTGTATGTAGACTTGTGAAGAAATACAGTATAGAAGGAGCTTGGTGTATGTGAAATGACATTACTCGAGAAGCTTGAGAATGTAGCTGTAACAAGTTTCTTTCTTTCCTCGTTGGGAACCAAGAATCTTGCCCTCGTTTTTTGAATAACTGCTAATCAACAAAACTTAAAAACAGCATCATGCATAGTTCTTAATGGGGAATTTGTTTTAAATCACTGTGGTCTTAAGTTGCAAAGTCATTTAGTAAGTGTAATGTGTGTGATACATTTGTTCCTGAACTGTACCAGAACAATGACCTTGAATAACGTGCTGGTTATATACCGTGACCTTTGTACAGTATTTGTGAAGGTATTGAAACAGAAATGAGTTAACTGCCATTGAATAATGGCTGGTTAGAAATGAGCTTTCCTCATAACAATTAACATTGTGAATAGCACTTGACTTATGCAACTCATTCAAAGAGCATCTGTTATTCTGTTTGCATTTAATCTTTCTTTGTTGATGGTATGAAGTTAAATATTACCATATTCTATGTACACTTAGTTTCTGTTGTTGGTAGGTACACTTGTCTTGATTCGGCACTAGAGGACAAAGGTCATAATAAGCATCTAGTAACAATGGATTCTCTTAAGAAAGTTTTAAACACTAAACTTATTGAACCATCTGTTTGAACTCTTTGAAGTGAGAATCGTGACTGTACGTTCTTTGTTGTCAGTGCTGCTTGATGATGCACAGTTCTTATTACCTTTGCGACAAAAGGTACAACTGGCTGTTTTGTACATGTGAAAGGCCTAAAGGTTCAAAGTAATGAGCCCAAAGAATGCAAAACTCAACTTTACCAACCTCCTATCCATCAGACCTTGTGTAAATGTGTAGATAGGTTACTAATATGCTAAAAAGATTTAGTGAAATTTTTCATTCAGATAAAATAAAAAATGCAGAAGCATAAATAACATTATCTTGGCCAGAACGTCAAGAAATTTCTGTATTCATAAATCACAAGTGACTAATTCGTCTATTGAATGACATGATATACTGCATTAGAACTTAGAAGACATAACATGCAAATTGTATTTGTGTTTAATTCAACTACAGCTTGAACATTTTCAAGATATTCTCTATTACTCCCCTTGGTAAGTACTGAGGTACTGAAAAATTAACAAGATCCCTCAATTCAGGTTTCAAAGTCAATGTCTGCTGCAGCGTGCCAGAGACACTACTCTTCTGTTCACAGATTACCTCAGGACCCCTGGATTACGTCCACATTCACTATGACCCCTGTATTGTAATAATACCTGATAGTTTTGTAGCCTTAAGCCACAAGGCTATTTCAGCATACTCACAACGGAGGTCGGCGTCTAAATAAGAGCGCATATTTGACAAATTTTCCTTGAGTTTCCATGCATTACCGTCTTTCTTAAATTTTTGTTGGTTTCCCTAAATTTTCCTGTCATTTTTTTTAAATAAAATACAATAACTTTCAATAAACTTCTGAATTTGCTTACAAGATTAGTTAAATCCTCTAGAGTTCCCTAAATTTTACGAAATTTCCTTTAAAAGGGAAGCCCTGCAGTGATCACAGCAATGTGTTCATAAGAACCACTAGCAGGGAACTTTACAGTATGTAAGAATGACCTTGTACGTGGGAAAGTCAGTATAGTGTTATCAGCTGAAGTATACGTGTTAGAACTCCTCTGGCGCCACCTTTACCCAGAAGAGCCAAGTATTAGCATGTCATCAAACTGGTGTTATCTTTATGTATTGTAAACTCAATACAAAATGCGATAAGTTATCATCACATTATCAGCATTTGGTCGAACTTTGGAATATAACAAGTGCCAGATGTTTACAACTGTAGTTTGCAGAAGCGAATTTCGAAGTTCAAATTGGGTCGTTCCGTTAATATTAAATAGCCTAAACGTTATGGAAAATTACCCTTACAAAAAATAGTGTCAACCTGTGTCAGTTACCACGCGTGATCACACGTGAAAAACAAAAGTAATCACGCGTGTTCTTGCGTGACAAACCTGTATTTTTGGAACCATCTAGACACAGGTATGACACAGGTTTACACACCTTTTCTTGCTTTCAATTTTAAGCCACAGGTTTTGACTCAGAATTCTTTGTCAGTATTATTTTTAATTGCCACGCGTTTTGCGTGTCAAACCTGTGGCAAACCTGTAGTTAACCTGTGGCAAACCTGTAGTTAACCTGTGGCAAAGTGTGGCGACTGGCAAACCTATGTCATTTCACAGAAAAACACAGGTTTCCGTGCAAAGAAACCTGTGAAACCCCATGGCAGACACGTGAGAAAACCTGAGGATTTGGAACCAATTGACACACGTTTTTTGTAAGGGTATTTATTCTTAAGCTTGAGCCTCTATTTTGCTGATGATATAATTAAAAGGACCCACAGATACACAAGAATTAATCACGGCTTAGGAAAATCAGACGTTGCTATAACAAGAATGTTAGCAAGTCGAATTAAAACTGGGGTGAGGAGGTTGTGCGTGGCGAGTAGTTTCTCCCCGACCATCGCCTATAAAATGCGCACATGAGACGTCATTACGCATCCCATGACTGGGGTGTTGTCGGAGCCACAAAACCGAGCTAGCCTCGCCATGGTTGGGACTCCTGTGGGCTGGAGGTTGTAGATCTGCCCACGGTATTCCCTGCATGTCGTAAGAGGCGACTAAAGGAGAGGACTTGCACCGTTGCTGAACTGTATTTGAAACCAAACTGGAACTTAAACCGTAGTTGAAACCGTACCTAAACTTTACTTTTTTGACTAGTTGACACTATATAACACTTTCGTGTTGGTGTGTCGTTAAATCTTATCTAACTAACTAACTAGATGAAGTGTGATGTACAACTGCTAACCACTTCCACTTTTTGACTGGGTAGTGCGCCGTTGTTTTTGGTGGATATCAAAGGACCGTCGTCAGGTCACTGAAGTTCAAATTGTACATACATAGTAAACTATATGGCAATTAAGGCGGTTAACTCCGAGGGATAAACCTCAATACAACTTAGTAAGCAAGGAATCACTAAGCCTTGGACTGTTTGGTTAATAAGTTAATACCGCGGACTTCGGTACCCGCAAGCTTTAGACAATTGTTTGCACAGTGATAATGCTCACGGTTTATTCAAAACATCAAATCTTAAACGAAAGAGGCTCTTGAAGACTTTGTCTCTTACAGGAATACTGTAAATTATATATTTATTGTATCCATATCAGTTTAGACCTTGGTCTTTTACGGTTCCAACAAACATAACAAAAGTTGAATGCCGTAAGAAAATGATTTTGAAAATTTATTGCAGAAAGATTCAATGTACCGGACCATATGGAACTCTGTACGTAATTGATTATTAAACGAGCCCGATTTCAACATCCTATATACAAACGTCTTTCAAAGTTCAAAAGTTCATTATCTTAACTCTTATACACATTAATTTAGTTGTAGCTGCGTTTAACAATAATGATAGCCTACAGAGATATAACAACGTGTATCAGTTTCATTGAAAGAATAGTTTGCCGCGAAATAATTACAATCACGTTGATGGCATACCTTTGTCATCGTAAGTAGAATACTTCAAGACATGGACTCGGTGGAGAAGTTGTTTGTACTCTACCCTAGGCTTCCCTCCCATATCCATATCAAGAAGAATACGTCTTATTAAGAACAGATTTTGAGCAGGGAGGTGATATTAGGCAAAGATCCGTCGAAAAATCTTCCTTTGAGTCCTACCAGTTGCTATAGGCTTACAAGGTGTTAGGAACTAATCACAAGTGGGGAACGTAGTCTGCTACATCTCGAAGAACAGATCGGGAAATTTGCCTCTTGCCTTAACATTTCCAGTCGCTTATGCTAGGCTCACACTGGCGGCCGTTGACTGAAATAAAGCTTTTCAACGGCGACGTAAACTGGGCGTTTTGCAAAACTAGAAACGTCGGCGTAAAGTCGCCGGATTGTTGGTGGATTTTTTATACGCATTTGCATACACGGCAGAGAGCAACGTTGCACAACTGATTTTTACATCTTTCGCACGCTTTGACGCAAAAATGAAACACTCGGCCAGCTGACCCCTTTCATCTACGGATTGCTGCCGACTCGAGTGCCCTTCAAGGCTTGTTGACGGATTTGGAACGGAAACCAAGGCAGTACAACGTTCGTTCACTTTCATCTACGGCTTTCGATGGGCGGAGAACAACCGCATGGCACGGATCACAACCGAGCCCAACGTTCCACAACGCTCAGCGACGCTTTCCCACTCCTCGCTAAGGAGTGGTCTACGTGACTTGACGGTCAGTGGCGCCCAGTGGCGGGAAACGACCCACACAAAGAGGCCCGGCGTATTCCCTCCGTTTTCATTCTCGGTTTCCATTTGGCTTCACCTCACATTATTTGGCTCTTCTAAATTTTAAAGTTTTTGGCCACAAGATTACTTCAAAATTCTCTCATAATTAAAGTTTTCAACTTGTCACTTCTGTTCTGCCACCCAGGTGTGTGCACAATGGCGTGTCCAGAATTGTATTTATGGGGAGAGGGCAAAA
Source organism: Holothuria leucospilota (assembly GCA_029531755.1). Taxonomy (NCBI): domain Eukaryota; kingdom Metazoa; phylum Echinodermata; class Holothuroidea; order Aspidochirotida; family Holothuriidae; genus Holothuria; species Holothuria leucospilota. The sequence continues at coordinate 103,469,551 of CM055961.1, read as the reverse complement.
TATGCCCCGACATTGTCTAAGCGAAGCGCCATCATGAGCTGGCGCAGAGCGTACCGAGAAAATTTTGACAAAAATGCCTCTCACATTGCAGGAAATGGCACTTTCTGGTTATTAGTGTGGTCTCACAGACCACACTCTTGAATCCGTCTGGATATCAGTACTGAACAATGACGTCATTCGGCTATTGCAGTATATAGAATTCGTCCGAGTTGGAAAGGTGCCCTCTGTCCGGTTTCTACCGATTTTTCCGTGATACTTTCATGGCGTTTAACCGCCTATGCGGTGAACAAACAAAAGCCCATGTGTACTTTACTTTATGGTCTTACTGAGTTCATTTTCCTACTTCTTATTCTACTTATTCTTTCCTACTTATACATCTTATTAGAGTGAAAATATTTTACATCATATTTTGTATTTAATATGAGTTACAAAGGACGTTTCCTTTTTGGTTTCGATGAAAAGAGAAACCTATGCGGTCATGATGGCGTGTGTATGTATGTGTGTATGTGCGTGTGTGTGTGTGTGTATGTGTGTATGTGTGTGTGTGTGTTTGTGACACTTTGCTCGTTAACACGATATCTCAAGAAGGGAAACTCTGACAGTTTTCAAACTTGGTACATAGATGCCCCATATTGAGAGAAAGAGCCCTATTGTTTTTGGTGGTTGTCAAAGGTCACCTGGGGTCACCGGGGGTCAAAACCTGAAAACCTTGTTAACACAATATCTCGAGGTAGGAAGCTTGGATGAATTTCATACTTTGTATGTAGATGCGTTACGGTAAGAGGAAGAACCCTATCATTTTTGGTGGAGGTCAAAGGTCATCTGGGGTCACCGGGGGTCAAACCCTAAAAACTTCGTTAACACGATATCTCAAGAAGGGAACCTCTGACAGTTCTCAAACTTAATACATAGATGCCCCATATTGAGAGGAAGAACCCTATTGTTTTTGGTGGAGGACAAAGGTCACCTGGGGTCACCAGGGGTCAAAACCTGAAAACATTGTTAACACAATATCTTGAGGTAGGAAGCTTGGATGAATTTCATACTTAGTATGTAAATGCGTTATGGTAAGAGGAAGAACCCTATCATTTTTGGTGGAGGTCAAAGGTCATCTGGGGTCACCGGGGGTCAAACCCTAAAAACTTCGTTAACACGATATCTCAAGAAGGGAACCTCTGACAGTTCTCAAACTTAGTACATAGATGCCCCATATTGAGAGAAAGAACCCTATTGTTTTTGGTGGAGGTCAAAGGTCACCTGGGGTCACCAGGGGTCAAAACCTGAAAACATTGTTAACACAATATCTTGAGGTAGGAAGCTTGGATGAATTTCATACTTAGTATGTAAATGCGTTATGGTAAGAGGAAGAACCCTATCATTTTTGGTGGAGGTCAAAGGTCATCTGGGGTCACCGGGGGTCAAACCCTAAAAACTTCGTTAACACGATATCTCAAGAAGGGAACCTCTGACAGTTCTCAAACTTAGTACATAGATGCCCCATATTGAGAGAAAGAACCCTATTGTTTTTGGTGGAGGTCAAAGGTCACCTGGGGTCACCAGGGGTCAAAACCTGAAAACATTGTTAACACAATATCTTGAGGTAGGAAGCTTGGATGAATTTCATACTTAGTATATAGATGCGTTATGGTAAGAGGAAGAACCCTATCATTTTTGGTGGAGGTCAAAGGTCATCTGGGGTCACCGGGGGTCAAACCCTGAAAACTTTGTTAACACGATATCTCAAGAAGGAAAGCTCTTACAGTTCTCAAACTTGGTACATAGATGCCCCATATTAAGAGGAAAAATCCTTTGACTTTTGGTGGAGGTCAAAGGTCACCTGGGGTCACCGGGGGTCAAACTCTGAAAACCATGTTAACATGATATCTCAAGAAAGAAAGCTCTGACAGTTCTCAAATGTAGTACATGGATGCCCCATATTGAGAGGAAGCACCCTATTGTTTTTGGTGGAGGTCAAAGGTCACCTGGGGTCACCAGGGGTCAAAACCTGAAAACATTGTTAACACAATATCTTGAGGTAGGAAGCTTGGATGAGTTTCATACTTTGTATGTAGATGCGTCACGGTAAGAGGAAGAACCCTATCATTTTTGGTGGAGGTCAAAGGTCATGTGGGGTCACCGGGGGTCAAAGCCTGAAAACTTTGTTAACACGATATCTCAAGAAAGGAAGCTCTGACAGTTCTCAAACTTGGTACATGGATCCCCCATATTGAGAGGAAGAACCCTAATGTTTTGGTGGAGGTCAAAGGTCACCTGGGGTCACCGGGGGTCAAAACCTGAAAACATTGTTAACACAATATCTTGAGGTAGGAAGCTTGGATGAATTTCATACTTAGTATATAGATGCGTTATGGTAAGAGGAAGAACCCTATCATTTTTGGTGGAGGTCAAAGGTCATCTGGGGTCACCGGGGGTCAAACCCTGAAAACTTTGTTAACACGATATCTCAAGAAGGAAAGCTCTTACAGTTCTCAAACTTGGTACATAGATGCCCCATATTAAGAGGAAAAATCCTTTGACTTTTGGTGGAGGTCAAAGGTCACCTGGGGTCACCGGGGGTCAAACTCTGAAAACCATGTTAACATGATATCTCAAGAAAGAAAGCTCTGACAGTTCTCAAATGTAGTACATGGATGCCCCATATTGAGAGGAAGCACCCTATTGTTTTTGGTGGAGGTCAAAGGTCACCTGGGGTCACCAGGGGTCAAAACCTGAAAACATTGTTAACACAATATCTTGAGGTAGGAAGCTTGGATGAGTTTCATACTTTGTATGTAGATGCGTCACGGTAAGAGGAAGAACCCTATCATTTTTGGTGGAGGTCAAAGGTCATGTGGGGTCACCGGGGGTCAAAGCCTGAAAACTTTGTTAACACGATATCTCAAGAAAGGAAGCTCTGACAGTTCTCAAACTTGGTACATGGATCCCCCATATTGAGAGGAAGAACCCTAATGTTTTGGTGGAGGTCAAAGGTCACCTGGGGTCACCGGGGGTCAAAACCTGAAAACATTGTTAACACAATATCTTGAGGTAGGAAGCTTGGATGAATTTCATACTTATTATGTAGATGCGTTATGGTGAGAGGAAGAACCCTATCATTTTTGTTGGAGGTCAAAGGTCATCTGGGGTCACCGGAGGTCAAACTCTGAAAACCTTGTTAACACAATATCTCGAGGTAGGAAGCTTGGATAAATTTCATACCTTGTATTTTGATGCCTTATAGTAAGAGGAAGAACTCTATCATTTTTGGTGGGGGGTGAAAAGTCATCTGGGGTCACCAGGGGGGTCAAACCCTGAGACAGAGCTCCCAACCAGCACGGACTTTCCATATTCAGTACGGAAAATCATTGTAAATATGGGGATACGGATTTTTCCTTGATAATCCAAATTTTGAATGACTAAATAGGTCCTTTCACGAACTTTATTATTCTTTAGCCAACATATCAAAAGACTGAGAATAGACTACTACAGTATTTCACTTTTCTGTACAGTACTGTAGTGTATTTATTTGAGCCCAGTAATCTATGCTGTTATGTTATTGGTTAAATTTTTGTCAACAAGTTGATGTTAAACCAATCAGTAGATAGTTTGCAGCAGATCCATGACATTCCATAAGCTACCATATCATTGGTTGATCAGTTGTAAACAGATCCACTTTCAACCAATCAAAAACTGTGTTAAAAGCTAGTTTCTGAGTGCAGTGACAGACTCCTGCCAAGGTCTGTTGAGCTGGCTGAGTAGCCCAACGTTAATGTTAGATTTGACTGTAACTGAATTGGAAAAATAGCACCAAGAAATCGAATAACAAAAATTACAGCAGGAATATCACAGTATGTTGTAATATGGCTCCTCTTCAGAGTAGCAGAGTAGTATGAGTAACTTTAGTGGAAAATTTACCAGGCAGATCAAGTTTTAACGTAGGCCTAGGCCTAACAGTTAGGGCCTAGCCTAGGCCTAAGTGTTGTTACAGAACCAACAACAAACATTAGCCTACACACACAATAACGTTAGACTCAGTACATAAATCTAATGCAGAGTTCCAGGTTTATGGGCTAGGCCTAGACAAAGTCCTAGTCCTGTGACTAAGTCCTAGCCTAACTGCCACAGTACAGGCTAGCCTAATTGTAGTACAGTATGTATGGGCTGATATTACTTATTAGAGGTAGGCCTAGGTTACTGTAATAGCTATGGCCTAGGCTAGGGCTAGTCAAAGCAGTTATTGCCTGCCAAATGTTGGTACCCATCATCTAAGTTTGTAGTATTTACAGAGAGATTTCTGTGACCAGCTGTGCATAGGCCTAGGCTAGGTTTATACTTATAGCTAGGCCTAGGCTAATGTTACTTAGGGCCTTGCCAAGTATTTAGCATAGCCTCTAGGCTATACTGTAACGTTAGGCCTTGGGAATACTTGGGATATTTTGCATTTTGTCCTTTGGTGACCCTGATGACTATCTTGGGAATTCTTGGGAAATTTTGCTTTTTGACCTCTCGTAACCCCAGATGATGATCTTGGGAATTCTTGGGAAATTTTGACCAATGACTGAAAGATATGGGACATCATGGCATTATTTGGAATAGAACATATATCATCGAAACCTCAATGCATTTTTGCATTCTGGTTTATTATTATTCCGCAATGCAATCTGTCACGATGAACGCTCAGTGCATGGCTACTGCCATCTCACGGCCCGAGCCTCAGGCCGATCAATATCCAGGGTACATAAACGTAAACATAGCTGACATCATGCAGGCACGTTCATAATGCAGTGTTGTCAGTGGACGTGTGTAGACCATAGTTACCCGAGGTAAGAATATTTTATGGTTAACATGAATGGGCATTCATTTGAAAAAGCCGTAAAATTTGAGAGGTGAAGTTATCTTAGTTCCTCCATCCATTTCACTAAACTAACTCGTTTCTTCTACCTGCGTACGGATTAATAACGCTAGGACTCGCTAGCCACAATTGCAGTAGTTCTAACGTTATTTTGGGCATACATGTATGCATGCACAATGTAACGTTAGAACTGCCGCGGTGCCAGTGTAGCTAGCCCACCTCAGTTCCATACTACCTGTAGGCTGTAGTACTACTAGTTTTACATAGCTTAATACTACTGCAAGTGATGCATCGACCCGTTGCAACAAAGGCTCCCTAGAAAGATCGCTACTTCTAGCCAAATAATTGTACGTGTAAGGTGCGAGTTCACGTTGAAAACGTGGTCGACCAATGTTTGTACGACTGTACCCTAAAGCCGGAAGGTATTAAAACCTGTCGAAAACATAACAGCTTTGCTAAGCCCCAACAAGACAACAAATGCGCTGTCCTACGTATTATATAGTGACTGTACGTACCTCGAGTCCGTCGGTACCTTGTCGGTCACTACATATAAAACACAGGCGTTCCGATTTATATGTAGATTTCACTATGCATACTAACAAGGTAGGTCAATTCTCTTGACAAAGCCTACACCTTGGCCCAGTTTTGCACTCTTACGCTCACTGTCAACCTCTCTGATTTCTTTCAACCACGTCGTTCTATGAGAAAGAACATGTAGCATCTCTTCGGCCACAACTGCGGGCATAAAATCACTTCTAATCAGAATTATTCGTAAAAAATGGACTCTCGACGCGTTCGTGGTTACACAGGCAGATGACGTATGATTATAACCTGCGAAGCCATTTATGCCGTCTCGTAAGCGAAAACACGCAGCGCAAAGTAAAGCAAAGCAAAGGAACGTACGTTCGCTATGCAGATAGATACGAGTATTGTTGCTCCCCATTTGACAAATCCTATGTAACGAGCATTGTGATTTGCGTAAAGCTAAGTCAAATTAGTTCCATGCCAATCACAACGCATGTTACATAGGATTTGTCAAATGAGGCGCTACACATATAGCTTCGTCCAGAAAATTGACCTACCTTGTTAGTATGTGTATAGTGTATTACATATGTACATATAAATCGGAACGCCTGTGATACAAAACGTATAGCACACAGACTGCACACAACAATTTTTAGGTGACCGACTCACGGTATTAATAAACTAATAAACATCATGCCCATGATCAAAAATGCATAACGTCAGAATACGATTCTTGAATAAGCTTTATTTAGTTGTTAGAAGATGATGCCCTAAGTCCACCTCAGATAAACCCAGAAAGTCGGTGTAAATTGTACATATTCGCATCGGTGGCAGTTTGCATTTGGAGTAAATCCTTCCTTTGCCACCTTGTGCAAGTGGTGTCCTGGGGGAGATCTAAGAGGAGGGGATGCCCCTCCCCTTTGCGAAATTTTTGTTCATTTACGATAGCTTAGACACAAAATAATGCTATTTTTGAAAAAATATTTATTGATTATGTATTGGAAAACTCACAATTTAGTAAATTCTTTTTGGTTGACTGTAAAGGAATTAGGTGTGTTGTCTTAGAGGAGGGCAAACAACTCCTCCCCTCGAAAAATTCTTGTTTAGATTAGGTGGCTTAGATACAAAAGGGTGATATCTTTGGCAAATAGTTCAATCAATTACGTGCTTGGACATCATAAATGATAATTTCTCATTCTTAAGTGGCATTTTGGCTTTGGCATTGCACTCGTTATAAAAAAGTGCAACCACAAATACATGCTACGAATGCAACCGTATATGCTAGTCGTGATATTAGATAACTCTAAGATACTCTATTGATGCAGGGTCCCCGCAGAGATCGGAGATGTACTTTTTCGAGCAAGAGTTTGGTCAAAGTAATTTATCATGGCCCCAGTAATTGTTTCAAGATATCAGTATGAAATGTGTGCCGTGACGTGCTCGCGAAGCGGGCCGAAGTTTTGCATTAGAAATCATTTCCATAGCAAAAGTTGCGTGCAGACTTTGATACCCCTTTTCCTCTCGATACCCCCTTTTCTCCTATATTCTTTCCTTTCTTTTTCTTTTCTCTTTTCATTTTCTCCCTTTTTTCCTCATTTTTCAACGGGGGCCATTGCCTTGCAGCTGGCCCCCCTGGACACACCACTGTATGATATAGCCCCAAAATGACCTTTTCGGTTGTGTAGCGTTACTAAACTCCAGGAGGCGTTCAAAAAGGTTATCTTGGGTTAATGGGCGCAGCTAAAAGTCATTTTTACGTCACGAGGCGTTCATGAAAGTGATCGAACGTTGCTGGCGGTTGCTGTCTGTAGTAAAACGTCAGGGAGAACGTAGAAGAAAGCCATAAAGCAGCCAATAACAGTTGCAAATCGTTCTGCAAAGTCACACAGGACGCCGCGATGCGTTGGGACAACTCAGAATTGCGTGCTCATTTGCGCGGTTACACGTTGCAACGCGTTGTGAAACGTTCACAGGCAGTTGTGCAACGTCCGAAGGCGGGAGTGAAAGTCATCGACGGAGAGCAACGGATCCTTTAACGGTGCACAACCGTCTTCAACGCTCAGCAACCCACGCTCAACTTGCACAACGCTTCCCTGCGTATTCGACCGGAAAAATTAAAAAAAAAAAAAATTAGGCCGTTTGAAAAATTGGCGACGTAAAACTTTGGCGACAGAATCCCGCGTAAAGTCGACGGATCGCCCTGCGCCTGTTCACTTTTCATCGCGGCCGATCGCGCACAGCCTACGGCCCCTCAAGTAAAAGTAGAAAATAAAACCTTTGCTCCCCGTCGACCCCAAATTTGCCTGTTTTACGCCAGTGTGAGCCTGGCATTAAGCTGTAAATTAATTTAAGGGTTCGACGCGTTTCGACGCAATTTACAATTTACATACTTGTCTAGTTTTCCATAACTTGCTCAATATGGGTGTGCCTTTTACATCATGCGAGGGAATGCGGAAATTAGTCAAAATCCGACAGCAAAGTTTAGTCCTATACTTCTGTCGCTCATTAATATCGGTTTGTTACCGCATCACTATAGGTTTCTTGTCAATAAACAGTCGTTTTGAATGTCAGAACGGTGTTTCGCACTTCACTGTCGGCAATTTGTTAGACATTAAAGCAGTGGCGCCGACAGGATTTGGTGATGGGGCAGAACAGATGACGTCGTAATGTCACCTCGCCCCCCCCCCCAAGTCTGCGTAAGTTATACCTTTTTGTGAGTCACTGCGATTGTAAACAGTAGTGTGGGATCCTTTATGTCAATATATGAAGGTGCCGTCCTGGGGAGGGGTCTAAGGGGACGGGGGACCCCTTCCCTTTGTGAAATTTTTGTTAATTAAGGTGGCCTACATGCAAAATGGTGCTGTCTCTTTGGTATTTTTGGAACTGATCATACATGGCTGGAAATATCCTTACTTACCCCGCTAACACAAAACGTTTTTAAAAAGTGTCAAGTGGTGTTATAAAGCCTTCTATAACACCACATTACACGTTTTAAAAACGTTTTGTGTTAACAGGGTAGTGATTTCTAATTTTTAGTTAGGTGAAAGAGGAGAGTGTGCGTCCTTGCGATTATGCATAGTAGTGCGGAATTCTTTTTGTCAATGCATAAAAGTGCCGTCCTGGGGGAGGGGGTCCCCCTCCCCTTTGAGAAAGTTTTGTTAATTTAAGGTTGCCTAGATGCGAAATGGTGCTATCTTTTGGATATTTTTGGAACTGATTATACATGGCTGGAAATACCCTTATTTAGTGATTTCTAACTTTTGGTTAGGTGGAAGAGGGGAGTGTGCGTCCCTGCGATTATATACAGCAGTGCGGGTTCCTTCCTTTGTCACTACACAAAGGTGCCGTCCTAGGGGAGGGGTCTAAAGGGAGGGGGTGCCCTTGATATTTTTTTTTTCTTTTTGTTAATTTAAGGTCACTTATATGCAAAATGGTGCTATCTTTGTGATATTTTTGGAACTGGTCGTTTATGGCTGGAAAATATTCACAATTTAGTGAATTTTATTTTTGGTTAGGTGAAAGAGGATAGTATGTTGTCTAAGAGAAGGGTATGTTGTCAAAAACCTCCTGAAGCACCCCCCCCCCCCTTCGGCTACTTTAATGCCTTCTATTCTGGGAAAGTTTTTACGTAAAAATACGTTCGTGGAGTCCACAGAAACATTCTTGGATTATTACGAAAATTTTCCTTTGCTTCATTGTCCATTATAAAAGGGTATCTAAGGCTGGCAGACACCGGTATAGTGCCTCCTGAAAGCTCTGGATTAATTATCTAAAATGGGGCATTGATATGATGATTATTACCGGACATCCAAATGATATACTATAGAGTATGATGCCGAGCACGTAACAACTATCGTATTTTTACTGAGTTTGAACGAAAATCCAGACGAACAGCTTCCAGCAATGGGGATTGGGAGGGAGAGTACGTATAGGTGCAGGGAGGTGATATAAGTTCTCAGTGACATGGTAAAGCAAAAGGGCTTAAGGACTAAAAAGCGCGTTGCAGAATGTTTCTTCGTCGTAAGTGTATTATCAATCATAGTCTAGCGGCGAATTTGAAAAAGAGCTCTAAAAATTGACTTACCCGGTACCGATTTGTAAAATATAGCGACTATGCTAAAACTATTGTTTATAATGTAACTTTAAATTTTAGGTTGGTTGTCACTTTTTAAAAGTTCCCGAACATGCAAATTTTCAAGGTCAAAGGTCAAAAAGGTCAATTTTTCAAAATTTTAGTATTTTAACACACTTTAATAAGACGAGACTTTTAAAATGCTGTGTTTCAAAATGAACAATTTATACAGTCCTAAAAAGCTCAAAATATAAAGAAAATAAAAGAATTATAAACTGTTTATAGAGTGTTTTCGTAGCCTTAACAAAGAAATTTGAATAACGGATTTAGACAAGTTGAATAGTCTGTTTTCAACACTTTTCAATTTCAGTTCTGGACCTTTGGTGAAGAGTAAGAAGAAAAATGTCCAGAACAGTGGTGGCGCCAGTGGGGGGCAGGGGGCCATGGCCCCCGTCGGGGAAGGCTGCCCCCCCCCCCTCGTAGGGGATATTTTCCGGTTTCGGGGAGCTACTATGTATACGATAAAATGTGTAGTCCCTGAAAATGGGCAGTCGCCCTATCGATTTACTTAATTTTGGTCTCAATTTGGGTAAATTATTCAATAAAACCCCCAGATTTTCCAATTTTCTTCGTAAAAACCCAATTTTTTCAAATTTTCCGTGGTAAAGCCCAACTTTTTCAATTTATTTTTTCTATTAAGAGTTTGAACTTTTCGGCGCTCTTCGCGCGCCAAAATTTTACTTCAAACATCGTTTCTGCACTATATCGCCCTCATCGAGGCTTCGGGTTGCTGGCCCCTCGTCGGGGAGCTTGGTCCCCTGTCGGGCAAATCCTGGCGTCACCCCTGGTCCAGATACAATCCCACGCGTTAAGTAAACTGTGGACGAGTGATGTTTAAAATACAACCTTTGAATGTTTGTTTAGTTTTCGAACATAGTTTCAAGGTCAAGGGTCATTAAAGGTCGCACCTTTTAAACTTGATCTGCCTTTTACGTTTTTCCCCATATGGACCCTTCACAAAATCATGTGACTTCAAACAACATTTATTCAGATGTTTTAAAGCAACTTTGTCAGGGGTGAGGCCAGGTGGGGTGAGGAGGCCATGGCCCTTTCGAGAAAAGTTGAGGCTTTCGTCCGGAAAATTTTCTAATCTTTTTTAGGGAGAATGAGTGTGTGTGATGAAGTTTTTAATCTCCGACAGCGACTGGTCGTCTCAACAGTTTAGTTGGGTCACGGTACTCTCAAAGAGGGCTATTTTTCAAAATAAATTGCAAACCTAACCTTTTGCATTTACTTCAATATAAAACCAAATTTTTAAATTAATTTACTTCAATAAAAACACCAAATTATTGAAATTTCTCCACTAAAAGCCCCAAATTTGTCCCCCCCCCCCAATAGCGCCGAAATGTTTATTCACCATCCTTCCATGCAGTAATCCGTCGCTTTTGTCCTGGTTTTGGAGCATGGCTTCCCGCACCTACCAATGTCGAGAACGTGCAATCCTTAAAATTAAGTAGGACATAATAAAATATTTATTGGCCTGCCATGAAATGTAGGCTATTTTCGTAGCTGTATCAGAGAAATTTGAATATTTGTTTTCGGTTGTTAGGATGTGTGGAACCATTGCATTGATTAGATTAAATGTGCGAAATCACATAGCGTTACTTAATTAATTGACTTAATTATTTATTACATACATTACGGTGTTTCTGTCATTGCAATAACTATTTGCCAACATGAACCAGATCAGCGAAAAGGGACATGTTGTAGCAATATCCTATGCAAAAAAGTAGATATTTGTTTAAATGTTTTCGGACGTGATGGTAAATAAAAGGCAGAAAGCGTCTTTGCTCGGGATGGCATACAACTAATACATTTTACCGCTACAAACTGACAAAGTACGCTTTTGCTTTGTTTCAACACACATTGTTCTGCTATCTTTTTATGAAAGGGAGTTGGAACATAGTCGCAATGGAACTTGGTCAGCCGGAGTTTGGAAAAAAAATCCTATTTCTCTGGCACATTTTGTGAAAATCCGGCCATTGGTCGGATTATTACAGTTTGTCGTGCAAACGGCTTAGCCTCCTCCTCCCCCTAGAAAGTGTCCCTTACACCCATCCTAATTGTTACATGAATTTAATTCAGTTTGTTTACTGATAAATAAACCTTTAATAATTTGTGGTTACAGAGCAATATAATTAAAAGTTGTTTCCCTGTATTGGAAAGCCAGTGAATGATTCTTGCACCGATCTGTGTTGTTTTCAGGTCTGGACATGGAAATGGCACATATCCATAACAAGACTTGATTTTACTTGCAAAAAGAAAATCCTTTACACAAAATAATTCGCACTTCTCAAAAAATGATTATGTTGAAATGAATTCAATGAAGCTTGTAGAGGGGATGTTAACACGGTAGAAATTCATATATGATCTGGCTTTCATTTTGGTAAAGTTATAAAGACAGTGTTTAGTAATCACAATAGGGATTACGTGTTTAATTCCAGCCACATCTAGCATCGTCAGGCGAATATTTAGAAAACGGGTTCCTATCTAAGGACTGATATTATGCTTTTTGTCTAGCACAATATACGTTTTTGTCGACAAATGATTGGAGGTAAGCATTCAGCAAACTCGAGGGTTTTTGCCACCAAATATTCTTTTAGCCTGGCAACAAGCACATAAATTGGTTGGTTAAATCACGGGTCAACCAGATTCAGATATAGCCTGAATGCAACCATGTGTTGACCACTCTGTTCGAAAATACAGGTCCATAGCTTAAGAGCAGTGGAGGAACCCACAAACATTAACGCCTGGGAGAAATTGTAGGAACAAAAATTACCTTTGCCTTTTATGTTAACGCATTTCGTGCCTTGAAAATGATTTTCCCTCTTACAGTCTGGGAACTTTCTCGCCCTCTTAATCACGAAGTCTGGCTAAGGGCCTGGATGAAACTGGCTGTAAGAGGGTTTGGTGATTTGACTTTTCGTATGCAGATTAATAAAGGCAGTTTAAATTGACAGGATACTCAAAATGCTTCTTTTTTTATGAAAAGCAAAGAATTTGTTAATTGTTTGCCGCTTTGGCCCATTTAGGACAAGATTTTAGTGACACATTTTGAAGGTGGAGCATTGTATTTTATTACTCTCACATCTGATATGGGATTCGCAATTTTTATAACGAAAAAATTCAGCTGTTCATCACTACTTTTCCTACTTACAAAGTGCATTCCGGCGTTTGTAATGACCATTCTGATTTTTTGCCTTCAGAAGCACGACATGAAACCTGCCAGATGTATATTTTCCATATGGTCAGATAGTCTAAGGGCTTTAATAAAAGTATGGTCAGAAACCTCGTCTATATGAGAAAATCTTAATTTGTTACCACAAATGATAACTTGAAAACACTGAAGCGAAACACCATTGCCACATTTTTTCGTTAACCTTTCCAGGTATGGTTTATAAATTTGACTAGTCTGCACATAGCAGACGGGGTTTTTTGTTTAGCCTTTCGCTACGGTTACCCAGTGTGGCAGAAGTTAAAGAGAGCCGCTTTGCAGGCATACATTCGACAAATCAATTTTATCCAAGAAGAGCATTATATTGCAATGCAGAACTTATAACGATCCATAGGCGTGGGAAGCTTTTCGCGACTGTGGGTGGGGGGGGGGGGGGGCTGAATCTTGTTTCGGATCGCCGTCCTGGGGAGGGGTCTAAGGGGAGGAGGTTTGGTCCCCCTCCCCTGTGGAACATTTTTGGGTATTTAAGGGGCCTCAGATGCAATTTGGTGCGACATTTTGGACCAACTTTAAGGAAAATTACTGCAAATTTTTTACATTTCTTACAGAAGAGGCAAATAAGGGGTTTTGCCCTTGGATCGTGGGGGGGGGGGCGGAAGCACACTTCAGTCCCCTCACATTTTTGACTGGGGTCCCCCAGTCCCCCCGCTTCCTACGCCTATGTAACGATCTTACCTTGTCTTTATTGAGAGACGCTTTATCTCCACGTGATAAAACATGTATAAGATGCATTAAAATATCATATCGTGTAAATTTGTAATGGGGAAAACTAAAAAAAAAATGAAAATATTCAATGAAACCATAGTAAGTATTGATAATTAAGGGTTTTATGCATTGAGTGGAGTTCAGTGATGTTTATTGTAAATTTATTCAACATATTTACCACACTAGACTCAAGGTAAAGCCTCCCCTGAAGGTGAAGTACACATGTATAGTACCAAGATTGTTGAAGTTTGGGTGAAAATAGACTCATGACCTTTGACCCTCCTAATTACCATGTTCGGGTAAATTTAAAAGGTGACAACCAACAGAAAATGAAAGCTGACATCCTAAGAAACATTTTAAGGGTAGGTGTCAACTTTTACAAAGTTGTTCCGAGGGGGGGGGGGGGGTCGAAAATTTTCAGACTTCGCCGCTAGTCTATCACCATCTATACCTGTAATGGCTGCGCGCGAAGAGCTCGGTAAAATTTTTTGGAAAATGTGTAACGGCAAATTTGTACCATCAACCTTCCACATCATGCTACAAATTAGATTAAAAGATCCCATAGGCCCCTACAGAGGTTGGAGATGTATTTGTTTTTAGGAAAAGTGTTGTGATCAGAACACTTGCATGTATTATAACCGTAATAGTGGTCATGGGGTGGAGTGAAAACCGTGACGAATGCGCTCGAAGCGCGTCGAAATTTTTCATTAAATAAGATAACCATGACAAAACCTGCATTCATGCTCTGCATCGAGACACTTTCAATTCCCCAACAAACCTATTTGCCAATCACGAAGCCAGTCTTTTACCTGAGAATTCGTAAAGAGCTTTCAGCTTTCGTTGCTGTGCTTCTGCGGGAGTCGCTACCGGAAATTAAAGACAATATGAGAAGGACAATATTGAGGTAAGGTTTGAAACTCCCGGAGCGCTCGAAAATTTTGATAGTTTGCAAAGGATTTGCGATAATTCTGATAGTTTGAGAACCATTTGTGATAGAAAAGTGTTACAATAGATCCATCACTTGGTCGAAAACACACCTCACTCTACCCCCTACAGAAATCTATAGCATAGACGCCTTTTGGGATCATTTTCAAATTTTCAACATTAAAAAAAAAGTTCTGGGGGGGGGGGGGCACGCTCCCCTATGCCCCCCGTACCGGCGTCACTGTATTAAAGCATTGTTCCAAATAATCCTTTTTGTTGCGGTCGCTGTAGGTATGAATGAGGTTGCTTAGAAACTAGGCAAAGTAATCCAGTGCCCTTTAGTTCAGTAATCCCTAATAAAAGGATTTAGTCTCCACTCTCTGAGATCAATCTAATTGAATTAGCATAAATTAATGTTTTCGATGGATCTCCATCTAATAATTCCTCTCTGTTCTGAGGCACACGCCTTGTTATAGTTCAGTAACCGTGCTGTAATTCATATACTTTTTCGATCTTGTCAAGTACACCCTTTTGTTGCTCACTACCGGTAGTTAACCCGTATGAGCATGGGCGTCAATCCTCAATCCTGGGGGGGGGGGGGGACAAGTCCCCCCACATTTCGATGGTTGGGGACACAATATCAAATGCCCCCCTCCCCCCACATTTGCGTAAAAGAGTGGTGTCGTGGTTCTATTTGACTGGCTTTTTGAGTGGCATGTAGGTTTGTTGGGCAATTAAGTGTCTCGATGCAGATTCTGAATGCAGATTTCGTCAGGGAAATCTTATTTAATGACAACATTTCGGCGCCTTCGCGCGCATGCGTCACGGTTTGCATTCCTTCTCATGAATATTGAAAAGGTAATTATGGAACTATTCTGATCACAACACTCTCCGAAAACAGACATACACCGCCAAACATCTGAAGGGGCCTCGCATCAATATGGGATCATTCAATCAGTGGTGTACACACAGGGGAGGGCCATTCGGCCATGCCCCCCCCCCCCCCTCACTTATTCCGATTTTTTTAAGTTCCTAAAAATACGTAAATTTTTTAGCCCAAATTTACTTCCAAAGGTAGCATATTTGGCACCAGATTGCACGTAAGGATAATAAATTGTTCAAAATTTTTCAAAGGGGAGGGGGCACCCCCCCCTGATAGCACAAAAACGTTGGGCCAACGTTGGAAGAAGGTTGAAGTTTTTGTTGGAACCACATTGGGGAAATGTTATTTGAAGATTGGCTGCTCATTGTGAAAACGTTGGCCCAATATATTGGCTTAGCAATGGACCAACGTTGTGCCACTGTCCACCCAACATGTTGAATTGACAATGGCTCAACGTTGAGCCAATGTTAATCCTGCAAGTTGTTGCAATTCAGGGCCAACATTACAACAACTTTTATCCAATACGTTGTTGTTACAATGGACCAACGTTGGAAGAATGTTGTCGGTATTGTTGGCAGCATATTGGGAAAATGTTATTTGAAGGTTGGCTGCTCATTGTGAAAACGTTGGCCCAATATATTGGCTTATCAATGAAACAACGTTGTGCCACTGTCCACCCAACATGTTGAATTGACAATGGCTCAACGGTGTGCCAACGTTAATCCTGCAAGTTGTTGCAATACAGGGCCAACATTACAACAACTTTTATCCAATACGTTGTTGTTACAATGGACCAACGCTGGAACAATGTTGTCGGTATTGTTGGCAGCACATTGGGAAAATGTTATTTGAAGGTTGGCTGCTCATTGTGAAAACGTTGGCCCAATATATTGGCTTATCAATGAAACAACGTTGTGCCACTGTCCACCCAACATGTTGAATTGACAATGGCTCAACGGTGTGCCAATGTTAATCCTGCAAGTTGTTGCAATACAGGGCCAACATTACAACAACTTTTATCCAATATGTTGTTGTTACAATGGACCAACGTTGGAAGAATGTTGTAGGTATTGTTGGCAGCACATTGGGAAAATGTTATTTGAAGGTTGGCTGTTCATTTCGAAAACGTTGGCCCAATATGTTGTTTAATCAATGGACCAACGTTATGCCACCGTCCACCCAACATGTTGAATTGACAATGTTGCAACGTTGTTCCAACGTTAATCCTACAACCTGTTGCACCAAAGGAGCAACAAGTTGTACATAGTTGGCATTATGTTGGGCCAACTACATTATGCCTGTTTTTTAGAACTTCCCTCAAATAACTGCTCATTATGGGATACCATAATGATATATCTCAGAGAAGTTACCTTCTGCAAGTTTAAAAGCTACCAGCATTGCTACTTACATGCTCGAGCTTTTTTTCCAAAAGTCCCCTGACTCTCTGGCGAAGAGCCAGGGGCGAAAACCAAACAATACTCCCGAAGGAGTTCTGCTCCCCGAAGGAGTAACAACGTCCCCAAGGGACAAACTTTGACTTAACTGACACCACCTGACAGTGGTCCCGTTCTAGACTGGCTGAATGGAACAGGTCCCACCCTGGGAGCTCCGCCGTCGTGATCAGGGATACTCCTGTGCCAGGTAGCCACTTTTAAAAGCAGTAGGATTTGAATATAAATCATGTGAATGTTCGTTTGGCTGTTATATATTTTCAGTGAGACGTCTTTGTTATTATTAACCCTAATAACACAATTTTTTTATGATATTCCAATTTCTCCTTCTTTTAGTTGCATTGTACAACTGAGAAGCATGATTTTCTGCAATAATTCACCATTACCAGTCACAATTTATTTCAATCAGACCTGTTTTAAGGGAAAAACAAAAATTTGCTATTAAAAATTCAGAATGTTCCATTCAGATGAAAGGTGTATAAACCTGGTGCTCCAACATAATTCTTTAGCATTTAAACATTTTCCTCAAATTGTCTTGGCAGAACTTTCTACTAGAAAAGTAAACATTTTGCAAAATATTCACTGTGAATGTAAAATTTAGAAACAGCTGCTATTAAAGGAATTGTGAGGTTGGCTTGATACCAAAATGATCGGGTAAATATTATTTAAGTGGACTATGGTTGGGCCAATGTTGGGCCACTTACCGGTTCCTAACCGAAACTAATGTCAGCGTTAAACAGCCCATCACTGGAATCCAGTGTTCGGGTTGGGGCAACCATGGGTTGTAGGCCGAATTTTAAGTAGCCTTCAGATTCAGCACATCTGTTGAGGTGTGACTTTTAGTTTAACTCTTTTAATTCACATATACGCTGTTGCTGTTCTACATTTAACATTATATTAATGGTTAAGCGCCAATGAAGAAATTTTGAACACCTATTTACTGCTTTGAGCAGTTCTATTAAGTCTCTTATAGTGAATGTTTTATTACGGTATTATTTGAAACGGCCTATAGAAATTTCAGTAGTTTTAGGATTTAGTCCAATGTTGGTTCAATAGTGATGCCCAACAGTTTGTTACTTAATTAAAACTGGGTAAATATTGGTTAATTACATAATTACCGACGGTTGGCTAAATATGGCTGGCTCAATATTGGCTGAAGACATATGGACCAACGGTTTAATTTCATGGAAGTTGTTTTAAAGACGGTTTAAGGTAAAGGCAGCTACTTGAAGTTTGTCTATAGGCCCTACTGTGCAGCCCAACGTTGGCGCAGTAAATAAAATCCAAGTTTGGGCCAACGCTGAAGAAACGAATTACACCCAACTGTTGGCTGACATTTGCTGATCCAACGTCAGTCAAAGGAATGAAAGCCAGCTGTTGGCCGTCTACTGTTAGCCCAAAGTTGGTACAGTACGTAAAATCCAACAGTTGGGTGCTTAACGTTGGTCCAACGTTGATGAAATGAATTACGTCCAACTGTTGGCTGACTTTGGTTGGACCAACGTCAGTTAAAGGAATAAACGCCAACTGTTTGCCGTCTTACGTTAGCCCAACGTTTGATAAGTAAATAAAATCCAACAGTTGGGTGCTTAACGTTGGCTCAACGTTGATGAAATGAATTACGCCCAACTGTTGGCTGACTTTTGTTGGACCAACGTCAATTGAAGGAATAAACGCCAACTGTTGGCCGTCTTACGTTAGCCCAACGTTTATAAGTAAATAAAATCCAATAGTTGGGTGCTTAACGTTGGCTCAACGTTGATGAAATGAATTACGCCCAACTGTTGGCTGACTTTTGTTGGTCCAACGTCAGTTAAAGGAATGAAAGCCAACTGTTGGCCGTCTTACGTTAGCCCAACGTTTGATAAGTAAATCAAATCCAACAGTTGGGTGCTAAACGTTGGTCCAACGTTAGTGCAACATTGTAATGTCGTACGGGCGGCAAAAAATGTTGGTCTTAAGTTGGACCAACACTCTTTTGCCAACACAACACATTACCAACGCTTGCCAACATTTACCAACAATTTTCCAACGTTGGTCCAAGTATTGTGCTATCTGGGAGAGCAGTATTTTTTCGGTGGTACATTGTTGGGCCAATGTTGGGCCGCTTACCATTGGCCAACCGAAACTAATGTGGGCCTTTAGCAATCCATCACCGAAATCTAGTGTTCGGGTTGGGCCAACCATAGGTTGTAGACCGACTTTTAAGCGTTCTCCAGATTCAGCACATCAGTCGAGGGATGACGTATAATTAAACTCTTTCAAATTGTCACGTACACTATTGATCTTTTATATTTAACATGATAATATCACAGATAAGTGCCGCTGATGAATTTTGAACCTCTATTTACTGCTTTGACAGGCCTATAAATAAATTCTCTGATACTGTTTTAATATTGTATGATAGTAACGGCCTTTAGAAACTTCAAAAAAATTTTAAGTGTTGGTCCAACGTTGGTTCAATATATGATTCCCAACAGTTGGTAACTTTAAACTGGCTCAGCGTTGGTTTCTTACATAATGTCTAAATAAGGCCTATCAGTCGGCGGGGCAATGTGTGCCCAACGTTGGTTGAATGAATGTAGCCCATCCTTTGGTTGGTACATGTTGGCCCCATGTTGGTTTAACAAGTAGGGCCCAACATTTGGTTGGTACATGTTGGTCCAATGTTGGTTAAACGAATAAGGCCTAACAGTTGGCTGGGCAATGTTCGCCCATCGTTGGTTAAAGGAATGTGGCCCAACAGCTGGTTGGTACATGTTGGCCCCACATTGGTTTAACGAATAAGGCCCAACATTTGGTTGGTACACGTTGGTCCAACGTTGGTTAAACGAATAAGGCCTAACAGTTGGGCTGACTAATGTTCGCCCAACGTTGGTTCAATATATGTGACCCAACAGTTGGTTGGTATATGTTGGCCCAATGTTGTTTGACCGAAGAAAGCCCTACTGTTGGATGGATAATGTTGGCCTAACATTGGTTTAATGAATGAAACCCAACAATTGTTTGGTAAATTTTGGCCCAACGTTGGAAAAATGTTAGAGTGCACAACAGTTGTTGACTATAGGTTGGTCTTGCGTTGGTCCAACATTTATGTGCCAACACAACTTATTGCCAATGCTTGCCAACATTTGCCGACCATTTGCCAATGTTGGTCCAACAAAGTGTGCTATCTGGGCCATTGGGCCATGCCCCCTCATTGATGCCTATTTTTTAGTTCCTAAAAATATGTAAATTTTTTAACACAAATTTTACTTCAAAAGGTAGCATATTCGGCACCAGATTGCATGTAAGGACACCCAAATTTTGAAAAAAATTTCAAAGGGAGGGGGACATCCCATTGGGCCATGGCCCCCCTCACTGATGCCTATTTTGTAGTTCCTAAAAAACGTACATATTTTAACACAAACTTTACTTCAAAAGGTAACATATGCGGCACCAAATTGTATGTAAGGACACCTTATTTTTCAAAAAAATTTCAAAGGGAAGGGGACACCCCTCCCCTCAGCCCCTCCCCCAGGCCGGCGCTCACACAACAAACTGCATGCCCCCCCCTTGAGAGAAATCCTGGGTACGCCATTGCATTCAGTTTAATTTGTAGCATGATGTAAAAAGTTGAGAGTACGTTGTTGCCGTTAAACATCTTTCAAAAATTTTTGCTGAGCGCTTCGCAGAAGCCATTATCGGTATAGATGGCGATTATTAATACACTTATACGACAAAAAAGGTTTCTGAAAACGCCCTTGCTAGTCCTTCACACCTTTGCTGTACTACGACCAGCTCCAAAAATATCCCAGAGATAGCACCATTTTGCATCTAAGCAACCTTAAATTAACAAAAATTTCTTAAAGGGGAGGGGGATCCCCCTCCTCTTAGATCCCTCCCCCAGGATGACACCTTTACACAGAGACAAAGGAAGGTTCCCCAAACTGTATATAAAAGCAGGGTGCATAAAAAGGTGCAATTCACGCACCGTCACTGCAGTTAGTAAAACATACCAGAATACAAGTCGGAAAAATTAGAAATTCCACTAAATTATGGTTCACATTTTATCCAGCCATATAACGATGAGATCCAAAAAATATGTCCTGATATTCGATAAGCATCGTTTTAAAAAATCAGCCTTTAAGAGGGGGTGCAGGCCTTAAATTAATCCAAAATATGTTCTCCAAGGGGAGGGGGGAAGTAACCTCCGTCCCGCGAGGACGAACTACATTCTATGTAGTGGACAAAGGGAAGGACATCTCGCGTCGTTATTTGGCGACCTGGTTAAGAGGACATCTATGATGTATCATGTTAACTTTGAAATGATAATTCTTAGATTGAGTAATAGGGCGTCCAGTTCATCATAAGGGGGGGGGGGGGGGTGGGGGGGGGGGGGGAAGGAGGACTCCAGGAGTAAATATTTCCCCATTTAAAACGTCCATTATGGGTCCGCCATTTCATATGGGATCCGGCGGCATTGGATCGCCTATTCAAAATCTCATTTCAATGGGTTCTCAAAACCTTGGATTTTGGAACAGATGTTAAAATAGGAGCCTAATTGTTTCTAATGGGATGCTAATTGGGGTTTCAATGGGTTTGGAATATGTGGAATACTCATGGCAATGGGTCCTTAATGGGTTCCATTTCATTGCATATGGGGTGGACCAATGGGTTCCCGCAGCGGAGCTGCCGTTCTCTCCAATTGGGAGCCACATTAATGGGTCCCCTCTTCCAAATAGTCCCCAAATAGGAACTGCAATGGGTTCACCTCCAGAGCTAGGGACGGCCTAATGGGCTCTAATGGGTCTCTTTCCTTGTTTCCTTTAATGGGTGCGTAACATGGTCGTTTCCTTTCTAATATGGAGATCGCTTATTATTAGAGGACCGCTAATGTGGGTGCCAATCGCTAACAAGGATCCCAATGGGTTCCTCTTCGCAATGGGTCCAAGCAGGTCGTGCCTTTTTTTAACTGGTCCACATAGGTAAGACCCTATGGGTCACGTCTCCTATAGCAGGAGCACCCATAATGGTGTCCTTAATGGTGCTCTCTTTTCTAGATGGGGCACCACGAAACAGGTTGTCGTACTTTTATGAATTGGTCCAATAGGACCTCAATGGGTCCCCTAATATGGGGTTATCTTTTTCCAATGGGTTTGCAATAGTCCCCTTGTAGCAGAGTCCTTATTGGGTGTCTTTTCAGAATGGTCTGAACGGGTCAATGGTGGGTGCGCTTGCTAATGGGTACGGCCGTCAAGTAGTGTACTCCATGTGGGTAGCCTGTCGGCGGGGGCACTGGCTCTTGTGGACGGCTGTCACTTTCCAATACTTTTGGTCACGTTAACCTGAGCTCGCAACTAAATCAAATACTTCTTTTAGCAATATTATGTGACAGTGTAAAAATTAAATTTGAAATGCTTTTTTAAATTATGGCAAACTATCGATAGAATAGAATTACATAAGCCTGGGAGTGTCAATACACATGAGTTACAAGGAACAGCAGTGATACTGTAAGGCATAACTATTCAACCAAGCTCAGCGAGTGAGCGAGTTACTTGAAACCAAAAAAATCTTGTATGGCAAAACATTAGTTAGGCAGAAGAAAGGGACACAAATGTGGTCATAATAAATTTTGGATAAATGTTTCAGCGAAAAGAAAAGGGTACAGTATCTATATGACCAGCCTATGATCAAAAACTGGCAAATTATGTAAATGAGAATCAGAAATAAATAAAGAAAATGTCCTTACCGCCTCTCATCTCAGCTGTCATATTTGGTCTAAAGTCCTCACCTGAGTCTCATTTTAAAGTATTTGTTTTTTTAATTATGGAGTGAGCTACAGAACAGTTTCTGAACAGGGTGAACATCTTTTAAAAGAAACTCTGGAAATGTACACAAGAATGTTTAAGCAGTCAGGTCAGTAAGCATAAAATAAGTAGCTAAGAGTCAATGAAGTACGACATACATGGATTTTTACTGAGTGTCAGCGTAGAATCCGAGTTGCAATGAAAACTTGGTAAACTTTAAGATACGCGTAGAAAATCTTTTCCAACTGAGGCTTATATTGGGACCTTCCATTTTTATCCTTCCACATTCATTCTTTCCTCTTGGGGTACGCAGCCATATTTTTTTTCCATGCCATCCGTAGTCAGTCAGATCATGAAAAAGTTTATGATGGCACAGTAACAGTCATACATTTTGGTGACACCTTTCTTTTCCTGTAACTAATGATAATGAACAAACAAGCTTACACAGATTAGGAATGTAATCAGACATACTTGAAACTTCAACAGGTTGAGAAATTTAGTTACACAGTTCGATGGCACTCAATGCAAAGTACAGTCCAAAACAACATGACTTTCCAACATTAAAATATACAGCTATATTTTGGAAAGTGCGAGGGTTTAATCCAGTAAGGCAAGAGTTTTGGTAAAGCAATCCTCTTTTGTCCAACTGGCAATCAGGTGCAGTGTGGGTTTTGTTTGCTAGTAAAAGCCAAAGCTGTGTCGTGCATGGTAGCTGTCATACTGATGACCATTATAAAGAGTTACTGAATGTTCTTCGTCTGCAGCAACTATTTTTCCTCTGAAATATGTCCATATTGGAAGTTTTCACAGTTAGTCTAAATTTAAATATTACAGTAAGGTCCAGTAAGGAAACACTGGGCCTGTTATATCATTGACTTTTAACACTTGTTAATAAAAGACTGATATTCATTTGCTTATTCCAATAGCCATGTTCGTGCTATTGACATTACTGTAGCAAGGGCTCCTTGCTGCTCGAGGTCAATTATTTTTGTCAAAAAATAACTTATTCTAAAGGGATTCACAGTCCCCTCTCTGCAGCACAAGGGGTGGTTATGAGAACATGATTTCAACACAATAAAAGTTCAGGTGATTGAGGGGCACGGCCAGTATCTTACAGTTGAAAAGTTCCTAACAATTTACTTGCTTGCATATCCTGCAGTCATGTCGTCCTTATGTGCAGTACGTACAAATGTGGAATTTCCAGATAAACCCTGATTAATCATCAATGTTGCAGGTATGTTCAGATTCAGAGTGGGCTTCCTGACAGTTATGATTATGAAGGCTGAATTATCCACTGGCGTTGTAGTATTCACGTCGCATGTATGCTCTGCATTCTGCCCACTTCTTTACGAGTAGCTGGCCTTTGGTGCATTGGTGGCTCGGTGCTATACTGAAAGCAATGGAGTAGGAATATAACAAGCCAGTGAGCGCACAAACCTGGTATAAAAGGCCGTGGTCGTTCTCGGCGTTTGAACCAATTGGTTGGGAAAGCTGGGACGTTTAAACCTCATCTAAGCTGTAACTGTTACGGTACATGATGTCTGCTGTACCCATATCAGTGTATCTTTCTCCGTACTGCTCCAATCTTGAGGCTTGTAAGCCTACAGTAAAGCATCACAGTACAGGATCAATGCAGCTTAGGCCGGACAATAGGGGATGTCTCAGCCTCGCATGTAATGAAGAAAAATGATAAAATCTTCAATAATATAACTGTAGCAGTATAATCAAAACTGCTTCAGATGATCACTGACAATTTGGTAGCAATAACATATTAGAAAGAGAGGCTGGGGTTCTAAATCAAATAATAACTAAACATCAAATACAGTAATTTAAATGCAAAGGGTACATTGCAGGTGTAACAGTGTTTCATATGAGGAGCATGGCAGCTAATTCAATTTTTGGGTTACATGTTGCAATAACAGAAACACATTGAACAAAAGAAACTTTTCAACTTTTTCCCTTCAACTTCATTCTCAAATATCCCTATTGACAAATTTCTTTGTTACAAACTTTGTCTATTCTGCTATAAAATTCTTTTTGTATAGAATCTCTACTCAAGTGTTACAATCATGGTCTTTGTTTCTATATAACAAATTTTGATTTATATGTTGGAACAACTTTGTATTCCCATTACTCCTGTGGGTTTGGGAATGGAGAATTTCCCCACCATCTGTCTCTAAGAGGCAAATGAACAAATAACCTTATCTGGGGACTTTGTGTCTGTAAATTCAGGTGTTCGTTCAAACACAGACAATATACTTGTGTGCTGTTTACAATAAATAAACACCTTTAATTTATGAAAATCAATAGCTTTATTCCTAAACATTTTCCTTAAAAATTCATTTCATACAAATTTACTGTAGCTTGCTTTCACATTGATAAAGCAATCTTTTCACTTAAATAGGCAAATGAACCACCAACATAATCTGGGGACTCTGTGTCTCTAAATTCATGTTTCAGTTCAAACAAAGATTATATTCCACAACCTAGGCTGTTTACAATAAGTATGGGCCTTTTCTTCAAGGAAATCAACTGCTTCATATTGCTAAATATTTTTATGGACAGATTTATTTTGATGTATGGATAAAGTGAACATCTCGGTTAGAGTTTAAAAGCCAATTCCTCTCTGGCAATCATGAAACTTACATCTTCTCAGAAGAAAAGATACTTTTCAACTTTTTCCCTTCAACTTCATTTTTAAATATCCCTATTGACAAATATCTTTGTTACAAATTTAGTTCATTCTGCTTTAAAAATCTTTCTGTATAAAATCTTTACTCCAGTGTTGCAATCATGGTCTTTGTTGCTATAACAAATTTTGATTGATATGTTGAACAAAGTTGTATTTCCATTACTCCTATGGGGTTGGGAATGAAGAATATCCCCACCATATTCCCTGTCTGTCTTTAAGAGGCAAATGAACAAATAACTTTATCTGGGGATATTGTGTCTGTAAATACAGTTCAAACATGGATAATATTCCACAACTTGTATGCTGTTTATGATATGTAAACACCTTTACTTCAGGAAAATCAACAGCTTCATTGCTTAATATCTCTTTTGACGAATTGGTTGATACAAATTTAGTTTTTTCTGTTTTCACATTGAACAAAGCAATTCTTTCACTTTAAGAGATGAAAGAACCAACAACATTATCATGGGACTCTGTGTCTCCAAATTCATGTGTCAGTTCAAGCAAAGATTTTATTCTGCAACATGTATGTATCTACTAGATTGTTTACAATAGGTATAGGCCTTTCCTTCTGAAAATCAACTGTCTCATTGTTAAACATATTTACAAATTTATTTTGATACAAATTTCGTGTATTCAGCCTTCAAAATCTTTCTCCACAGATGCTTGTACTTCAAAATTACACATTGCTGCTATAACAGATATTAATTAACACATTGAACAAAGGAAACTCTTCATCTTTTTCCCTTCAACTTCGCTTCTTAAATATCTTTGTTAAAAAATTATCCAGTCACATATTTGGTTTATTGTGCTTACAAAATCTTTCTGTATAGGCACTTGTACGCGAGTTTTACAATCAACATCATTGTTGCTGTAACAAATATTGATTAAAACATTGAATAAAGCCAGCTTTTTACCTTGTTCCTATCCCTTAGGCCAGTGGAATGAAAGTCATAGAATACCGTCCACCGGCCCCATGTGTTGAAAGGTGCCGCCAAAAATTTTCATTATTTGACAAAAAATCATTATTTAATTAAAATTTATCAGCCAAAAGATTTGACCTTGAATTTTTTCTGAATTTGCTCAAAATCCTTTCTGAAAATACCGACATCCGCCTACACATAGACTGAAAACTGCTATGTCCCTTGATCACCAGTCTGCGATATTCCATGCTCTACAGTATGATATGCGTACAAAGATCTACGGCGTGAGCACCGACTATTCCATCCCGGCGTACCGGCGGCAAAACGGTCACTTGTGTGTGCCAGTGTACAGTGCAGTTGAAATTACTACCATTTCTGTATGTATACGGCATCCATACAATCTTGTGAGGCAATGTGCTTCCATTAAATTTCCACCAAGTCCCAGTCAAAACATAACATAACATAACAAGTTAAAGGGCAAAGGAGGGCCAAAGCCCAATAAGATGCCCTGTTAATCAGACCCGAGACAAAAAACAAACCAAACCACAAAAGCCCTACAGAGTCATAATCTTCCACAACTAAGAAAATACTTGTCAATGTTTACCTTGAAGCAATGCACTGAAGATGAATTAACAACCCATTCAGGCAGGCTATTCCATTCATTGACAAAGTTCTCTCTTTAAAAATCTGAACTTTCTAATGTCAAGCCTAGAAGTACACTGTACACTTAGCCAACTTTTTACAATGTCCTCTGACACAGGAATTAGAGCAAATCCTTAAATAGTTACAACCAGACAGAGAATCCTTACCAGAGAGGAATCTGAAAACCTGCAGCATATCACCTCTAATCCTTCTTAACTCTAGAGAGGTAAGTCCCAGAAATTTGAGCCTATCATGATAGGGGAGATTACACACTTCAGGAATGATCCAGGTGGCTCTTTTCTGAACTTGCTCTAAAAGATGCTTGTCCCACAAAATGGATTTCAAGCTTGCACAGCATAATCAAGGTGTGCCAAACTACAGTATCTGTTTGTACAAATTCAACACAATTTCCTTGCTAAAATTACTAAAATTCCTCTTGATCAATCCAAGCACCCTATTACGTAGCCCTAGCAGCAGAAGCTGCACTGCCTAGAAGGCTTCAGGTCATTTGAAGTAACAATACCTATATCTTATTCCATTGTCACATTACTCAAAGTACTTCCGTCCATGCATGATGTACCTATGACCTAAGTTTTTATTACCAAAATGAAGTACTTTGCATTTATCGGCATTGAAAGACATTTGCCAGGTTTGAGACCACAATATCAATTTGTCTAAATCCTTTTGTAACACAGAAGCATCCTTATTATCATTTACTAATTACTACCCTGCACAGCTTAGTATCATCAGCAAACTTGATGTGAGATAACTATCAATATCGTTGATGAAAATTAAAAAAAAGAATTTGGCCCAGAAGAGAACCTTAATTGAGGTACACCACTGGTGACTTCTTTTCAAGAAGAGATATTACCATTTACAACAACCAGTGGCGCCGGCACGGGGGGGCATGGGGGGGCGCGTGCCCCCCCAATCGATTTCAGAAAATTTTTTTGAAAATTTTAAAATGATCCCAAAAGGCGTTTAAGCTATAGATTTCTGAATGAGGTAGGGTGAGGTGTGTTTTCAACCAAGTGATAGATCTATTGTAACCATTTTCCATCACAAATTGTTCTTAAACTATCAGAATTATCGCAAATCCTTCACAAACTTTCAAAATTTTCGTGCGCTCCGCGTGCTTCAAAACTTACCTCAATATTGTTCTAATTATCAATAATTTCCGGTAGCAATTCCCACAGAAGCACAGCAGCAGAAGCTGAAAGCTGTTTACGAATTCTCAGGTTAACTCGGACTAGCTTTGTGATTGGCAAATAGGTTTGTTGGGGAATTGAAAGTGTCTCGATGCAGAGAATGAATGCAGGTTTTGTCATGGTTATCTTATTTAATGAAAATTTTTGGCGCTCTTCGCGCGCATTCATCACTGTTTTCACTCCAACCCATTACCATTATTAAGGTTATAGCACATGCAACTATTCTGATCACAACACTTTTCCGAAAAACAGAAGTACATCCAAAATATCTGTAGGGGCCTATGGGATCTTCCATTCTAATTAGTAGCATGATGTGGAAGGTTGAAAGTGCGTATTTGCCGTTATACATTTTTAAAAATTTTTTACCCAGGGCTTCGCGCGCAGCCTCTACCTGTACAGATGGTGATTTTTAATACACTTACGGCCAAAAAAATATTCTGAAACTCGCCTTTTAGTCCTTAATCGGTCTAATATCACTTCCCTGCACCTATACTCTCTCATTCCCCATTGATGGAAGATGTTCGTCTGGATCTTCTTTCAAACTTAGTAAAAATACCGTTGTTGTAACGTGCTCGGCATTATACTCTGTAGTACCATTTGGATGTCAGGTAATATCATATCAGTGCCCCATTTTATATAATTAATCCAGAGCTTCCAGGAGGCACTATACAGGTGTCTGTCAGTATTAGATACCCCTTTATAATGCACAATGAGACAAAGGAAAATTTTCGAAATATTCCAAAAATGTTTCTGTGGACTCCACCCACGTATTTTGTCTTAAAAACTTTCCCCGAATAGAAGGCATTAAAGCCTAGCCAAAAAGGGGGCTTGGCAAGGTTTGTTGACAACATACCCTTCTCTAAGACAACACACTCTCCTCTTTCACCTAACCAAAAATTAGAATTCACTAAATTATGGATATTTTCCGGCCATGTATGATCAGTTTCAAAATATCCTAAAGATAGCACCATTTTGCATCTAAGCAACTTTAAATTACCAAAATTTCTCAAAGGGGAGGGGCACCCCCTCCCCATGCCCCTCCCCTTAGACCCCTCCCCAGGACGGTGCACTTATGTAGTGACAAAAAGGATTCCACACTGCTGTATACCATCACAGGGACGCACACTCTCTTCTTTCTCCTAACCAAAAATTAGAATTCACTAAACAAGGATATTTTCCAATCATATAATATCACTTCCAAAAATACTCCAAAGATAGCACCATTTAGCATCTAGGTAACCTTAAATTACCAAAAATTTCTCAAAGGGGAGGGGGACACCCCCTCCCCCAGGACGGCACCTTTATGTAATGCCTAAAGGGACTCCACATTGCCGTGTACAATCGCAGGGGGACGCACAAAAATGGTACAATTTAAGCAGACTGGGACGGGGGGGGGACCGAGGTGGCATTATAAAAATCATCGGTTATGCCCCCCAATCACCAAACCCTGGCGGCGCCACTGCAACAACCCTCTGAGACCTGCCATGAAGCCAAGATTTGATCCAATCAGCACATCTGCCCTGGATACCTACCTGATGAAGCTTAACCATGAGTCTACCCAATGGAACTTTGTCAAATGCCTTTTGAAAATCAAGATAAATGACATCAACACTATGACCTTACTTTTAAAGTGATAAAGAGATATCCTCAAGGAAGCCTAGTAAATTGGTAACACGTACAAGATCTATTCGGCAGGAATCCATGCTGAGACAGATTCAGTAAACTATTATCCAAAAGATACACAGTCCTTGACCACAAACTCCATGACTTTACAAACTACTGTACACTGGTCAAACTAACTGGCCTATAATTGCAAGGTAAGCTCGATCTGATCTCCTTTCTTGAAAATGGGAGTGACATTTGCAACCTGCCAGGAGAGACAAAGCTTGAGTCCATACATTTCTGAAAAATAATACAATTAAAGAGGAACAGACAGAATCTCTCAGCATCCATGCAAAATGGCAGGATGAATCCAATCTGGCCCAGGTGCCTTACTAAATAAACCCCTTAAATTATCACGGACCTGATCCTTGGAAAAGACAATGTCATCAATGCAACTGAAGCTATTGGGAGCACTACAATTACCCAAAAAAAGCAGACTCCTTAAATAAAAAACAGAGACAAAATAGTCATTCAACAAATTAGCTGTACAGTATCTTGGTGGCCATTGACTATTACACCACTATTACATTGGAAAGGAAGAAACTAAAAACGAATGCCAACGAATGCCTGCACTTTACCGTTAAAATGAGCGAATGCCAGGGTGTTCGCCTCCAAACGCTGTCGAAACCATGAGACATTTCAAGGGACTGTATAGCACCAGGCCCATAGGTATGTCCACAGGCGCCCCTTAACATTGTATAGTATACCATACTATGTAGTATATATAGACGGAAAGGTATGTCACAAATCTCCTAGCTCGAACAAACAACTTACGTTTCTGGCACAATTACTGCACTTTTCTCACCAAATTTTGTCTGTGTCGAGACTTTTGGTCTTAAGGTACCTCAAGGCAGCTCTTTTTCCCGAATAATTTCACTTGGCATTGTCTGAAGGATGAAATTTCGATGGAGTAACAGTATGAGGATGGTAGCTGCTGATAGGAGAGCATTCAGCACTTCCACACTATATAATAAAATACTCCTAAAATATTCTCTAAATTCTCTTAACTTTCTAAATTTCTTCCAAAATTTGTTTAATTATGGTTCACTTCTTATTATTGCAAATCTTGCAGATATATATTAGCATCAATATGAACAATTTTTGAATATTAAATTTCATAAAATTTCAAAACCTTTTGAAAAGTGGAAGGGCTAGCATTTTCTACAAGCACTTGTGACAATTGAACTGTAACTGTTGTACAGTCTTCAACTGCCACAAATGCTCATAGTAAATGCAAGCCCTTCCACTTTTCAAAAGGTTTTCAAATTTTATGAATTTCTGTGTTCAAAAATCTTGCATATTAAAGCTAATTATGTATCTGTAGGATTTGTAATAATTAAAGCAGTACATAACTGAAAATTTTTGGAATAAATTCAGAAAGTTAAGAGAACTTTAGGGAATATTTTAGGAGTATTGTTTTATATAGTGTGGAAGTGCTGAATGCTCTCTATCAGCAGCTACCATCCTCATACTGTTACTCCATCCAAATTTCATCCTTCAGACGATGCCAAGTGAAATTATTCGGGAAAAAGAGCTGCCTTGAGGTACCTTATGATCAAAAGTCTCGACACAGACAAATTTGGCGAGAAAAGTGCAGTAATTGTGCCAGAAACGTAAGTTGTTTGTTCAAGCTAGGAGATTTGTGATATACCTTTCCGTCTATATATACTACATAGTATATGGTATACTATACAATGTTAAGGGGCGCCTGTGGGTATGTCTAAAAGAGATCATGTAGGACTAGCCTAGAATAGATTAGGATTTATAGACAGATAAGGAATAATCTTGACCAGGTTTAACTCCAAAATGATCTAAACACCCTTTCTAAATGGCAAAATAATTGGCAAATGCACTTTAACACCAAGAAGTGCTTTGCTATGAGGATTACTCACTCAAGGGACCCCAAGCTTTTTAATTATACTCTTGATAATGATCTCCTGGAATCCACTGACTGCCACACTGACCTGGGAGTTGACATTTCTAACACCCTTACCTGGAATACACATATTAACCGCATCACTTCGTCAACAAATAGGCCTAAGTCTCTGGCTTTTATCAAAAGAAAGCTAATGCCTATCTTACGCTCGTCAGGCCTTTATTGGAGTACTCATCTTCTGTTTGGGATCCTACACCTTCTCCCTATCAATAAGGTTGAGCAAATCCAACGTAGAGCTGCTAGGTTTGTTTGTAACAACTATTTCCCCCATAGTAGCGTGACTGAAATGTTGAAAGACCTTAGGGTGGGATAGTCTCAAAGACAGACGTACGGTCAATTACAGGCTAGCAATTCTTCACAAAGCCAGACTGGGCCTCCTAGCCTTGTCAATTAACAACCTATAACCGGTCCGCCGGCCAATAGCATGGCTCCTACTAATTTTAGCCCGGCTCGCCCGGCGATACCTAAACTTAGCCCGGCTATACATGAGTGTACATTACAGAAGTATCGTAAATGCAGAGGGAGTTGTTATTTGGATAACTTGACTGCCTAAAGAACGTGGTGGCCGAAAAGCAGTTACCTTTTCAATGTTGTATTTTGAGGCAAAAGTATTAATTTAATTATATTTTTTGAACAAAAGTAATTATAGAATGAGTCATTGACAATGTTAATTCTTATCAATCATAATTTTCAAAGATCAGTCGAAAATCTCGCACCATTTTACATCTAGGCTCCTTGAAAAAGACCAAAACTTTTCAAAGGGGAGGGACACTCCCTCCCCCAGGCCAGCGACAATCCTACTTTGATGTGACCCCTCAAAGTGGTTACCCCCAGCTACGGGCCTGCTGGTCTGATCAAGTTTTTTTCCCCCTCCCCCATGCTGACAACATAGCCTAATTTAACATATAGATAGTTCTCAGTGACGTCACAACTGGGGGTTGGCAACCGCCATGTCATAGGGCAAGCTTGTACGTACATGCCGGGGTTGCCCTATGAGATGGCTGACATACTACACGTGAAAAGCTCCTGTGACGTCATGTGAGAACTATCTATACAGTAATTGGCTTTTTGGGGGGGGGGAGGGGGGACATTTGTTTAATATTACTGTACGTGTGATTTACGTATTACCAGGGAGTTGCTATTTGACATTATTTAACACCTTATTTATTTCTCTACATTTGATTGGAGGATTGGTGGTCACATGCAATGGGACGGTGATTCGGCACTATCATCACGGTCGTGTGTTATCCATCGTGCAATAGAGGTTTTTCACGTGACGTCAGCGCGTTTCAATTTGGCTCACTGGCCGTCACTGCTCATGCGCAAAAGACTGCAGGATCTTAGTTACGATTGTTATACATTGGGCGCCTGGCCGTCAAAATAGAGAGACGCGCGAACGCAGTGACGTCAGTGAAAAACCTCTATAGTATACAAATAATGAATGTTTATGAGTGCGATAGTATGAATTATATTTCATGAGTTGAAAGATTGAACGTTCTATTCAACGAGGCGAAGCCGAGTTGAATAGAACGTTAAATCTTTCAACGAATGAAATATAATTCATACTATCGCACGAATGAAAAACATTCATTATTTGTTTTATATAACACCTTTTAACTATCTACCTTGATCTAGTCGTTGGTTAAGGTTGTGTTTTGGCGGTCACGATGGTTCGTGTTTGTCCGTGTAGCGCAGCTCCATGGTTTGTCGTTTGCTCGCTACGCGTTTATGTGCCTAGTACGTACGATATGCAATGTACGTACGATTCCCAGTGCTGCAGTGATTTATATATTGAGTCGCGGCATAGCTTGTACGTACCGCAATGATCGCTGACGTCATTGCCGTGGGTTAGTATATACTAACCAACGACCGTGGGTTAGTATATACTAACCAACGGTTGAGCACCACAATCTTGATGATAGTGCCGAATCACGAATGACATGTGACCACCAATCTTCCAATCAGATGTAGAGAAATTAATAAGGTGTTATATAATCTAGTATAACACACGATCGTGCAATAGTCTAGTATAACACGTCACAATCACTGCGCGTACGTACAAACTATGCCGCAACTCAATAAATCAACGCAGCTTTGGGGATCGCGCATTGCATACCGTACGTAGTGGACGGGTAGCTAGCAAACGACAAACCATGGAGCTACTATACTACACGGACAAACGCCAAAACACAACTTTAACCAACGACTAGATAAAGGTAACGTTAGATAGTTATAAGGTGTTATATAAAACAAACAATGAATGTTTTTCATTCGTGCGATAGTATGAATAATTTCATTCGTTGAAAGATTCAACGTTCTATTCAACTCGGCTTCGCCTTGTTGAATAGAACGTTCAATCTTTCAACTCATGAAATAATTCATACTGTCGCACTCATAAACAGTCATTATTTGTATAATAGCAACTCCCTGGTATTACAATTTGCTGTTAATACGTTTGCTAAACCAGTGCTTCTCAACCTTTTTTAACTCGAGCAGGGGCGGATGCAGGTTTTGACTAAAGGGGGGGGGGGTTGCGATATAGTTACTATCTAAGCGGAGCGCCACCATAAGTTGGCGCGAAGCGTACAGAGAAAATTTTTGGTCCAGAAGACCCCCAGATTGCAGGAAATGGCATTTCACACGCGTTTCCTAGGCTCTTTGATCCGTGTAAAAACAAGCTTTCATTGAAATTCCCTGTGTCAGAAATTTTATGATAAATGTCCTGTCTGAAAGTTGTCTCCCTCCTTGTGAGAGATGCATGCTATACAGCCCGATAACGATCTTGGGCGTCAGGAGTTCGGAGCATTCAGTCATTTGTTGTACTTGCTCTAGGCACTCACAGTGACTCACTCAAAGTTGCTCGCTTGTGCTCAATAAAGAAAACTTGGTTTCTCTTTTTGAAATCTTCTGAAAGTATTTTGGTATGGGGCCTTAAAATTAAACTGGTAGGCTTAATCGCATGCATGGGATTTTTGGTTGTCTCGTTATCTGAGCGGAGCCCGACCATCGGTTGGCGCGGCGCCAGGGGTGGTGCCAGGATTTGCCCGATGGTGGGGGCAGACTCCCTGACGGCGAGCCATGGACCCGAAGCCCCGACAGCCATGACTGTCGTCGAGGAATTGGTGAGGAAGGATTTGAAGAAAACTTGTGTATTAGATTATGACATTGCGGGGCACATATTTCACAATATTTGTATATACTAGAGATATATATTTCCGCCCTGATTTATCGTTTTTCCTAGAATCTAAACTGTGAAATTTCAAAGCGCGCGAATTTTTTTGGATAGGCCTACACTAAAAAGAATCTGTACTTATTTGAAGCATATATATATGGGTCAATTGTCAAGGCAGTTGGGCCATATCGGGCATAACCTACGCTGAACTTCCCTCCTCGAGTCACTTGCAGTACCGCACGACAGACACAAGAGAACATTAACTAGGTTTAGCAAAATAAGATGAAAAGACCGGCATTTACATAAATCCATGTATTCTACTTATATTAAGTTACTTGAAAAGGTGGAAAGGGTTTGTAATATATTTAGCTATTAGTAACGGAACTGAGGAAGAGTGGGCAAAGTGGACCGAAAATTTTGGATTTTATCGCAGAAACGACCCTTTTGAAAGCCAAACTAAGTAAACCGACCAGGTCGGTAGCGACAGCATTTTCCTGACAGGGGGCCGGATCATGCAGTGACCCGAAGTTCCGACAGCCCCTATGTCGAAGGGGTGGTAAGGAGGGGATATGAAGGAGCCTAAATATTCCAAGTCATTGCAGCATAATATCACTGAATACTTCATGAGCCGAGTTGCGCACTGATAGTGTACTTTTGAATCTGAAACGTAAAATTGCAAAGCGCGCGAAGCGCGCGATTTTTCTTTTTTTTTTTTGAGGGGGGGGGGTTTACACAAAAAATATATGTATGTAATCATTAAGAACAAAAAGAAAAAAGAAAAACTGTAGGGGTTGTAGACCATATCAGGGATAACATACATTTTATCGAAACCACCTGGACTACCCTATGAAATACCCAAACTTTTCTCCTTGAGTCGCTCACTAACTGACCGTACAGCATGACACACACAA
Source organism: Holothuria leucospilota (assembly GCA_029531755.1). Lineage (NCBI taxonomy): Eukaryota > Metazoa > Echinodermata > Holothuroidea > Aspidochirotida > Holothuriidae > Holothuria > Holothuria leucospilota. The sequence continues at coordinate 103,433,909 of CM055961.1, read as the reverse complement.
GACAACAGCAAGTATTTGCGATATGGGATGGAATTAACGACCTCTACATAAACTGCGTACTCTACCTACATGTTAAGTTAACAGGTCTTGTGCTATCTAGCAATGTAGAATGGAAGTACTGAAGAAACTGGAGTGACTCTACCGCGCGCCTAGCGCGCCGAAAATTTTAGGTTCTTTTAAGGGAAATTGTCCTCTTGAGCAGTGTCGCCGCCAGGGTTAGGGATAGTATACAGCAGTGATAATCTTTCCTTTGTCACTTCATGAAGGTTGCTGACCTGGGTGAGGGATCTAAGGGGAGGGGGTTTACCCTCTTCTTTGAGAAAATTTTGTTAATTTAAGGTTGCTTAGATGCAAAATGGTAATATCTTTGGAATATTTTTTGAACTGATCATATATGGCTGGAAAATATCCATAATTTAAATGAATTCTAAGTTTTGGTTAAGCAAAAGAGGAGAGTATGGTTAGGTGAAAGAGGAGAGTATGCGTCCCTGCGATAGTATACAACAGTGATAATCTTTCCTTTGTCACTTCATGAAGGTGCTGACCTGGGTGAGGGGTCTAAGGGGAGGGGGTGTCCCTCTCCCCTTTGAGAAAATTTTGTTAATTTAAGATTGCTTAGATGCAAAATGGTGCTATCTTTGGGATACGTTTGGAACTGATCATATATGGCTGGAAAATATCCAAACATTAGTGAATTCTATTTTTTGGTAAGGTGAAAGAGGAGAGTATGTTGTCCAACAGAAGGGTATGTTGTCAGCAAACCTCCTGAAGTCCCACTTTTGGCTACTTTAATTAAGCCTTCTATTCGGGGTAAGATTTTACTTAAAAATACGTGCGTTGAGTCCACGGAAACATTCTTGGACTATTACGAAAATTTTCCTTTGCTTCATTGTGCATTATGAAAGGGTATTTCTAAGGCTGGCAGGCAGCGATATAGGGCCTCCTGGAAGCTCTGGATTAATTATATAAAATGGGGCACTGACATGATGCTTATTACCTGACATCCAAATGATACTATAGAGTATGATGCCGAGCACTTTGCAACTGTCGTATGTTTACAAAGTTTGAACGAAAACCGAGACAAACACCTTCTAGGTATAGCAAAAGGGGTTTAGGACTAAAAGCGCATTTCAAAATGCTTTTTCGTCGTAAGTGTATTAACAATCGCCATCTATAGGCCTACCGTTAATGGCTGCATTTGAAAAAATGTATAACCGACGGCAAATAAGTACTTTCAACCTTCCAGATCATGCTACAAATTAGACTGAAAGATCCCATAGGCCTACAGAGGTTGGAGATATACTTATGTTTCTCGGAAAAGTGTGATCAGAATAGTTGCATGTATTATAACCTTAATAATGGCCATAGGATGGGATGCAAGCCGTGACGAATGCGCGCGAAGCGAGCCGAAAGTTTTCATTTAATAAGATTACAATGACAAAACCTGCATTCATGATCCTCTGCATCGAAACACTTTCAATTCCTCAACAAACCTATATGCCAATCACAACGCCAATCTTTTACTGAGAATTCATAAACAGCCTTCAACTTTTGTTACGGTGCTTCTACGGGAGTTGGTACCGGAAATTATTGACAACACGGATATCACTGAGGTAAGGTTTGGAGCGCGCGAAGCGCGCGAAAATTTTGATAGTTTGCGAAAGATTTGGGATAATTCTGATAGTTTGAGAACCATTTGTGATTGAAAATGATAACCACAGATCCATCACACGGCTGAAAACACACCTCACCCTACCCCCTACGGAAATCTATAGCTTAAACGCCTCTTGAGATCATTTTAAAATTTTCAAAAAAAAATTTCTGATATCGATTGGGGGGCACGTGCACCCCCATGCCCCCCCCCGTGCCGGCGCCACTGCTCTTGAGAGCAAAAAACAGGTAAACCGTCGGGGCGACTTGTCGCCGTTGGGGACTACACACTTTACCGTATCGACTAAGACTCCCCGACTGTAAAAAACTAAAACAAGTGTAAAACTTCCCCGACGGGGGGGGGGGGCATGGTCCCCTGTCCTCCACCTTGCGCCATCACTGCGCGGCGTGAACCAAGAAAAATTGACCCTTCTCAGACCTTAAAATCTATACTTAGGCCATCTTCATGTTTCATGCTTTGTATGTTTGTCATTTCCATGGAAACATTACGTTTTTTTTGATACCCTCCCTTGCTGTACATACAACCATGTCGTCTAGAGGCACGAAGGAAAATATGCTAAAATACCGCCTACAGGTCACTGGCACTTCCCATATGCAAGAAACTCCAGGCAAACACCCACTCTTTGGCATGGAATTATGTAAACGTGATCTTGGTCATAACGTACTCTTGGATAAAAAGGAATATATCTTGTGTAACAAATGAAAGGGATTCAGTATATAAGCGAATTTTGGATTATAATACCTTCAGAACAATGGTAACTTCTTTAGATGTATGTTCCAACTGAACAGTCTAATTTTCCCTGAACGTCTTTACATCCACCGGATGTCCAGAGTATGATTAGCCTTCTCCATTTCTGATTATATTAAGTGATTCCAATTCAACGACAACCACTTTCAGTCAACACAATATTTGAATTTTTCAGCGAGAGTACAAGTGAAAAGCTGGAGTCGCGTTCCCATTTTTTAAAACAGAGTTAGGCACTACTGGATGCGATTTCATTGCATAAGGGAACCAAGATTAGAGCTGGACCTCCTCTTGAAGGACTCACTGACTCTATAAGGATTTTGAATGAGAGAGAATCGGGACGATAGAAGGAAAATACGCTGTCAGCAAACTTATAATTATGGCATGTTAATTGCATTGTTGTAACTGAAAATAACCTTCAAAACATACTGGGGAAAATAAACAATATATTATATAAAATGAAAAAAAAAAATCCTCGAAAATCAAAGGGGGGTTTAAACCCCTAAAACCCCCCTTGGATCCGCCCCTGTCGAGGACCACTTTGACTCTCAGAATATTTTCTGAGGCCCACCTTTCAAAAAGTTTATTTTTTTTTCTTTATTTTTTATTTGTTACGGCGGATCTCACGGCCCACCTGGGAGAGCTTCGCGGCCCACCGCTGTGCTAAACAATTGAACTTACCACAGCGGTTGGTTTGTACGTACATGGATAGCCGGGCTAAGTTTAGGTAGCGCCGGGCTAGCCGCCGGGTGGGCCTGGCTGTAGTTTTGAATGGTAGGACCGAATAGCATTGCTGTAGGAACATTGGCAATTTGGCATTCATGCTTTGACTTTTATCGTATGATATGTTGGCATTCGCTCAATGGCAAGTAGACATCTTACCCAATCACACTTCAGTGGCATTCAGTGTTGCCACTCCTAGGTTTTTTCCACTAGATCTGTGTTTTTTTAGGTTCATCTGGGTTTCTGGGTTTATTTTTTTCAGAAAGGTAGAAATCTGGGGTTTTTTACCATTTGAAGTTGAAACTCGAAAATTTCATTGCATTTCACAAGTTTTATGTGAGTAAACGTTCATAAAACATTTTAGATATACTGAAAAGGCCTAATTCGGGAAGGCCAAGAAAGTTTTTCCCTTCATATTCCGTGTTTATACCCTCGAGCAGCCCTAACTGAGTGTTATGTAGCAGGTGCAAGGCATATAACGTTGAACGCACAGCTCCGTTCGAGGGCTACTTCCGTATCAGTTCTGCATTGGTTAGCCTACATGTATGTGCACTTCCATTCGGACACAATTATTTTCTAAACCATGGTGCATTACGTACATGTAGGACCTAACTAGGATGTAAATATCTATACCGGTACGATTGGTTGCACTTTAACATGGGCTGCCCCAGGCTCGAACAGTATAGGTCAAGTCCATGTGTGATTCTGACTCTGGGGGTAGAGGGGGGATGGTTGTTGGATAAACATGACTACCGAGTACATCGAGTTATGCCTGTGTTTTAAAGGGACAATGCAGTCGCCCTAAGTTGATTTTCAAAATCCGTACTAAATCTTACAGACCTCCGTCCACTTCAATTTCGCCCACAACTAGCTTTCATAGGCTAATGTTTCTGTATCAAAATATTATATTGAATCTAAGGTAAATCAAACAGCTATTCCTCGCATGAATTAAACAGCTAAATAACAAAAATCTTGTCAAATGATTAGGATCGAGCCATTCCTGAATTAGGATGACGGAGTACACTAATTCAAATTGGGAGACTGTTTTCCTTTTAACTAACTCCAGGCCAACACCTAAATGCCATTGACAAACAACCTTATCATTGAGAAGCCGACTTACAATAGCCTGCAATGCATAGTCTGTAAGATATTAAAGTGGGCCTATCTTCCTGTCAGTCCAACAGTCCAGTCAATTGTTGATAATTGGAGTACTTTAAGAAGGCGTAGGGAAAACATACTCCAGGTTTACAAATTTCTCTCTGAAATGAATCCTTTGTCATCTTGTAGGTACTTAACTATAGGTTCGAAGTAATTCTCGGGTTTGAGGTTATTGAATGAAGCTTGTGAAGTTTCAAGCTGTTTTGCAAGGCTCGACATAAGCCTAGTTCAGCTTGTCTTATAGAATTAGTGTCTCGGAATGAGTGGAATAGTCTCCCTGAATGGGTAGTGAACTCCGCTCCTTCAGATCAACTTGAACATTGACAAGTTTTTCCATGAGTGTGCGGACGGTAGAATCTACTTGTATACTGGACTCGCTTGGTGTTGGTCTAATTGGCTGATTGAGTTTAGACTTCAGGGCACTTATGGGACCTTAGTACGGCGCCTCCTTTGTCCTTTAACCTGTAATGTTATGAATGTATACACGAACGCAAAAAAAAAAATATGACCGTGACTTGCCCTCGGCCATGCAGCTGACCCCACAACAGTACCGCTCCTATTCATAAGCGTACGTGTGAGGGACTTATTGTCGATTAAATAAAAATATAAAAAATATATAAAAAATAAGAAAAAATAAAATGAAGAAAATTACAAATTTCCCCTGAATAGGAAACCCACCCGTTTACCTGTGATTTTGTGATTTTATCTTTCCTGTAATTACGTTTTCTGTAAGATTCTGCAAAAGTATAGGTGATCTGGGTTTTTATTTGGCAATCTGGGTTTTTTTAGGACTAAAATCTGGGGTTTTTTGTTTTCACTGAGTGGCAGCACTGGTGGCATTCGTCCACTGGTATTTTTGACACTGAAAATGGGCAGTAGCCTTGCTGTAGGAACACTGGCATTTCAGGCTTTGACTTTCGCGTATGATGTGTTGGCATTTCGTGTATATAGAGGTTATGCACATGACGTGCTGAACGCAAGCATTTTCTGCTTTATCCATATCATTACGCGGTGTCCTTTTTCAACTTCCGTATATAGTTGTCCACAACACAAACATGTTGGCATTCGCGGTTTTCTACATAGCCCTATTGGGCATTCGTTATAGAAACACCTATTGGAAAGGCCCAACACCCTCCTTAACTTTCTGCTTAGACCAACATATGCATGAAAAGATTTGGGATTTACCTTTAACCTCCTTAGCTAACTTCCTCTCTCAACCATAGATTTGGTGTTCTTAAATAAATCCTTAAACTAGGAGTTCTTGATTTTTATAAATTTCAAAGTCAGAAGAACTCCCACTGCCCCTAGTAAACCTGACGCTTCTTCCTGGCTGCTCTAATGCCGCGTTCCATTGAGGCGGTGAAGTGGTGAACTCACCGCGGAATTTTTTTCTGCAGCACATAGAAGAAAACAACAAGTTGCCCTCTCTCTGTTGCATAAAAAAATTACGCGGGTGAATACAAGTACAAGTACATCCCTAGCTTGCAAGAAACCCAAACTGGCCTAAGACTACGAAAAAACCATTTTTTTAACAGTCTGTGCCTGTAAGAGTTTACCATCTTGTGATACATGGGTTCCTCAGATCAACTTTTAAGAAAATGCAGAGAAGCACCATCATACCAATATAACAACCAGATTATTAGGTCACAAGCATTTTGGGGGTGGTTGTAAAAAAATATTGCAATTTAATGCCCAAAAATTCAGATAAATAGTGCACATGATCCCCATAAGCGTTGGGCCAAGCACATCCCAACAAAAAAAGGAAAAACATATTTTGAAACCTCTTTATGGGGTACATAGTATATAAACGAAAAAATATTTTTGGGATCCCGTTGGCGCATTGCATTAAAGTGATCCGAACCCTGACGAACAGCGCCCTCGTGCTATTTTCAAGACCTCATAACTTGATGCGCCAACAAGATCCCATGGAGTAAACAACTTTACATGAGAAATCAAAGCCCTCTAATCAATTTCAAGTAAAAAGTTTATGGGATCTTTGTTGGCGCATGGAGATAAGAGAGGTCAAAAGTCGAAATTTTCCTTTTTGTCGCGTTTTCGCACCTCCGTAAGTACACGCGCCAACGGCACAATTGGATTAGAATGACTGCAAGTTGCAGAGACAATCCACCCCTAATAATAAATGAAGAAAGAAGCATGGGACCTCTGCAATTTGGTTGAGATAAAAATTTTTGAAAATTCTCAATGTGTCAATATTTCAAGCACATTTTAGGCAGAACGGCACATTATGCCATTTTCTTGCTCTAATATACATCTGCGCCATCAACATCCCATCAAAACTTTTTCATATTTGCTTTTTAGTTTTGTGTTTGTTAGCAGAAAGCAGTTGAAAAATTATTTGGGACCATTTTTGCGCATGAACTTAAAAGGAAGGTCAAAGGTCACACTGGCAAACAGTTTCTGCTATTTTGGGCAAAATTGCGTTTCCCAAGATGTACGAAAAATGCATGCGCCAACATTGCCCCAATGAACTCTAAGTATTTTATGTTTTTATATGGGCACTTATCCACACATTTCATGTAAAATCAGTGTGGGACTTGCATGGCGTTGAAAAACATCCGGGTCAAAGGTCACAGCTCGGCCTGGAAATGCCTCTGGGTCATTCCATGCCAAATCAACAAATTTTCAGGAAAGTTCCTAGGTGACCATGTCCTATTTTGATGATTTTCCCCCATAATGTTGCTGCATAGACAAAATGAACACACTCGACACTTCAAACTTTAAAGGCTGGTTTTAAACGATTTCTTCGTGATTTTTTTACCTTTTTTTTTGTTTTGTCTGTAACTTTTCTTATTCATGTTATTTTGCTTCTTTAATGTTCCTCCTTTTTCAAGGGGCCAGACTTTGTAAAAGCATCTCTGCTTCCCTTTGGCTCCTTTCACCTCTAATGCTTCTGTGTTTTTATCGTTATGTATCGTGTATTAATGATAATTTATCGTATTTTGAGGTGAAAAATAAACTTGAAACTTTCAGGACACCGTGGAAGCTTTTCTATATTTAAATCGGTCCTCCTTCCCCTCTAGGCTGTTCCTCGGTGTTGTGTGCATTTATGGAAATAAAACAAAATATTGAGCAATCACCGCCAAAAGTAAATGAAACCCCTTTCCCTCGTTTCACCCTTCTCCCTGTTTCATTGTTGTTTCACTCAGGACTGGTTATAGTTTTCCCCCAACCAACATTGAATTGGGTGGGAAGGGGAAAGCGACAAGAAGGGGTGATACATGAAAGGCTTTGTACCATTTTTTTGAGGCTGATTAGATCGGAGTTGAGAGGGGTATGCACACTGAGACATGTCGAATTACGGTCTAAATTTTCGAACAAACATTTTGAAGGCCGTTCTCCGAAGTTTTCTATTAAGGGGGCACGGGGGAGGACCTAATTTTTTTTCCATGAATGTTTGTAATGTTATTCTCTTAATTTGCCTATAAATGTTTCCTCAAACTGCTATTGATACGGTTAAGGTAAAGGTACAAATTACCCCCTATTTCCAGCCTACACACTAATATCTTTTAATAATAGGTTGCATTTAAAAAACAAAGGTTTTACTATAATTTTCTTCTATTCATTGTTTTTAAATTTTTAACAACAAAAAGTGAAAACCAGTGGCAGCATTATCAGATTAAAGTATGCAATCTGTTTCTCCATGCATGATTTTTTTTTAAAGGCAAACTCTTTTCTGCGACCACATATAATCTTTGTTTAATGCGGTGTATAACGTATTATTTAGCCATAGGCTATCCTTTTAGGACACCGTGGAAGCTTTTCTACATATAAATCAGTCCCCACCCCCACCTGACTTTTCCTTGGTGCTGTGTACATTTTTGGAAATATAACAAAATATTGAGCAATCACCGCCAAAAGTAAATGAAAAAAACCCTTCCCCTCGTTTCACCCCTCTTCCCCGTTTCATTGTTGTTTCACTCAGGACTGGTTATAGTTTTCCCCCAACCAACATTGAATTGGGTGGGAAGGGGAAAGCGACTAGAAGGGGTGACACATGACAGGCAGTGTACCATTTGTTTGAGGCTGATAAGAGGGGAGTTGAGAGGGGTATGCACACTGAGACATGTCAAATTACCGTCTAATTTTTCGAACAAACATTTTGAAGGCCGATCTCCGAAGTTTTCTATTAAGGGGGCACTGGGACGGACCTAATTTTTCCATGACTGTTGTAATGTTATTCTCTTAATTTGCCTATCAATGTTTCCTCAAACTGCTATTGATACGGTTAAGGTAAAGGTATAAACTACCCCCTATTTCCAGCGTACACATTAATATCTTTTAATAATAGGTTTCATATGAAAAAAAAAGGTTTAACTAGAATTTTCTTCTATTTATTGTTTTCAATTTTGAACGACAAAAAGTGAAAACAAGTGGTAGTATTATCAGATTAAAGTATGCAATCTGCTGCTCCTTGCATAAATTTTGTTTTAAAGGCAAACACTTTTTACCGACCATACGTAATTTCTGTTTCATGCGGTGTATAACGTATTATTGACATAGGCTATCCTTTTAAAAGTTAAAATTAAGTATAAACAGTCTCTTCTCGACACTTCAAACATTTAAGGCTGGTTTTAAACGATTTTTTCATGATTTTTTCCCTTTTTTGTTTTGTCTGTAACTTTTCTTATTCATGTTGTTTTGCTTCTTTAATGTTCCTCCTTTTTCAAGGGGCCAGACTTTGTAAAAGCATCTCTGCTTCCCTTTGGCTCCTTTCACCTCTAATGCTTCTGTTTTTTATCGTTATGTATCGTGTATTAATGATAATTTATCGTATTTCGAGGTGAAAAATAAACTTGAAACTTTCAAGACACCGTGGAAGCTTTTCTATATTTAAATCGGTCCTCCTTCCCCTCTAGGCTGTTCCTCGGTGTTGTGTGCATTTATGGAAATAAAACAAAATATTGAGCAATCACCGCCAAAAGTAAATGAAACCCTTTTCCCTCGTTTCACACCTTTTCCCGTTTCAATGTTGTTTCACTCAGGACTGGTTAGTCCCCCCCCCCCAACCAACATTGAATTGGGTGGGATGGGGAAAGCGACTAGAAAGGGGGACACATGAGCGGTTTGAACCATTTGTTTGAGGCTGATTAGATCGGAGTTGAGAGGGGTATACACACTGAAACATGTCGAATTACCGTCTAATTTTTCGAACAAACATTTTGAAGGCCGTTCTCCGAAGTTTTCTATTAAGGGGGCACGGGGGAGGACCTAATTTTTTTCCATGAATGTTTGTAATGTTATTCTCTTAATTTGCCTGTAAATGTTTTCTTAAACTGTCATTGATACGGTTAAGGTAAAGGTACAAACTACCCCCTATTTCCAGCCTACAAACTCACATCTTTTAATAATAGGTTGCATTTGCAAAAAAACAGGTTTTACTATAATTTTCTTCTATTCATTGTTTTAAATTTTTAACAACAAAAAGTGAAAACCAGTGGCAGCATTATCAGATAAAAGTATGCAATCTGTTTCTCCTTGCATGATTTTTTTATAAGCAAATTTCTTTTCAGCGAACAAAAATAATCTTTGTTTCATGCGGTAAAACGAATTATTTAGCCATAGGCTATCCTTTTAGAACTCCGTTGAAGTTTTTCTATAATTAAATCGGTCCCCACCCCCACCCGGCTGTTCCTCGGTGCTGTGTGCATTTTTGGAAATATGACAAAATATTGAGCAATCACCGCCAAAAGTAAATGAAACAAACCATTTCCCTGGATTCACCCTTTTCCCTCGTTTCACCCCTCTTCCCCGTTTCATTGTTGTTTCACTCAGAACTGGTTAGTTTCCCCCAACCAACATTGAATTGGGTGGGAAGGGGAAAGCGACTAGAAGGGGTGACACATGAAAGGCGTTGTACCATTTGTTTGAGGTTGATATGAGGGGAGTTGAGAGGGGTATGCACACTGAGACATGTCAAATTACCGTCTAATTTTTCGAACAAACATTTTGAAGGCCGATCTCCGAAGTTTTCTATTAAGGGGGCACGGGGACGGACCTAATTTTTCCATGAATGTTTGTAATGTTATTCTCTTAATTTGCCTATAAATGTTTCCTCAAACTTCTATTGATACGGTTAAGGTAAAGGTATAAACTACCCCCTATTTCCAGCGTACACATTAATATCTTTTAATAATAGGTTTCATATGAAAAAAAAAAGGTTTAACTAGAATTTTCTTCTATTTATTGTTTTCAATTTTGAACGACAAAAAGTGAAAACAAGTGGTAGTATTATCAGATTAAAGTATGCAATCTGCTGCTCCTTGCATAAATTTTGTTTTAAAGGCAAACACTTTTTACCGACCATACGTAATTTCTGTTTCATGCGGTGTATAACGTATTATTGACATAGGCTATCCTTTTAAAAGTTAAAATTAAGTATAAACAGTCTCTTCTCGACACTTCAAACATTTAAGGCTGGTTTTAAACGATTTTTTCATGATTTTTTCCCTTTTTTGTTTTGTCTGTAACTTTTCTTATTCATGTTGCTTTGCTTCTTTAATGTTCCTCCTTTTTCAAGGGGCCAGACTTTGTAAAAGCATCTCTGCTTCCCTTTGGCTCCTTTCACCTCTAATGCTTCTGTTTTTTATCGTTATGTATCGTGTATTAATGATAATTTATCGTATTTTGAGGTGAAAAATAAACTTGAAACTTTCAGGACACCGTGGAAGCTTTTCTATATTTAAATCGGTCCTCCTTCCCCTCTAGGCTGTTCCTCGGTGTTGTGTGCATTTATGGAAATAAAACAAAATATTGAGCAATCACCGCCAAAAGTAAATGAAACCCTTTCCCCTCGTTTCACACCTTTTCCCGTTTCAATGTTGTTTCACTCAGGACTGGTTAGTTTCCCCCCCCCCCCCAACCAACCAACATTGAATTGGGTGGGAAGGGGAAAGCGACTAGAAGGGGTGACACATGAGCGGTTTGAACCATTTGTTTGAGGCTGATTAGATCGGAGTTGAGAGGGGTATGCACACTGAGACATGTCGAATTACCGTCTAATTTTTCGAACAAACATTTTGAAGGCCGTTCTCCGAAGTTTTCTATTAAGGGGGCACGGGGGAGGACGTAATATTTTTCCATGAATGTTTGTCATGTTATTCTCTTAATTTGCCTGTAAATGTTTTCTTAAACTGCTATTGATACGGTTAATGTAAAGGTACAAACTACCTCCTATTTCCAGCCTACAAACTAACATCTTTTAATAATAGGTTGCATTTGGAAAAAAACAGGTTTTACTATAATTTTCTTCTATTCATTGTTTTAAATTTTTAACAACAAAAAGTGAAAACCAGTGGCAGCATTATCAGATAAAAGTATGCAATCTGTTTCTCCTTGCATGATTTTTTTATATGCAAATTTCTTTTCAGCGAACAAAAATAATCTTTGTTTCATGCGGTAAAACGAATTATTTAGCCATAGGCTATCCTTTTAGAACTCCGTTGAAGTTTTTCTATAATTAAATCGGTCCCCACCCCCACCCGGCTGTTCCTCGGTGCTGTGTGCATTTTTGGAAATATGATAAAATATTGAGCAGTCACCGCCAAAAGTAAATGAAACAAACCATTTCCCTGGATTCACCCTTTCCCCGTTTAAATGTTGTTTCACTCAGGACTGGTTAGTTTTCCGCTATCCAACATGAAATTGGGTGGGAAGGGGAAAACGACTAGAAGGGGTGATACATGAAAGGCTTTGTTCCATTTGTTTGAGGCTGATTAGAGGGGAGTTTAGAGGGGAATTTACACTGAGACATGTCGAATTACAGTCTAACTTTTCGAAGATACATTTTGGAGGCCGTTCTCCGACGTTCTCTATTAAGGGGGTACGGGGACGGACCTAATATTTCCATGAATTGTTTGTGCTGTTATTCTCTTAATTTGCCTGTAAATGTTACTTTTAAACTGCTCATAAAACGCTGTTTAAGTTAATGGTGCTGCTTTACATTCTTGAGAGATACTGCAATAGTCTTCTCATAAACCGAAATTTCGAGATATGAAAAACCATATATGGTTTACCATCTCAAATGTTTGGTATACCAGCCGAATATTACGGAGTTACTCTGAAACAAAAAGAGAATATGGTACTTTAAAGACTCGTGAAAGCCCGTGGAATCTGATATTACGAGGTACTTTTGGTGACGGGTCTTATTTCCCCCTTCAATAAGAATGGTAAACATGGTAAAGCAACTTGAATGTATTGAAAAGACAAGTACTGATTCATAACTTTTCCTTGCACGAAAGATGGTTTACCGTTAATGGGATTCACGTGCTATTGATACGGTAAAGGAAAAGGTATAACCTTCGCCGTACTTCTAGCCTACCGACTAATATCTGTAAATAATAGATTTTATTTGAAAAGTTTTTACTATAATTTTCTTTTATTTATTTTCTTTTAACTTTTAATAAGATTAGGTGAAAACCAGTGGCAACATTATCAGATTAAAGTATGCAATCTGTTGCTCCTTGCATGTTGCTTTGCCTTGTTTACCATTCTTATTGAAGGGGAAATAAGACCCCTCACCTAAAATAGCTCGTAAAATCAGATTGCACGGGCTTTCACGAGTCTTTAAAGTACAATATTCTCATTTTGTTTCAGAGTAACTCCGTAATATTCGGCTGGTATATCAAGAATTTGAAATGGTAAACCATATATGGTTTTCATATCTCGAAATTTCGGTTTATGAGAAGACTATTGCAGTATCTCTCAAGGATGTAAAACAGCACCATTAACTTAACCAGGATTTTATGAGCAGTTTAAAAGTAACATTTACAGGCAAATTAAGAGAACAACAGTACAAACAATTCATGGAAAAATTAGGTCCTTCCCCGAACCCTTTTAATAGAAAAGTTCGGAGATCGGCCTTCAAAATGTATCTTCGAAAAATTAGACTGTAATTCGACATGTCTCAGTGTGTATACCCTTCTCAACTCCCCTCTAATCAGCCTCAAACAAATGGTACAAAGCCTTTCATGTATCACCCCTTTTAGTCGCTTTCCCCTTCGCACCCAATTCAATGTTGAATAGGGGAAACTAACCAGTCCTGAGTGAAACAACATTTAAACGGTGAAAGGGGTGAAACGAGGGAAAGGGGTTTGTTTCATTTACTTTTGGCGGTGATTGCTCAATATTTTGTCTTATTTCCATAAATGCACACAGCACCGAGGAACAGCCTGGAGGGGAAGGAGGACCGATTTAAATATAGTAAAGCTTCCACGGTGTCCTGAAAGGATAGCCTATGTCTAAATAATACATTATACACCGTATGAAACAGAGATTATGTATGGTCTCTAAAAAGAGTTTGCATTTTAAACAAAATTGATGCAAGGAGCATCAGATTGCATACTTTAATGTGATAACGCTGACACTTGTTTTCACTTTTTGTTGTTAAAAAATTTAAATCAATGAATAAAAGAAAATTATAGTAAAACCTTTTTTTCTCAAATGAAACCTATTATTAAAAGATATTTCATTTCGTTTCGTTTATTTGTTTTTCACAACATGAAATTTTTATACAATGCACTAAAGTGTCAATACAACTTGCATAAGCACATGATGTGAAGGAAGTAAGCTTAAAAACCCCAGGGGCCTTGTCGAGAGCTTACTCCCTCAAAAAACAAGTAGAAAATACGAACACACAATAGATGAACAAAAGATAATGTAATACCATCCCGAAGTCGGTAAAAACCTGCCGACAGTATGCCCCCCCCCCCACCCTCCTCCGTTGCACATGCACAAGCTTCTTCAAGAGTTAAATTACACTACATTCCTTCAAGTTAAAGCCAACACTTCAAAAAAAAAAATTAAATTTTAATTATTACAACTAATAAAATTAATACAAGCTTACACGGTATTTGACGAAGTTTTTCTTAAATGAGTGTATACTTGAATTAGAGGTTAAAGTGTCAGGTAAAGAGTTCCAGACCCTTACTGCTCGGTAACGCAAAAAACTTTGTGAAAAACTAGAAAGGGGGACAGGGTTTCGTAACAAGTGAGCGTGACGGGTATCGTAACTGTGTTTAAGACTGTTTTGCTCAAGTAAGTGCGAAAAATATATCATGAAAGTCATTTTAAGAGATTCAAAGACTTAAAAATAAGATTGGTTGGATCTCTTGGTCCAGCCATTTCAATGTGCCTAACAGCTCTCCTTTGCAAAACAAACAAACAATGTATTTGACAGGAGCCAGCACCAGACCAAACTGATGAGCAATACGTTAAATGATGATAAATTAAAGATAAATAAATCATTCGCAAAACATTTGTAGGGACAATATATTTCAGTCTGCCCATTATACCAACGCCTTTTGCGACTTGTGACGAGACATAAGAAATGTGGTCTACCCAACTTAGTTTCAAGTCAATAATTATACCTAAAAAATTAGTTTTATGGACCCCTTGAAGTTTTCGACCATTTACAGTTATATTAAAGTTATTATCATTAATGCACATGTTATTAAATACAATATAATTTGTCTTAGCTGAATGAAGTGAAAGTTTATTACAGGCAAACCAGTCCTATAAAATTGAGAGTTCATAACAGACAATCTTTTCAAGTCGCTGTGGATTTTCGTCACAGAAAAAAATATTCGTGCCGTCTGCAAATAGAACAAGTGAGGCATTATGACAAATATAATTTAGATCGTTAACGTAAATAATGAAGAGAAGAGGTCCTAGTATGGAGCCTTGTGGGACACCACATGTTACGTCATTCATTTCTGAATTTGTTCCATTGAAAGAAGTAAATTGTGTTCGCTGTCAGGTAGCTCTTAAGCCAGCTATGTTTGAAATTTAAACAATGTTGTTCAAATTTCAAACAAGGTTGTTTGAAATTTAAACAACATTGAGCGATTCACTGGTTAATATGTGGTTGTTTAAAAATTTTAAACAGTGTTCTAACAGTGTATCTTTTCGGCAAGTGAAGGACCAATATTTGTGAAAAAAATATTGAAAGCATTAGCAATACTGTGTGGGTCAGAGAAAAATGCATTCCCTTCGTCAAATTTATCAGGATACTGTGAGACATTTTCAGTTTTTTGCAAAATGTCGTTAATATTACGCCAAATACGTTTACTATCATTTTTGCAGTTGTTAAATTTCTCGTGGTAATACATTTTTTAACTATTCGCACCAGATGATTTAATTTATTCCGAAAATTTTGATAGAGTAGTTTTTTCTCTGGTGTCGGGTGTTTTAAAAAGTCCTTGTAAAGCTTGTGTTTGCATTTCACTGACTGGATGAGTCCTTTTGTAATCCAAGGACGCTTCTTTTTATTGGTTTTATTAAGTTCATTCGAAGGGAAGCTTTCAACATACTTTTGGTAAAAAATTTCGTAAAATAATCCATAAGCAGAATTTGCGCCGTTTGCATCATAGACCCTTTGCCAATCAGTACTGGTAATTTGCGAATTAAAGAACTGAATGTTTTCAGAGAATAGTTTCGTATGCGTACTTCGTTAGAAACACTTAACTTAGGACAAATATCGGAAAGTGATCACTTAGGTCTATAAGTAAAATCCCCGAGGAGTCAACTACAACAGAGTCAATAGTGTTAACATTTGTAAGGATATTGTCAATGAGAGAGCTACTTTTACTCGTGACTGTAGTAGGTTGGCTTATCCCTGTATCAAAACCACATGCTGAAAATGGTATGTAAAAAATCCAGAGTTTTTAGGACTACTGAAAGCAATATTAAAATCACCCGTTACAAAGAAATATTTGGTTTCTGATAAAACGGTGTTAAGAACTGAGTACATATAGTCAATAAATGTTTCCATATTTCCATCAGGTGGTCGGTAAATTACACCAACAACTACATTACGCTTTAAGTCAGGAACACGTAACTCTATGGAAGGCTCTCAATGCATCCGTTGAAGAAGGAGAGATCATGGCGATCCGTAAAACCATAGTCTTTTTTCACAAAGAGACAAACGCCCTCCCCTTTTAACATTACGATGCTTTCAATTAAAGCATAGTCATCAAAATGAATATAAGACGGAACAAGATCTTTAAGCCAAGTTTCAGTAAACCCCATCACGTCAAAATTGTGATCAAGTAAAGAAATAAAATCTGCAATATTATCAAAATTTCTGACAAAACTACGACTATTTAAGTAAAACATACTAAAATTCCCCTTTTCCAAAGCTTTAAAATCCTCAATATTGAAATAACATAGATTACGAATTTCTGAAGGATCACATTTGTTTTCTATGTTACCCATGGTTTCTTAGTGCGAAGTATCATTATCAATCCCTACAGCATTAAGAAATTCTTGTCCATACAATTCATTGAAAGGTAAATAACTTAAGTGGCAACATCTGCAAGAAGACGCAGCAGCGTCTTGACTTACGCCTGGATTGAGGCATGTAGCAGACAATGTGAAAAGCAGAATTTACATTGTGTAATCTGCTGACCCAGAGAAAAAATACCCCAACAAAAAGCATAAATAGAAGACATCTAAACAAAACGTAAGAAGGCAAAAGAAAGGAGTATTATTTACAAAGCTTTAACAGGTGAGGCAAAGGGTCAAAGGAAAATCCTTCAATGGATGGTGATTTTCAGGTCAGCAGTGAAGAAACAAAGCGTTTACGCTATCGTAGAGAAGCACGTCTGTAGGCTGGAAATAGGGGGTAGTTTATACCTTTACCTTGACCGTATCAATAGCATTTTAAGGAAATATTGATGGGCAAATTAAGAGAATAACATTACAAACATTCATGGAAAAATTAGGTCCGTCCCCGTGCCCCCTTAATAGAAAAATTCGGAGAACCGCCTTCAAAATGCATCTTCGAAAAATTAGACTGTAAGTCAACATGTCTCAGTGTGTATACCCCTCTCAACTTCCCTCTAATCAGCCTCAAACAAATGACACAAAGCCTTTCATGTATCACCCCTTCTAGTCACTATCCCCTTCCCACCCAAAAGAATAGCCTATGTCTAATTAATACGTTATGCACCGCATGAAACAGAGATTATATATATTCGCCTGAAAGAGTTTACCTTTAAAACAAAATTCATGCAAGGAGCAACAGATTGCATACTTTAATCTGATAATGCTGCCACTGGTTTTCACCTAATCTTATTAAAAATTTCAAGAGAATAAATAGAAGAAAATTATAGTAAAAACTTTTCAAATAAAATCTATTATTTAGAGGTATTAGTCTGTAGGCTGGAAATAGGGGGAAGTTTATACCTTTACCTTCTACCTTAACAGTATCAATAGCTCGTGAATCCCATAAACGTTAAACCATCTTCGTGCAAGGAAAAGTTAGGAATCAGTACTTGTCTTTTCAATACATTCAAGTTGCTTCACCTTATTTATCATTCTTATTGAAGGGGAAAAAAGACCTGTCGCATAAAATAGCTGGTAATATCAGATGCACAGGCTTTCACGAGTCTTTAAAGTACAATGTTTTCTTTTTGTTTCAGAGGAACTCCGTAATATTCGGCTGGTATACCAAACATTTGAGATGGTAAACCATATATGGATTTTCATATCTCGAAATTTCGGTTTATGAGAAGACTATTGCAGTATCTCTCAAGGATGTAAAGCAGAACCATTAACTTAACCAGGATTTTATGAGCAGATTAAAAGTATCATTTATAGGCAAATTAAGAGAATAACAGTACAAACAATTCATGGAAAAATTAGATCCGTCCCCGTAATCCTTAATAGAAAAATTCGGAGAACGACCTTCGAAATATTATGCTGTAATTCGACATGTCTCTGTGTGAATACCCCTCTCATTTCCCCTCTTATTAGCCTTATCCACATTCTTCTACAACTCTGGTGCTTCACTGCGACTGACATTCTTTCATGATGAACTGCTCACGCATATTTCGCTCCTTTCAATCCTATCTCATAGACACGTAACGATATCCATTTATGTTTCCACAATTGCCCACAAACAAATTAAAACAAAAATCCGTCAAACAAAATTGTACAAAGCCTTTCCTGTATCACCACTTTCTAGTCGCTCCCCCCCCCCCAATTCTATGTTGGTTGGGGAAAACTGTAACCAGTCCTGAGTAAAACAACATTGAAACGGTGAAAGGATTGAAACGAGGGAAAGGGGTTTGTTTCATTTACTTTTGGCGGTGATTGCTCAATATTTTGTCTTATTACCATAAATGCACACAGCACCGAGGAACAGCCTAGAGGGGAAGGAGGACCGATTTAAATATAGAAAAGCTTCCACGGTGTCCTGAAATTATAGACTTTGTCTAAATAATACGTTATGCACAGCAGGAAACAGAGATTATGTATGGTCGCTAAAAAGAGTTTGCCGTTGAAACAAAATTCATGCAAGGATCGGAGCAGAAGATTGCATACTTTAATCTGATAATGCTGCCACTTGTTTTCACTTTTTTGTTGTTAAAAATTTAAAACAATGAATAGAAGAAAATTATAGTAAAACCTTTTTTTTTCAAATGAACCCTGTTATTAAAAGATATTAATCTGTAGGCTGGAAATAGTGTTATTTTATACTTTTACCTTAACCGTATCAATCGCAGTTTAAGGAAACATTGATAGGCAAATTAAGAGAACAACAGTAACAACATTCATGGAAAAATTAGGTCCGTCCCCGTGCCCCCTGAATGAAAAAATTCGGAGAACGGCCTTCAAAATGTATCATCAAAAATTTAGACTGTAATTCGACATGTAATTTGTGTGTATACGCCTCTCAACTCCCCTCTAATCAGCCTCAAACAAAGTACAAAGCCTTTCATGTATCACCCTTTCTAGTCACTATCCCCTTCCCACCCAATTCAATGTTGGTTGGGGAAAACTAACCAGTCCTGAGTGAAACAACATTGAAACGGTGAAAGGGGTGAAACGAGGGAGAGGGGTTTGTTTCATTTACTTTTGGCGGTGATTGCTCAATATTCTGTCTTATTTCCATAAATGCACACAGCACCGAGGAACAGCCGGGTGGGGGTGGGGACCGATGTATATATAGAAAAGCTTCCACGGTGTCCTGAAAGTATAGGTTATGGCTAAATAATACCTTATACACCGCATGAAACAGAGATTATATGTGGTCGCTGAAAAGAGTTTGCCTTTAAAACAAAATTCATGCAAGGAGCAACAGATTGCATACTTTAATCTGATAATGCTGCCACTGGTTTTCACCTAATCTTTATAAAAATTACAAGAAAATAAATAGAAGAAAATTAAAGTAATAACTTTTCAAATAAAATCTATTATTTAGAGGTATTAGTCTGTAGGCTGGAAATAGGGGGAAGTTTATACCTTTACCTTCTACCTTAACAGTATCAATAGCACTTGAATCACATAAACGTTAAACCATCTTTCGTGCAAGGAAAAGTTAGGAATCAGTACTTGTCTTTTCAATACATTCAAGTTGCTTCACCTTGTTGACCATTCTTATTGAAGGGGTAAATAAGACCAGTCGCCTAAAATAGCTGGTAATATCAGATTTCACGGGCTTTCACGAGTCTTTAAAGTACCATATTCTCATTTTGTTTCAGAGTAACTCCGTAATATTCGGCTGGTATACCAAACATTTGAGATGGTAAACCATATATGGATTTTCATATCTCGAAATTTCGGTTTATGAGAAGACTATTGCAGTATCTCTCAAGGATGTAAAGCAGAACCATTAACTTAACCAGAATTTTATGAGTAGTTTAAAAGTACATTGTAAAAATTGATTAACACTTTTTTGTAACAGATAATAAACGCGTCGTGGCGTTTATGTAACAGAAAAAACAATAAAATACATAAGCAAATTAAACGTCTAAATCGGCAACTTTAACACATTGACGCCTCTTTAACGCCATCTAGTAAACACGTTTATGCACTTATTTTTATGATTACTGTAAACATCAAGTTGTTTTTAATAAAGAAAAATTAATATATATATATATATATAAATCATGTAAACGTGTTTGCCGAATGCACTTTAACTGACGTCACTATCCTTATCATGTGTTAACATTCGTTCAGCGACTTACTGTGCTTATCCATTTTGTTGTTCGTTTTTTAATTCTTAAACGCCATATATGTGTTAAAAAATGAAGACGTCTATTTTTACAGTGTATCATTTATAGGCAAATTAAGAGAATAACAGTACAAACAATTCATGGAAAAATTAGATCCGTCCCCGTAATCCTTAATAGAAAAATTCGGAGAACGACCTTCGAAAAATTAGACTGTAATTCGACATGTCTCTGTGTGTATACCCCTCTCAACTCCACTTTTATTAGCCTTATCCACATTCTTCTACAACTCTGGTGCTTCACTGCGACTGACATTCTTTCATAGTGAACTGCTCACGCATATTTCGTTCCTTTCAATCCTATCTCATAGACACGTAACGATATCCATTCATGTTTCCACAATTGCCCACAAACAAATTAAAACAAAAATCCGTCAAACAAAATTGTACAAAGCCTTTCCTGTATCACCACTTTCTAGTCGCTCCCCCCGCCCCCCCCCCAATTCTATGTTGGTTGGGGAAAACTGTAACCAGTCCTGAGTAAAACAACATTGAAACGGTGAAAGGGGTGAAACGAGGGAAAGGGGTTTGTTTCATTTACTTTTGGCGGTGATTGCTCAATATTTTGTCTTATTACCATAAATGCACACAGCACCGAGGAGCAGCCTAGAGGGGAAGGAGGACCGATTTAAATATAGAAAAGCTTCCACGGTGTCCTGAAATTATAGACTTTGTCTAAATAATACGTTATACACAGCATGAAACAGAGATTATGTATGGTCGCTAAAAAGAGTTTGCCGTTGAAACAAAATTCATGCAAGGATCGGAGCAGCAGATTGCATACTTTAATCTGATAATGCTGCCACTTGTTTTCACTTTTTTGTTGTTAAAAATTTAAAACAATGAATAGAAGAAAATTATAGTAAAACTTTTTTTTTCAAATTAACCCTGTTATTAAAAGATATTAATCTGTAGGCTGGAAATATGGGTATTTTATACTTTTACCTTAACCGTATCAATCGCAGTTTAAGGAAACATTGATAGGCAAATTAAGAGAACAACAGTAACAACATTCATGGAAAAATTAGGTCCGTCCCCGTGCCCCCTGAATGAAAAAATTCGGAGAACGGCCTTCAAAATGTATCATCAAAAATTTAGACTGTAATTGTGTAACTGTAATTTGTGTGTATACGCCTCTCAACTCCCCTCTAATCAGCCTCAAACAAAGTACAAAGCCTTTCATGTATCACCCTTTCTAGTCACTATCCCCTTCCCACCCAATTCAATGTTGGTTGGGGTAAAACTAACCAGTCCTTAGTGAAACAACATTTAAACGGGAAACGGGGGGAAACTCGGGAACGGGGTTTGTTTCATTTAATTTTGGCGGTGATTGCTCAATATTTTAATTGTCACATTTCCAAAAATGCACACACCTCTGAGGAACAGCCGGGTGGGGGTGGGGACCGATTTATATATATAGAAAAGCTTCCAGCGTGTCCTAAAAGGATAGCCTATGGCTAAATAATACGTTATACACCGCATGAAACAGAGATTATATGTGGTCGCCTGAAAGAGTTTACCTTTAAAACAAAATTCATGCGAGGAGCAACAGATTGCATACTTTGATCTGATAATGCTGCCACTGGTTTTCACCTAATCTTATTTAAAATTTCAAGAAAATGAATAGAAGAAAATTATGGTAAAAATTTTTCAAATAAAATCTATTATTTACAGATATTAGTCTGTAGGCTGGAATTACGGGGAAGTTTATACCTTTATCGTTACCGTATCAATAGCACGTGAATCCCATAAACGGTAAACCATCTTTCGTGCAAGGAAAAGTTATGAATCAGTACTTGTCTTTTCAATACATTCAAGTTGCTTCACCTTGTTTACCATTCTTATTGAAGGGGGAAATAAGACCAGTCGCCTAAAATAGCTGGTAATATCAGATTGCACAGGCTTTCACGAGTCTTTAAAGTACAATATTCTCATTTTGTTTCAGAGTAACTCCGTAATATTCGGCTGGTATACCAAGAATTTGAGATGGTAAACCATATATGGTTTTTCATATCTCGAAATTTTGGTTTATGAGAAGACTATTGCAGTATCTCTCAAGGATGTAAAGCAGAACCATTAACTTAACCAGGATTTTATAAGCAGTTTAAAAGTATCATTTATAAACAAATTAAGAGAAAAACAGTACAAACAATTCATGGAAAAATTAGGTCCGTCCTCGTGTCGCCTTAAAAGAAAAATTCGGAAAACGACCTTCAAAATGTATCTTCCAAAAATTAGACTGTAATTCGACATTGAAACGAGAAAAGGGGTGAAACGAGGGAACGGGGTTTGTTTCATTTACTTTTGGCGGTGATTGCTAAATATTTTGTCACATTTCCAAAAATGCACACACCCCTGAGGAACAGCCGGGTGGGGGTTGGGGGTGGGGACCGATTTATATATATATAGAAAAGCTTCCACCGTGTCCCAAAAGGATAGCCTATGGCTAAATAATACGTTATACACCGCATGAAACAGAGATTATATGTGGTCGCTGAAAAGAGTTTGAGTTAAAAACAAAATTCATACAAGGAGCAACAAATTGCATATTTAATCTGATAATGCTGCCACTGGTTTTCACCTTATCTTATTAAAAATTGCAAGAAAATAAATGGAAGAAAATTATAATAAAAACTTTTCAAATAAAATCTATTATTTACAGATATTAGTCTGTAGGCTAGAAGTACGGCGAAGGTTATACCTTTACCTTTACCCTATCAATAGCACGTGAATCCCATTAACGGTAAACCATCTTTCGTGCAAGGAAAAGTTAGGAATCTGTACTTGTCTTTTCAATACATTCAAGTTGCTTTACCTTGTTTACCATTCTTATTGAAGGGGGAAATAAGACCCGTCGCCTAAAATAGCTCATAATATCAGATTCCACGGGCTTTCACGAGTTTTAAAGTACCATATTCTCATTTTGTTTCAGAGTAACTCCGTAATATTCGGCTGGTATACCAAGAATTTGAGATGGTAAACCATATATGGTTTTTCATATCTCGAAATTTCGGTTAATGAGAAGACTATTGCCGTATCTCTAAAAGGATTTAAAGCAGAACCATTAACTTAACCAGAATTTTATAAACAGTTTAAAAGTATCATTTATAGGCAAATTAAGAGAATAACAGTACAAACAATTTATGGAAAAATTAGATCCGTCCCCGTGCCTCCTTAGTTAGATTATGTATGGTTGCTAAAAATGAGTTTGTCTTTAAAGCAAAATTCATGCAAGGAGCAACAGCTAGATTGTATACTTTAATCTGATAATCTGATATAATGCTGCCACTTGTTTTCACTTTTTGTTGTTAAAAATTTAAAACAATGAACAGAAGAAAATTATAGTAAAACTGTTTTTCAAATGAAACCTATTATTAAAAGATATTGATCTGTAGGCTGGAAATATGGAGTAGTTTATACTTTTACCTTAACCGTATCAATAGCAGTTTAAGGAAACATTTATAGGCAAATTAATGGCACGTGAATCCCATAAACGGTAAACCATCTTACGTGCAAGGAAAAGTTAGGAATCTGTACTTGTCTTTTCAATACATTCAAGTTGCTTCACCTTGTTTACCATTCTTATTGAAGGGGGAAAAAGACCTGTCGCATAAAATAGCTGGTAATATCAGATGCACAGGCTTTCACGAGTCTTTAAAGTACAATGTTTTCTTTTTGTTTCAGAGGAACTCCATAATATTCGGCTGGTATACCAAACATTTGAGATGGTAAACCATATATGGATTTTCATATCTCGAAATTTCGGTTTATGAGAAGACTATTGCAGTATCTCTCAAGGATGTAAAGCAGAAGCATTAACTTAACCAGGATTTTATAAGCAGTTTAAAAGTATCATTTATAAACAAATTAAGAGAATAACAGTACAAACAATTCATTGAAAAATTAGGTCCGTCCCCGTGCCGCCATAAAAGAAAAATTCGGATAACGACCTTCAAAATGTATCTTCCAAAAATTAGACTGTAATTCGACATTGAAACGAGAAAAGGGGTGAAACGAGGGAACGGGTTTGTTTCATTTACTTTTGGCGGTGATTGCTAAATATTTTGTCACATTTCCAAAAATGCACACACCCCTGAGGAACAGCCGGGTGGGGGTTGGGGGTGGGGACCGATGTATATATAGAAAAGCTTCCACCGTGTCCCAAAAGGATAGCCTATGGCTAAATAATACGTTATACACCGCATGAAACAGAGATTATATGTGGTCGCTGAAAAGAGTTTGAGTTAAAAACAAAATTCATGCAAGGAGCAACAAATTGCATACTTAAATCTGATAATGCTGCCACTGGTTTTCACCTAATCTTATTAAAAATTGCAAGAAAATAAATGGAAGAAAATTATAACACAAACTTTTCAAATAAATCTATTATTTACAGATATTAGTCTGTAGGCTAGAAGTACGGCGAAGGTTATACCTTTACCTTTACCCTATCAATAGCACGTGAATCCCATTAACGGTAAACCATCTTCGTGCAAGGAAAAGTTAGGAATCTGTACTTGTCTTTTCAATACATTTAAGTTGCTTCACCTTGTTTACCATTCTTATTGAAGGGGGAAATAAGACCCGTCGCCTAAAATAGCTCATAATATCAGATTCCACGGGCTTTCACGAGTTTTAAAGTACCATATTCTCATTTTGTTTCAGAGTAACTCCGTAATATTCGGCTGGTGTACCAGAATTTGAGATGGTAAACCATATATGGTTTTTCATATCTCGAAATTTCGGTTAATGAGAAGACTATTGCAGTATCTCTCAAGGATGTAAAGCAGAACCATTAACTTAACCAGGATTTTATGAGTAGTTTAAAAGTATCATTTATAGGCAAATTAAGAGAATAACAGTACAAACAATTCATGGAAAAATTAGATCCGTCCCCGTAATCCTTAACAGAAAAATTCAGAGAACGACCTTCGAAAAATTATGCTGTAATTCGACATGTCTCAGTGTGTATACCCCTCTCAACTCAACTCTTATTAGCCTTATCCACATTCTTCTACAACTCTGGTGCTTCACTGCGACTGACATTCTTTCATGATGAACTGCTCACGCATATTTCGTTCCTTTCAATCCTATCTAATAGACACGTAACGATATCCATTTATGTTTCCACAATTGCCCACAAACAAATTAAAACAAAAATCCGTCAAACAAAATTGTACAAAGCCTTTCATGTATCCCCACTTTCTAGTCGCCCCCCCCCCCCAATTCTATGTTGGTTGGGGAAAACTGTAACCAGTCCTGAGTAAAACAACATTGAAACGGTGAAAGGGGTGAAACGAGGGAAAGGGGTTTGTTTCATTTACTTTTGGCGGTGATTACTCAATATTTTGTCTTATTACCATAAATGCACACAGCACCGAGGAACAGCCTAGAGGGGAAGGAGGACCGATTTAACTATAGAAAAGCTTCCACGGTGTCCTGAAAGGATAGTCTATGTCTAAATATTACGTTATACACCGCATGAAACAGAGATTATGTACGGTTGCTAAAAAAGAGTTTGTCTTTAAAGCAAAATTCATGCAAGGAGCAGCAGCTAGATCGTATACTTTAATCTGATAATCTGATAATGCTGCCACTTGTTTTCACTTTTTGTTGTTAAAAATTTAAAACAATGAATAGAAGAAAATTATAGTAAAACTGTTTTTTCAAATGAAACCTATTATTAAAAGATATTGATCTGTAGGCTGGAAATAGGGAGTAGTTTATATTTTTACCTTAACCGTATCAATAACAGTTTAAGGAAACATTTATAGGCAAATTAATGGCACGTGAATCCCATAAACGGTAAACCATCTTTCGTGCAAGGAAAAGTTATGAATCAGTACTTGTCTTTTCAATACATTCAAGTTGCTTCACCTTGTTTACCATTCTTATTGAAGGGGACAAAAGACCTGTCGCATAAAATAGCTGGTAATATCAGATTGCACAGGCTTTCACGAGTCTTCAAAGTACCATATTCTCATTTTGTTTCAGAGTAACTCCGTAATATTCGGCTGGTATACCAAGAATTTGAAATGGTAAACCATATATGGATTTTCATATCTCGAAATTTCGGTGTATGAGAAGACTATTGCCGTATCTCTAAAAGGATTTAAAGCAGAACCATTAACTTAACCAGAATTTTATAAACAGTTTAAAAGTATCATTTATAGGCAAATTAAGAGAATAACAGTACAAACAATTTATGGAAAAATTAGGTCCGTCCCCGTGCCTCCTTAGTTAGATTATGTATGGTTGCTAAAAATGAGTTTGTCTTTAAAGCAAAATTCATGCAAGGAGCAACAGCTAGATTGTATACTTTAATCTGATAATCTGATATAATGCTGCCACTTGTTTTCACTTTTTGTTGTTAAAAATTTAAAACAATGAACAGAAGAAAATTATAGTAAAACTGTTTTTCAAATGAAACCTATTATTAAAAGATATTGATCTGTAGGCTGGAAATATGGAGTAGTTTATACTTTTACCTTAACCGTATCAATAGCAGTTTAAGGAAACATTTATAGGCAAATTAATGGCACGTGAATCCCATAAACGGTAAACCATCTTACGTGCAAGGAAAAGTTAGGAATCTGTACTTGTCTTTTCAATACATTCAAGTTGCTTCACCTTGTTTACCATTCTTATTGAAGGGGGAAAAAGACCTGTCGCATAAAATAGCTGGTAATATCAGATGCACAGGCTTTCACGAGTCTTCAAAGTACAATGTTTTCTTTTTGTTTCAGAGGAACTCCATAATATTCGGCTGGTATACCAAACATTTGAGATGGTAAACCATATATGGATTTTCATATCTCGAAATTTCGGTTTATGAGAAGACTATTGCAGTATCTCTCAAGGATGTAAAGCAGAAGCATTAACTTAACCAGGATTTTATAAGCAGTTTAAAAGTATCATTTATAAACAAATTAAGAGAATAACAGTACAAACAATTCATTGAAAAATTAGGTCCGTCCCCGTGCCGCCATAAAAGAAAAATTCGGATAACGACCTTCAAAATGTATCTTCCAAAAATTAGACTGTAATTCGACATTGAAACGAGAAAAGGGGTGAAACGAGGGAACGGGTTTGTTTCATTTATTTTTGGCGGTGATTGCTAAATATTTTGTCACATTTCCAAAAATGCACACACCCCTGAGGAACAGCCGGGTGGGGGTTGGAGGTGGGGACCGATTTATATATATAGAAAAGCTTCCACCGTGTCCCAAAAGGATAGCCTATGGCTAAATAATACGTTATACACCGCATGAAACAGAGATTATATGTGGTCGCTGAAAAGAGTTTGAGTTAAAAACAAAATTCATGCAAGGAGCAACAAATTGCATACTTTAATCTGATAATGCTGCCACTGGTTTTCACCTAATCTTATTAAAAATTGCAAGAAAATAAATGGAAGAAAATTATAACACAAACTTTTCAAATAAATCTATTATTTACAGATATTAGTCTGTAGGCTAGAAGTACGGCGAAGGTTATACCTTTACCTTTACCCTATCAATAGCACGTGAATCCCATTAACGGTAAACCATCTTCGTGCAAGGAAAAGTTAGGAATCTGTACTTGTCTTTTCAATACATTTAAGTTGCTTCACCTTGTTTACCATTCTTATTGAAGGGGGAAATAAGACCCGTCGCCTAAAATATCTCATAATATCAGATTCCACGGGCTTTCACGAGTTTTAAAGTACCATATTCTCATTTTGTTTCAGAGTAACTCCGTAATATTCGGCTGGTATACCAAGAATTCGAGATGGTAAACCATATATGGTTTTTCATATCTCGAAATTTCGGTTTATGAGAAGACTATTGCAGTAACTCTCAAAGATGTAAAGCAGAACCATTAACTTAACCAGGATTTTATGAGCAGTTTAAAAGTATCATTTATAGGCAAATTAAGAGAATAACAGTACAAACAATTCATGGAAAAATTAGATCCGTCCCCGTAATCCTTAATAGAAAAATTCGGAAAACGACCTTCGAAAAATTATGCTGTAATTCGACATGTCTCTGTGTGAATACCCTCTCATTTCCCCTCTTATTAGCCTTATCCACATTCTTCTACATCTTTGGTGTTTCACATGCCACTGACATTCTTTCATGATAAACTGCCTACGCATATTTCGCTCCTTTCAGTCCTGTCTCATAGACACGTAACGATATCCATTTATGTTTCGACAATTGCCCACAAACAAATTAAAACAAAAATCCGTCAAACAAATGGTACAAAGCCTTTCATGTATCACCACTTTCTAGTCGCTCCCCCCCCCCCCCCCAATTCAATGTTGGTTGGGGAAACTATAACCAGTCCTGATTGAAAACATTGAAACGGTGAAAGGGGTGAAACGAGGGAAAGCGGTTTGTTTCATTTACTTTTGGCGGTGATTGCTCAATATTTTGTCTTATTTCCATAAATGCACACAGCACCGAGGAACAGCCTAGAGGGGAAGGAGGACCGATTTAAATATAGAAAAGCTTCCACGGTGTCCTAAAAGGATAGACTATGTCTGAATAATACGTTATACACCGCATGAAACAGAGATTATGTATGGTCGCTAAAAAGAGTTTGCCGTTGCAACAAAATTCATGCAAGGATCGGAGCAGAAGATTGCATACTTTAATCTGATAATGCTGCCACTTATTTTTACTGTTTGCTGTTAAAAACTTAAAACAATGAATAGAAGAAAATTATAGTGAAACCTTTCTTTTTTTCAAATGAAACCTGTTATTAAAAGACATTAATCTGTAGGCTGGAAATAGGTGTAGTTTATACCTTTACCTTAACCGAATCAATAGCAGTTTAAGGAAACATTGATAGGCAAATTAAGAGAACAACAGTAACAACATTCATGGAAAAATTTGGTCCGTCCCCGTGCCCCCTGAATGAAAAAATTCGGAGAACGGCCTTCAAAATGTTTCATCCAAAATTTAGACTGTAATTCTAAATGTCTTTGTGTGTATACCCCTCTCAACTCCCCTCTAATCAGCCTCAAACAAAGTACAAAGCCTTTCATGTATCACCCCTTCTAGTCACTATCCCCTTCTTACCCAATTCAATGTTGGTTGCAGTAAAACTAACCAGTCGTGAGTGAAACAACATTGAAACGGTGAAAGGGGTGAAACGAGGGAAAGGGTTTGTTTCATTTACTTTTGGCGGTGATTGCTAAATATTTTGTCACATTTCCAAAAATGCACACACCCCTGAGGAACAGCCGGGTGGGGGTGGGGACCGATTTATATATAGAAAAGCTTCCACTTTGTCCTGAAAGTATAGGTTATGGCTAAATAATACGTTATACACCGCATGAAACAGAGATTATATGTGGTCGCTGAAAAGAGTTTGCCTTTAAAACAAAATTCATGCAAGGAGCAACAGATTGCATACTTTAATCTGATAATGCTGCCACTGGTTTTCACCTAATCTTATTAAAAATTGCAAGAAAATAAATAGAAGAAAATTATAGTAAAAACTTTTCAAATAAAATCTATTATTTACAGATGTTAGTCTGTAGGCTAGAAATACGGGGAAGTTTATACCTTTACCGTTAACGTATCGATAGCTCAGGAATCCCATAAACGGTAAACCATCTTTCGTGCAAGGAAAAGTTATGAATCAGTACTTGTCTTTTCAATACATTCAAGTTGCTTCACCATGTTTACCATTCTTATTGAAGGGGTAAATAAGACCCGTCATCTAAAATAGCTCTGTATACCCCTCTCAACTCCCCTCTAATCAGCCTCAAACAAATGGTACAAAGCCTTTCATGTATTACCCCTTCTAGTCACTATCCCCTTCCCACCCAATTCAATGTTGGTTGGGGTAAAACTAACCAGTCCTGAGTGAAACAACATTGAAACAATGAAAGGGGTGAAACGAGGGAGAGGGGTTTGTTTCATTTACTTTTGGCGGTGATTACTCAATATTTTGTCTTATTTCCATAAATGCACATAGCACCGAGGAACAGCCCAGAGGGGAAGGAGGACCGACGTAAATATAGAAAAGCTTCCACTGTGTCCTAAAAGGATAGACTATGTCTAAATAATACGTTATACACCGCATGAAACAGAGATTATGTATGGTCGCTAAAACGAGTTTGCCTTTAAAACAAAATTCATGCAAGGATCGGAGCAGCAGATTGTATACTTTAATCTGATAATCTGCCACTTGTTTTCACTTCTTGTTGTTAAAAATTTAGAGAGGAACCCATCCATTTACGTCCACCCATGACGGTACCCTCATGCAGTGACAAAAAAGTTTTTCCACACTTGTGCAACTGCAATCACAGAAACTCAAAAAGTGCAATTTTTGTAGAATAGTATAGATTAACTGGCAGTACGATGTCAACTGTTTATCCCATCAATCACCAACTCCTGGCGGCGCCACCAGTCACTGGCGGATGCAGGGGGGCCAACGGGGGCTCTGGCTCCTCCCAAAGGTGGGTCAAAAAGTTTTTTCTTTGAAAAGTTGCTGAATAATTGAGAGACTTTTACCCTAATTGAGAGATTTTTACCCGAAATCAACTTCACAATTGTACGCTTTTGTTGCACCAAATCGCACCTGAAGGCATTCAGTTGTAGAAAAATTTTCCAAAGGTGAAGAGATAGTGGAGTCGGCACAGGAGGGGTATGCGTGCCCCTATCACTACTTTTTGAAAAAAAATTAAAACGATCCAAAAAAGGCATTTGAGCTAAAGATTTCTGTAGGGGGTAGGGTGAGGTGTATTTTTGACGGATTAATGGATCTATGTTATTCACTTTAGAGCACAAATGGTTTTCAATTTATCAAAATTTACACAAATCCTTTGCAAACTATCAAATTTTTCACGCGCTTCAAGCATTACCGTACTGTTGTGCTTACTATCCAGGGGTGTAACCAGTGGGGGCCGGGAGGCAAGTTGCCACCCCGGACAGAAAAAAAGCGGGAAGAGGAGCAAAAATCGGGAACGACAGACAGGAAAGAAAAGAAAGGAAAAAGAGGAGAAGAGGGAAGAAGAGAGAGGAAAGGAAAAGAAGAAAAGGGATGAAAAGAAAAAGGAAAAATGAGAAAGGGAAGAAGAAGAGGAGAAAGGGGAAAGAAAAGAAGGGAGAAAAAATTAAGATAATAAAAGTAAAATGAAGAGAAATGAACAAAAAAGGAAGAAGTGAAAAGATGAAGTAGCCTAGGGAAGAAAAAAACAAAGGGAATGGGCCTATTAAAAAAAAGAAAGGGAAGATTCGACATGGGGCAAAAGGGAATAAAACGATGGAAAGGAAAAAATAAAAGAATAAAATGGGTCACTAAACGAGAATGGTGGAAAGTGAAAAAAGAAGGATAGGGTTACAACTTTCCAACTCTAGTTTTAAATAAATGCACAGGAAAATTACTTCCAGAGGCGTCGTGCCTATTTGGGCTCGGAGTCACAGCCCCAGCCCAAGTTTTGTCAAGGATGTCATAAATTTTGTCTGAAATGCATTTAAAATCCATATGCGAAGTTAGTTTTCGAAAAATATAGCTCAATGAAGTTATGTTTATCCCACTATCATGGTTACTTCAATTGCTGGGAAAGGCTGCAGATATTTCAATTCATGCGTGTTACAGTATTTCAATTTAATAGACGATTATCAGTCAATCTAAGCTTTTAAATAATTATTGCTGAAAAGAACCAAGAATACAATCGATGGAGGTATCATTGAACAATATTATGTACATGTAGATCCACAGGGAGTTCAACCCATTACCTTTGCTAAGAAAACGTTATTAATACCAGTCGATTTGCTAAAAGAAATGATAGAATTTGTGATCGTTTTCTTAGCCTTTTACAAAACATGGAAATTAAAGATAAATACAGTAGAAGAAGAGCATGGGATTCCCCGTGGACGCCATCGTAAGTAATTATAATGAATAAGTTTGCTAAATATATACAGCAGAGTAAATTTTCTTCACGATCTGATGGCTAGATTTCGTAAAATTCAAAAAAGAAAAAAGAAATAAAAATAATAATCACCTCAAATACAGCCATATTAATTACCAGGGTTGCAGTATAATCTGAAATATAATCAAGTCGTTTTCGCATGATGGTGTAAGTTTTGCCTTAGGTTTTCTGGCAAGCTAAAAAATTTTCCCGTAAATTTTTTGAACAATTAAGGAATAAACTGCCTTAGGGCGATTTTTAACGGCGCATAATTGTACACTTTTGTTGCACCAAATCGCATCTGGGGGCAGTCAGTTTAGAATTTTTTGAAAAGAGGAAGGCACCCCTCCCCATCACTGCACCACCAGTTTGGACGCTCAAAAAAAAGGCTCGGATCCGGAAGTATTTAGGGGCCGGTACTTTCGTCTTTTCCCTCCATATTTTTCGCACACCGCCACTCTTAGGCCTACTTTCACCCAGTCACCACTTCTCACTGCATGGTCCCCTAAAATTTATTTTGCACTGCGCCCGAAATTAGGAGTGGTTAATTGTAGTACTATCACCGCTCTTCATGACCATTGACCTGGATTCCATTGTTTAAGATCAGATTAACTGTCGCAAATGATCGCACATTCATAAATGAAGAAATTACAGAAATGGTAAGATCCACGTTTCAAGTCTGGATAAATACAGCTTGTAACCCTCGGAAAGTGCCGTCTTCGAGCATCTGGAGGGTTTGAAAAGTAAAAAAAAAAATTCTTGTACGCTCCGCGCCAGCAGATGGTGGCGCCTCGCTTAGAAAGTTTTGCTGGTACTAAGCCTCCCAATTTTTCCCGTTCCGCCGCGCCTGGTGGCGATGAGGGAGAGGGTCGGTTCAGAACACCCCCTTATGCCCTAAGACACCCACGCACTGCATGGCAATCTGAGACTGCCGCAGTATTCATCAAGTCAACTAGTACTGAATTGGGAATTTACGGGAAGCCTCTCGAGTTTTGCCCCCCCCCCCCGGACAGTCAGGTCTGGTTACGCCACTGTTACTATCAATACCTTGCGGTATAACAACTTCTGGAGAAGCAAAGGAGCAAAAGATGCAAGCTTTTAACTAAATCCTAGGTAAAGACTCGATTTCTGGTAGGCGCCTTAACGGGTATGAGAGATGCATACCGCCGTGCAGTAGATTTCTGAAAAAAATTAAAATGATCCCAAAAAGTGTTTCTGCTATAGTTTTCTTCAGTGGTAGCGGATAAGGTATGTTTCCAACTGAATGATGGATCTATCTTATTTTTTTCATTCACAATGGCTCTCAATCTATCAAAATGTTTGCAAAACCTTTGCAAATATCAAATTTTGGCGCGTTACGCGCACTTCAAGCCTTCATTTTAGCGCTTAACATCATTAATCACTAACCTTTTAAAATCTCACTTCTGATATCCTGTTTATAAATTTTATATTTTTCCTGGAAATGAATGAATGAATGAATGAATAATATTAGCACTTAATCTCATTTTCATTATCCGCTATTATTATTATTATCATCATCATCATCATCATCATCATCATCATCATCATCATCATCATCATCATCATCATCATCATCATCATCATCATCATCATCATCATCATCATCATCATCATCATCATCATCATCATCATCATCATCATCATCATCATCATCATCATCATCATCATCATCATCATCATCATCATCATCATCATCATCAGCATTATTATCAATACCATCCCAATAACAGCTTCCGACGAAGCAAAGTTTGCATGCTTCTTACGAATTCCTAGTAGGAGGAAGATCTGCATTTCTAATTGGCAGATAGTGTTATCGAGGAATTGGTAGTGTCAGATACAGAGCCCGCGAAAAAGCGAAGGATCTGTCCTGAAAATGACATCAATTGCTAAATTTTGGCGCGCTTCGCGCGAATTCGTCACTTTCTGCACCCCATCCCCATTTTCAAGGTAATGATAAAAGGAGTTCAACAATTTTCGGAGATGGTACATCTCTAATTTCTATAGGGGTCTTTCATCAGCATGGGATCTTTGACCAGTCTACAGTTTGTCACATGATATAAAGGACTCGAAGTACGTACTAGCCGTCATTGATTTTCCACTTATTTTTACAACGAAAAATCATCCTGGAACGCGCTTTTCAGTCCTCCACCATTTTGCTATACCTATAAGGAAGGTGATATGTATCACTTTCCTGTATACCCTCCCTCCTACTCATCCCACAATGCTGAAAGCTGTTCATCAGAATTCTAGTTCGAAAGTAATTTAATAAATAAAATACTGTCATTGTGTATGTTTTACGTTATATTCTCTGTAGGTTCATTTGGATGTCAAGTAGTGAGCATCATGTTGGTGCCCTTTTGAATCGTGTACAGTAATTAATCCAGAGCTTTCATGAGGCCCCACTTCTGTCCCTTGCCGGCCTTGGGTACCCTTTTGTCATCATAATGAAAAATGAAGCAAAGGAATTTTAATTTTGTAATAATCCAAAAGTATTTCCGTGGACTCCACGCGTAAAAGCTATTTTTTCATAAAACTTGCCTTGACAGAAGGCAGTAAACGAGCCAAAAATGGGTTTCAAGAGGTTTGTTGACGGCATACCCGTCTCTTAGACGACATACTTTCCTCTTTCAGTTTATCTATACCAGAACCAGTCTTTTTTTAAATAATGGACATTTTGATAATAGCGTATATGATAAACTAGGAACTTCCCCAAAGATAGCACCATTTCGCATCTAAGCCACCTTAAATAAGCAAAAATTTCTCGAAGGGGGAGGGGAACACCTCCTCCCCTTGCCCCCCCCGGCGGAGACATCCTTGTCTAGTGACCAAGAAAGGTTCCCACTACTGCAGTGCATTCACATGGCATATGAAGTCACAACTTAAGAGGACTCATAGGGTAAACAGAGGGCGCATTTACGACCTTAGACCAAAGATATTACAAGCATAGATTCCAAACTTAAAATGGCGCGTTGACTCCTCATGGAGGCCAATATATCGGGGCGGAAGTGCTGATCACTGTTCAGTCGTTTTGAAAACAAACGGGTAAATGAATGTCTTACAAAAGTATTAATACTTGTTATTTCGGAATGTTGTTGACTGAAGAACTACTACGCCTCAGTAAATTCCATTTGAACAAGAATAACTTATTTCTTCAACGCGGCATTCCACGTATTTACACTTGAACATGAACGCACAATGACTGGTTTTGCAAGTTCATGGACATTCATTGTCAGTTTCTATGGTATCTTCAAGTGACACACTTTTTTATGCGCGTTCAATTACTAATGCGCTCACAACGGGAAAGCAACTAGCGCGTTTGTTTCCAGAGCGCGCAGAACTGTGCGTCAAGTATTCCGGATACTAATACACAGAGAAATGTATTCTGCCCGTATAGAACGCATTGCAAAAGTGCACCCGCGCTGTCCTCTTTGAACAATGGAATTTTTTGCAACGCGTTCCTATTTTTGTACGCAGATCACAGAATAGAACGGCGCACATGTCAAATTCACACTTCCGCCCCGATACTAGCGTCTCCATGAGGAGTCACTGAGCGTAACAGTGTAGGTATAGGAGTTTGGAATCTATGCTTATAATATCTTTGCCTTAGACCCCTCCCCATATGCCTATAACTGTACCACCAGTTTGGCCCAACCCAAACAAAAGGCCCTGGATCCGCCATTGCACCAGTGGCGGCACCAGGGGATATGGGGCATTTACTCGCGTCAAAAGTTTTGCCTGAATACCCCAACACAGCCCCTGGACCAAATATACCTATCCTGAGACTTAGTATTTCACACAAGATATGCATAACTACGATTTTCCATGGACTCTCCCAGGACCCGCACCAGGGCTTTGCCCGAATTAACCCATATAAGCAAATTACACCTATCCTGAGACATATCTCTTCAGCCCAGCGATATGTTTAAAACTCAGAGCTTCGCCCCATGGACCCCACCAGGGCTTTTCCCAATGAGACCCAGCAGAGGTCCTTAACGGGTTTCATAACCCATCTACTACTAAAGCAAAATAGCATATCCTGAGACTCGTTTTTCACTCAGATACATGACAAAATATCAGAGCTTCCGGGGCTACACCCCCTGGACCCCCACCAGGGCTTTTTCCAAAGAAACCAAGCAGAGGTCCTTAACGGGTCTTATACCCTATCTACTACTAAAGCAAAATCATATCCTGAGAATACTTATTTTTCCCTCCGTCAGATATATGCTAAAATCTCAGCTCTTCCGGGGGCTTTGCCCCCTGGACCCGACCAGGGGCCCTAAGGCGGGCCCCTGGACCCCAGCCGCAAGAGTCTCGCCGTTCGCACTCAGTTTCGAGCTGCGCGCGAAAATTTTACTGCCCCAACATGTTCAACATGTTCCTCTGCCCTCAATTTGTGTTTCCCCCATTTTTGAAATCCTGGTGCCGCCACTGGGCAACACAGTATCTATGTCTGGAGACCTGAAAAGGCCATTTTTTAGGGGGAGGGGATCCCCTCCCCCCTTAGAAATTACTCCCAGATCGCAATCTAACCTCCCACATGACAAAATCCCGGCTACGCTACTGATGGGAAGTGCCATGTTCAGCAATCTAGTCGGATGCATTTTTGCCAAGTCAGGGCCTGGGAAGTGCTATTTCCAACGATCCGTCTGGGAGGCATTTTTGCCAAACTTTTTTTCGCGCTTCGCGACAAAATATCGGCTCAGATCAACTTTTAGATGGTCTGATCAGGGAGCTGTCTTCCAGCTCCCTGGTCTGATGATATTGCTTGGAAATTTCCACAAAATCGGATTTCAAAATAGAGAATGATTCTATGCAATCTACAAGACCTGGGAAGCGCCATTTTCAGCGATCTGGGAGGCATTTTTACCAAAATTTTCTTGGCGCTTCGCTTATATAGATTGCCTGCATACCCCTTGACAAATTCCTGCCTAACCCCCACCCCTCAGTAAAAAGTGGCAACATTTAGCACATTTAACCTAGTGGTTTGTTATAAGCTCTTTTCGGAGAGAAGAACTCAGTCTGATTTGATCAATTAACAATTTCCTCCCCCCCCCCCACCTTGAAATTTTTTTTCTGCGGACGCCCTTGTGAGGAGAATCTCGCACAACGGCAGTAGGCTCCAGT
Organism: Holothuria leucospilota; assembly: GCA_029531755.1. Lineage (NCBI taxonomy): Eukaryota > Metazoa > Echinodermata > Holothuroidea > Aspidochirotida > Holothuriidae > Holothuria > Holothuria leucospilota. The sequence goes on along the minus strand of CM055961.1, from coordinate 103,396,526 downwards.
TTTGTAAGGTCCTTTGTATAACTCGAACTGGAATCGAACCCAGGCCACCTGGCATGAGAGGCTGATGCTCTACCAGTCGGCCAAACCCGCGGTCAGGGTTTGGCGCGACAAAAGCGTACAGTAAATCCGTGAAGTTCAAGGACAAGTCTCCAAATTGTAGTTTTATTCATTAGTTATTCACTGCCAATATGGGTTACGGTCGGATGGGTCAAGTGGAGGAGGTGTGCTTTAATTTTGCTCCTAAAAGACGTACTCTTTCGTACCCCCTATAAGCGCCAGCGTCTCAAGCATATGCATATACGTTAAAAAAGGCAAAAATTTCAGCTCTCTTCGTGCGCCACACAGCATTGTTTCCGGAAACCCAATTCCCCTGTCGGGGATTCGAGTTGCCTCTCCTCCCTGTCGGATAGTTCAGCTCCTGGTTTTGCGAACTCCTGATGCCTACCCTGGCAAATATATTACGCATTTGCATAGTCGTGGCCCGGAACCAAGCTTGTCATTCACCCTCCTCGTTTAATACGCTTCCGCCACTCAAACTTTAATATGCTCTTTTGTTAATCTCGATTTAAACGCTATGAGCGTGTAATACGTAGCTGCCTTACAGCTGGGTGGGGTGGGGGGGGGGGGGAGGCCGCCTCCCTGTCTCAGATTGAATACTTGCGACATATTGGTGTTTATTCGAGATCCCCAGATTGGGTGTACTAACTTCGGATGCATCCGGTAGGGTATATAGTCCATACATTTGATCAAAATCAGGTCAGTACAGTACAGTATCACTCCTACATGTCCTCTGACCTCAGATTGGTGTATTCAAGTCAAAATGTTTCCCAATATATCAATTATTTTGAGCTTATATCTGCGAGAAAATGAAAATCATATTGTCTGTACTCACATCTTAAGTAAAAATGGCTACAGTAAGCTACCGTAGCATATGGTCCCCCTCTTGTAATACGATCGAGCATCAACAATATTATTGCTACACTCATATATTACATGGCACCATGGTATACCATCATAACATTATTATCGTGATTTTTTTCATTAAATGGTACGATATTATCGTAAGATACTATGTGAATCGGGTACTTATTTCCCCTTCAATAAGAATGGTAAACAAGGTAAAGCAATTTGAATGTATTGAAAAGAAAAAGTACTGATTCATAATTTTCCTTGCACGAAGATGGTTGACCGTTTATGGGATTCACGTGATGCTACTGATACGGCAAAGGTAAAGGTATAAACTTTCCCTATTTCCAGCCTCCAGACCAATATCTCTAAATAATAGATTTTATTTAAAAAGTTTTTACTATAATTTTCTTCTATTATTTTCTTGCAATTTTTAATAAGATTAGGTGAAAACCAGTGGCAGCATTATTAAAGTATGCAATCTGTTGCTCCTTGCATGAATTTTGTTTTAAAGGCAAACTCTTTTCAGCGACCACATATAATCTCTGTTTCATGCGGTGTATAACGTTTTTTTTTGACATAGGCTATCCTTCAAGGACACCGTGGAAGCTTTTCTATAATTAAATCGGTCCCCACACCCACCTGGCTGTTCCTCGGTGCTGTGTGCATTTATGGAAATAAAATATTGAGCAATCGCCGCCAAAAGTAAATGAAACAAGCCCCTCACCCTCGCTTTCACCGTTTCAATGTTGTTTCACTCAGGACTGGTTATAGTTTTCCCCAACCAACATTGAATTGGAGGGAGGGGAAGGCGACTAGAAAGTGATGATACATGAAAGGCTTTGTACCATTTGTTTGACGGGATTTTGTTTTAATTTGTTTGTGGGCAATTGTGGAAACATAAATGGATATCGTTACGTGTATACGAGATAGGATTGAAAGAAGCGAAATATGCGTGAGCAGTTTATCATGAAAGAATTTCAGTCGCAGTGAAGCACCAGAGCTGTAGAAGAATGTGGATAAGGCTAATAAGAGGGGAAATGAGAGGGGTATACACACAGAGACATGTCGAATTACAGTCTAATTTTTCGAAGATACATTTTGAAGGCCGATCTCCGAATTTTTCTATAAAGGGGGCACGGGGACGGACCTAATTTTTCCATGAATTGTTTGTACTGTTATTCTCTTAATTTGCCTATAAATGTTTCCTTAAATTGCTCATAAAATGCTGTTTAAGTTATGGTGCTGCTTTACATCCTTGAGAGATACTGCAATAGTCTTCTCATAAACCGGAATTGCGAGATATGAAAAAAACCATATATGGTTAACCATCTCAAATGTTTGGTATACCAGCCGAATATTACGGAGTTACTCTACACTATAATGATAATATTGTACTTTAAAGGCTCGTGAAAGCCCGTGGAATCTGATATTACGAACTATTTTAGGTGACGGGTCTTATTTCCCCTTCAATAAGAATGGTAAACAAGGTAAAGCAACACACCGCATGAAACAGAGATTATATATGGTCGCTGAAGAGAGTTTCCCTTTAAAACAAAATGCATGCAAGGAGCAACAGGTTGCTTCAATCTTATAATGCTCCCACTGGTTTTCATCTAATGTTATTGAAAAATTAAAAGAAAAGGAATAGAAGAAAACTGTAGTAAAAACTTTTCAAATAAAATCTATTATTTAGAGATTAGTCTGTAGGCTGGAAATAGTGGGTAGTTTATACCTTTACTTTTACCGTATCGATAGCACGTGAATCCCATTCACGGTAAACCATCTTCGTGCAAAGGAAAAGTTATGAATCAGTTCTCGTCTTTTCAATACACTCAAGTTGTATTATTTAGCCATAGGCTATCCTTTTGGGACACAGTGGAAGCTTTTCTACATTTAAATGGGTCCCTATCCCACCCTAATTGGTTGGAAACTGGGCCGTTCAACTCCTTCTAACCTAACCTTACCCACCCCCTCCCGGCTGTTCCTCGGTGCTGTGTTCATTTTCGGAAATAAGACAAAATATTGAGCAATCACCGCCAAAAGTAAATGAAACAAGCCCCTTTCTCTCCTTTCAAGAGTTTCAATGTTGTTTCACTCAGGACTGGTTAGTTTTCCCCAACCAAGGTTTAATTGGGTGGGAGGTAAAAGCGACTAGAAGGGGTGATACATGAAAGTTTTTGTACCATTTGTTTGACGGGTTTTTGTTTTAATTTGTTTGTGGGCAATTGTCGAAACATAAATGGATATCGCTACGTGTCTATGGGATAGGACTGAAACTGGGAGCGAAATCTGCGTGCACGTGCAGGTTATCATGAAAGAATGCCAGTCCCAGTGAAGCGCCAAAGTTGTCGGTAGAATGTTGATGAGGCTAATGACAGGGCAGTTGAGAGGGGTATATATACACACAGAGACATGTCGAATTACAGTCTTATTTTTCGAAGATACATTTTGAACGCCGATCTCCGAATTTTTCTATTAAGGGGGCACGGGGACGGACCTAATTTGTACTGTTATTCCCTTAATTTGCCTATCAATGTTACTTTTAAACTGCTCAAGAATGGTAAAAAAAGTAAAGCAACTTTAATGTATTGGTTACTGGTTACTCCACCAGCTGATCTAGCTCAATTTGGGGGGTGGGGTAAGTTGGGGGGGGGGGCTCTGCCGGGTACATCCCACCACGGGAACAGTCTGGCAATGGGCATTCATTGTACATGGGACTATACCAAACATTTTCCAATTGGTTCCATGCGGTTACTCCACCAGCTGATTTAGCTCAATTTGGGGGTGGGGGCAATTGTGTCTGGCAAATACATCTCACCATCACAGTAGTCTGGCACTGATCATTCACTACACCTAGGGCTATGACCAAAATTTTCCAGCAGGTTTTATCTGGTTACCACGACAGCTGATCTAGCTCAATTCGAGACCCTTCCCCCACTGCCCTCTCACCCATACCCACCACCATATGCTCCGTAGACTTGCATTTCCAGTAATGCAGTTACATATAGCCTGTCCCTGTGTACGTATAAATTGGTTACCTTTCCAGCTAGGATGACCCCTGCGGGCTCCTGGTCTAATATGGCATGTCCCTGTGTATGAATTGGTTACCTTTCCAGCTAGGATGACCCCTGCGCGCTCCTGGTCTATCAGTGACCAGTCTGAAGCTAGCACAGGATTCAGCCTAGGATTGGCCTAGGATTGGTCACGTTCTTTTTTTCGTTTTTTCTTTTGCTTTCCTTCATTTTTTCAACATCTCCCATCTCGTCCCCAAAATTTCTGTGCGGGGGCACTCTGCCCTCTGCCCCCCTCTGGCTACGCTAGTGGTATGAATACAGTGCTGAATCCTAGTTGAATCCTGTCCTGAATAATAGGCGAAAGGTAGGCTGAATTCTGTGTTCTGATTTCTAAATCGTGTGCCTATCTGTGCTGCTGAATCTTAGGCGAATCCTAGGCCAATCCTAGGCTGAATCCTGTGCTGCCGAATCCTATGCCAATCCTAGGTGAATCGTAGGCCAATGCCAGGCAATTCTTAGGCGAATCCTAGGCCAATGCTAGTCCAATCCTAAGCGAATCCTAGGCCAATGCTAGGCGAATCCTAGGCCAATGCTAGGCCAATCCTAGGCCAATGCTAAGCGAATCCTAAGCCAATCCTAAGCCAATGCTAGGTGAATCCTAGGCCAATGCTAGGCGAATCCTAGGTCAATACTAGGCGAATCCTAGGCCAATGCTAGGCCAGTCCTAGGCGAATCCTATGCCAATGCTAAGCCAATTCTAGGCCAATCCTAGGCCAATCCTAGGCTGAATCCTGAGCTTCAGACTGGTCTATCAGTACTGTTTCTTGGGGGAAGTGATAAACTAGAACCACTTGGCAATCGCTTAATATTAAAAACACTGACGAAACAGAACGTCATAATTCGTTCAATATTCATAATCATCGGAGCCTTCGACGAACAAACAAGTGGGTGCCAGCGCTTGAAGTGTTGTGTTAATAAGAAGCATATATACCGTTGTGCATGCATCCATGTGCACACACTAAAGGCATACGGGGTCACAATTAACTGATGGAGGGTGCAGCCGTGCTCATAAGCGATTTCCGGGCAAAATTATGTAACTTTTCAGGCGAACTCAGGTAAATTTAAGGGGATAACCAGGTAAATTGAAAGTATAGTGCCCAAACCAGGGAGTTGTTATTTGGATGGAGATATATCGAACAGTTTAATTTATGTTAATACTTTAAGATCCACCAGGGGCGGCGCCAGGGTATTTCGATAGGAAGGGGGAGCATGGGATGAGTGATCGCCGTCCTGGGGGAGGGGTGTCCCCCACCCCTTTGGGAAATTTTTGTTAATTTAAAGTTGCTTAGATGCAAAATGGTGATGTTTTTGGTATATTGTTTTAACTGATCATATGTGTTTGGATAGTGTTCATAATTTAGTGAATATTAATTTTTGTTTGGGTGGAAGATGCTTTACTGGGGAGGGGTCTAAGGGGAGGGTGGGAGGGTTTCCCCTCCCCTTTGAGAAATTTTTATAAATTTAAGGTTGCTTAGATGAAAAATGGTGATGTCTTTGGTACATTTTTTGAGCTGATCATATATTGTTGGAAAGGGTGAAAATTTATTGAATTTTAAAGAGGGATTTGCATCACCCCAAGTATGGCTTTTACTTGGTGGTAAGCCCCCCCCCCCCCCCATAATTGTCTTTACTGCGTCTCCTTTTACAGATACAAACATAGTTCACTGCTCAATGCCACATCCTGGTGAGTGTAAAAGACCCCATGTGTAATCAAAACATTCTCGTGCGTGCTGCGTAATATGAGCTGCTCTGCATCTAATCAAAGAACAGCGGCGTAGGAAGATGTTTGACATGGGGGGGGGGGGGCAGACTAGATGCGATTTCTCGACCTTGATCCCCCTTCCCACACCAGAACATCATATTTGCTCATTATAATTTTTCCGATTTTTATTTAAGCAAACTAAGAATATTCAAAGAAAAAAGAAACAACTACAACATCAACATACATGCAGCAGTGGTGTAGCTAAGATCTTTTTGTTTTGGGGGCTCTGGAGGACTGGAGTTATTTGGGGGGGGGGAGGGGGGACTCCCGTTTACTTACTAAGCGGAGCGCCACCATAGCTTGGCGCGGAGCGTACCAAGAAAATTTGAGATTGAATACATCCCAGATCGCCGGAAATGGCACTTGCCAGGCTTGATAGCAGCCATCAAGATATGCAATTGTTGTGAACAAATGTAAAGCTTGATTTGATTTTATTCTAAAACACATTTCTGTGAGGATGGATTAGCTGAGCTGGCCGGACTTGGGGTCCGAGGATTGCAAGTTTGAACCCCATCTATTATCTACGCTGGAGCGCCACCATAGGTTTGCACGAAGCAAACCGATTTATGTTGTGGAGTTGTGATAATCATCTGTCAGGAACATGTACATGATAACCAAGCCTGTTGCCAGGGTCCATGGTGAGGTTCGAAAAATGTCTCCCCTTGAAATAGGGTAACAACGGTAAATCACGATGAAGACAAGTATCTTCGCGTCTAATACACATCACCTAATAGGCCACCTTTTTGCTGGAATGCACCTTTGTGACCCCATAATAACATCCCGTATGACCGTGCTCCTTCCGCTAGTTATTAATTCGCGGTACGTGCACTACGCACTGGTTGGCATAGAGCATGGGCAATAACAATGTGTACTATCTAGGGTTTTGCGGCGTGTAAATGCTGGCCCATGCAGTAAGAGAAAAAGCATGAAAGTATACCATTTAAATCTGCTTTTCAACTGGACTCAGTGTGCAGGGCGTGGCGTAGGATGATTTTTGGGGGGGGGGGGTCTCTATGTATCATGGAAGGTGTACCGGCAACTATCGTGTTCCGTAATTCTTACACTTTTTATAGGACCGCACAATTGTGAGGGGCCTGGCAATATCGGGGACCGCATGCCCCCCCAGTGTCCGCCGTAGTACTACGCGCCTTGTGTAATCTCGAGCACTCCTCGCGCCATTCGCCAACCAGTAGGCTCGTTACACATGCTTTCTGCCCAAGCCTAAAATTCCCCTGGCGCTATCTCACCCTTCTTCAATGCCTTGGCATGGCTACTGGCCTGAATCAACCCCTTAAATAATTATTAAAGCGATAAGTTGTGTTTTAATCAAAAGTGACCTACATAATAAGAATTTGAATTATTGATTCTTATGTAAGATTTCTTAGCATGCTACCTAGCTCTACTGTCGCTTCTACGACCATCCATTATGCTGACGTCATCAAATTTTATCTATATATGATTTAAAACCAGCGCATACTTTTAAGACACTTTGTCATAATTTCGTCACAAATTTTAAGAATCCTTAAACATAAGGATAAACATATACATGCTTTCGTTTACTTCTGCAACTGATTCCGTGCGTTTGTAGGTGATAATTGAAGTAAGTGTCTCGAACTGAGAATTTTGTCTCAGTTTATCCAAGGACATCATTTTCAATTTCAATATGAGCAAGCATACTTTCATTGAGAAAGTAGAGAATGAAATTTGTTTAACAGAACTCCATGAAAGGAACCTCTTCTAAGAATTTCTAATCATATGGGGTGGGGATTTCAACAGGGACCATGCATGATCACTAAAGGCCCATTGGGAGAGGAAGGGGCGTGGGTTTTTAGGAAGGCTTGAGAGGCCTTAAATATAGTAACATTATAGCGTGAACATAATAAAATCTTCCATGAGTGACCTAGTTGGTTTGGCTAATATGTGTGATGTGGGGTATAGATTTAAGTTTATTTTCAGGATTGGTTATAATTGTTTCCTGGTGTTGTCAATAGACCTAAAGAGAGGTGGGGGTAAATGACTGACTGTGGACATATGGAGAATGGGTGCTTGACGTCAAGGAGGCAAATTTTTTTAAAAAAAAGCTTTTACTGAGTGGTGTATGCGAACTTCCACACCTTTACCAGGATAGGTTTGTGTGTTGAGAGGTACTTTCTATAGTGAACGCCTTACCATAAAAGTCTTCAGGTTGATTCCCGGAACAACCAGGGGCTTTACTCTGCCCATGTACAGGTAGAGCGCACTGGTACAACGGCACTACAAATGTAGGGGTGGACTGTATAGATGTGTTAGCACACTCCTGTTTTTCAATGGTGGTGTCAAGAATAAGGGTGTTGCAAAAGTGCTTTAAGTTGGTGTCGTGAAAGTCATCAGATTTTTTTTTGATGGTCTTGTCTCGTCTCTTACGTCTATACGATTTCATTATTATCACTCTCTCGGGTTTGTACACTGAGGTAAAATCTTAATCCTCTCCTCCTTCTGAAATAACTGATATTGGGACGATGACAATCGCGTATGCTGGGAGTGGTGCAGAAATAAGATTGTATCTAGCAGCTTTACTAGTGACCTGCTTCTTTCTTTTGAAACATCATTCGAGAAAGGGCGATCCTTGGGCGATGTTTCGACCTAGGATCGACAGTTTCTGACGAGCCCAGATTGTATCTTCTGTTCGAGATGAACTTAAACTACTCGATAAGAACACATACTTATCTATACGCAAGTTTATTATGATTTAAGTTATAAATGTTTGTTTTCTTTTTGCATCCAATTTTCTTTCTTATTATACACATGTTTTGAGGCTTACGTGACGAACGTTAGCTCGACAGAAGGCCAAATGCGTGCTACAGGAGGTAAGTCAGGCATCATCTATATCAACGCACAGATAGGAGTTTAGTGTTGAAAGTTGGCAGACCACACTTTGACGAATTTAATTCAACATGCTCTCTTGTACTAATATCTGGTTCTTCATCGCGTTTCTTGCACCCTCTGACTTTCTCTATTATATATTTTGTTGTTGGTGTTTCTGCAACCTATTATAAAAAACAAAAATCTTAATAGCATTGGTACCCTATATACAGATGCCTATATGTCTAACGATTGAATAATATATTCTGCTTAACTATCAGCGTCTCCTTGATTAATGATGCTTTTATAACTTGAATGTCTCCTCTAACAAATAACATAAAATCTATTGTACGCCCTCCTGCTTCTTACATTTTCTCGCTATACTCTAGGACAGTGCTCTAGCTAATAGCATAGATTAATAAGGTTCTTTTGATTCGCAGGGATGATCAAATTACATTACAGATGTAATGAAGCTATATAGCACTCCTTGTTAAAGTATGAAGGCATTGTAACTTATAACTTCCAGGATAACTCAGGATCAAGTACAGGCGATGTTTTGGGTTGTTTTTCGGGGGGAGCGGAGTTTCGGATTGTCAAGTATTGGAGTGAATGTCTGAACCGCACATGGAGGAGGGTGTGGGGGGACTTGGACGGAGTTGAATGCAAAGGCTTGACTGTAAGTAGGGAGGGCATGGAAGTATCAAGAGTACATGATTATTTCTTGTTTTGTATTGTTTCTCTTATTAAGCCAGAACTCAACTAACACCAACATCGTGTTAAAAAAACAATCGCGGATCATGCAGTATGCTAACACCTGAACATACTTATGATTCTCTTACGCAAATTATCCTCATTCTGTCTAATAGCAGCCGCCTTAAGAATTGTAAATCGTTTCTGACTGAATGAGTCTTTCGTTATCTCTCATTCTGAAACAGTTTTTGTGTGGGGCTGACTGTTTCTCAACATTTCTTGAGTAATATACTCACAATCAGAATATATACTGTAATGGAACAACCCACTCGTCTAGGTAGCTAATCTTTGATGAGGGCTGCTAATACAGTAACCAGCACCTAGGCCTAAGAGTTACTGACTAGAGAGACCAAGGTCTAATACTAGCCTTGGGAAGGTACCTAGCCTATGTCCTACCTTTTAGTTCTCCGTACAGTATATTTGAATTTGAGAAGATGAACCCAATCAAAATTTTTGAGGTGCGGTAGCCTCCATTTTGACAATGGTTATATGCTGACCTCGTCTAGGAATCCCCATACTAGCGTCAGCACTGCGGACTAAGTCTAATAATGCCGCAATGTCAAAATTTGGCCAACTTGGAAGCAGAGTTAGGTTCAAAATTGTTTTGCTCCGACGTATGCATCAAGTGCACAAAATGTGCACAACATTTGGTGCTATTCGTAACTTACGAAGAGGTAATTCTCCCTCATATTTCTTGAAGAGTTTAAGGAACAGTAGGCTTTTGTCGGCTGAAGAAACACTATTTTACCTTAGATTCGCTTATGGAAAGGTTGCGCTACAAAATGGTTGCTTGTCGCCTATCGTCTAATTTACTTTCTAGTTATCAGAGCCGCAAAGCGAAGGTAAACAATAGCTAATTGCCTGCTTTACTCTCTCGCTTAACGCATAGGCAGTGCCATCCTTACTGCTGCTACGTTGCATCAGACATTACTGAAAGATGGCCTACAGCGTTACAATAACGCTATAATTATGAGGTGACAGAACGTTTGACTAACAGATTCACTCACCTTGTACAACAAAATCTAATGCATCTAACAACGGACCAACGTAGCAGAATTTGACCTTTAGGATATATGACCGCGACAGGCTCTACGTGCGTTTTATCTTTGTTTTTTTTGCTTTAGTTCATTCTGTACACTTACAGTTCTAACGTATGGATGATATATGTAGTGCGTATAACGCTAGAGAACGTACAGTCGTGTCGTACGTGTAATGGAAGGCGTCGACCCGTCAACTTTTCTATAGACCTGTATGCTATTGACATCCACTGACGTCCTTTGGGTTGAAACAAGAAGCACCACGGGCACTCACGATGCAGATTTCGCCGCTTGTCCGGCAACGGTCACGGCAACGGCAACGGCAACCCCTGCGGCGAACGGCCTAGGAACAAATTTTAACTCTTTTAGATAAAAGAAGTTGCTCACGACATGGACACTGTAACGGCAATGCGGCACTAATCCGGCGTTTTGGTGACCACGCATCCGGCAAAACTGAAATCGTGCAAGGAGCGATTCATTGGCCGTTGCCGGGATGCTATCCATGCAAATTATCCGTATCAACAAAGTTACCTCGAAGGTCTTCGCGGCTCTGTGTATACACGAAATCCTAGAAAATCAGAGTTATAAGAAGTGCTGTTATTGAAAATTCAGTGGTTTGTGAATGAAGGAATCCTGCTGGAATAATCCAAATGATTATACTACCAGGATAGGCCAAAAAACCAAATATACAAGGCTCAGAATCTCCCCGAAGATTTTGAAAATCTGAGATGGTTGGTAAGAATCGGAAGCGGGCCTCTGGTGGAGCTTCCTGTGACAGCACTAGAGGTATTTACTGGCGACACAAGCCTTTGAGACACTCTATGCAGGCCTTTGACCGAGGGGTCATTCTAGACTAGAGAGGTTTAAAGTGCACTCAGACACTAGTGGCCCTAATAAAAATGATCACTAACTTTTGCCCAATTCCCTCCGACATCCCCTGCCATATTATAGGCTTGGCAGCTAATCTTAAATCGTATAACGTTACAGCTTGTTAGTTAAAGTAGAGTACCGTGGCACATAGTCTCCATAGAGCTTGCATACGTAGGCGCTAGGCTAGCTCATTTTGCGAAGGACAAATATAACTCTATCTTGTGGATTGGCGGTTCTTTGCCTTTACCATGAACGTAGATAGTAAACTAGTTGATCAAAGAGCTAGGTAGGTTCCTAATGCATGCCTCTATAGCACCTAGGCCTAACTTTAGAGCATATTCTTTAAACGTTACGTAGCCTAGGCTCATATAACAAAGTGATGGACTTAGCCTAAATGTAGACCTAGACAAGGCTTGTTAACTTGTCATTAGTAAAAAGAGGTTGGCAACTGACCCTCAGACAGGTGATGTTTAATTATGCCTATACGTTACGTGATTCGTCGTGGCCAAGACATAGGGTGTCTCTACTGACCTGTGAAGTGGAATGTACGTGCCTTGACCATGTAATGTATACTGCAACCCTTATCGAGGACTAAGCAACTCTCCTGCTTTACTAGTAACACGTAGTCCTGTATAATTTGTAATTATCTGTACGTTAGAGCCTCACATTAATAGCCTAAAGTAGAAGACTAGCTATCTATATACTTAAATTAACCTCCACCCTTTGGCTATGTGTGATGTATCTACGTTTAGGTCCACGGAAGGCAAACGTATCGTTCAAAGCCAGAACCCCGTTAAAAATTTGCAAAAATAGTTTAATAGAGTAAGCTGACATCACACTGTTAGCACAAATTAGTCAAAACATTGTCTGATACGCCCTACCCAAGTAGTCAAAGGCGTTTTTTTTTTTTTTTTTGACTAATTTTGTACACTTGACTCAGATTTCTGACCAATTTTCAACCGCTTTGAGAACGGTCACTTTTTTGCCACTATTATGGTCCATCATTGTGGCAATGTAGTCAAATGTTAATCATTAGAAATTGTCAAATGAGTGAACATGAAAATGGGTTAGGCGTATCAGACAATGTTTGACTAATTTGTGTTTACAGTGTACAGGTTGTTGAGTCTCGTCTTGTCCAGGTTTGTTGTGTGGCCTATGCAACCCTCTTTGGACTAGAAATAACGTTTGCTTCTGGACACGAATGTTGCACGCGTTGTAGCGGACGTGGTATTTCTTCGGGAGTCTGTAACGTTTGCATTCAACTTGTTTGCCCTGTAATGAAAGTTAACGTTACTGTTTATTTTGCGAAGAATTCCAATTGGCGGTGGGTAAAAAGTAGGCCTGTCACAGCAAACTAATAGCAGACTACTTAGTCGTCTACAGGGCTACCTAATTATGTCATCCTCTATCAAAATTCAACAGAGGCTACAACGAATACCACTTTAATCATACAGGTGATTTCCTTATTTTTTTTCTGGGCAATAGTCAAACAGAGAGGCAGGGTCAGAGGATGATGGTCGCATTCGAGAAACCTCTATATACACAACGTTGCCAGAGAAGAATGGTCTACAGGTCGCAAGCGCCTAAAGTCAGGATTTTGTCGTCGCGATGGGGAGGCCGAAGTAGGGCCTGACAGGCACCTAAAGCACACTTCCTAATCCTTAAAAGTCAAAAGTGTGGGTTCACTGAGCGTTCATTATCCCCCCGCCCCCCCAGCATTATTAACGCCTTCCCCCACGAGCATAGCTAGGATGAATTTTTAGGGGCCTAGGTATCAAATGGGGGCCATGACTTGATCGCAGTCCGGGGTCCTAAACGGAGGTGTCCCGCACCTCTTTGAGATAATTTTAGAATAGTAAGGAATCCTTGGATGGAATCTGGTGCTGATATTTTTCATCGTTTCTTCGTACTGAATTTATGTTCAAATTATTTGTTGATTCATACGTATGCAAAATGGATTACACATTTAGTTTTTCTTAATTCTTATACATATTATTAGGACCAAACACTTGGGGGGCCTCACAAACATCGTGGGCCACAGGGCCTCCCCGTAGCTACGCTCCTGTTTTCCCACTCATCCTCTCTTTTCCCGTGATCTAACGAAATACATGAGGGCCTTATGTGGTAAAATTTCTTTCCTACACGGTTACACACTAATCTGTAGAAATTACAGGAACAAAAAATAAAGAAGGTGCATAAAGAATAGAGCAGAGTGTTGTCAATTAGTTTCAAAAAATTGAAGCACTTTTGCTGTATTCTTTTTGTATTTCTTTATTTTTCTCTAATTTTTCTGTATATTCTACAACAATTTGGAGACATTTTTACAGTGTAGTTCTCACATAGCACAACATAGCTCCGTCGGAGCTACTTGTATCATACAAGAGAGTTTTTTCGCGAAGAAGGACATTATCATTGTGGACTTCGCTTTGCAAACGTTTCCATTTTTCATGAGTTGTAAACTATGGACTTCCCAAAGGGTAAAGTTGTAACAGCTCTCCGTTTTTGTACAAACAAGATGGGCCAGATTCGCAACTTGATACACTTTTTCGGGCACAACAGGGTGTCCCTAGGATCGATAAGGGGGGAGGGGGCTGGGTGCGGTTAAGAAGCCGGGTAGGTAAGAGTGTTTCAAATTTTGTTCGCTACCCGACTTTCGGTCCGCGATTGCGTCCCGGCTTGTCTACTCCCTGACTACAGATCGGCAATATCAACCTTTCCTGATACTCCTAGAGTCACTATGTGGAGTCGGGAAGTGAGTGGGAGTTGCGTCGCCACTTGAGTAAGTCGTTGTTGTAGTGTGCAGCTGTCATCAACCCAACTCATAGGCGTAGGAAGCGGGGGGGGGCTGGGGGTTTTAGCACCCCAGTCAAAAATGTGGGAGGCGCCCCCCAAGAATCTAAGGCCAAAACCCCTTTTTGTCTCTTCTGTAAAGAAATGTCACATTTGCAGTAATTTTCCGTAAAATTGGTCCAAAATGTTGCACCAATTGCCATCTGAGGACCCTAAAATACCAACATAATTGTCGCAAAAGGGAGGGGGACACCCCTCCCTCCCTTAGAAAGGCGGTTAGCCACCCCAGGCTGGCGATCGAAGAGTAATAAAAAAAAAAAAAAAAAAAAAAAAAAAACAGGTTAAGCCCCCCTCCATCTCAAAAGCTTCCTACCCTATGACCCAGACTGACACCCATTTTTTTTTTGAATTGCCCACAAAGAGTGGGGTACGAAATCAGTACGACGTTTGTAGAAAGGCAGTGTGCTCGCCTCTCATATGTGATTGATAAACAGTAAATAACTCATGTCATGCGACAGTGTTTGCTTGGTTTAACACGGTTGAATCCGAGTGCGACCCGACGCACTGAAAACGCACACCTACAAGTGACACCCCCTACGAACATTCCTGTATGAGTTGCATTAACATTCCAAGACTTTTATTTCACAGTTCGGACACGTGTCTGATTTATGGCGACTCATTATTACATTACAGGCACTATATATCCATTTCCCCGACAGCGCTGGATTATAAAAATTTCCCGACCTTTCTGTTGCTCGCAATAAAAGATTTCTGCGAATTAATTAATTGCAAAAGAAAGTGCTATTTTTCCTAAGGTTGGCAAAACAGTTAAAAAGAAACAGACACTCTTTAAAAATTTCTGGGGGGTGTAGCAACCCTACAACGGACGGTATAGTGACGTCCCCTGTTCGCAGAGAGTCATAGGAACCCGATGTCTTAATTATCCTTAACTTCTTAGAGCAATATGCAAAATTAGGACTCTTTATGGAGACACCTTCAGTGTCGCCGATTCTGTATATCTGTATTCGCTGTAATGGCTATGAATAACTTTTCATGCCTCTTTCCATGTAGGCGTATACGGTACCTTTAATGAGGGGTTCGTAACTGCTGTGCTCCCAAATAGTTACAGGCCAATGTTAATACGACATTAAATATAAACGCGGTTGCAAATAAATACGCATTTATTTTGTGAAGACATGATTAGTCACTTCAAAGCAATTATTAATTACCCATGAAACATGCTATCGCCTTGCAAGGCGTGAAGTAATATCCGCTTTGCTTCTATCAGTACTACTGCATGGTCCAATTGCTTTTTAGTACTTTTGCAACCACTCAAAATGATGGGAGAATTGTTCAAAGAAAAGGATCACAAAATTAAGGAAGGAAAAAAGTTAAACAAAGGTAGTGGAGCTTCCAAACCTTTTCTTGACCTTTGAAATCATTCTATTCCCAGGTTAATATGACTAGCCCCTTGAAAGTTCGCTATACATGGCGTTTATCTAACAGAGATTTGGTTCAGAACCTTAAACCCCCTCCCATCCACACTCTCATGCAGTGTTGAAAAAACGCACCTAATACATTAACGGACATAGGCCCATCTTGATTGGGGGAGCATTTGCGCCACTAGGGATAATGTGAAAAAACGTGCGATGCCCGGGTTATTGAGTATGAACTTAATCATGATTTAGGACTAAGAAAATTTTTAACATTTTCACTAGCCATCATTGCCACAACGCAGTCTGCGAAAAACAGAGGAAAGGGTTTCTCTCCAGCCCAACCTGATCGCACCTTACCCTGGTTATGCGATTGATTTTGTTTGTGTATGAATTAAGCAAGTTTCCGGTCGGGTCACTGAAGGTGTTCAAGAAGTGACGTCATCATGTATTTGTTTGAAACCTATTTTTGAGTTGAACGTTTTCTGGGCGCGAATTTTAGAAATCCCACTTGCTGCAAATGGTTTAAGCTATGTGGGTGATGAAAATACTTGAACATCGTTTTCTTTAAAAGGTTACTCTTGATTCGTTTAACTTTCTTGGCTTGAGTCTCTCTTTAAGGCATTTGTGATGAATAATTTGAAGATGTCTATCGCCGTTCGAAAATTGCTCCCCATGCACACAGCGCAAAGTTGAATTGTCGGAGATCGCCAGACTCCGTCTAAGCTACTTTGATTTCAACTGTTTGAATAAATTCCAACCTGTTTCGAAATGTAATAATTCAGGCCTTCAAAGGGCAGATGTTTTACACGCTTAGCGACCACAAATGTGGGAGAAGCCTATTGGCTTATGAATTAACAGACTTCACGTCGTGTCCCAACCTTAACATTACGATCAAATTAGGTTTCTTTTGAAAAGTCACCAGTTTAGATGGGAAACAGTAGATGGCTCTATGGATGAAAAAAAAATCACCTTACTTTGACCCGTTCCCTGGAGTCGAACCCCGAACCTCCGGTTGCCAAGCTTCATGGCTTCAAATGCGACCGGAGCCTTTATCCATCTCCACAGCTACGCTCCGGAAATGAAAAGTAGAAACAAAGCATCGAGCTACAATTCGCACATCTGTACATCAGCAGGCGCAAAATCCAGACTTTTCGAAGGGGGGGGGGGCTGAAAGCCCCCCTGATATTCTCCTAGTTACATTATACTATTTTTCGCGTATTTGTTATTGTTATATGGAGAAGAAGGGGGGGCTGAGCCCGAGGCAGCCCCCCCCTTGGATCCGCGCCTGCATCATCACAAAGAATACTTCGTAGGATATGGCAAACAAATATCGCATAGCCTAAATGCCAGCAGTGGCGATGTCCGGATTTCGAAGTGGGAGTGGCACTGGGTGGTGGGGACGCTTCGCCAGAGGGCATACACAACATGAAGGACTGAGCGGCGCTGAAGGCATCCTGATGATAAGAGGCGAGGGGTTCCGGTCGCTGGGTCATAGGGCCAACCGTAGGCTTCTCCTTGTGGAATTGGGGAGAGGGCAGCCGGTTTTCCGTATAGTACGAAATATTGTAACCCACAGAATTTAGAAGCATTTAACTATCTCCCAGGTATAAAAGAAATGGGAAACCTCACATTACAGTATCGATCAAAGATGCATCTATGGTGGCCGGAATCATGCCCTCGTTACGTAAATTTGGAAAAAGAAACCGTTGTAAGTGATATATAGGGTTTGTGCGTGCTTAAACTTTTAATTTCACTGACTCCCCACTCAAGAATCCTATTTGCTGAGCCATAGTAAATAACAGAGTGGCCTAGAGAATGTGAGGCAGTTGAAAATTCCGACTGACCTACTGATTTTCAGCAGATCTTCAATCTGACTAAGACTGGGATTTTGACAGTGAAAATGAATTAATTTATCTAGTATCGCATGCTACTTGAAAAAAGGTTGGTCAAATTGTGTATTTAAATGAAGAAAGAGTCGTGATGTTTTGAACACATACGTTAGAATATTCACAAATGACGGATCTCTTCCTTGTTTTAGGGCTGTAGCACTTTTGACCAAAAAATTTAATTCTGACCTTTTTCAAAACTAACACTACAGACCTCTTTTGGCTAAAAAAATAACAACATTTCTGCACAAATGTGGGAGGAGATTGTCTGCAGGGGCCCCAGCCTCTCTTCGCACGCCATTGGAATTTAATCGGATTCCAGTGAATCATCCCATTACACCTTGGCATATAACTGGACACTACAAATTAATCCTTATGAGACTAAACCCCATTCCCTCATAGCGGACATTTATTGCACTTCCCTTGCACTCCGAACTTAACCCCCCTCACGCTATGCGTTGCCTCACAATAAAGAGTGTACTGATGCACTGCAGATGCACATTATACCGTCCGTGTCGGTAATCACTTTTTGCCGTATCATGTGAACAGTTATACCGGATTGCCGTTAGCCGTGCCGTTGCCGCAGCGTTTGCCGATTGCCGTTGCCGTTACCGTTCTGGACTAAGTGTGCACGTAGCCTAGGCTAAGGCTACGTGCACACTTGTCCTGCAGACGGTACGGCAACGGCAACGGCAAACGCTGCGGCAACGGCAACGGTACGGGGGGGGGCAATCCGTATTAACTGTTCAATTGATACGGCAAAAAGTGATTACCGCACGGACGGTATAAATGTGGCAATCTGTCAGTGCATCATGCACTTTTTATTGTTATGGCAAAGCATAGGCGTGATGGGGGGGGGTCGTTAAGTTTCGGGGTGCAGGAATGCGCAAGAAGTCGCTATGATGGATGGGTGTCTCTTAAGGATTAATTAATAGTGTCATTGATTGCATAGGTGTATGGGATGACTTTCAATGAATCCGATTAAATTCATGGGCGTGCGAAGAAAGGCTGGGGCCTGCAGCAATCTCCTTCCCCTTTGGGGCAGAAATGTTGTTATTTTCAGCTAAAATAGGTCTGTGTGTTATTTTTGAAAAGGTCGATAAACTTTTTGGTAAAGAAGTGCTACAGCGAAAAAATGAGATAGTCCCGTTCATTTGTTGAATATTTTAACGTTATTTGTTCAAACATTACGACCACTTCTCATTTAAATACCATATTTGACATTTTTCTCATTGCTGCGACACTATAAGATATATTATTTCTTTTTACTCCCAGTCCTAGTAGATTGAGATCTTGCTGTAAACTCAGTAGGTCAGTCGAATTTTCAACTGCCTCTCTTCTCGAGGCGCACTCTGTATTTTACTATAGCCTCAGCAAAATAAGATTCTTTGAGTGGGTCAGTGAAATTAAAATTTTAAGGCCGCTAAAAAAAAAAAAAAAAAAAAAAAAAACCCCTATAATTCACCTGCAACGTTTCTTTTTTCAAATTTACGTACCGCGGTCCGGATTTGGCGCCATAGATGCCCTTTGATTCGATACGTTAATGTGAGGTTTCCGCTTTCTGTTATACCTGGAGATAGTTAAATCTGCAATTCTGTGGGTAACAATTTTGTTACATACGCGAAAACCTGGCCTTGCCGCTCCCCAATTCCACAGGGAGAACCCTACGGTGGGCCTTACCCCAGCACGGGACCGCCTCGCATCATCAGATGTCTTCAGCGCCGCTCAGTCCTTCATGTTTGGTATGCCCCTCTGGCGAAGCGTCCCACCACCCAGTGCACTCCCACTTCGAAATCCTGAAATCAGCCACTGCTGGCAGTTAGGCTATGTGATATTTGTTTGCCATATCTACGAAGTATTCCATTCTGATGATGTACCCGGATGTCTGGAATTGTACTGCTCATTTGTTTTACTTTTCATTTCCGGAGCTGTGGCCGAGTGAATAAAAAGTCGGTCGCATTTGAAGCGGATGACGGCCTTGGCCACCGGAGGTTCGGGGTCGCTCCACGGACGGGTCAAAAGTAAGGTGGATTTTTCATCCAGATCAATCTACTGTTTTTTTTTTCCCATCTGAACTGCTTTTCAAAAGAAACCTAATTTGATCTTAATTGTAGTTGGTTGCCGCCCGCCGTGAAGTTGTAATCCATAAGCATATTATGCTTTTCCACATTTGGTGTCGCTAGCGTAGTAAAACATCTGCCCTTTGAAGGTCTGAATATTATTTTCGAACAGGTTGGAATTTATCAAACAGGAAATCAAATAGCTTATGCGAGTCTGGGATCTCCGAGAATTTACTCTTTGGGCTGGTGTGGCATGAGGAGTCAATTCGTACGGCCGATAGTAAATCTTCAAATTATATTCATCACAATCCCTTAAAAGAGACCATGCAGGAAAGTTAAACGAATCAATGAGTAACCTTTTAATACGAAAACCGTATGTTCAAAGTATTTTCGTCACCCACATAGCTTAACATTGTGGAGTAATTGGGATTTTAAATTCGCGCCCTTAATCGTCAACTAAAGAATAAGGATTTCACATCAACTACATGATGACGTCACTTTAGGAACACCTTCTAGTGACGCCTACCGGCAACTTGCGTCATTCATACACAAACCAAATCAACTCGCATAACCAGGGTAGGTGGCGGTATCCAGTTTGGTGTTGGAGAACCCTTTCCTCTGTTTTTCGCAGACTGCTGTTGTTTTCATGATTGCTAGTGAATTCTAATAATTAGTCCTATCATGACTTAAGTTCTCCATCAATGAACCCGGGAAATCGCATGTTTTTTCACATTATCCTAGTGGGCAAACGCACTCCAATCATGGGCCTATTGTCGTGATGTTTATGTTGCAGTTTTTTCAACCACGCGTGAGAGTGTGTAATGGGGGGGGGGTTAAGGTTCTGAACCCAAATCTCTGTAGATAAACGCATTATAGGAATTTTTTCTTTCAATGGGGCTGTCATATTATAATAAAAAAACAATTGGGCATAGGAATGATTTCAAAGGTCAAGAAGGTGGTAGCTCCACTTTATCTTTTGTTTATATTTTTCTTCCATTGAATTGTTTGTGTCCTTTTCTTTGAACGATTTCTCCCTTTGAGTGTTGCACTGAATTGATTAAAATCAATTGGACATAGCCGTAGTCTGTAGAATGAAAGGGATACACTTCAACGCTGCCAGGAGATATGTTTTCATGTTGTGGATTTCAATAATTGCTTGAAGAGACTAATAATATTTTTAACAAAATAAATGGTATTTATTCTGACCACTTTTATATTTAAATGTCTTTATTACATTGTCCTGAACTATTTGGTAGCACGCCAGTTACGACCCCTCTTAAGGTACACGTATACGTCTACTGGAAAGAGCTGAAAAGTTATTCATAATCGATTATTAGATACAGATATACAGAATCGGCGAATCACTGAAGGTTCCATAAGAGTCCTACAATTTTCTATTGGCTCAGAGTTAAGGACTTCAGACGATCTGGTTCCCTATGACTCTCTGGCGAACAGGACGTCACTATACCTTCGTGTGTATGGTTTGTTACACCCCAGAACTTTTTAAAAAAAAGAAAGCCGCCTGTCGGAAAATTTTGCGGACTTTTAGGGAAAAATGCCACTTTCTTTGGGCAATTAATGTAATTTGTCAGAAAAATCTTTTTTGGAGCAACAGAAAGGTCGGGAAATTTTTATAAATCCAGGCTGTCGGGGACATGTATATAGTGCTGTAATGTATAATAGTCTGTCCCTGAAAAGACACGTGTCCGCACTTGTGAAATAAAATCTTGCCATTTATGCCTACTCAACCATACTGTTTCGTCGGGGGTGTCACTTGTAAGTGTTCGTTTCAGTTACGTCTGTCGCACTCGGATTAATTGTAGGTTAAATGCGCAACACACTGTCGGCATTGATATAGTCTATCTACTGTTCATCAATCACATATGAGGGCGAGCACACTGCCTTTCTACAACGTCTGATTTCGTACTCCCCCCCCCCCCGCTTTGTTGGACAATTCATAAAAAATATGGTTTTCAGTTGGGTCTTAGCGAAGGAAGCTTTTCGAGACTGGTAGGGGGGCTGAACCTTGGTTTCGAATCGCCTAGCCTGGGGAGGGTCCTAAGGGAGGGGGTGTCCCTCTCGCCTCCCACTTTGGAAAATTTTGGGTATTTTGGGTCCTCAGATGCATTTTGGACAAATTTTAAAAGGAATATACGGTACGCAAATTTTTGACATTTCTTACAGAAGAGTCCAAATAGGGGTTTTTGCCTTCAGATCTTGGGGATCTTGGGGATCTATGAGTTGGGTTGTGACAGCTACACACTACAACGACTTTACTCAACTGCGAACGCGACTCCCCCGTCCCTTCATCCGCTCCACTATAGTGACTCTACGAGTATCAACAGGTTGATATTCCCGATGTAGTCATGTAGTAGACAGCCGACTGCTGCATCGGGACCGAAGTCGGGTTAGCGAACAAAATTTGAAATCACTCTTAACCTACCGCTTGGTAACGCACCCAGCCCCCTTATCGATCCTTATGACCCCCCTGTTTTGGCGGAAAAGTTGTTATCAGTGCGAATATGGCCATCTTGCTTGTAACGAACTCGCAGTTTTTACAAGCAAGATGGCCATATTCGCACTGATAACACTTTTCCGCAAACAGGGGGGTCCCTAAGGATCGATAAGGGGGGCTGGGTGCGGTTACCAAGCCGGGTAGGTTAAGAGTGTTTCAAATTTTGTTCGCTACCCGACTTTCGGTCCCGATTGCGATTCGGCTGTCTACTCCATGACTACATCGGGAATATCAACCTGTTTGATACTCGTAGAGTCACTATAGTGGAGTCGGGGAAGGGAGTGGGAGTCGCGTCGCAGTTCAGTAAAGTCGTTGTAGTGTGTAGCTGTCATCAACCCAACTCATAGATCCCCAAGATCCCCAAGATCTAAGGCCAAAAACCCCCTATTTGTCTCTTCTGTAAGAAATGTCAAAAATTTGCAGTACCGTATATTTCCTTAAAATTTGTCCAAAATGCATCTGAGGACCCTAAAATACCCAAAAATTTTCCAAAGTGGGAGGGAGAGGGACACCCCCTCCCCTTAGACCCCTCCCCAGGCTGGCGATTCGAAACAAGGTTCAGCCCCCCTCCCAGTCTCGAAAAGCTTCCTTCGCCTAAGACCCAACTGACACCCATTTTTTTTATGAATTGTCCAACAAAGCGGGGGGGGGGGGGTACGAAATCAGACGTTTGTAGAAAGGCAGTGTGCTCGCCCTCATATGTGATTGATGAACAGTAGATAGACTCATATCAATGCCGACAGTGTGTTGCGCATTTAACCTACAATTAATCCGAGTGCGACCCGACGTAACTGAAAACGAACACCTACAAGTGACACCCCCGACGAACAGTCTGGTTGAGTTGCATCACATTGCAAGACTTTTATTTCACAGTGTCGGACACGGTGTCTTTTTCATGGCAGACTATTATACATTACAGGCACTATATACCATTTCCCCGACAGCCTGGATTTATAAAAAATTTCCCGACCTTTCTGTTGCTCCAAATAAAAGATTTTTCTGACAAATTAAATTAATTGCAAAAGAAAGTGGCTATTTTTCCCTAAAGTCCGCAAAATTTTCCCGACAGGCGGCTCTTTAAAAATTTCTGGGGGTGTAACAACCCTACACCCGACGGTATAGTGACGTCCCTGTTCGCAGAGAGTCATAGGAACCAGATGTCTTAATTTCTTAACTTCTTGAGCAATAGAAAATTTAGGACTCTTTATGGACACCTTCAGTGATCGCCGATTCTGTATATCTGTATCTAATAATCGATTATGAATAACTTTTCAATGCCTCTTTCCATGTAGGCGTATACGGTACCTTAAGGAGGGGGTTCGTAACTGGCTGTGCTCCCAAATAGTTACAGGCCAATGTTAATAAAGACATTCAAATATAAAAGTGGTTCAGAATAAATACCATTTATTTTGTAAAATATTATTAGTCTCTTCAAGCAATTATTGAATACACACATGAAAACATATCTCCTTGCAGGCGTGAAGTGTATCCCTTTCTTCTACAGACTACGGCATGGTCCAATTGATTTTTAATAATTTAGTGCAACCACTCAAATGGGAGAAATTGTTCAAAGAAAAGGACACAAAAATTAAAGGAAGGAAAAAATTAAACAAAAGTAAAGTGGAGCTTCCAACCTTTCTTGACCTTTGAAATCATTCCTATGCCCAATTGTTAATATGACAGCCCCTTGAAAGTTCCTATAATGGCGTTTATCTACAGAGATTTGGGTTCAGAACCTTAACCCCCCCCTACACACTCTCATGCGTGGTTGAAAAAACTGCAACATAATACATCAACGACATATAGGCCCATGATTGGGGGTGCGTTTTGCCCACTAGGGATAATGTGAAAAAACATGCGATTTCCCGGGTTCATTGAGAGGAACTTAAGTCATGATTAGGACTAATTATTAGAATTTTCACTAGCAATCATTGCAAACAACAGCAGTCTGCGAAAAACAGAGGAAAGGGTTCTCCAACCCCAACCTGGATCCGCACCTTACCCTGGTTATGCGATTGATTTTGGTTTTGTGTATGAATGACGCAAGTTCCCGGTCGGGTCACTGAAGGTGTTCCTAAAGTGACGTCATCATGTAGTTGATGTGAAATCCTTATTCTTGAGTTGACGATTTCTGGGCGCGAATTTTAAAATCCCAATTACTCCACAATGGTTTAAGCTATGTGGGTGACGAAAATACTTTTGAACATCGGTTTTCTTATTTAAAAGGTTACTATTGATTCGTTTAACTTTTCTTGGCATGGTCTCTTTTAAGGGATTTGTGATGAATATAATTTGAAGATGTCTATCGGCCGTACGAATTGACTCCTCATGCCACACCAGCCCAAAGAGTAAATTCTCGGGAGATCCCAGACTCCGCATAAGCTATTTTGATTTCCTGTTTGATAAATTCCAACCTGTTTCGAAATAATAATTCAGACCTTCAAAGGGCAGATGTTTTACGACGCTAAGCGACCACAAATGTGGGAAAAGCATATATGGCTTATGGATTACAACTTCACGTCGGGTGGCCAACCAACTTAACAATTAAGATCAAATTAGGTTTCTTTTGAAAAGCCAGTTCAGATGGGAAAAAAACAGTAGATTGCTCTTGGATGAAAAATCCACCTTACTTTGACCCGTCCGTGGATCGAACCCCGAACCTCCCGGTTGCCAAGCTTCATCGCTTCAAATGCGACCGCCTTTATTCACTCGGCCACAGCTCCGGAAATGAAAAGTAAAACAAAGAGCAGTACAATTCCAGACATCTGGTACATCATCAGAAGGAATACTTCGTAGGATATGGCAAACAAATATCACATAGCCTAACTGCCAGCAGTGGCGATGTCAGGATTTCGAAGTGGGAGTGCACTGGGTGGTGGGGACGCTTCGCCAGAGGGGCATACCAACATGAAGGACTGAGCGGCGCTGAAGACATCCTGATGATGCGAGGCGGTCCACGTGTTGGGGTCTAGGGCCCACCGTAGGGCTTCTCCCCTGTGGAATTTGGGGAGCGGGCAAGCCGGTTTTCGGGTATTAACAAAATTGTTACCCACAGAATTGCAGCATTTAACTATCTCCAGGTATAACAGAAATGGGAAACCTCACATTACAGTATCGAATCAAAGGTGCATCTATGGCGGCCAATCCTGGCCCTCGTTACGTAAATTTGGAAAAAAGAAACCGTTGCAGGTGATATATAGGGTTGTGCGTGCCTTAAAATTTTAATTTCACTGACCCACTCAAAGAATCTTATTTTGCTGAGGCTATAGTAAAATAACAGAGTGGCCTAGAGAAGAGAGGCAGTTGAAAATTCCGACTGACCTACTGATTTTTCAGCAAGATCTTCAATCTTACTAAGACTGGGAGTAAAAAGGAAATAATATATCTAGTGTCGCAGCTAATTGAGAAAAACTGGTCAAATTGGTATTTAAATGAGAAAGTGTGTCGTAATGTTTTGAACAAATAACGTTAAAATATTCAACAAATGAACGGGACTATCTCCTTTTTTAGGGCTGTAGCACTTTTACCAAAAAGTTTAATTCGACCTTTTCAAAAATTAACACACAGACCTATTTTGCTCGAAAATAACAACATTTCTGCCCAAATGGGAAGGAGATTGCTGCAGGCCCCAGCCTCTCTTCGCACGCCCATGAATTTAATCGGATTCAGTGAAATCATCCCATTACACCTATGCAATAACTGGACACTAAATTAATCCTTAAGAGACACCCCATTCCCTCATAGCGACATTCTTGCGCATTCCCTTGGCACTCCGAACTTAACCCCCCCCCCCTCACGCTTATGCTTTGCCCTCACAATAAAAAGTGCACTGATGCACTGACAGATGCACATTATACCGTCCGTGCGGTAATCACTTTTTGCCGTATCAATGTGAACAGTTATACCGGATTGTCGTTACCGTTGCCGTTGCCGCAGCGTTTGCCGTTGCCGTTGCCGTTACCGTTGCCGGACAAGTGTGCACGTAGCCTTAGCCTAAGGCTACGTGCACACTTGTCCGGCAACGGTAACGGCAACGGCAACGGCAAACGCTGCGGCAACGGCAACGGTAACGGCAATCCGGTAAAACTGTTCACATTGATACGGCAAAAAGTGATTACCGCACGGACGGTATAATGTGCATCTGTCAGTGCATCAGTACACTTTTTATTGTGAGGGCAAAGCATAAGCGTGAGGGGGGTTAAGTTCGGAGTGCCAAGGGAATGCGCAAGAATGTCGCTATGAGGGAATGGGGTGTCTCATAAGGATTAATTTAGTGTCCAGTTATTGCATAGGTGTAATGGGATGATTTCACTGAATCCGATTAAATTCATGGGCGTGCGAAGAGAGGCTGGGGCCTGCAGCAATCTCCTCCCCATTTGGGCAGAAATGTTGTTATTTTTTTAGCAAAATAGGTCTGTGTGTTAGTTTTTGAAAAGGTCGAATTAAATTTTTTGGTAAAAGTGCTACAGCCCTAAAAAAGGAAATAGTCCCGTTCATTTGTTGAATATTCTAACGTTATTTGTTCAAAACATCACGACATACTTTCTCATTTAAATACCAATTTGACCACCTTTTTCTCAATTAGCTGCGATACTAGATAAATTATTTCCTTTTCACTCCCAGTCTTAGTCAGATTGAAGATCTTGCTGAAAAATCAGTAGGTCAGTCGGAATTTTCAACTGCCTCACATCTCTAGGCCACTCTGTTATTTTACTATGGCCTCAGCAAAATAGGATTCTTTGAGTGGGTCAGTGAAATTAAAATTTTAAGGCACGCACAACCCTATATATCACTTACAACGGTTTCTTTTTTCCAAATTTACGTAACGAGGGCCATGATTGGCCGCCATAGATGCATCTTTGATTCGATACTGTAATGTGAGGTTTCCCATTTCTGTTATACCTGGAGATAGTTAAATGCTTCAATTCTGTGGGTTACAATTTTGTTAATATCCGAAAACCGGCTTGCCCTCTCCCCAAATTCCACAAGGGAGAAGCCCTACGGTTGGCCCTAGACCCCAGCACGTGAACCGCCTCGTATCATCAGGATGCCTTCAGCGCCGCTCAGTCCTTCATGTTGGTATGCCCCTCTGGCGAAGCGTCCCCACCACCCAGTGCACTCCCACTTCGAAATCCTGACATCGCCACTGCTGGCAGTTAGGCTATGCGATATTTGTTTGCCATATCCTACGAAGTATTCTTTGTGATGATGCAGGCGCGGATCCAAGGGGGGGGGGCTTCCTCGGGCTCAGCCCCCCCCTTTTCTCCATATCAACAATAACAAATACGCGAAAATTAGTATAATGTTAATCTAGGAGAATATTCAGGGGGCTTTCAGCCCCCCCCCCCCCTTTCGAAAAGTCTGGATTTGCGCCTGTGATGTACCAGATGTCTCGAATTGTACTGCTCTTTGTTTTACTTTTCATTTCCGGAGCTGTGGCCGAGTGGATAAAGGCGGTCGCATTTGAAGCCATGAAGCTTGGCAACCGGGAGGTTCGGGGTTCGATCCAGGGACGGGTCAAAGTAAGGTGGATTTTTCATCCAAGAGCAATCTACTGTTTTCCCATCTAAACTGGCTTTTCAAAAGAAACCTAATTTGATCTTAATTGTTAAGTTGGTTGGACACCCGACGTGAAGTTGTAATTCATAAGCCATATAGGCTTCTCCCACATTTGTGGTCGCTAAGCGTCGTAAAACATCTGCCCTTTGAAGGCCTGAATTATTATTTCGAAACAGGTTGGAATTTATCAAACAGTTGGGAAATCAAAGTAGCTTATGCGGAGTCTGGGATCTCCCGACAATTCACACTTTTGGCTGGTGTGGCATGGGGAGTCAATTCGAACGGCCGATAGACATCTTCAAATTATTTTCATCACAAATGCCTTAAAAGAGACTATGCCAAGAAAAGTTAAACGAATCAAGAGTAACCTTTTTAATAAGAAAACCGATGTTCAAAAGTATTTTCATCACCCACATAGCTTAAACCATTTTGCAGCAATTGGGATTTTAAAATTCGCGCCCAGAAATCGTCAACTCAAAAATAAGGGTTTCACATCAACTACATGATGACGTCACTTTTGGAACACCTTCAGTGACCCGACCGGAAACTTGCGTCATTCATACACAAAACCAAAATCAATCGCATAACCAGGGTAAGGTGCGGATCCAGGTTGGGCTGGAGAACCCTTTCCTCTGTTTTTCGCAGACTGCTGTTGTTTGCAATGATTGCTAGTGAAAATGTTAAAAATTTTAGTCCTAATCATGACTTAAGTTCCTCTCAATGAACCCGGGAAATCGCACGTTTTTTCACATTATCCCTAGTGGGCAAAATGCTCCCCCAATCATAGATGGGCCTATGTCGTTCATGTATTATGTTGCAGTTTTTTCAACCACGCATGAGAGTGTGTATGGGAGGGGGTTAAGGTTCTGAACCCAAATCTCTGTAGATAAACGCCATTATAGGAACTTTCAAGGGGCTGTCATATTAACAATTGGGCATAGGAATGATTTCAAAGGTCAAGAAAGGTTTGGAAGCTCCACTTTACCTTTGTTTAATTTTTTCCTTCCTTTAATTTTTGTGTCCTTTTCTTTGAACAATTTCTCCCATTTTGAGTGGTTGCAAAATTACTAAAAAGCAATTGGACCATGCAGTAGTCTGTAGAAGAAAGGGATATACTTCACGCCTGCAAGGAGATATGTTTTCATGTGTGTATTAAATAATTGCTTGAAGTGACTAATCATGTTTCACAAAATAAATGGTATTTATTCTGAACCGCTTTTATATTTAAATGTCTTTATTAACATTGGCCTGTAACTATTTGGGAGCACAGCCAGTTACGAACCCCTCATTAAGGTACCGTATACGCCTACATGGAAAGAGGCATTGAAAAGTTATTCATAATCCATTACAGGTACAGATATACAGAATCGGCGATCACTGAAGGTGTCCATAAAGAGTCCTAAATTTTCTATTGCTCAAGAAGTTAAGAAATTAAGACATCTGGTTCCTATGACTCTCTGCGAACAGGGACGTCACTATACCGTCCGGTGTAGGGTTGCTACACCCCCCAGAAATTTTTAAAGAGCTGTCTGTCTGGAAAAGTTTGCCAACCTTAGGGAAAAATAGCCACTTTCTTTTGCAATTAATTTAATTCGTCAGAAAATCTTTTATTTGGAGCAACAGAAAGGTCGGGAAATTTTTATAAATCCAGGCTGTCGGGGAAATGGTATAGTGCCTGTAATGTATAATAGTCTGCCATGAAATAGACACCGTGTCCGACACTGTGAAATAAAAGTCTTGGAATGTAATGCAACTCAACCAGACTGTTCGTCGGGGGTGTCACTTGTAGGTGTTCGTTTTCAGTTGCGTCGGGTCGCACTCGGATTAACCGTTGGTTAAACAAGCAACACACTGTCGGCATTGACATGAGTCTATTTACTGTTTATCAATCACATATGAGGGCGAGCACACTGCCTTTCTACAAACGTCGTCTGATTTCGTACCCCCCTCTTTGTTGGGCAATTCATAAAAAAAAATGGGTGTCAGTTGGGTCATAGGCGTAGGAAGCTTTTCGAGATTGGGAGGGGGGCTTAACCTTGTTTCGAATCGCCAGCCTGGGGGGTCTAAGGGGAGGGAGGGGTGTCCCCCTCCCTCTTTGGAAAATTTTTGGGTATTTTAGGGTCCTCAGATGCAATTTGGTGCAACATTTTGGACAAATTTTAAGGAAAATTACTGCAAATTTTTGACATTTCTTACAGAAGAGACAAATAAGGGGTTTTTGGCCTTAGATCTTGGGGGGCGCCTCCCACATTTTTGACTGGGGTGCTAAAGCCCCCAGCCCCCCCCCCCCGCTTCCTACGCCTATGAGTTGGGTTGATGACAGCTGCACACTACAACGACTTTACTCAAGTGCGACGCAACTCCCACTCCCTTCCCCGACTCCACTATAGTGACTCTAGGAGTATCAGACAGGTTGATATTTCCGATGTAGTCATGGAGTAGACAGCCGGATCGCAATCGGGACCGAAAGTCGGGTAGCGAACAAAATTTGAAACACTCTTAACCTACCCGGCTTCTTAACCGCACCCAGCCCCCTCCCCCCTTATCGATCCTTAGGGACCCCCCTGTTTGCGAAAAAGTGTTATCAGTGCGAATATGGCCATCTTGTTTGTAAAAACGGAGCTGTTACAACTTTACCCTTTGGGAAGTCCATAGTTTACAACTTCATTGAAAAATGGAACCGTTTTGCAAGCTAAGTCCACAATGATAATGTCCTTCTTCGCGAACAACTCTCTTGTTTGATACAAGTAGGCTCCGACGGAGCTATGCTTGTGCTATGTGCGAACTACACTGTTAAAAATGTCTCCAAATTGTTGTAGAATTACAGAAAAATTAGAGAAAAATAAAGAAATACAAAAAGAATACAGCAAAAGTGCTTTCAATTTTTTGAAACTAATTGACAACACTCTTGCTCTATTCTTTATGCACCTCTTTATTTTTTGTTCTGTAATTCTACAGAAATTTTTAACAGTGTAGAAAGAAATTACCACATAAGGCTCCATGTATTTCGTTAGATCACTTGGGAAAAGAGAGGGATGAGGGGAAAACAGGAGCGTAGCTACGGGGGAGGCCCGTGGCCCCAAGATGTTTGTGAGGCCCCCCAAATTGTTTGTGTCCTAATAATATGTATAAGAATTAAGAAAAACTAAATGTGTAATCATTTTGCATACGTATGAAATCAACAAATAATTTTGAACATAAATTCAGTTACGAAGAAACGATGAAAAATATAGCACCAGATTCCATCCAAGGATTCCTTACTATTCAAAATTATCTCAAAGAGGACGGGGACACCCCTCCGTTTAGGACCCCGGGACTGCGATCAATGTCATGGCCCCCATTTGATACCTAGCGCCCCTAAAAATTTCATCCTAGCTATGCTCGTGGGGGAAAGGCGGTTAATAAGTTGGGGGGGGGGGATAATGAACGCTCGTGAACCACACTTTTGACTTTTTAAGGATTGGAAGTGTGCTTTAGGTGCCTGTCAGGCCCCTAGCTGCGGCCTCCCCATCGCGACCACAAAATCCTGACTTTATGCGCTTGCGACCTGTAGACCCATTTCCTTCTCTGGCAACGTTGGTGTATATAGAGGTTTTCTCGAATGCGACCCTCATCCTCTGCCCTGCCTCTCTGTTTGACTATTGCCCAGAAAAAAAATAAGAATCACTGTGTTAAAGTGGTATTCGTTGTAGCTCATGTTGATTTTGATATGGTAATAATTATGTAGCCTGTATCTGCTATAGTTGCGTGACAGGCCTACTTCTTTACTCACCGCAATTTGAATTCTCGCAAATAAACAGTAACGTTAACTTTCATTACATTGCAAACAAGTTGAATGCAAACGTTACAGACTCCCCGAAGAAATACCACGTACGCTACAACGGCGTTCAACATTCGTGTCCAGAAGCAAACGTTAGTCCAAAGAGGGTTGCATAGGCCACACAACAAACCTGGACAAGACGAGATCCAACAACCTGTACACTGTAAACACAAATTAGTCAAACATTGTCTGATACGCCTAACCCATTTTAGTCACTCATTTTGACCAATTTCTAATGATATTTGACTAATTGCACAATGATGGACCAATAATTATTGGCAAAAAATTGGTCAAAGCGGTTGAAAATTGGTCAGAAATCTAGTCAATTGGTACAAAATTAGTCAAACGCCTTTGACTAACTTGGGTTAGGCGTATCAGACAATGTTTGACTAATTTGTGCTAACAGTGTATGTCAGCTTACTCTTTAAACTATTTTGCAAATACGTGGCTTTGAACTATACGTTTGCCTTCCGTGGACCTAACGTAGATACCAGCACACATAGCAAAGTGGGTATAGTATATAGATAGCTAGTCTTCTACGTTAGGCCTATGTAATGTTAGGCTCTAACGTTACAGATAATTACAAATTACAGGCCTACGTGTTACTAGTAAAGCAGGAGAGTTGCTTAGTCCTCGATAAGGGTTGTGTACTACATTACATGGTCAAGGCACGTTACATTCCACTTCACAGGTTCATAGAGTACCCTATGTCTTGGCCACGAAGAATCACGTAACGTTAGGCATAATAAACATCACCTGTTTGAGGGTCAAGTTGCCAAACCCTTTTTACTAATGACAAGTTAACAAGCCTTGTCTAGGTCTACATTTAGGCTAAGTCCTCTTTGTTATATGAGCCTAGGCTACGTAACGTTTAAAGAATATGCCTAACGTTAGGCCTAGGTGCTATGAAGGCATGCATTAGGAACTTACCTAGCTCTTGATCAACTGTTTATTATCCTACGTTTCATGGTAAAGGCAAAGCAACCGCCACTCCACAAGAAGAGTTTATATTTTGTCCTTTGGCAAATGATGCTTAGCCTAGGCCTACGTATGCACAGCTCTATTGGAGGACTATGTTGCCACGGTCTTTACTTTAACTAACAAGCTGTAACGTTATACGATTTAAGATTAGCTGCAAGCCTATAATATGCAGGGGATGTCGGAGGGAATTTGGGCAAACGTTAGTGATCATTTTTATAGGGCCCACTAGTTTCTGAGTGCAACTTTAACTCTCTAGCTAGAATGACCCCTCGGTCAAAGGCCTGCATAGAGTGTCTCAAAGCTTGTGTCGCTAAACTACCTCTAGTGCTGTCACAGGGAGCTCCACCAGAGGCCCGCTTCGATTCTTACCAACCATCTCAGATTTTCCAAAATCTTCGGAGATTCTGCGCCTTGTATATTTTGTTTTTTGTCTATCCTGGTAGTATAAATTCATTTGGATTATTCCAGCAGGATTCCTTCTTCACCAAACCACTGAATTTTCAATAACAGCACTTTATAACTCTGATTTTCTAGGATTTCGTGTATACAAGAGTCGCGAAGACTTCGAGGTAACTTTGTTGCTAGGGATAATTTGCATGGATACCATCCGGCAACGGCAATGAATCGCTCCTTGCACGATTTCAGTTTTGCCGGATGCGTGTTTCACCAAACGCCGGATAGCCGCATTGCCGTTACCGTGTCAGTGTGAACAAACCTTCATTTTTCTACAAGAGTAAAATTTTTGCCGTTGCCGCAGGGTTTGCCGTTGCCGTTGCCGTTACCGTTGCCGGACAAGTGCGGCGAAATCTGCATCGTGAGTGCACGTGTGCTTCATTGTTTTCAACCCAAAATGACGTCAGTGTGATGTCAATGCATAAAGGTCTATAAGAAAAGTTGACGGGTCGACGCACTTCCATTACACGTACGACACGACTGTACGTTTAGGTATACGCACTACATATATATCCATAACGTTAGAACTGTACGTGTACAGAATTGAACTAGCAACAACGTACGCCGTAGGCCTGTCGCGGCTCATAATCCTAAAAAGGTCAATTCTGTACGTTCGGCGTTTTAGATGCTTAGATTTTGTTGTACAAGGTGAGTGAATCCTGTTGTTAACGTTCTGTCACCTTATACTTATAGCGTTATTGTAACGCTGTAGGCCTATGCTTTCAGTAATGTCTGATGAAACGTAGACAGCAGTAAGGATGGCACTGCCTATGCGTAAGCGAGGCAGTAAAGCAGGCAACTTAGTATTTTTTACCTTCGCTTTGCGGCTCTGAAACTAGAAAGTAAATCTCAGATATAGGCGACAAGCCACCATTTTGTAGCGCCAACCTTTCCATAATCGAACTAAAGGTAAAATAGTGTTCCTTCAGCGACAAAAGTACTGCTGTTCCTTAACTCTTCAAGAAATATGAGGGAGAATATACCTCTTCGTAAGTTACGAATAGCACCAAAATGTTGTCGCCATTTTGTGCACTTGATGCATACGTCGGAGACTAAACCATTTTGAACCTAACTCCTGCTTCAAATTGGCCAAAATTTTGTACAGGGCATGTATTAGACTAGTCCGCAGTCTGCTGACGTAGTATGGGGATTCCTATACTAGGTCAGCAATATACCCATTGTCAAAATTGGGCTACCGCACCTTCAAAATTTTGAATGGTCTCAATCTTTCTCAAATTCACATATACTGTACGTGAGAACTAACAGTTAGGCCTAGGCTAGGTACCCTAGGCTAGTATTAGACCTTGGTCTCTCTAGTCAGTAACTCTTAGGCCTGGTTGCTGGTTACTGTTTAGCGCCCTCACAGAAGCACCAGCGGGTGGGTTGTTCCATTACAGTATATTATTTGAAGTGTTATTTAACTCAAGAAATTGTTTGAGAAACATGTCATGCAAAACAAAATACTTTAGAATGAGGAAACGAAGACCTCATTCAGTCAGAAACCGTTACCAATTCTTAAGGGGCTGCTATTGAAGACAGAATTGAGGATAATGCGGTAGAGAATCATAAGTATGTTCAGTGTTTAGTACTGCATGATCCTCGATTTGTTTTTAACACCGATGGTTGGGTTGCATGTTCGTTAATAAGAGAAACAATAACAAAAACAAGAAATAATCATGTCTCTTGATACTTCCATGCTCCCTACTTACAGTCAAGCCCTTTGCTTCCAACTCCGTCCAAGTCCCCACCCCTCCTCCATGTGAGGTTACAGACATTTCACCTTGAAATCCCTGAAACTCCCGTTCCGCGAAAAACAACCAAAAACATGCCGGTAATTGTCCTTGAAGTTTCCATGGAAGTTTATAATGTTACAATGCCTTCCATACTTTAACAATTTAGTCTAAATAGCTTCATTTACATCTGTAATGTAATTTGATCATCCCTTTGAGAATAAAAGACCTTATTAATTATGTATAGCTTAGAGCACTGTTGTAGAGTATAGGAGAAATAATGTAAAGAAGCAGGAGGTGCGTACAATGATTTATAGTTAAGAGGAGACATTCAAGTTTATATAAAGCATTCATTAATCAAGAGCCCTGATAGTTAAGGAAATAAATTATTCAATCGTTTAGAAATTTAGGCTATCTGTATAGTATTTTTTTTTACCTAACTAATTAAGATTTTTGCTTTTATTAATAGGTTGCAATGAAACATGAGAAAAAGTCATGGGAGGTGAAAAATGAAACCGACATGGATACCAGATATTAGTACAAGATGATCATTGTTGAATTAAAAATTCGTCAAAGTGTGGTTGCAATTTTAACACTAAACTCCCTCGTGGTTGATATAGTGAATGCCTTGACTTCCTCCTGAGCACGCATTTGGCCTTTTGTTCGAGCTAATTTTCGTCACGTAGCCTCAAAACATGGAAATAAGAAATGGAATAAGAATGCAAAAAGAAAACCAAACATTTATAACTTAAATATAATAAAACTTTGTCGATAGATAAGATGGTTTGTTCGAGTAGTTTAGTTCACTCCGAACAGAGCATACAATCCTGGGCTCGTCCAGGAAACTGTCGATTAGGTCGCAAACATCGCCAAGGATCGCCTCTTTTCGAATTATGTTCAAAAGATAAAGAAGCAGGTCACTAGTAAAGCCTGCTAGATACCAATCATTCTCTGCACCACCCCAGCATACGGGATTGTCATTCGTCCCAATATTCAGTTATTTTCAGAGGATGAGAGGGATTAAGATTTTATCTCTGTACAAACCCTGAGAGATGTGATAATTAATGAAATGTAGACGTAATGAGACGGACAAGGCCAGAATAAAAAAAATCTGTGACCTTTCACGACACCAACTTAAGCACTTTTGCACCCCCTCTTGCACCACCATTGAAAACAGGAGTTTGCTAAACAAATCATACAGTCCCCTAAATTTGTGTGGTTGTACCAGTGAGCTCTTACCTGTACCAGGGAGATGTAAAGCCCCCCCTGGTTGTTCCGGGAATCAACCTGAAGACCTTTTTATTGTAAGGCGTTCACTATAGACAAGCTACCTCTCAAACCTATCTGGTACAGGTGTGGGTTCGCATCCTACCACTCGTAAACAGCTTTTTTTTTAAAAAAATTTTGCTCCTTTGCTCAGCCCTTATTCTCCATATGGCCACAGTCAGTTCATTTACCCCACCCTCTCTTTAGGTCCTTTTGACAAGTGAACAATTATAACCTAATCCTGAAAATAAACTTACATCTATATTCCCCACATCACACATATTTGAGCCTAACCTAGGTCACTTCATGGAAGATTTTATTATGTCACGCTATAAGTTACTTATTAAGGGCCTCAACCTTCCTACCCGCCCAGCTAGTGTCATGATGGTCCCTGTTGGAAATCCCCCACCCCATATGATTAGAAATTCTTAGAAGAGGTCCTTTCATGTGTTCTTTTAAAACAAAATTTCATTCTCTAACTTTCTAATGAAAGTATGTTGCCTCATATTGAAATTGAAAATGATGTTTGGATAAACTTGAGACAAAATTTCCAGTTGAGACAACTTCTTCAATTATCCACCTACAAACGGGAAATATGCAGTAGTAAACGAAAGCTATTTATTTGTTTCCTTAGTTTTAAGGATTCTTAAAATTCTGGTGACGAATTTGACAAAGTTGTCTTAAAAGTATGCGCTGGTTAAATCATTATAGAATAAAATTTGATGAAGTCAGCCTAATGGAGGTCGTAGAAGCTACAGTAGAGCTTAGAGCTTCTAAGAAATTCTTACATAAGAATCAATAATTTCAATTCTTATTATGTGGGTACTTTGAATAATAAAACACAACTTATACGCTTTTAATAATATTTAGGGGGTTTGATTCACGGCCAGTAGCCATGCAAGGCATTGAAGAAGGTGAGATAGCGTCCAGGGGGAAATTTTAGGGGGCGAGATGTGCTAAAGTGCATTACTGGTTGGCGAACTGGAGTCGAGGAGGCGAGATTAAAACCCAGGCGCGTAGGCTACGGGGAACCTGGGGGGCCTGGGCCCCCAGATATTTGCCAGGGCCCTTCAACAATGTGCGTGTCCTAATAAAATGTGTAAGAATTAAGGAACCCGATCGTTGCCGTTACCCCCCATTTGATACCTAGACCCCCCCCCCCCCCCAAAAAATCATCCCAGCCACGCCCCTGGCTTACACTGTGGTCCCAGTGAAAAGCAGATTCTAATTCGTCTACTTTCTGCTTGCAATGGTGCCAGCATTACACGCGCAAAACCTAGGTATGTACACATATGTTCTTGCCCATGCTCTATGCCAACCAGTGCGCTCAGTGACGTAACCGCGAATTCTAACTAGCGGGGGCGGTCATATGGGTATTTGGGTCAAAGGTCGCATTCCCATGAAAACAAGGTTGGCCTTATTACGGTGATGTGTATAGACGCGAAGTACTTGTTTTCATCGGCTTTATCCGTGTTACCCTATTTTCAAGGGGAGACATTTTTCGACCCTCCCATGGACACCTTGGCAACAGGCTTGGTTATCATGTTACCTGTTCCCGATGGGGGTGGGGGGGGGGGGGGGTGGGGGGGGGGGGGGGTGGGGGGGGGGGGGGGTGGGGGGGGGGGGGGGTGGGGGGGGGGGGGGGTGGGGGGGGGGGGGGGTGGGGGGGGGGGGGGGTGGGGGGGGGGGGGGGTGGGGGGGGGGGGGGGTGGGGGGGGGGGGGGGTGGGGGGGGGGGGGGGTGGGGGGGGGGGGGGGTGGGGGGGGGGGGGGGTGGGGGGGGGGGGGGGTGGGGGGGGGGGGGGGTGGGGGGGGGGGGGGGTGGGGGGGGGGGGGGGTGGGGGGGGGGGGGGGTGGGGGGGGGGGGGGGTGGGGGGGGGGGGGGGTGGGGGGGGGGGGGGGTGGGGGGGGGGGGGGGTGGGGGGGGGGGGGGGTGGGGGGGGGGGGGGGTGGGGGGGGGGGGGGGTGGGGGGGGGGGGGGGTGGGGGGGGGGGGGGGTGGGGGGGGGGGGGGGTGGGGGGGGGGGGGGGTGGGGGGGGGGGGGGGTGGGGGGGGGGGGGGAAAAAATACCCTAGTATCTCCAGGTGAAATACGCGAGTCACGGATTATTTTATGATGTTGTTTTCACCATGTCCCAAAACAGCTGAAACCACGCTTTGCAGCGTGGATTATGGCCCGAAGATCATGGACCCGCAGGCTCGTTGCATGGTGACATGTCTGGGGAGGTGTGAAGTCCCAATCGACTGGGGGGCTTGGATGCTTTTTTCAACGAGTGGAAGGCGGTGGTAAATTTGCACCTTTTTTCATACCGCTCTGCGTTTGTATACGAGCATTGGGATTCCTTCCTTTGTCACTACATAATGTATCGTCCTGGGGAGGGTCTAAGGGGGGCTCCCCCCCTCCCCCTTTTCAGAAATTTTTGTTTATTTAAGGCTGCTTAGGTATAAAGCGGGTTCATCTTTGAGATATTTTTGGAGCGATCGTATATGACTGAAATGTCGCATAATTTAGTGAATTCTAATTTTTTCCCGACTGGCTGATGTTTTTAAACTAACTTGCATGGCGGCGCGTAATTACACCTTTTGTATGCAGCCATGCGTTTTGTTACAGATGAGGATCCTTCTTTTGCCAACTATAACAAGTGTCATCCCTAGGGAAGGTGTCTAAGGGGGAGAAATTTTTGTTAATTAAGTTGCTTAGATCAAAATAAAGTGCTATCTTTGAGACATTTTTGGAGCTTAGATCGTGTAGGTATAGCTAAGGTGTAAAGATCTAGCAGGGCGTTTTCCAGTTCAGAATGGTTTTTTTAGTCGAAGTGTAGAACAATCACCATCCTAATACCGATATGGCTTCGGCGAAGCGCTCGTAAATTTTTGAAAAATAATTTAACGGCATACCTACTTTTCACCCCTCCACAACATTCTACAGGAATTAACACTGAATGCATGTCTTACCCAGGCTTCTCTCAAGGGGGGGGTTGGGGGTGCAGTATGTTGTTGTGTGCCTCGCCGGCCTGGGGAGGGGGTGTCCCCTCCCCATTGTATTTTTTTTGAAAAAATTAGGTGTCCTACATGCAATCTGGTGCAACATATGTTCCTTTAAGTAAAGTTTGTGTTAAAATTACTGTTTTTAGGAACTAAAAAATAGGCATCAGTCAGGGGGCATGGCCCAATTTCAATGTCCAAAAACTCCCCTTTGAAAAAAATTGAAAAATTTGTGTCCTTACATGCATCTGGTGCCAAATATTGCTACCTTTTGAAGTAAAATTTGTGTTAAAAAATTTCGTTATTTTAGAACGAAAAAATAGACTCGAGTGAGGGGGGCATGCCAACCTGGTTGTCCCCCTCCCCTTTGAAAAATTTGAACAATTTTGGTGTACTTACATTCATCTGGTCCAATAGGCTTACCTTTTGAATAAATGTGTGTTAAAAAATTTAACGTATTTTTAGGAACATAAAAAAAATCGCAGTAAGTGAGGGGCCTGGCCGAAGGCCGCTCATCCTCTGCGTTCGCCTACTGATTGAATGGATCCCATATTAATGCAAGGTCCCTCGAAATGTTTTGGAGATGTAATGTCTGTTTTACGGAGTGTTGTGATCAGAATAGTTCTGATCATTACCTTTAATGGTCGTGAGAATGGTGGCAACCGTGACGGATTCGCGCACGAAGCGCGCCGAAATTTTGTCATTAAATAAGAATTCCCTGACGAAATCCTGCCATTCATAATCTGCACTCGAGCACTTAACATTGCCCAACAAAACCTACATGCCCTCAAAAGCCATTCAAATAAGCCACGACGACTACTCTTTTACGCAACGTGGGGGACATTGTGTCCCCCACCCATCAAAATGTGGGGGACGTCCCCCCCGTCCCCCAGGATTGACGCTCATGCCTGGTACTGACTAGTTTCCTCCTATTAAAGTAGCAGTGTCCTTGTAATAATGAAGAACAGATAAAATTGTTGGAAAATAATGACTAATCCGTCAAAGGAGAATATATTTAGAGAGAACGTCTTCTGTTGGTTTCTGGCCTATGAAAATTTTGCATGTTGTTAATTTCTATGTCACTTCATTGATGTACATGCAAAAGAGCAAGGCCTGTCAGTCTCTCTACAGTCTGTTGTTTTCTTTTTAAGTCGCAGAAACGCAGCTATAAACAAAGGGCGAGAACCCAAACCGGACCGGGCAAAAACGCAACAGCAAAATATTTACATGCACACCTACAACCTAAAATTGTGTTTTACTATGGAACAAAGACTATATACAAGGTTAATTCATAAGACATTTACAAATTTATTCACGCAAAACTACAGGTAGCAAGCGTTTTAAGTACATAAAATCAGGCACGGAGAACAAACCCAAAATACCGAAATTTCTTTGTTAACTTTGGTATATATCCATCCCGAACCCAAGCAAGTTACACAGACTATTTACAATCTCACTAGGCAAAACTATTGCATACTCATTTGACATTACAGAAGAGTGTTCAGGTTGAGTCTGTACCAGCTTCTTTGTACCTATGGGTGCTCCTTACGTGCCTCGGAACGAAAACACCTGACGTTGTCATAAACACAAGGACAACTATATAGCACCAGGCCAAGCACAAATTTTTATGTGGCCACCCCACTATTTACAATATTAACAAGGTGATGTGCTTTTCACATGCTTGTAGCCGGACGGACCTAATGTGGAACAAAAGGCAACCTATTTTACCTGAATCCGTACCAAACTTTATAGCTGCATGAGCACAAGATTACAGACAGACAGAAACCCAAAAGAAAACCCGGCACATACCATTCACACCCATGATCTGGCTGGACCGTTATCTTTTTTAATCCGTTGGCTCGGGTACGGGCGTCCAGAGTGATGGTTTCCCCTGTCTAGCACGACCGTCGCCCTAGGCCGACCCTCTTCAGTTCAGCTCTTGCCCCTCCCACTCACTAACAAATCAAACAACCCTCCCCCCCGAAGGTGACCTTTGGAGGAGGCTCTGAGGCAGGCTCCGCCGCCATCGCGAAACATTGCCGAGTCGAGGACAGATCGAGGTCCTCTTTATCTGTCGTTATTTCACTTGACTGGTGTCGATGCTAAGGGTGGCGGAGAGTCCACCTCAGGAGTTCCAGTACCCCCCCTCACACTGCTTGGAGGCAAGGAAGTTGCTGTTCCATCAGCACCGCTCAAGTGGCCGCCCCCCGCCTTCCCCCGGTGCCGCGCGCCCCGCGCCTCGGGTGAACAACGGTCCCCCGAGGAGGTTCCCTCCCCAGCGGTTCCTATAGATCCAATCTAATCGCCTGAGGTTGAAAGGTATATTTAATGACAAGAGACAGTTCCGTATAGGAACTGGTGAGGGACATTCCATCCTTCCTCTTCATAGGGGGTTCCAAGGCCCACATTAGGTACTTTTGTCAGCCCCGTACCTGTTTTAGGATGTGGAAGAGCAGGGGCACGAAGCCAAGTCGTGTCCCAACAGACGATGTGGGAAATGCTTGCAGTTGGGGCACGGCAAGGCAGAGTGTCCCAACGAGGTCCGGTGCAACCTCTGTGGGGAGGCGGGACATGTGTTTGGTGCCTGCCCCCCATCGTACTCTGCTCATGTCAGTGCGGATGTGGGGTCGGCACCTGAACCCTCGCAAACAGGCCCGCAGTATTCAACTCAGGAATTAGAGGAGGGCGGCACTTGGAGGTGTAACAGGACTTCCTTGCCTCCAAGACAGTGTGAGGGGGGTACTGGAACTCCTGAGGTAGACTCTCCGCCACCCTTAGCATCGACCGCCAGTCAAGTTGAAATAACGACAGTAAAGGAGGACCTCGATCTGTCCTCGGACTCGGCAATGTCGGATGGCGGGGAGCCTGCCTCAGAGCCTCCTCCAAAGGATCCACCTTCGGGGGAGGGTTGGTTTGATTTGTGTGAGGGGAGGGGCCAGAGCCTGCACTGAAGAGGTCGGCCTCGGGCGAGGTGTTAGACAGGGGAACCCATCACTCTGGGACGCCCGTACCGAGCCCACGGATTAAAAAGATAAGGTCCCAGCCAGATCATTTGGTGTGAATGGTATGTGCCGGGTTTTCTTTTGGGTTTCTGTTCTGTCTGTATCTGTGCTCATGCATGCTATAAAGTTTGGTAGTTCAGTGTAAATAGGTTTGCTTTTGTTCCACATTAGGTCCGTCCGGCTACAAGCATGAGAAAAGCACATCACCTTGTTAATATTGTAAATAGTGGGGTTGGCCACATAAAAAATTTGTTGCTGGCCTGGTGTATATAGTTGTCCTTGTGTTTTATGACACGTCAGGTGTTTTCGTTCCCGAGCACGTAAGGAGCACCCATAGTTACAAAAAAGCATTGTACAGACTCAACCTGAACACTCTTCTGTTAATGTAAATGGGTATGCAAATAGTTTTGCCTAGTGAGATTGTAAATAGTCCTGTGTAACTTGCTTGGGTTCGGGATGGATTTATACAAAGTTAACACAGAAATTTCGGTTTGGGTTTTGTTCCTCAGTGCCTGTTTCTATGTACTTAAAAAGCTGCTAACCTGTAGTTTTGCGTGAATAAATTTGTAAATTGTCTTATGTAATTAACCTTTGTATATAGTCCTTTGTTCATAGTAACACAATTTTATGTTCGTAGGTGCATGTAAATATTTTGCTGTTGCGTTTTTGCCCGGTCCGGTTTGGGTTCTCGCCCTTTGTTTCTAGTGCCCGTTTCTGCGTACTTAAAAAGAAAACAACATGACTGTAGAGAGACTGACAGGCCTTGCTCTTTTGCATTTACATCATGAAGTTGACATAGAAATTAACAACATTGCAAAATCTTTCATAGGCCAGAACACCAGAAGACTGTTCTCTAAAATTATTCTCTTTGACGATTAGTTATTATTTTCACAATTTTATGTGTTCTCATTATTACAAGGACACTGCTACTTTAATAGGAGGAAATCGTCAGTACCAGGCATGGGCGTCAATCCTGGGGGGACGGGGGGGACAAGTCCCCCA
The DNA here is from genome assembly GCA_029531755.1 of Holothuria leucospilota. Lineage (NCBI taxonomy): Eukaryota > Metazoa > Echinodermata > Holothuroidea > Aspidochirotida > Holothuriidae > Holothuria > Holothuria leucospilota. The sequence continues at coordinate 103,353,800 of CM055961.1, read as the reverse complement.
CATTTCGATGGGTGGGGGACACAATGTCCCCCCACGTTTGCGTAAAAGAGTAGTGTCGTGGCTCTATTTGACTGGCTTTTTGAGTGGCATGTAGGTTTGTTGGGCAATTGTTAAGTGTCTCGATGCAGATTCTGAATGCAGATTTCGTCAGGGAATTCTTATTTAATGACAAAATTTCGGCGCGCTTCGCGCGCATCCGTCACGGTTTGCACTCCTTCTCATGACCATTAAAAAGGTAATTATACATGGAACTATTCTGATCACAACACTCCGAAAACAGACATACATCTCCAAACATTTCGAGGGACCTTGCATTAATATGGGATCATTCAATCAGTAGCGAACGCAGAGGAGAGGGCCATTCGGCCATGCCCCCTCACTTACTGCGATTTTTTTTATGTTCCTAAAAATACGTAAATTTTTTAACACACATTTACTTCAAAAGGTAGCATATTTGGCACCAGATTGCATGTAAGGACACCAAATTGTTCAAATTTTTTCAAAGGGGAGGGGGACACCCATTGGGCAATGCCCCCCTCACTGATGTCTATTTTTTGTTCCTAAAATAACGTAAATTTTTTAACACAAATTTTACTTCAAAAGGTAGCATATTTGGCACCAGATTGCATGTAAGGACACCAAATTTTTCAATTTTTTTCAAAGGGGAGGGGGACATTCAATTGGGCCATGCCCCCCCTCACTGATGCCTATTTTTTAGTTCCTAAAAACACGTAAATTTTAACACAAACTTTACTTCAAAGGTAACATATGTGGCACCAGATTGCATGTAAGGACACCTAATTTTTCAAAAAAATCCAATGGGGAGGGGACACCCCTCCCCAGGCCGGCGGTCACACAACATACTGCACCCCCCCCCCCCTTGAGAGAAGTCCTGGGTAAGCCACTGCATTCAGTGTAATTTGTAGCATGTTGTGGAGGGGTGAAAGTACGTTGTTGCCGTTAAATATTTTTCAAAAATTTCTACCGAGCGCTTCGCCGAAGCCATTATCGGTATAGATGGTGATTGTTAATACACTTACGACTAAAAAACATTCTGAAAACGCCCTTGCTAGTCCTTTACACCTTAGCTATACTACGATCAGCTCCAAAAATGTCTCAAAGATAGCACTATTTTGCATCTAAGCAACCTTAAATTAACAAAAATTTCTCCCCTTAGACACCTTCCCTAGGATGACACCTTTTATAGTGGCAAAAGAAGGATCCTCACTGCTGTAAACAAAACGCAGGCTGCATACAAAAGGTGTAATTTACGCGCCGCCACTGCAGTTAGTAAAAACATCCAGCCAGTCGGAAAAATTAGAATTCACTAAATTATGGACATTTTCCAGTCATATACGATCAGCTCCAAAAATATCTCAAAGATAGAACCGCTTTATACCTAAGCAGCCTTAAATAAACAAAAATTTCTGAAAGGGGAGGGGGACGCCCCCCTTAGACCCCTCCCCCAGGACGATACATTTATGTAGTGACAAAGGAAGGATCCCCACTGCTGTATACAAAACGCAGAGCGCATGAACAAAGTGCAATTTACACGCCTCCACTCAGTTGGAAAAAGCATCCAGCCAGTCGGATTTGGGACCTTCACACCCCCAGACATGTCACCCTGGCAACGAGCCTGGTCGGGTCCATGATCTCGGGCAATAATCCACGCTGCAAAGCGTGGTTTCAGCTGTTTTGGGACATGGTGAAAACAACATCTTAAAATAATTCCGTGGACTCCGCGTATTTCACCTGGCAGATCATCTATGATGGTCATGTTAACTTTGAAATGATAATTCTTATTAGAATAGGGCGTCAGTCATCATTGGGGGGGGGGGGGAGGAAAGGGCCTATAGAAAGACACCTCTTCTTCAAAACCAAAGGGATTGGTTTGTGCTAAGTCATGTATGTCCCCCGTTCCCCCCCCCCCCTCCTCACACATTTGAATACGGATTGACGCCCCTGGACTACCAGGGATTTGGGAAATATTCTTTCAGTGCCCGAGTAATTTTCTCCCTGTTTGCATCCTCCATTCTAAGTAGTACCTCGTTCCTATGCTCTCGTGGCATGAAGAGAAAGATGGAAGTCTATTTTCTGCCAAAGGATTTAATGATCTCTACTATATTCATATCATACCGTTTTTGCTGTCGATTGTGATTAGATCAAGGGAAAATTTGGGTTAGTTACGTTTGACAAGTTTAAGGGCATAATTCTGAGTTCTATTGATGTGATTTTCAGTGCTTTCAGTTGAGGCATTACCATAGCCTGATGGGCCGAGTCGAATATTTGGTGATTTGTTGATTTTTTACACTTTTATCCGTAAACAAGGGAATAACATAATGTGTAAATATTGCCGTAATGTGTAAATATTAGCCGTTTAGTAGGTGTCAACTCAACCTTCAATTAGGAAGTTTTAGGACCAACAGTCTACTGTCCTGCCTTAAGTTTCCCTAGTTGAACTGTTTTCGTGCATAACAGGTGTAGGTGTTTTCGGTTCAGCTAACATTTTCTATTCATAAACTAGTGGTAACTGTATCTTATAATTATAAGAATCACGATGAAACCCCGAGCATAGGCGAAAATCCCGAGGGTTGAGGAATATATCCCCCAAGTTTGTGACACAGGGGGATGACCTACGCAAATACTTACCCAGATTGTACAAGAATGATAAAAAACTTTTATGCAACGTATTACTTTCCTGTTGGGTTTTAATATTGATTCCAAAAGGTCACTGGCTTTTGGTCTTACGAAATAATAATCTGTTCATTCCCTGAACGCAAGTATCCCTTGATGTGAGTTGGTAAATATGTTTTGCTATGATATTCAACGGTTTGGAATTACTCTTTTCTTTTATGGTGTTGCCCTAGAATAAAATCCAGTTTTAAGTTAATGTCCACAGTTAAGGTGAAGTACAAAAGTTGACCAGAGGTCACAATAGACGAATTGGTGTTTGTTTCACTTTAAAATTACTATTTAAAATAACCACCAGGTCAAATAACGCAATGTCAGTCGCGGTTCAATTTTTTGACGTCTTTGGATCGAAAACATTCGACTTTGGTCATCTGTTTTGAAAGAGTACAGTCCGGCCGCAACTAGGGAAACATGATATACAGTTTTTTAACCCCTTCCCCCAGCCGAGATGTTTAGTAACGAGCTCAGGAGATCCAATCCTCTTCCAGTCATTTCGCAATACTGTACCTGGAATAAAGGCGGTTCCACGTTTACTTGAGGAGTGACGAAAGTCTAATGATCTCTGTGAACTACGGTACTTTTAGGCGTGATTTGAAGTTAGAAATTGACCACAATGATCTTTCACGAAAGTCATCCAGGGTTCAGATTTTGCGTGGTTCTTGGTTTATTTTTCTTTGTCAATATGGAATAAATTGCATAGGCTAATCGTTGACGTTTGTGGGAACCAAAATTTAAAAAATGAATGGGCGCTTTTTATGTTGGACCCCTTCCAAAAAGACTCTAGATCCGCCCCACCGTTGGTAATAAATATTAAAATACACATGTAACCATAGTGAGATACATATATATTATGTGGCTCCCAGCATAGTAGCTGTTTCAAGCATTGTAGACTTATACGGTCAACTTACTTTTAATGAATTTCATTCACCCAAAAGGAAATATAGAAAGCCAGGCATAATAAATAATAAGTTAAATAAACCACTTCATTCAGAATACAGGTCATTGAATGAGTAGGCAAACGTCAAGATTAGTTCTTTTTAAAGAGTTTACGTACCTCTAGGGTGTTAATTGCAAAACACTGCTAGTTTTATTAGAAATTTTACGCACTTTTCAAATATCCCTGATGTGGAGCTCAGCAGCGAGGAATTTTTTGTCACGTGGGAACAAATGGGGTGATGTAATGATAACGATAACAATTAAATCAATGACAATGAATAATTCCTCCAAATTCCGTGATAAAGGAACACATTTGAACATATTTACTATTATATTTAAATAATTGAAACAGCTTAGAGGTATTTCTAACTAGGGGACAAAGTCAGCTATGCCCTTGTCTCAGTACCAAATTCGAACAGGCTATGACATCACGCATATCGCTCTGATATAGAGACATTCGCACCATGACGTTATGCCCATTTTTACATACTTTAATTTGGACTCGGAGAAACTAGAAATTAAAAGCGCTGATTTTTCATCAGTTTTCAGTTGGTAATGACTAATTCTCCTCAGCTCCCCAATGTACTTGTCTAGTTGGTTGCAATGGATGTCTAGTCACAGCGAAACGTAAATAATAATAAATTTGGGTTGAATATTTACGCTGCTAGTCTTTCAGTACTCTCGCTAGACGGGCTAAGCATAGTCACACTCGAATGAAGTGTACGACTTATGTTGCCTAGTCACACTCAAGTGTAGTGTACGACTTATGTTTAACGTGGCCACGAGCTGCAGGCTTATTTTCATGTTTTCGAATGAAGATAGAATTATTCTGGATACCTCGTCTCCCTACTGAATAAAAGAAATTTAAATTAAAGTATTAAGATTTTGGGAACATCTTCTATCGGAGATCCTCAGAGCCGGTTTTTTTTTTTTTTGGTTCTACTGCACAAGTTCGAGTGGATCCAACCTAGGCTGGGGCATAACGCTATAATCGTTAGCCCCCATCGTTACGTTGTCAGAACGCTGAATTGCATAGAGAAATCTTCGTTTTTGAGATGTATGGAATTATTACGACGATAAAACCTCATCTTGGATATGTGACCGGACAGTACCTATTTGGATTTATACTAGGGTGCCTTGGTAGTCTGAGTTAACCTGTGGTTGTGATGACGGTTTTCTGTGATAGTTTTATTTGCATGACGAAAGCTGTGCAATCGATGCAATTTGTTCAGGCCGTGTACTTTAGAATTGCTCTTATAGGATAGCTGTTGTTCTCAAACCTTCGTCCTTTTCTCTGCATCAAAATATTACATGTCAAGATTATCTCCCCGATATTTTTTACAGTTAAACGGAATATGAGTTTATCCCACTGGTTTTATATCATGATTTCTCCAACTGCGACAGTCCTTTTTGTATTTAACTGCGGAAATGAAATCCTATGGAATCACAAAGCACCCTGAGAAATGAAATGGCAATGGAATCACCAATATATTTGAGATTGTTTGAAATCGTTTGAATGCTGTTATGATGATCGATTATATGGCAGTAATATGTAATCTTAGGGTAAAAAAGTAAAAGTTGTCCATATAGTCGGGTAGATTTGTGACAAAATATACCTTAACCCCCCAAAAAATTCCTACAAGTAAGATTTCAGTGGTTTTTGGAAGATTTGGATGTGGGGAACAACATATCAAAAATCCACCAAAATCGGTTCACGAGTTCTTTGTTTAAATGGGTCATTTCCAAAATGGCCGTTTTTACGTCATTGTAACGGTAAATGCACCTAAAATAACACTTTTTGCTGATTACAGGAAGTTTTGCTGTACTCAAATTTTGTTTGGCATGATCTTTTTACGATTAAATTGACCAACAGTACTACTGTAGACCTGCAGCTATCATAATTCATCCATGATCTTACACTTAAGTCCCCAAAACCACCCAAAACGACTGTCCTTTGCCTACTACTAGAATTCATGCAAAATAAAAAAAAAGTCTTCTTGATTTCTTGCATTTAGGTTTCCAGGGGTAGTATTTTTACTTAAGCTTTTTTACAATGTAGTAAGCTAGCAAGTGGCAGAGAGCACTGCAGAGAGAAACAAATTGTGGTTTGGTCCTTCAACAGGTTTGTCCAGGGGTACATGGCCCCAGGATTTGCTATAGAGGGGCCTAAACTCTTTGGCGGGAGGGGCGGTCTAAAGACTTGAAAAGGGCGATGGGTTACCGGGAGGATACTGAAAGCAAAATTTTTGGCTCCCGAAGCGAGCCCAAAATATTTGGTTTCTTTTGAAAGAATTTGAAATTTTGGGGTTTCAGGAATGAAAATCTGAAAAATTGGGGGGGGGGGGGGGACTATCGTACAACCTGCTGTACATGAGAGGAAATTCAAGTAAGTTGTCGGGGGGAGGGGGGGGTTGGACGTCTTCGGGATTACATATTTTATCGTACCTATAAAGGCTTCCTGACAAAATTGGGAAAGTTCCTCGAAGTCAGCCTTCCCCGATGGGGCCATGTCCCCTGCTTCCATCTGGTACCATCCCTTGTTTGTCCGTGTCTGTTTTCAAGAACGTTACAACCAGAACTATGTGATGTTCAATCCAACACGGCAGTGACTGCTAACTAACCTGATTTAGGGTTGTTAATTGTTGGATATTCGGATGTTCCCATTTTCACACAATTGATTGTCATGAAGCTGTGCTTTTCCATTGAAATAAGTCTCTAGTCAGTTCAAGTGGTAGCATCGCTGTTTGGGGTGTATAATTTATGAGCCTATCCCCATAGAGTTTACCCTAGGCTCTAACAATAGGCTAACACATGTGCAATTAATGGGCAAAGCAGTCATGTTAAGTGCAGTAAAGCTTTATTAAAAGATACTCTTTAGCCTACAGGTTAAGCTGCTCATCGCTTTGGTCGCACCCTTTTATAATCAAATTAGCCGTGTATAACCTACACAATGCAGTCACATTTAATAGTTAAGCTCTACAATTGCAGTACCTGCCATCAAGAGTTTCTAAGATTGGTGGTTGGACAATTCACTCCTGAATTTTGACATTTTTTAAGGGTAGGCTGCTATTTTGGACATTTTCAGAGAAAACATCTTCAAACTGAAAATAATGTGGGGCTTCAGTCCCCCTCCCGAGCGGCCCTGAATTAAGCTGGTGAAGTTATACGGTATTTTTCTTAGAGTAGTGAAGTATTTCAGTGTGCCATCTCAACGCATGCTCTATATGTGCAATTGCTATAGTGGTGGATTCGCTCTTTGCTCCTTTCACACTGTACGTTACTGAGGTAGCCTTGTACCTACTTGGGTGGATTTGAGACAAAATTTACCCACCCAGCCCCCACCCTCCCAATTTATGTAGCAAGGATTTCAATCAGTTTTGGCAGGGTTGGACATGAGAGCAACACATTGACAGTCAAATAAACTTCTTGAGTCCCGAATAAATTAGTGTCACTGCTGACGAAACCTTGGCAAACTCTATGTCCTTAAGGTTTTATTCATTGAAGCCCTTTCCAATTATATCAAAAGTCTATCAAAATGTGTTCAAGGAAATTGATTATAATGAATCATTTACAAAATTGCTGATGTCATGGTGGACATATCAATACGCAGATCTATTCAAGTTGCACAGTTTGCTGATCACAGGAAAATTTGTTCCACTCATGTTCGATTGATAAAATGTTGTTACATTTGAATTTTAAAGCAGTAGTACAGTTGACCTGTGGCCCATTGCCTTCCCTACAGAAAATATGTAAGTAAACTTGGTCTTCTTATGTTTTGACATTTAGGTGGCGAGGTAAGTAGGATAAAACTTTTAGCGGGTAATGCATGATAGGAATTGGTTTTGGTACCTGGACCTAAAAAGTACTGGGTTTTGCTTACGACTTATTTGTTTAAACACAAGAAAAGCAGCATCTGAGGACGAACTTAGTACAGTCATATTTACGTGGTATGCCACAACTAACAGCGCCGCTGCCAGGATTTCAAAAGTGTGGGAAAGAGACAGGACACATTACGTGTACGTCTCGGCGTTACAGCTTATTGTAGGCAGACACCTATTGGTGATCTGGTCATGTGACACCCGGGTAAAGCTGCTTTTAGTCAGGGATAGTCATCAACACATTGAATGGGTTTGTACACTTAATGGTCGTGGTCGGCAAGCAGAAATGGGGCAAGTATTTTGGCACATTGCTCCTGTAAACTGTATTTCTTTAAGCAGGAACGGACGGGGGGGGGGGCAAATAAGTAGCATACCCCTCCCCATCCTTGGTGGGCCCCTGCAAGCAAGTGACCAAACGATGGCTCATTTATTTCGGTGAGACTTGCCAAGGTTAAATCAGAAACGTGAAGTAGGGTATCAACTAGTGCAAACGTTTTAATGAAAATGACACATATAGATGTCTAGTTTCAGAATATGTTGATTGCTATGTAGTTTGGCAATTTTGGCCTTTTAACCACGAGATAACTCACAGGTAAGATTTTAAGTATAATCTATAGTGTTTACTATCGAACTGGAGCTATTACCATGTAGAATCAGATTGGATAAAAAGGGGGCACATCAGTTGCAGGTCCCTAAAATATGATTATCAGGCAATTTACTGTCAAATGAGGTACAAATTCTATAACACGCCCCTGACGTACAAGGCCAGCATCACACATGAATACACTGCAGCCACAGTCTTTGATATAAACACAGGTCCACAATGTTTATACAACTGGATGATAGCAGTGACATACTTTTCAAGCCTAGGTCCTTCAAGGAGTATAGTCCTCAGAAAAGTATGGCGCATTCACTTTCATTATGAAAGTTGTGTGCGAAGTATTTAGTAATTTTGCAGGATGATATCATTTTACAGGAATAAGATACATAACTGAAAATTCAAATGTGAAGAGATTTACTACTATATTGACAGAATTTTGAGTCAAACCTGCAATAATTCACTCAAGTGTGAATATACGGGTCTTTGAAGTTGTAATTTTTCACTCCTAAAATATGTTTTTCTAAATTTCCGATCCGTTCCATGGCCCTTGACCAAATGTTAGAGGGCCTTCGTAATATAGCCACCTATTGCTACTGTAGGTTGATAAAGGCCTGTAAGCGTGGGGAAGATCATTCACCTTACAACATTTCCAGCGATTATTAAGTAGCTGGAGTTCAACATAGGTATCAATATAGGTAGCATATGTATATGGGAAGGGAACAAAAAAATCAAACTGTCGTAAAATGGATTTTTAGGGGGTCAAGTAATGCCTTTAAAAATATTTTTAACTTCTAATGTCATAACTTTGCCTATAATGTTCACAATTTTGACTTACAACCTCAATATCTTGACACTTATCTTACAGTTTTTACTTTCAAATTCCAACGTGTAACCTTGATTGTCATTATTTTAATCTAAAATCTCATAAAGTTGACCAATAATGTCATACTTTTACTTTTGGAGTGCAGAATGTGACCTAAAATCTCACCCTTACTGTTATCAATTTGACTTGAAAAAGTCAAATTTTGTCCTAAATCCCTTATTTAGAGTAAAACATTTAAAAATATGAAACTTATACTCTTTTATATTGCATTTCAAGTTGGAATACTAAGATCTGAACAAATAGTTTGGTATCTGAACGTCATAAGAGGATTTCAAATCCGAAAAAAACTTCAGGACAGTTTTAGTCGTCTTTTGCCCTTCCCATGTCCCTTTGCTGAAACATTTTAAGGCAACCAGTTTTGGACCTCAGCATTTAATAATTAAAGGCATTGAATGGTTATGCTTTTTCTCGCTTATAGACCTGGAATAATGTTAAAATTATATAAAGTATGAGGGCCATCTAACAATTAATAAAAGGCCTGCAAATTCATAAAATTTAAAAAAAAATTACATTTAGAAGTAAAAAATAACATTTTATAAGTAATGCCGCTTTGACATCAAATTCTTTTTATATAGCTATACATCATACCACATACGAATTTTCAGCCATTGATCTAATTCCTGTGAAAAGATATCAGCTTCCAAAATATGACGAAATGGCGCTCGCACCTTTCTTCTTGAGAACATGGTATTGCGCAATACTTTTCTGAGGGCTTTAACTTCTGAACACTCCTAAGCTTCAGCACTAAAAATTTCACAAGGATCATTCAATTTTACATAAACCCTTTAAAGTACGCAAGTTACACGTCTCTTTTCTGCAGTTTTTATAAAATAAAACCATTATACGAAGGCATTCAAACCTTCAATGGAAAGTTTTATCGACGTCATTGTGACGTCATCATTGTGTTTTTGCAAGGGAACTTGAAACATTTAGTCGGAGATAGTCATAGAAACATTTTTACGCATAAAATTGCCAAAAAACCCACATTACATATACCTTTTTGTCATTAAGTAGGAAAAAAGGGTTTAAAAAGCCGCCATTTTGGATTTGACCTAATTTCAGCCCTTTCCATGGGTGGATTTTGGTGGATTTTTTTCCTGGGTACATTATACACCTCAACCAATACCAAACTGCATAAAACTCACTTGTAGGAATTTTTTAGGGTCAAACCCTATATCTACCCGACTAATACAATGCTTGTTGGAATTCTCAGCCTGTAATTAAACTTTGCCATGCTTCTATTGTGACTGTTGATCGCAAATTCGCTCTTCATACACCGTATGACTCTATACTGGATTAAATAACCAGCCACTAACCGGTTTCAAGAATTTTGACTCCGATCCTTCTACTCATTTCAACCAGGGAGTTGATAAAACTTCTTTATTTTAAACAGTAGATTGGTATACTGTGGTAGGCAGCACCTTTATGAACGCAGTGTATGAGAAGTGAAGTCTGTGAAAGAGACATGTTTTGAAGAGAGTTGGCATTTTTTACTGCCTTCCCCCTTCATTTTCCCGTCCAAATACTCATTTTACCCACACCAAGTATCAAGTAACAAATTTTCCGCATCAGGGCATCAAGACGGTTGCTGTGAGCCAATCTTCGTCTGGTAATGGGTTGTGACTCGCAACTTGTTTCTCGAAACTCAAAACAGACAACGCACACAATAGACTGAAACAGGCACTATTTGTTTCGCGAAATGCTTTCAAGAAACAATGTTCTCTGTTTTCGTCCAATGCACACGGACGTCAGAAAACACGAAACACGAAAAGTGTTTTCTGTTTCGTGTTTGGCGTTTTCTGACGTCCGTGTGGGTTCGGCTTTATGCTCAACTAATAACACAGCAAAACACTATTAATGTTTCCATGATTTCTAGATCCAATACGCCACTGACATTTTGAATGAGAACTTGCAGGGGCGTTCAAGTATATCATGATAAGGTTTCGGGGATGGGAATATATGTATCCTATCTCCCAATAAGTAATCTGCAGCTGCAGTTTGGTTCATGGAACTCAAGGTAAATGGCAACACATTCATAGACTCTTTCACGCGAACAAATGAGGAAACTGCAGCTTTTAAGTGCATAGAAAAGACATAGGCCTACCACAACGCAACAGAAGAAAAACGAAAATCAGATAGGAAACCAACAAATGGGTGTGCTTTACGTACGTAGAAACGGGCACGAGAAACAAAGTAGAACTTAAACCTGACCGGACAAAAACACAACCCTGAACAATTTACAGAATTCTGTACATTGCGCTAGCAAACAAAAATTTCTGTGATAACTATGTACAAAACTATTTACAATCACAATATTTACAAATTAACTATCACCCGGCCCGCCCGCACTGAAACAAGTGGGCCCCAACACCTGCCGAACGTCGACCTTGGCAAACGGACGAAGTCGGCCTCCACCCTCAGCTTAATCTCCGTCCTCAACGACGCCAGGACGACGTCCGCAGGCTTCCCCTCTCCCCTAAACACAATATTACACCGGTCTCTCCACAAGGCCAGCTTTATGGAGGCCGAAACAAAGGTAAGTATCCCGCGAACACTCGTGTTGCATGACGGGGGTGACAGACCATTCAAAGCGTAGTCCTGGCTGACCGCCCAGGTGTTACAAAACGTGAGGCGATCAGACAGGGCTTGAAACCACTCCCAGAGGAGGGCCACAAAGCCACACTGCCAAAACACATGTGGCACACTCTCCCACTTAGTACATCCAGTGCGGGGGCAAATGCCATCTCCGAGACGCCACCGAAGGCGCTTGAGAATAGTTACGATGGCGTCGTGTGCGATTCGCCACAGCAGGTCTCGCCGGCGGAAATCGAGTGACCTGCTGTGGACTACACGCCACACTTCCGGCCCTGACGCATAGTCGTTTGGTTGGACCTGACCAACCAAGTCATCAAAAATGGCCCGGTACTGGTCCCCCGCACTGGAGTGCAAAACGTCCCCTACAGTTGACATAATACGTAGTGTTTCCCTCATCTGACAGTATGCCTTCATTGGCCTCCAACTGTGAGGTACACTGTTGCTAAACAGGGTAGGAAAGTACCAACGGAATGATAATCCACCCCAATAACGGACAAAGTAGGCAAACGGCATCTGGCTGTCGACCGCACTAAAAACACATTTGGTCAGGAGAAAACGGAGCTTTGAAGGAAAGTGCACAAGGCCCAATCCCCCCTGCTTAGGATCCTGGTACACCACTTTTCTTCTGACCAGCTCCGTTTTCCCTGACCAAAGAAACCTAAACACGGCCCTCTCAAGTCGCACCAGGGCACCCTCTGGAGCGGCCAGAACAGTGCCCGGATACCACAAGAGAGGGTAAACAAAACGATTGATAACTGTTACCTTCCCCAACAGACTAATGTAGCGATTGCCGAAGTCCTTCAACCTAGCTTCCACCAGGACCACTTTCTCATTCCAGGTAAGTGACTCGGGTGAACCGTAGCCAAACCATATGCCATTGATTTTTATGGCGTCGTCTACCCATGATGCCGCGAAGGGCAGTTGTTTCGACCGCCACTTACCTACACGGAGTCCTTTGGTCTTGGTGGGGTTCAGTCTGGCACCTGTTGCTCTTTGAAAGGTAGACAGCGTGCCAGAAAGGGCTCTGAAGGAAGCTAGGTCGTAGACTACGCATGTGACGTCGTCAGCATACTGAAGGCATTTGATTTCAGCTCCACCGGGAATGTGAAATGGTCGAAACAAAGGTTCAACTTGGAAGGCTCTTGCAAGGGATTCACTAAACAATACATAGAGTAGAGGTGACAGGGGACACCCCTGCCGTACCCCACGTTGAACTCTGAATGGGTCCGACGGTAGGCCATTAACGATAACCCGACTATATACATTATTATACAGTAAAGAGGTCCATTTAACAAAAACTGGATTCAAAGAAAACTTCTTCAATATTTTAAAGAGGAATCCATGATCAACCATGTCAAAGGCCTTCTCCTGATCGAGGGAGACAAGCGCACATTGAAGATCACGGTTCATCACATATTCAGCTAAGTCCCGTATCAACCAGAGGTTCTGCTGAATACTGTGTCCCCGCACCGCACAAGTCTGGGAAGAACCTACAAGATCCGGCATGACCGTGCCTAGCCTGTTACAAAGGGCTTTCGCCAGAATCTTGTAGTCTACATTTAACAAGGTAATTGGTCGCTTGTTTTTCGGTTCTAGGGGGTCTCCAGACTTTGGCAACAATGTTATAACGCCTGTGCGCTGCGAGGGACTCAATGAGCCAGCAAGGAATGCAGAGGCGAATACATCACGGAGATCGTGTCCGACGGTACCCCAGAAGCGTTTGTAGAATTCCACTGGGATACCGTCGGACCCAGGCGCCTTTCCGCCTTTCATCTTCGCCACCGCCTTCCAGAGCTCGCCGACAGTCAGGGGAGAACCAAGTCCATCATTCTGCTCTTTAGAGGGGGTCTTGTCAATATTTTCTAATAGGGACCCTTGAAGGTCTACCTCGACATCTGCCCGGGTGTAAAGCTGTTCATAGAAGGTCTTAAATACCTCCAAGATGTCGAGAGGATCCTTCTGTACCATACCGTGGACGTCACGGACTGCTCTTATGCGGCGATCGATGGCATACTTTGTGACGTCCCGGTAAAATTTGATAGTTGGCTTTTCTTCCGCCTCCACGCAATGCACGCGAGCACGAATGCGGGCCCCGTGCAATTTCTGATCGAGATACTGCTGGATTGCGTGAAGTGCGGAAGAGTCCCCGTTCCTCTCCCTAGAGCAGAGCGAGAGGAACTCCTCCCTTCTTCGACGAGCTCTTGCTACACAGTATTCAACTGTAAACTGTTTGATGCGGGACTTTACGTCATCCCACCACTCTAAATCTGTTGAGAAGGCCGGCTTCAATGTTCGCCACCCTTCGTACCTGGCTTTAAACTGTTCGCTGTAGTCTGCCTCCGTTAGAATCTCTGTGTTCATTTTCCAGAACCCCCTTCCTTTTGGCCATGACTCTGGAGGCTGAAAGGAGACAGTAACTGCATCATGATCCGAAATTGGACACGCCACAACTTCACAGTCACTCGGTGACAGTGCAGGTGGAGAGTACACCCGGTCCAACCTTGAGGCGTCCGTGCCATCAGGGAGATGCCAAGTGAACACGGACAAGCCGGGATGTTGCGCTCTCCAAACGTCAACCATGTCGTGATTCTTTATGAACATGTCCAATTCCGACATGCCGACACTACAGCCCGAGGACGTACGTGTGGACAATCGGTCAAGCTGTGTGTCGGGGACACAGTTAAAGTCTCCAGCGAGGATACACGGAGCACTGCCAGGAACGAAGGATGGCAGGGTCATGAAAACCATGTGGATGGTTTTGCCTTTGTGTTCCTGTCCGATCCGGTTTGGGTTTTTGTTTTTTGTTTGTATGTGCCGTTTCGATGCACTTAAAAAAAGCCATGAAAAAGTCCCTTCTGTCTGAAGGCCGATTGGGCGCGTACACGTTACACAGGAAAAATTTCCCACTAGGGTGTCTTATTGTAATGCATACCAACCGGCCCTCATGATCAGAATCAACTTTTCCGACCAGGGGAGTCCACCTTGGCGAAACTAAAATAACTGAACCACAAGATGTTGTTGAACCAAAGGAGGCATGCAAACCCCCACCCCACTCAAAGGACCAGGTGTGGACATCGTCCTCATTCGACCTCTTAAAAAAACCACCACCCAACGGCTATCTGCGAGTTAAAAAATTAGTGTGGTTATTATATGCCATGAAACGTTGTCACGAAAAGAAACCCGGCAAAATACTCGAAATGAGGCCTTGCCTGAACATAGCAGTTACCCCCTCCAACTCAAATGCATACCTTCACACAGGACAAAACAAAACTTAACAGATTTCCACATCGTGTATAAAATATATAGTACATGTTTACAAACTAACAGACACTCAGTGCGCCTGCACGGAAACTAGGCCCCCTTGCCTGTTAAAAGTAGTCTTGGACACTTGTACGATGTCAGCTTTTGCGCTGAACCTGATCTGTCTATTAAAATACGCCCCGAGGGTGTCTTGCTGTCTTACACCGTCCCTAAAGGTGACCCAGCACCTGGTCTTTTTACGTACATAGAAACAGGCACGGCGAAACAAAGGCGAACTCAAACCGTGCCGGACAAAAACATAACCGCGAACTATTTACAGAATTCTCCTACCAAACAATATTTCTGTGTAAGCAATATAAAACACCACCTGGAACCCAAGCTTATCACATAGGGCTATTTACAATCTCACAAAAGCAAAACTATTTACATAAAATTTTGTTTGCTAGCGCAATGTACAGAATTCTGTAAATAGTTCACCTTTGCAGTTTTGTCCGGTCAGGTTTAAGTTCTCCTTTGTTTCTTCGTGCCCGTTTCTACGTACGTTAAAAGCTAGCTGTACATAGTTATCACAGACATTTTGTTTGCTAGCGCAATGTACAGAATTCTGTAAATAGTTCAGAGTTATGTTTTTGTCCGGTCAGGTTTAAGTTCTACTTTGTTTCCTCGTGCCCGTTTCCACGTACGTAAAAAGCTCCTATTTACATAAAATTTCCATGTGGCCAACCCCCTACCATTTACAGTAGTGCTTTTCACATGCTTGTAGCCGGACCGGACCTAATGTGGAACAAAGGCAAACCCACTTACACTGAGCTTTCAAACAAAATTGTGCCAAGCATGGACACAGAAAGAAAACTGGGACCAGCGTGAACAAAAGGCAAAACCAATCAAATTAAATACTCTCGCTGGGATTTTATCTTTTTTAACCTTGGGCTCGGCACGGGCGTCCCAGAGTGATGCATTCCCTGGTCTGATACCTCGCCCGAGGCTGACCTCTTTAGTGCAGACTCTGGCCCCTCCCCCTCACACAAATCGAACCAACCCTCCCCCGAAGGTGGATCCTTTGGAGGAGGCTCTGAGGCACGCTCCCCGCCATCTGACATTGCCGAGTCTGAGGACAGATCAAGGTCCTCCTCTACTGTCATTATTTCAACCTGACGGGGTGCCGCTGCCAAGGATGGCGGAGAGTCTGCCTCAGGAGTCCCAGTACCCCCCTCACACTGCTTGGAGGCAAGGAAGTTCCTGCTCCCACCGCTCAATAGTGCCGTCCTCCTCTAATTCCTTGGGTTGAATATTGTTTGGCCTGTTTGCGGGGTTCAGGTGCCGAACCCCACATACGGCAACACGACATGAGCAGAGTACGATGTGGGGCAAGGCACCTAAACACATGTCCATCCTCCCCACAGAGTTATACACCGCTACCTCGTTGGACATCTCTGCTTTGCTATTTGCCGTGCCCCAACTGCAAGCATTTCCCACAACGTCTGCTGGTAGCACGACTTGGCTTCGTGTGCCCCTGCCTCTCCCCATCTAAAACAGGTACGGGGCTGGCAAGAGTACCTAATGTGGGCCTTGGAACCCCACTATGAAAGAAAGGACGAAAGGACGGAATGTTTTGTCCCTCACCGAGTTTCCATACGGAACTGTCTCTTGCCATTAAATATACCATTTCAAACTCACCCCCATGGATATTTACACCACCACATTTCAGAGACAGTTCCGTATTGACTAAGAACCCTCGCAACCATGCGCTGATCGACCTCGAAGGGAAGGTAAAGCACGGTCACCGACCACCCAGAGCCATCATATGGGGTGGTGACAGTGAGACCCCTCGTACCCCCTTCAGGCATGACACACCCTTAACACGTGGCAGCATCAGACCTTAAACTTAAGGTCATACATTGTTGCACGTGTTTTATCGGGCCTCAAGCGCCTGCAACATATCAATTTTCTCCAATTTCGACACCATTGTCGTTTTAAGCACAGTAAAACGCCTGTTGGTGTGGAGGGACACTCACCCCAGACGAAAACTCCAACTTAACAATTGTGCTATCGCCGACCTCCGGGCATAGCAGCAGTATGTGTGGCTCGAGGCCCGAAAGGGGAAAAAAATAAATTTACAGGAAAAAAAAAAATAAAAAGACAAAATTAAGGCTGCAATGAAAACCAACTATACTACAATTAGCAAAGGAAAGGTGAAAGAAACGCCTTTTAATTAAAGGGCCCAAAATTTGAGGGTAAAAGGGAAAAATCCCTAAGGGCCCCTTTTAAGACCAAAGCAAAAGTCAAGAAAAAAACCTAATTTTTAAAAACAAAAAAACTAAAACAAAATTCGAACAGTCAAAAAACACACCAAATTTTAACCCGGGAAAACCCAAAGGACTTTAAAAAACAAATACCGAAAAAGGGAAAACCCCGGAAAAGGAACCCTTTTAAAAAAAAGAAAAATCCCAAAAAAACCCAAATTTAAAATTTTTGGGGAAAAAAAACCAAAAAAACCCCTTTTAAAGGGAATTCCCCCGGGGCCCCCCCCCAAAAAAAACAAAACCCCCCCCAAAAAAAAAAAGGAAACCCAAAAAACCCCCAAAAACTTTAAAAAAAAACCCCCAACAACCCCAAAAGCCAGAAAAACGGGGGGAACACACGGCCTGGGGGGGGGGTGGGGGGGGGGGGGGGTGGGGGGGGGGGGGGGTGGGGGGGGGGGGGGGTGGGGGGGGGGGGGGGTGGGGGGGGGGGGGGGTGGGGGGGGGGGGGGGTGGGGGGGGGGGGGGGTGGGGGGGGGGGGGGGTGGGGGGGGGGGGGGGTGGGGGGGGGGGGGGGTGCGGGGTGCTGGGGGGGGGGGGGGGGGGGGGTGGGGGGGGGGTGGGGTGGGGGTGGGGGGGGAGGGGGGGGGGGGGGGGGGGGGGGGGGGGGGCGTGGGGGGGGGGGGGGGTGGGGGGGGGGGGGGGTGGGTGGGGTGGGGGGTGGGGGGGGGGGGGTGTGTGGGGGGGGGGGGGGTGCGGGGGGGGGGGGGGCGGGGGGGGGGGGCGGTGGGGGGGGGGGGGGAGTGGGGGGGGGGGGGGGGGGGGGGCGGGGGGGTTGGCGGGGGGGGGGGGTCCGTGGGGGGGGGGGGGGGTGGGGGGGTGGGGTGGGGGGGGGGGGGGGGGTGGGGGGGGGTGGGATTTTTCTTTAGTTTGCCAGTGCCTGTTTCTACGTACTTAAAAAGCTCACTGTGGACGAACAGCTTGCTCTCAGTACAGATACAGTATCAATCAGTAGGCCTAATCAGTTTGTCCCCTTACTTTGACGAACAGGCTCTCATTCCTTCACTGATATGAGATTGAGAGTGTACTGTGATTTTTTTAAACAGTTTCCTGAATGTCATAGGCACTGGTTAATTTAAATTAAAGCAAAGGATAATTTTATGGGGAGAAACGAGGTAAAGTGGGGTTATGCGTTCGCTATAGCCTAGTACCTTTCCAGGGACTACAACTGTTAGGTACTGTACTTATTAGTACGATTAGGTCGTACACTAGCCTGCCTTCCGTTCTTCCAATACTATTACTTGATGATAGCCTACGCTAGGTATAGGTCGCTTACAGTTCTACGGAAATAACCTAGAAAGTGACTCCAATTCTGCTGCTTTTTTTCTCGACTTCCACGTTCCACTACCAGTTTTGCTCTCTACCCGTTCGCAGGCTCGTCAGTGCACTCAGTGTCATGGTTTGAACAGTACACAGATACTGTATACATACTACTAACACTGACCAATTACTTAGCGCAGTGTTATTCAGTTTAACTGCAGGATTTACGTCAAACTGAAGTTAGCCCTAATCCATTAAAGCAAACAAACATAACGATCACTGGTATTCTGCGTGCATAGTAAATTGTAATTTCCCTTGTCCGTTAAAAGATGCCGTTCGATTTGAAATTCATTAATCTCTTATGTAGCGAAACTTACTAACAAATGCTATAACATCTGCTGTCCGAAAACTTTCGAAAACTTCTTTTTCCAATCTTGTTTCCATTTAACGCTTTACTGGGGACAGCGGGTTCGAGTGGAAGTACTCAGTTGTCCTAGGTAGGACTTTAAACTGCATCCGGTTGTGGAGCTTGTTTAAGGCCAGTGGGGGATGATGAGGTAACCCTTTACCCACAAACTGCCTCCAGGGCACCCTTGGGCAAGGTGGCACCTGTATTTGCCCTGTGCTTTTTACGTGTTGATGCCTTCGGGCATGTTGTTGCCTTCGGGGCGTGGAGTTGCTTCGGGCGTGGTGTTACCTTTGGGGCGGTGTTGTTAGCCTTGCGGGCGATGCAGTTGGCCTTTCGGGCATGAGGTTGCCTTCGGCCCGTGTTGTCGTTGCCTTCGGGGCGTTAGTTGCTTTTCGGGCGTTTGTTGTTGCCTTCGGGTGTTGTGTTGGCTGCTTTCTGTGTGCTTGTTTAATTTTTTTTTCCAAAAGTCCCAATGACTCTCTGGCGAAGAGCCAAGGGGCCGAAAAACCAACCAATACTCCCGAAGGAGTTCTGCTACCCCCGACGGAAGTAAATTAAACAACGTCCCCAAGGGACGTTGTGCTTTTTTAAGTGCATAGAAGAACGGACACTTGTCCAACAGAAAAGCTCTCCAAAAACCGCGATTTGGCCGGCAAAAACGCATATTAATGAAACTATTTACAAAACTATTTAACATTGAAGCTGAGCAAAGCGAAAAATTCTGTGGCGAGAGCGAAACGGAAATACGTACTGGCACTCGCCGAAGACCAGAACTGAGTTTGCAACTCGCCCGAAGACCAGACAACTGAAACTGAACAATCAAAGAAAGACTTTTCTTTGGTACGTCCTGGGTAAGTACTGTAAGTAAACTGTAAATAGTGATTTTAGTGTAAACAAATGGGACCCCCCATGTCCCCCGCTGCGCTGTGTGGTTGCCCTTGTGGGCGTGTTAGTTGCCTTTGGGCGCTGTGTTGTTTTGAGATTGTGTGTGTGGGAGGGGGGGGGGGGGGCTTTACCTTTTTTAAGTGCATCGAAAAACGGCACATACAAACAAAAAACAAAAACTCAAACCGGATCAGAAGACAGTGGAACATAAAGTCAAAATTCATCCACACACCACCAAATCAAACAGAAAATTATGTTTCATAGTACAACAATGAGGAGAACCACACCCACACTAACAACAACCCAAAGACCCCACAGACCTACGATTGTGTTTTTTGAGATTGTGTTGTTGGGGTCGTTGGTGGATGGGTGTGGGTGGTTGGTTTCTGTTGGTGTGTGCTTTTTACGTACGTAGAAACGGGCACGAGGAAACAAAGTAGAACTTAAACCAGACCGGCAAAAACATATCTCTGAACTATTTACAGAATTCTGTACATTGCGCTAGCAAATTAAATGTCTGTGATAACTATGTACAAAACCACCCCAAACCCAAGCCAATTACGTAGGAGCTTTTTAAGTACGTCGAAACAGGCACTGGCAAACTAAAGAGGACGTTAAACTGCATCCGGTTGTGGAGCTTGTTAAAGCGTGGGGATAATGAGGTTACCCTTTGCCACAACTGCCTCCGGGACACCCTTGGGCAAGGTGCGCCTGTATTTTTGGCCCAGTTTTGTTCATTTTCTTGTTTTTGTGTGGATAGTGTATATAGTGTGCATACTGTGGGTGTAGCAAGTTGGCTCCGCCCCGGGCCCCTCGTGGCAGGTGGACCCCGCCCCGGACCCCTCGTGGCCCCTTGGGGCAGTTTGTGATGATTGTTTGGTCTGGTGTTTTGGTTTTTTGGTTGTTGTTGGGTGGTGGCGGTTTGGTCTGGTGTTGTCTTTCGTTGGCGGCATGTAGTAATATTGGTTTAGGGTGGCCGGGGGGAGGTTGGTTTGTGGGGTATTTGGGTTGTCAGTGTGTGTGTGGTTCTGTTGTTGTAATGAACATAATTTTCTGTTTGATTTGGTGGTGTGTGGATGGTTTTGCCTTTGTGTTCCTGTCCGACCGGTTTGAGTTTTTGTTTTTTGTTTGTGTGTGCCGTTTCGATGCACTTAAAAAGCCCCCCCCCCCCCCTGGCAAACTAAAGAAAAATCCCAAACCCAAACAAACCCATGACGTAGGACTATTTGCAATCTCAATATTTACAATAGGGCAATTCCATGCAAAAGCAGACATGACATCCAAAATTTCAGAATGAACATATATCATCAAATTTGGTGTCAAAGTGAAGTTAAAAGAATAAATTTTATCAATTTTAACTCAGGTTCACATATTTGAAGTGTTGACATATTTTAATGCACTAATTAATTAGTAACTAATGATTTGTCCAAAAATGAGAAAAAACACCAAGTAGAAGATTTCCTGAGTTATAGCTATAAAAAGGCTTCAAACTTATATAAACTTTCTACATTAACATGCCTGTGTGTGTACAAAGTGCCCCAACTTGTAATTTTTAAGCGGATAATTTTGTTTTGATGCAGCGACCTTAACGATTCTTCCTAATTAGCCTGTCATTCCGTTACCAGAAATGTTCATTATTTTCATGTTCCCAGAAAATCTAAAGGGGGATGAAAAGGAAAACTTCTATGCAAAGCATGTTTGGGCCAAGGTACCTAATGGAGAAAATTTTTCATTCAAACTCATTATGGTTAATTAGTTATATCCAATTAAATACTGTCATTCCGTTACCAACACGGTAACGGAATGACGGTAACGGAATGACAGTATAACTTGTTATGTGTTTACATACCATTTATAGTTTAGCTAAACAATTAGCCATGCTTGTTCTACTTTTTCTTGTAAAATAGTCAAGGGGTATAGTTTGATTCACTTAGTAATTGATGTCATTTCAACTAATTAATGCCAATTTAGTTTAATATTGATCATCAGCTATTACTTACTATTAATAATAATATTATATAGTTCTTCACAAAATATGTCCAAATGTGTTTTTAGTCACATTTGAAACTTGGAGCAACTTTCCTCAGGGCTTTTCTAGTATATCCCCCAATCCCAATGGTACAGTCCATTTTGTAATTAAGTGGACTACACTGCTGTATTACCTAACTGACCTTTGTGTCATGGGTGTGCTTTTTACGTACGTAGAAACGGGCACGAGAAACAAAGAACTTAAACCTGACCAGACAAAAACACAACCCTGAACTATTTACAGAATTCTGTACATTGCGCTAGCAAACAAAATTTCTGTGATAACTATGTACAAAACCACCCCAAACCCAAGCCAATTACGTAGGACTATTTACAATCACAAAATTCACAATATTTACAAATTAACCATCACCCGGCCCGCCCGGACTGAAACAAGTGGGCCCCAACACCTGCCGAACGTCGACCTTGGCAAACGGACGAAGTCGGCCTCCACCCTCAGCTTAATCTCCGTCCTCAACGACGCCAGGACGACGTCCGCAGGCTTCCCCTCTCCCCTAAACACAATATTACACCGGTCTCTCCACAAGGCCAACTTTATGGAGGCCGAAACAAAGGTAAGTATCCCGCGAACACTCGTATTGCATGGCGGGGGTGACAGACCATACAAAGCGTAGTCCTGGCCGACCGCCCAGGTGTTACAAAACGTGAGGCGATCAGACAGGGCTTGAAACCACTCCCAGAGGAGGGCCACAAAGTCACACTGCCAAAACACATGTGGCACACTCTCCCACTTAGTACATCCAGTGCGGGGGCAAATGCCATCTCCGAGACGCCACCGAAGGCGCTTGAGATTAGTTACGATGGCGTCGTGTGCGATTCGCCACAGCAGGTCTCGCCGGCGGAAATCGAGTGACCTGCTGTGGACTACACGCCACACTTCCGGCCCTGACGCATAGTCGTTTGGATGGACCTGACCAACCAAGTCATCAAAAATGGCCCGGTACTGGTCCCCCGCACTGGACTGCAAAACGTCCCCTACAGTTGACATAATACGTAGTGATTCCCTCATCTGACAGTATGCTTTCGCGGGCCTCCAACTGTGAGGTACACTGTTGCTAAACAGGGTAGGAAAGAACCAACGGAATGATAATCCACCCCAATAACGGACAAAGTAGGCAAACGGCATCTGGCTGTCGACCGCACTAAAAACACATTTGGTCAGGAGAAAACGGAGCTTTGACGGAAAGTGCACAAGGCCCAATCCCCCCTGCTTAGGATCCTGGTACACCACTTTTCTTCTGACCAGCTCCGTTTTCCCTGACCAAAGAAACCTAAACACGGCCCTCTCAAGTCGCACCAGGACACCCTCTGGAGCGGCCAGAACAGTGCCCGGATACCACAAGAGAGGGTAAACAAAACGATTGATAACTGTTACCTTCCCCAACAGACTAATGTAGCGATTGCCGAAGTCCTTCAGCCTAGCTTCCACCAGGTCCACTTTCTCATTCCAGGTAAGTGACTCGGGTGAACCGTAGCCAAACCATATGCCATTGACTTTTATGGCGTCTTCTACCCATGATGCCGCGAAGGGCAGTTGTTTCGACCGCCACTTACCTAGACGGAGTCCTTTGGTCTTGGTGGGGTTCAGTCTGGCACCCGTCGCTCTTTGAAAGGTAGACAGCGTGCCAGAAAGGGCTCTGAAGGAAGCTAGGTCGGAGACTACGCATGTAACGTCGTCAGCATACCGGAGGCACTTGATTTCAGCTCCACCGGGTATGTGAAATGGTCGAAACAAAGGTTCAACTTGGAAGGCTCTTGCAAGGGATTCACTAAACAATACATAGAGTAGAGGTGACAGGGGACACCCCTGCCGTACCCCACGTTGAACTCTGAATGCATCCGACGGTAGGCCATTCACGATAACCCGACTATATACATTATTATACAGTAAAGAGGTCCATTTAACAAAAACTGGATTCAAAGAAAACTTCTTCAATATTTTAAAGAGGAATCCGTGATCAACCATGTCGAAGGCCTTCTCCTGATCGAGGGAGACAAGCGCACATGGAAGATCACGGTCCATCACATATTCAACTAAGTCCCGCATCAACCAGAGGTTCTGCTGAACACTGTGTCCCCGCACCGCACATGTCTGGGAAGAACCTACAAGATCCGGCATGACCGTGCCTAGCCTGTTACAAAGGGCTTTCGCCAGAATCTTGTAGTCTACATTTAACAAGGTAATTGGTCGCTTGTTTTTCGGTTCTAGGGGGTCTCCAGACTTTGGCAACAATGTTATAACGCCTGTGCGCTGCGAGGGACTCAATGAGCCAGCAAGGAAGGCAGAGGCGAATACATCACGGAGATCGTGTCCGACGGTACCCCAGAAGCGTTTGTAGAATTCCACTGGGATACCGTCGGACCCAGGCGCCTTTCCGCCTTTCATCTTCGCCACCGCCTTCCAGAGCTCGTCGACAGTCAGGGGAGAACCAAGTCCATCATTCTGCTCTTTAGAGGGGGTCTTGTCAATATTTTCTAATAGGGACCCTTGAAGGTCTACCTCGACATCTGCCCGGGTATAAAGCTGTTCATAGAAGGTCTTAAATACCTCCAAGATGTCGAGAGGGTCCTTCTGTACCGTACCGTGGACGTCACGGACTGCTCTTATGCGGCGATCGATGGCATACTTTGTGACGTCCCGGTAGAATTTGATAGTTGGCTTTTCTTCCGCCTCCACGCAATGCACGCGAGCACGAATGCGGGCCCCGTGCAATTTCTGATCGAGATACTGCTGGATTGCGTGAAGTGCGGAAGAGTCCCCGTTCCTCTCCCTAGAACAGAGCGAGAGGAACTCCTCCCTTCTTCTACGAGCTCTTGCTACACAGTATTCAACTGTAAACCGTTTGATGCGAGACTTTACGTCATCCCACCACTCTAAATCTGTTAAGAAGGCCGGCCTCAATGTTCGCCACCCTTCGTACCTGGCTTTTAACTGGTCGCTGTAGTCTGCCTCCGTTAGAATCTCTGTGTTCATTTTCCAGAACCCCCTTCCTGTTGGCCATGACTCTGGAGGCTGAAAGGAGACAGTAACTGCATCATGATCCGAAATTGGACACGCCACAACTTCACAGTCACTCGGTGACAATGCAAGTGGAGAGTACACCCGGTCCAGCCTTGAGGCGTCTGTGCCATCAGGGCGATGCCAAGTGAACACGGACAAGCCGGGATGTTGCGCTCTCCAAACGTCAACCATGTCGTGATTCTTTATGAACATGTCCAATTCCGACATGCCGACACTACAGCCCGAGGACGTACCCGTCTACAATCGGTCAAGCTGTGTGTCGGGGACACAGTTAAAGTCTCCAGCGAGGATACACGGAGCACTGCCAGGAACGAAGGATGGCAGGGTCATGAAAAAGTCCCTTCTGTCTGAAGGCCGATTGGGCGCATACACGTTACACAGGAAAAATTTCCCACTAGGGTGTCTTATTGTAATGCATACCAACGGGCCCTCATGATCAGAATCAACTTTTCCGACCAGGGGAGTCCACCTTGGCGAAACTAAAATAACTGAACCACAAGATGTTGTTGAACCAAAGGAGGCATGTAAACCCCCACCCCACTCAAAGGACCAGGTGTGGACATCGTCCTCATTCGTAATGTGGGTCTCTTGGAGGAAAACGAAGTCCACACCCAGCGATTTGCAAAATTGGAATATTCTGGACCGCTTCCGACTGTCCCTCATGCCGTTAACATTTAGAGTCAAGAGGGACAGGGGATAAGCCATGGTGTAATGAGTGGCTACGTATCTACCTGGGACCTGACCTTTTTACTCTGTGAACTCGGGGAGGGGTCTTCAGAATGGTGAACCCCCTGGTCTAACACCCCGCCTGAGGCCGACCTCTTCAATGATGGCTCCTCTCCCTCACATAAATCAAACCAGCCCTCCCCAGAAGGTGGATCCTTCGGAGGAGGCTCTGAGGCAGGCTCCCCACCATCTGACATAGCAGACTCAGAGTCTGAGGACAGCTGGAGGTCCTCTTCCACTGCCATCCTATCAGCTTCCACTGGTGCTGGTGGGGAGGATGGTGAGGAGTCTGCCCTGGGA
Source organism: Holothuria leucospilota (assembly GCA_029531755.1). Lineage (NCBI taxonomy): Eukaryota > Metazoa > Echinodermata > Holothuroidea > Aspidochirotida > Holothuriidae > Holothuria > Holothuria leucospilota. Next base: position 103,328,004 of record CM055961.1, on the reverse strand, counting down.
GCCGCAGTACCCCCCTCACACTGTTTTGAGGCGAGGAAATCTTTTTCCACTTCTTGTGCCGCCTCCTCCAATTCCTGAGGAGGAATTGACACCTTTGACACCTTTGTGTCATGGGACATTTTTGGTGGGAAACACAGTCTTGAGCCACTTACTGTACATAGACATGCTGCTTAACTGTACACCTGTATGAAGCTGTCCAGACCTTGCAAGATACCTAGAACAGACTGACTATACAGAATTCAGGTGGGTGCAATATTGTTTGAAATTTGAATAATAACATGCTTGCTTCAGTTGACATATTACTTGTAGCTTGTTCTTTACAATCTTTCCAAGGTTTAAAACTTAATGAACAAACCTACTGTAGCCCTATGAAACTGACCACACACAATGTGTGGGCCTGTGTTACGTAAACTATAAATCCACAGATATGTAGGAAAGCAAATTGCCTAATGATGACTATAGTCAGCCTGTCAGGTTGTGCCCCCAGGTATGTGACCAGATAATTTTCCCTCTCCCCAGTCAAATACTCCCCCAGGGACAGGGAAAAGGGATGTTCTACATGGGACTAGGAAGATTAGAGGTTTCCTTGTGGGGGATGATCTTAGCACCATATACTGTAATGCAGGGAGAGAACTAGGGGTGTTTGTGGACCCTGACCCTTCAATCTGGAGTTGGGGTGGGGGGGTGGGATTGGATGCAGGGAGATTGAGGATGGGGAAATTAATTCTAGGCCCAGTGGAAACCCTACATACTGTATGACAGCACCCCAGACATGCTGGTACACAACTCTCCCTCCCTTTGTACTACTTTCATTTTCAGTTCTGGACTAGCCACTTGTTTATTATTGATGGATTTTATTCACAGGAGTCAAAATGCCACTGTCCAATGCAGAAAAGCAAAAGAAATATAGAGAATGAATGAAGAATAAAGGGACATATGAGCAAGTAAAAGAGAATGACAGACAACGTAAGAAAGCCAAACGTAGGAGTCTTCCACATGGTGCACTAAAAGCATTGAGAAGAGCCCAATGCGACAGTCAGAGGAAACATCGCATGAAAATCAAGGGAATTGGATCACCATCGGCCAACGTGGCATCTCCCGTTTCATTCAGATCAGCCCAAAGTTTAGGGAAGTCTGTCAAACGAGCTGCAAACACTTTACCAACCAGTCCACGCAAGAGAAATAAAGTCATACGATCTCTGGTGAAACGGTATGGTGTTGAAACGGACATCGATTTGAACTGCTCAAGCCGTGGTGGATCCAATAAGATTTTGGAAGAGACTGGCCAAGCAGTGGAGCAGTTCTATTGCCGAGATGATATCACTTGGCAGAGTCCAAACCGGAAGGATAAAGTGAAGATAACAAATGAGGATGGCAGTGTCACAGATGCTCAGAAGCGCTTCATGGTCATGACACTTAAGGAATGTCACTCCTTGTTTGTTACAGAAAAACCTGATAAATATGTCAGTCTGTCCAAGTTTTGTTCGCTAAGACCAGTGGGCTTTTTAAGTACGTAGAAACAGGCACTGACAAACTAAAGGATAATCCCAAACCCAAAGAAAAACCCTGACGGATCACGAACACAATGTCAAACAGACTACACATACCATGGAACAAGGAACAAAAGAGTCTTTGTTACTACTGAGATTTAGTACTGCCACTGCAGCCAACCCAAAAACAACACTCCAGCCCAACCACCACAAACAACCCCAAAACAAAGTCCCACACAGACCGCACACCCAAATCCACCATACACCCAAAGGCAACACCACGCCCGAAGGCAACACCACGCCCGAAGGCAACAGCACTTAAAAAGCACCAGGGCAAAAACAGGTGCACCTTGCCCAAGGGTGCCCCAGAGGCAGTTGTGTCAAAGGGTAACCTCATTACTCCCACGTTTAAACAAACTCCACAACCGGATGCAGTTTAAAGTCCTACCCAGGACCAGTGCATGTGTTCTTGTCGCAGGACTTTCCTCATACGGTGTGTATCTGCCGATATCACGAAAATGTCAGACTACTGCTGGAGGGCCTGCACAAGTCTGTTTCCATGGAAATTCCCACACACTTCCATGACTTCATCAGTACCGTCGTCTGCAACCAAGAGAACGAAGCATGTATGTTTGGAGAGTGTAAGGACTGTGCCAACAAGTTTGAGGAGGTTCTCAGCTACCCAGAGAAAATGGCTTTAGAAATGACATGGGTCCAATGGAAAACAGATGATGGGAGAGCTAAGAAAGTGCAGCAGAGTGGGCCAGTTGAAACCTGCATCAATCTCTTGAAAGATCAACTACCAGCTTTCTTCAGACATACCTTCATCAAGCGCAAACAAAGCCAGCATTTTGAGGCTGAAAAGGCAAGAGCAGATGACCACTATGCAGTTGTACAAGTTGACTTTGCTGAAAACTTTGCCATTATTCATCAGAATGAAATTCAATCGGCCCACTGGTCTCACGATCAGGTGACCATATTCACTGCATGTGCAAATGTTGGTAATGATGATGTGAAGTCCTATGCAATTGTCAGTGATGACTTGGTGCATGGCAAATATGCTGTAGCCACATTCCTTGCTCGTATCGTTGAAGATTTACAAGCTGCATACCCAGAGTTACAGGTAATTTCATTTTTTTCGGATGGTGCAGCGAGCCAATTTAAAAATCGTTTTTTATTCCAAAATCTCACACACATGAAAGAGGCCTATAACCTTGAAAGCATAAAGTGGAATTTCTTCGCGACCAGCCATGGTAAGGGCGTTGTCGATGGTATTGGAGGACAAGTTAAACGACTGGTGTTTAATGCCCTAAAAACAGGTGCTTTCGTGGAAGATGCCCAAACCTTCGCAGCAGAAGCGAGCAAACATGTTACAAAAATTAAGGTAATGTTTGTTCCGGCCCAAGAAATTGAGGGCGGAAAAGAACACATTAATGCTATATGGAATGGGGTCAAAGCTTTACCAGGCACTCAAGGAATCCACACAGTGGTGGTGGTCAACAAGCATGTGGTTCGCTATGCCCCCTATGCTGCATCTGTAACTTACCAAACCTATGCTTTAACAGATGAAGGTTTAGAGTTGGCTCCAGCTGATATTGGCCAGCAGCCAAGTCTTTCTTCTTCCCATCGGGATTCTGAGCCTCAGCCTCTTCCTCCTAATGAGCCCAGTGGTTCCAAAATCCCCACTGCCAAGTGTGGGGACTTTGTTTTGGTTGAGTACATCACTAAAAACAAAGTTGCAAAACCAGTCCGCTATGTGGCACAGATCATAAACATGGAGGGTAATGAAGTACAGGTTGTTCATTACTATAAGAGAGACACTGTGGGTTGTGTGTTCATTATCAAAGAGCGTACAGACAATTATGGGGCAGTGTCTCGTAGCCAGATCATAAAGATTTTGCCCACACCAAATGCTGACAACAAAGAGCGTTTCCACTTCATACAGGCCATCCCTGAGGCCAGTTAGGTTTGCATTTTCCTTATACTTATGTTAACGCTTGTCATGCACTGCCTGTGTTGTTTTTACAGTATTTTACATGCTTGAGATATGTTCATGTGACACATGAATGCTGAAATCAGCGTCACATAAATTCAGTTATTAGTAAGTGAAAGTAGCATATTTCTAAGCGACATGTGTATTCCATTCTTAATTAATTTCAGATAGTTATTTTGGATCATCATTCAACAAATTTTCCTGTGCACAGAATGTACAGTAATTTAACATACTGTGTGTGTTTTGTGATGGGGAAATGGTGGGTGGGGTTCCATGTGTGCAAATTAATGTATTCAGTGATTTGTTATGATGAGGACTGAAATCCATTAACTGGTTTGGATGCATCTTTCATTCTGCATTATTTCTAAGCATTATTGACATTTGGGATCTTGCCAAATAAATTTTGCTGCCCACAGAATGTTATAACAGTGTGGGCATATTGTGTGTGGGGGAGGGGTATTGGAGAAGATGTGATAGGAGTCTGCAGGGCCTTGCCTCCAATTTGTTGGCTACTCGAGTGACTGATGATATTCCTTTTGTTTCCCTGATTAGGTTAAATTGCTTGATATCATTAGGTCATATGTATTAAAACTCACTTTTAACTTTTGCTTTTCATTCTAAGATGTTCTTTAAGCTTAATTATAACCATTAATGCTTTGATATATCAGTGACAAAAATAAATTGTTCGAGAAAACAGATTTTCTACTGAATTATTTTCTGTCAATATTCATACCAAGTACATGTAGTCATGTACTGTAGGCTAAGGCAATAGATCTATCCCATTCTTACAGGCCTACTGTACCTGCCAGTAGAGTCCAGCTTCAATCATGTATGTCGTCATCATGAACTCGGACAAGAAATACTCAAATGGGCTTGCCAGAGATCTTTCTCCAGTTCTCTAAATATCACATTTTGCTGCGTCATTCCGTTACGTCATACCGTTACCGAGCATGAGTTTGGTTAACGAAGCATTACTAATTAGGCAAAATTAGGAACTTCTTAATTGGCATATCATATGATTATTAGAACACTAATAGTTCACAACAGAACCTAAACATACTGAAATACTCACAAACTTCACAGAGTTTGGAGAATATAGGCACAGCTGAAAAAACCATGTCCGTTTCTGCGTCATTCCGTTACCGAGCTAATTAGTATTCATGACTCCCTCATTATGAGTATTATTCATTTTTTTTCTTCCCAGAATTTATGACACCTAATGTCTGATGATTATAAATGTGTTTAATACAGTGAAACAAATTCATTTTGCAACTAACCTATGTTCAAAAGTTTCAATAGTGAGTCTGAACGTCATTCCGTTACCGTGGACTTGCCCAATATTAACAAATAAACTATCCCCCGCCCCCCCCCCCCCCCGCACTGAAACAAGTGGACCCCAACACCTGCCGAACGTCGACCTTGGCAAACGGACGAAGTCGGCCTCCACCCTCAGCTTAATCTCCGTCCTCACCGACGCCAAGACGACGTCCGCAGGCTTCCCCTCTCCCCTAAACACAATATTACACCGGTCTCTCCACAAGGCCAGCTTTATGGAGGCCGAAACAAAGGTAAGTATCCCGCGAAAACGACGAGAGCGAAACGAGAGCTTTTTACGTACGTAGAAACGGGCACGAGGAAACAAAGTAGAACTTAAACCTGACCGGACAAAAACATAACTCTGAACTATTTACAGAATTCTGTACATTGCGCTAGCAAACAAAATGTCTGTGATAACTATGTACAGCTAGCTTTTTACGTACGTAGAAACGGGCACGAAGAAACAAAGGAGAACTTAAACCTGACCGGACAAAACTGCAAAGGTGAACTATTTACAGAATTCTGTACATTGCGCTAGCAAACAAAATTTCTGCGATAACTATGTACAAAACCATGTTGGTTTCTGTTGGTGGTAACAGACTCCAAGAAGCCGTACCGGACCTGGAGTGTCCTCGCTGGTCGAGGGATTCGGTCTGGTGTTCTGGGCGATTTTGGTGGTTTGTGTTGTTGGCCATATGTAGTGATCCTTTAGCCGGTCTGGCCGTGTCCGTTTTTTGCACGTAAAAAGCAAACGTGGGAGTAATGAGGTTACCCTTTGCCACAACTGCCTCCGGGGCACCCTTGGGCAAGGTGCACCTGTATTTGCCCAGTCCTGGGTAGGACGTTAAACTGCATCCGGTTGTGGAGCTTGTTAAAGCGTGGGGATATGAGGTTACCCTTTGCCACAGCTGCCTCCGGGACACCCTTGGGCAAGGTGCGCCTGTATTTTTGGCCCAGTTTTGAGTCCCGGGGAGAGTGGACGTTCCCGAACCTTCGGCGGGCTCGTTCGATCTCTTCGGGACTGGTAAATAGTGTATATAGTGTACATGTATACTGTAAATAGTGTATATAGTGTACATACTGTAAATATAGCAAGTTGACTACGCTCGGACCCCTCGTGGCAGGTGGACCCCGCCCCGGACCCCTCGTGGCCCCTTGTGGCAGTTTGTGATGATTGTTTGGTCTGGTGTTTTGGTTTTTTGGTTGTTGTTGGGTGGTGGTGGTTTGGTCTGGTGTTGTCTTTCCTTGGCGGTGTGTAGTAATGTTGGTTTGCCCTTACAAAAATTCCCAACATATTTCCTACAGGAAATCAGTATGTAGGATTTATGTAGGATTTTGGGCACGTAGGAAATAGTTCCCACATAGGAAATAGTTCCCACATAGGAAATCGCTTCCCACATGGACCCTTCCATTTATTGAGGGGGTACTTTTTTGTCATCATCAGCTATTAATCATATGAGCATGCACTAGCTGACTGTTGGGGGACCTGTACATATGGTGTGACATGGCTATGTAAGTTCCAAACACTTACAGAAGTCACTTTTCCTTTGAGGAAGCAAATGATATGTTCAAGTAATCCATTAAAGCAGAGAAATAGGATGACAAATGAATGTCAGCATGATTGTAATTGCTTAAGGTTTATGTTGCTAGTCTTTTAAAAATAACTGCAACAGTTCTGCAAGTAACATCCAGTCCTGAGAAAAAATGAACATATCTCTTTTTTGTAGCTAGCATATTCAAACAGCTGCATGCAGTTCACTTGTTACTGCAGTTAAAATTTACTGCATAACCTGACAATGTTGTAATATGCATGGTCCAAGTTAAACAGAAAATATAGTCCAAAGAAAAAGCTTCAATTAGGTTATATCCAGTCCATACGTCAGATTCTTCCACAGTCTCTAAAGAATGTCCAAAAGAAGCAAAACAGAGAATCAAATGGTTCCACGACACTTTTTACTGCACAGTCCAGAGCTGTTCTACACAGATTATAAACACTGAGTGTCCAACCTTCCTTCACTACAACTGCAGAGTAACCTGCACTGTACTGCTAATGCCATGGAGTCTGTTAGTACACTGATGCAATATAACACACTGCTTAAGTACACACATACTATAAGTCAAGTCCATGGCTTTCACACAGCATACTGTGCCTGCAGAGGAAGCATTTCAAAAGTCCTTTGTTCTGACACAATAGGCTTTACTGACCAGCCACAATGGACTTCCCTTTGCAGCCACTGCATGAAGTAGATAGTATGTTGGGAATATACTCTTAATTCCTACAGGAATTGGTGAGTTTTTCCTACATAGGAAAGTAGCAACTTCCTACGTAGGAAAACTGAAATTCCTGTAGGAATTTGCTAATTCCTACATGAAATAGCAAATTCTTACAGGAACTGGTCTTTCCTACGTAGGAAATAGCAAATTCCTATGTAGGAAAATTGAGATTCCTACAGGAATTTAATAATTCCTACTGGAAATGGCTTACTTCCTACAGGAAATTAACATTTCCTACAGGATCCCTACAGGAATTATGCTGGGAATTTTTGTAAGGGTGGGATGGCCGGGGGGGGGGGGGGGAGGTTGGTTTGTGGGGTTTTGGGGTTGTCAGTGTGTGTGTGGTTCTATTGTTGTAATGAACATAATTTTCTGTTTGATTTGGTGGTGTGTGGATGGTTTTGCCTTTATGTTCCTGTCCGATCCGGTTTGAGTTTTTGTTTTTTGTTTGTATGTGCCGTTTCGATGCACTTAAAAAGCACCCCTGTATTTGCCCAGTGCTTTTTAAGTGCTGTTGCCTTTGGGCGTAGTGTTGCCGTCGGGCATGATGTTGCCTTTGGGCGTGGTGTTGCCTTTGGGCGCTGTGGGCCGGTTGGCTGTCGGGTGGGACTTTGTTTTGGGGTTGTGTGTGTGGGCTAGGGTGTTGCTTTGGGGTTGGCTGCAGTGGCAGTTTCTGAACCTCAGTAATAACTAAGACTCCTGTGTTCCCTGTTGCATGATGTGTAGTTTGTTTGGCATTGTGTTTGTGATCCGACAGGGTTTTTGTTTGGGATTGGGGTTCTTTTGTTTCTCAGTGCCTGTTTCTACGTACTTCAAAAGCACGTCCTGGGTAGGACGTTAAACTGCATCCGGTTGTGGAGCTTGTTAAAGCGTGGGGACAATGAGGTTACCCTTTGCCACAACTGCCTCCGGGGCACCCTTGGGCAAGGTGCACCTGTATTTGCCCCGGTGCTTTTTAAGTGCTTGCCTTTGGGCGTTGTGTTGCCTTCGGGCGTAGTGTTGCCTTTGGGGCGTAGTGTTGCCTTCGGGCGTATGTTACCTTTGGGGCGTAGTGTTGCCTTCGGGCGTGTTGTTGCCGTGGGGTGTAGAGTTGCCTTCGGGCGTGGTGTTTCCTTTGGGCGTGTGGGCGGAATTTGTTTGGGTGGTATGTGGTTGTGGGGAGTTGTTTTGGGGTTGGCTGCAGTGGCAGTTACTGGTAGTTTCTTTAGCATTTGTGTATGTGACCCGTCATGGTTTTGTTTGGGTTTGGGATTTTTCTTTAGTTTGCCAGTGCCTATTTCTACGTACTTAAAAAGAAAGTTTTCTTTTTTAGTACGTAGAAACGGGCACTAGAAACGAAGGGCGAGAACCCAAACCGGACCGGGCAAAAACGCAACAGCAAACTATTTACATGCACCTACAAACATAAAATCGTGTTACTATGAACAAAGGACTATATACAAAGGTTAATTACATAGGACAATTTACAAATTTATTCACGCAAAACTACAGGTTAGCAGCTCTTCAAGTACATAGAAACAGGCACTGAGGAACAAAACCCAAACCGAAATTTCTGTGTTAACTTTGTATAAATCCATCCCGAACCCACGCCAGTTACACAGGACTATTTATAATCTCACTAGGCAAAACTATTTACATACCCATTTACATTAACAGAAGAGTGTTCAGGTCGAGTCTGTACAATGCTTTTTTGTAACTATGGGTGCTCCTTACGTGCTCGGGAAAGGACGTGCTCCGGAACAAAACACCTGACGTGTCCTCAAACACAAGGACTGCCTTCTGGCGTGTGTTGTTTTCCTGTTTGCAAATAGTCTTGTGTGGTGGGTGGGCTAGGGGTGTCGTATATGGTGGCCACAGAAATTTTGTTTTGCTAGCTTAGTGTAAGGTAAATTTGTAAATGATTGTAAGTAGTGGGAGGGGGGGGGGGGCTTTTTAAGTGCACAGAAACGGAGGATTGTAAGTAGTTCATGGATGTGTTCTTGCCGGTCCGGATTTGGTTCTTCCTGTTTGATAGTGTCCGTTTCTATGCACTTAAACAGGGTTCTCCACTGGTTTGTTTTCTGTCCGGGGGCTCTTGTGATCACCGTATGGGTCTAAGGGGAGGGGACACCCCTCCCCTTTGGGAAAATTTTGAAAATTTAGGAGGGCTTAGATCGTAAATGGTGCAATCTAAGGGATGGTTCGTAGACTTCCCTATGTGTTCAAACCTGGGCATTTTGAGGTCATTTCTTTTTGCAAGTTGCATTTTCTAAATACCTTTGACTTGCAGATCTGAAGCTCCAGTTTCCACTTGGACGTATTCAAGAATGAAGTAGTTCACTTTAATGGAAATTTCGGGTGAAAATCGGGAAACGTTAGGGGACAGTTCAATTGAATGGTTTCGTGTAGTGTATGAGTTTGATCGTAACGGATTCCTACTGTGGAAACATAATGATATAAGAGCTCAGGTGCAAGTGAGCTGGGTTTGCATCTCAGATGTTTTATTATACATTGCTTGTCATGAGTATTTGAAATCAAAATATTTGTATGAAAGGCAGTTAAATGACTAAGTTGTGGTGTTTGTGATTGAGTGTACAGACAACTCCTTGACTGGGCGGGTCAATTTTCTGTGCGGGCGGCAAAGTTTTGTCCGGGCGCTAAAGTGCTTTTTAAGTGCATCGAAACGGCACATACAAACAAAAAACAAACTCAAACCGGATCGGACGGGAACATAAATGCAAAACTATCCACACACTACCAAATCAAACAGAAAGTTATGTTCATTACAACAATAGAACCACACACACACTGACAACAACCCAAATACCCAACAGACCAACCTCCCCCCCGGCCACCCTAAAGCAATAATACTACATACCGCCAACAACCAAAAAACCAGACACCAACAGGGGCCACGAGGGGTCCAGGGCGGGGTCCACCTGCCACGAGGGGTCCGGGGTGGAGTCAACTTGCTATATTTACACTATGTAAATAGGCGCTAAAGTAGTGTGGCAGATTTTGTACGGGCGGAGCCCCCGGACTAAACAGCTAGTGGAGAACACTGCTTAAATAGCACACTCAAGTGTGCCAATTGCAGGAATCACCTACGTAACTGTCATACGATTTTCTACACCTAAGTTAGTTCCGTGTTAGTATCTTAAATCATAACCGTTTTGGAGTGCACAGTCTGCGTAGCTGGTCGCGATCATGTAATTCCATACCAAGAAAGTGTTATTACAATGCGGTGTTTTACAAGTCTGTATTTGCTACGCACGTCGAAAAAAAGAATCGCTACAAACGAAGCTGTAGGCTTCGATTAAATACGCTCGAAGTAAGATGCACATCAAAGACAAGGTTGGTCCATTGGAAGATGTTAATGGAGTGACTATAATCTCTCATGAGGAAACAGCAGAATTGCTTAATACTACTACTATCAATATGGAACGCAGGTACGTACGTAAATTTTGTTCAGTTTGGGTTCCCGAAGGGAGTGGACGTTCCCGATCCCCCGCCGGGCTCGTTCGATCTCTTCGGGAGGTTTTTATTGTTATATGTAAATAGTTGTATTTACTGTAAATAGTGATTGAGTGTAGCCGGTGGACCCCCCCTCCCCCTGTGTCCCTCTGCGCTGTGGCTGCCTTCGGGCGTGTTGTTGCCTTTGGGCGCGTGTTGTTTTGGCCTTGTGTTGTTCTGATCTTTGATGGTTTGTTAGCAGTAAGAAATACTTTCGTTTCCTTTGCTGCTTTTAAGTGCATCGAAACGGCACATACAAACAAAAAACAAAACTCAAACCGGATCGGACAGGAACATAAAGGCAAAACTATCCACACACCAAATCAAACAGAAAATTCTGTTCATTACAACAATAGAACCACACACACACTGACAACCCAAATACCCCACAGACCAACCTCCCCCGGCCACACTAAAAACAAAGACCACACACCCAAAACCACCACACACCCAAAGACAACGCCACGCCCGAAGGCAACACCACGCCCGACGGCAACACCAAGCCCGAAGGCAACACCAAGCCCGAAGGCAACACCACGCCCAAAGGCAACAGCACTTAAAAAGCACCGGGGCAAATACAGGTGCATCATTTCCTTTGCTGGGTGTGGATAGTGAGAGATTGTTAGCGATTCTGTGGGTGGTTGTCGGTTCCGTTTTGCTCCAGTCCGGTTTGGGTTCTCTTGTTTCTCAGTCCCTTTTTCTATGTACTTAAAAAGCTCACGTGTGTTGACCGTCGAATGCGCACTTAAGAACCTACCATTGCAAGCTTTTTGTATGATATGTTATTCTAGATGCGCACTCGACGGGCCCGCGCAGTCGACGGTCATCGCATCATACATAGTGTGCATTTTACGTGCTTGGAAACGGACACGCCAAACAAAGTATAGGCCTAGTCGCGATACACAACGTTGCGCAGTACAAAATGCTGCGCACCCCTTGAATTTCCTGGATTTCTTCACTGCAACGCAATTGTAAAGACAAATCCACAAACCACCACATGAGGCACAATATTCAGTTAATAATATCGTAACATGAATGAACAAAGGATAATGCCTAGCCCAAATGTGGCTAAAGTATGACCTTGATTATGATTTTCCGCGCGGTGCTTTTCATGTGCTTAAAAACGCGCACGGCAAGACATGAGTCTACGGAGAGAACGTCATCCCTAAACCTAGCCTAGGGTACCTAGGCCTAGTTCTGACGTACACTTTGTTCCCTGAACCCTACAGTTGACATCATACAATTTCTAGATGATCGTAGCTTATCCCTGGTTATGAGGGACGCCAAGGATGACGGGAGAGCTGCATTGAAAATCCTAAGGAAGAGACTTTTTACGTACGTAGAAACGGGCACGAAGAAACAAAGTAGAACTTAAACCTGACCGGACAAAAACATAACTCTGAACTATTTACAGAAATCTGTACATTGCACTAGCAAACAAAATATCTGTGCTATGTACAAAACCACCCCAAACCCAAGCCAATCACGTAGGACTATTGGCAATTTCAATATTTACAATATTTACAAATTAACTATCACCCGGCCCGCCCGCACTGAAACAAGTGGACCCCAACACCTGCCGAACGTCGACCTTGGCAGACGGACGAAGTCGGCCTCCACCCTCAGCTTAATCTCCGTCCTCACCGACGCCAGGACGACGTCCGCAGGCTTCCCCTCGTCCCCTAAACACAATATTACAAACCGGTCTCTCCACAAGGCCAGCTTTATGGAGGCCGAAACAAAGGTTCTTTTTTTTTGTCTCTTATGCTAGGTTGACTCACACATGGTGCACCTCGCAAAAGCCACTCGGCTATCGCGTAGTAGCTGACTGGGGGGCCATCATATAACCCCTTCTTTTTCCCCTTTCCAGTTATCATTCAACTCTGAGAGTGGGTCTGGAAGTGTTTTCTCACTGATTTTTAAGACACTTTGATATTGTTCTGATCTCTTCCGATTCTCTTCAACTTCCATTTGGTTTAGGCTGCACACCCAATTGGGAAGGTCCATACACTAAAGCAATTAGTTTAGTCTCATTTCCAATTTGTTTAAGGCCACGAATTCTCAAGTAATCTTTCAGGGATGCCACCGTCCGTGTAGATATTTCTTCAAAAGACAATTCATTTTCTGTCATTTCTTAGCATTAAAGTTACAGACTTATAAGCCTACGTCCACAAAAACAATGCCAATGACGCACACAAGCAGTGTGGGATAGATTTCGCGCAACTATGCCTACAATGCATGTAGCCAAGTTGGGTGGATCGTATTTCCAAAACTTGGCAAACAGTTTGTTTTGAATGTTTCATGGACAAAAAATTCAGAACTTGTAATGTCACTGATGCAATTTTCATCAGTTTCTCACTTGGGAGAAGACTAACATTGGGCAACGTGCACCTGTATTTGCCCTGTGCTTTTTACGTGTTGTAGCCTTCGGGCATGGGGTCGCCTTCGGGCGTGTTGTGTTGCTTTCGGACGTTTGTTGTTGCCTTCGGGTGTGTGTTGCTGCCTTCTGGCGTGTGTTGTTTTCCTGTTTGTAAAAGTCTTGTGTGGTGGGTGGGCTGGGGGTGTCGTACATGTTGGCCACAGAAATTTTGTTTTGCTAGCTTGGTGTAAGGTAACTTTGTAAATGATTGTAAGTAGTTCATGGTTGTGTTATTGCCTGTCCGGATTTGGTTCTTCCTGTTTCATAGTGTCCGTTTCTATGCACTTAAAAAGCACAAGAAGACTAACATTAAAAGAATGCAAAGAAATAGAAGTATAGCTACCGGCGAATATCGATGTGTTGCTTCGCAACGACGTGGTTTGTTTATCCCCCGAAAGTACCCATGATGCATCGCGCCTTGAAATTGCGAAAGGGCTAATATAAAAGGTGAAGTGCAAACCAACAAAGCAGTTGAAAAACTAGAGGTTAAACTTAGCAAACACAAAATAATAGGAAGCTAAAATTACAAAACCAAACCTCAAGAACCTAGAAACTAAAAGACAGTAAGAAATGAACTCCATACTTGTAGGAACCAATGTAAATTTGGCAGCAACACTGTTAACATTACAGCTGCACCCTTTTCAACCTCATAATGCTCCCACCACCAGAGGATATGGATATTTTTCATACAATATTCTACATCAATTATGTGACATAAGTTTTGACAGCTTAAACTCGAAATTGCAATAATTCACCACAAACAGCCGAAATAGCAAATCCACAATAGGGACAAGCAACATATAGTTGTGGTAGCTTAACCTCAAAATTACCAACTATTAACCAAAAACTGTCTTTATCAAGCCAACTGGAGCACCGGTGGTGCAAAAGCTCATATACCTTCAACCAAGGTTCCCTGGGTACAAGCTCATATGAGTTTAAATTACCTCAAATGACTTGTGGCGCCAAGTCTGACGCAATGCAGCTTTCTTAGGTGGTATTAATTTGTGTAACTTTATGCATGTTTCAGATTTATCATCAGTAGAAGCAGTGCCAGTAACAACGACAAAGAAGTGCCGTACCAAGGAGCTGCTGCCATAGGTTGGTCCCTATGTGTTACCACAGAAAGGCCAGTGCATGTCATTTTTATAATTAATTATACACAATTTGTTTGGCTAAAACTGTGACAGCACAAACTGCAGTTACTCACACAATTTGCTCCTGAGCATTTATTGTAGTTACGCAGAGTATCTTTATCTGAATACCACTTCAAAAAGTTCTTACATAGTTTAAGTATTTTGACTTATGGAAAAACTTACGCTAACGAAGCATCACTATAGTCGCTGGAAGAGAGAGTTATTAAAGCATTTTGCCACATTTCACAAGAAGAACCCAAGGGTCCACCTTGCGCATTGGACCCCAAAATTTCTGAATACCCTGAAGGTACCTCTAACAGTGTATCATTATGACAAGTCATCAACATTGTACAAGAGAATCCACAGGGGTATGCAATAAGCAGATTTTCAATAAACTTCCAGAAAACCAAACAGCTCACTAAGCAAGCATCATTAAAATGACAGGTGGTCAACTCTGTTTAACATTAAGTGGAAGAGGTGGTTAACCATTTTGCAATAATTCACAAAATTGACCCTAAGGCATATCTTGGGCGTTGAACCCAAATTTCCTGAACTCCCTGAAGGTATGTATCACTTACTGAGTATCATTATGACAAACCATCAATATTCAATTGTTGAAGAGAATCTGCAGGAGTACACAATTTGCAGTTTCATAAAAGGGTCATAAGGCCCACGTTGGACTTTCGACAAAAACTTCCAGATAACCAACCATAAGGGTTGTTTTACAATCAGGGTACATCGACCAGAAATTCACATTGTTGCTTCCATAATGAAAAAATAAACACTTGACATTAAGACCAACCACACTAAATAAGTATTCAGTATATGTACTGTCTGCAAAAGTAAATTAATCATATTTAAAGTACAATTCAGGTGTAAAATAATTCTGCATGTGTCATTTCTGGCAAATTTCACTGCCTCATTTGAGTTTTGCAAAACTTTGACCCAATGAATCACTAGCACAGAAAACAGTTTGACCGAAAGTATAACATAAATATGGCAGAGACATCACAAGGATGTTCATTAGTCCTCACTCCCATCTTCATGTATCTTTTTCAAATGCTGAGATATGAAATATAAAAAGTTATTCATTTAAGAAAAAAAAAACTATTGCAAAGTTAACTGGGGCATAATTTAAGGAACATCTTAAATATATCTTTGATTTTTTTTCTCAGGAATCTTTAAATGAAGTGTGCCCTCATGTAGAAGTTTTTTTTTTTTTCATAGAAAAGAGTGAACTGATAATTATTTTCAACAGACTACAGACAGCCTTTCTACAGTTTTGTCATTTTCCAAAGTTATCTGAGCCTTTTAATTCCGAAGGAAACCGAAGCTATTTGATGTGTTGTTCCTACAAAACATCACAAATTACCGCAAGATCAGGTGTTTTTTATTGTAATGTGCATGTAATCCAAAATTTTATATCAAAGCAGCAGAACAAAATAGTAAGATGGGACTAGACCACAGAGGGTGAATGAGCTAGTTTACACTTAGAGCACATAGAGTAATATGAAGTAAGAGGTTGCAAGTAAGAGGTTGCATGTGTGAAAGTAGAGCACCAGACTTTAAACTGCATCCAGTAGAGCACCAGACTTTAAACTGCATCCGGTTGTGGAGTTTGTTTAAACGTGGGGGTAATGAGGTTACCCTTTGCCACAACTGCCTCCGGGGCACCCTTGGGCAAGGTGCACCTGTATTTGCCCCGGTGCTTTTTAAGTGCTGTTGCCTTCGGGCGTGGTGTTGCCTTCGGGCGTGGTGTTGCCTTTTAATTCCGAAGGAAACCGAAGCTATTTGATGTGTTGTTCCTACCAAACATCACGAATTACCGCACGATCAGGTGTTTTTAATTGAAATGCATTTAATTCAAAATTTTATATCAAAGCAACAGAACAATATAGGAAGATGGAACTAGACCAGGGAGTGTCATCTTGGAATGAGCTAGTTTACATTTAAAGCACAGTAATATGAAGTAAGAGGTTGCATGTGTGAAAGTAGAGCACCAGACTTTAAACTGCATCCAGTAGAGCACCAGACTTTAAACTGCATCCGGTTGTGGAGTTTGTTTAAACGTGGGGGTAATAAGGTTACCCTTTGCCACAACTGCCTCCGGGGCACCCTTGGGCAAGGTGCACCTGTATTTGCCCCGGTGCTTTTTAAGTGCTGTTGCCTTTGGGCGTAGTGCTGCCTTCGGGCGTAGTGTTTGCCTTCGGGCGTGGTGTTGCCTTCGGGCGTGGCGTTGCCTTCGGGCGTGGCGTTGCCTTTGGGTGTGTGGTCTTTGTGGGACTTTATTTTGGGGATGTTTGTGGTGGTTGGGCTGGGGTGATGTTTTTGGGTTGGCTGCAGTGGCAGTACTGACCAGGTGGTAGCCAGCTTGTAAATATTGATTTTGTTTGTAAATATGGAACTACTGTGGTTTGTGGATGGGACTGCGTTTGTGCGTGGGTGGCTTGTGAGGTACTTGGTCGTAGGTGTGTTGTAAATGTGTATATGTGTGTATGTGTATATATGTGTGTGTGTATCTGTGTGCTTTTTAAGTGCATCGAAACGGCACATACAAACAAAAAACAAACTCAAACCGGATCGGACAGGAACATAAATGCAAAACTATCCACACACCACCAAATCAAACGGAAAGTTATGTTCATTACAACAATAGAACCACACACACACTGACAACAACCCAAATACCCAACAGACCAACCTCCCCCCACACAGATACGTGTGTATCTGTACGTATAGTTCTATTACTGTAATGAACATAATTTTCTGTTTGATTTAGTTGTTTGTAAATAGTCTGCATTTATGTTTCTGCCTGATCCGGTTTGAGTTTTTGTTCTTGTTTGTATGTGCCGTTTCGTTGCACTTAAAAAGCACCAATGGTGTGTAAGCTCAAACCTGGCAACTTTACCAGGGCTCTATTTCATAAAACTTACGAAGATTCGTATCTCAGACTTACGAACATTAATCATTCGTAAGTCTGAGAATTGTTCTTAACTTTACGAACATTCGTATCTTCTATTTCATAAAATGACTTACGAAGAATTCGTTCGTATCTCAGCACTGAAATCGTTCGTAACTTTACGCATGATCGGTAGCATACTTAAGAAGTTTCTTAAGTGACAAAAGAACGTTCGTAAGTGTCACATGTCCGATTTGGCGGGAATAAAGTTTTCAATCAAAACAACATTTCTAGTCAAAGCAATGGCGGTATACATGGCGTTCGGATTGATGGAAAGGGAAAATCAACGAGCCCGAAGGAGAGAGAGGGTATTTCGGGACAGGACCAATCCGTTAGATTTATGGACCGACCAGCAGATGTATGCCAAGTACCGTTTCAGCAGACTTGCGTGTATTAACATCATTGATATGCTGCAAGATGAACTCGAGCACCGGACTAGACGAAACCACGCCCTGCCACCATCATTACAAGTCTTCATTGCCTTACGTTTCTTTGGGCATGGATCAGTAACAGACGATTCCGGTGCCGAACCTCATGGCGTAAGCATACCAACAGCATGTCGAGCTGTCCGAAGAGTGACCAAAGCTTTATGGCAAAGACAGAACCAATTCATCAAGTTCCCCACCACCCCGGAAGAAGTTCAGCAGAAACAACGAGACTTTATGGTCATACAAGGCTTTCCTCGTGTTGTAGGAGCAATTGACGGGACACATATTAGATTAACCAATGTAGCTCTTGGCCCTACGGAGTACGTCTACGTCAATCGCAAAGGTAAGTTTGTCAATCCTGTACATTGTTAGGGTTATGAAGGTTTGTCAGCTCCGATCCATGCATGGTCAAATTAAGTCAACTTCAGAATGATACTGGTGCGGTGAACGAATTTTGTTTTGACCCCATATGCCACTGACACTAAATAGTGGATGTGTTTAACTGCTTACCAGAGTGTTAATAACACACCGTTGTATTCGTTTCTATAGTAATACGGCCGTTGGAGATGCAGTTCCACGAAACTTAACATTATAGGGCCTAAGCCTTGTATAAATTATGGTCGGGCCTATAAATTATACGTGCGCTAGGGTAGATTCATGGCATCGCTACATATATGGGACCTTCATTGATATGTGTGCGTCTTGTCATTGGAAAAAAAAACTTAACTTGTTATGCACCACTGAAATTAAAACAAGGTAAGGCTGGCCTAACTGCGGTTAATGTTAAATCTGGGCAGTATGATGTAGCAGCTAGCCTTCAGGTAGGCTATATCTTGCAATTGGAAAAAAGACTGAATGCAAGTTCGAAGTATTCAAGTAGCCTACACTTCAGCGGACCTGAGGATTAAATAAGGCTATGATTATTTATATCGGAAATTTGTTGTTTGATTAATGCCATGATATGCAGATCCGACTTTTTGATCTTGATCTTGATCGTTGTCCACAAAAATCGCCCAAAGGGCTGTTGACGTGTGGACTTCTACGGTGCATACAGACTGAGCAGCCCAGCTGAGTTCCCAGGCTCCCAGCTTCCTGGAGGGAAACATACTTTTTGAAATAAGTGGGCCGGGCTATAGCTAGCTATATGACTACTGTAGCTCATAACCTAAGCCTTAGTCAGTGATAGACTTGGCCTGGGCAAGTCCTACTTCCCTTGATTTATCCATATTTGTGCAAATTTGTGAAAAAGGTTACCTATTGTCTATCCTACCAGTCTATATTATGTCTTGTTAGTCACATTCATGTTTAATATCAAAGTTCATCATATAGTACAGTGCAGTACATTTCAGTAATTTTTAAAGATAGTCGGTTATTATTTCTGTCAATCTGCCTGCGTCACAGCCTAAAGGTTTGATCCAAATTTGATGATTGTTGTAGAAGACAGACGTTATTCACTATTAAAGAACAAATTTTCTTACAATAAAAGAGGATTTCATAGAGTCTGACCATCAGTCTAACTCTAGCAATATACTGTAGTCATTAACATTGTAGGCTACTCTACAAGTAGGGTAGTGTAAAGTGCAAGTGAAAGTTCTGGTCACACTGTCACTTATTCCCCCTTACTTTTATTCACTAGTCTATCGATAAACACACATGTATATATACACTGCAGTTTGTGCTAAAATGTAAATTCATGCAGGTTAGCTAGCATTAGTGAGATCAACCTTTGTGTACTGTTGGTACCTTTTCCGTCATGGCTATTATAAGCTTAAGCAGGGTCCACTAGATTGAAAGTTGTCTATACCTAAGATCTGCCTTTTACCTGTGAGCACATATTGTGATCCTTATCATATGATTAATCTTAACAGTTAACACTAACCCTAAACACCTTTATCCTTACCCATAAGTACCTGACTACCTCAAATGAACAACATTTATAATACTTTATTTTTTAGGATTTTACAGCATTAACGTTAAACTGGTCTGCGATGCCAAGTACCGAATTCTGAATGTAGTAGCAAGATGGCCTGGTAGCACACATGACAGTCGAATTTTGCAAGAGAGTCGTCTAGGCCATGCTTTTAGAGATGGACAACTACAGGGTATACTTCTGGGAGATTCTGGCTATGCTCTTAAACCCTGGCTGATGACACCTTCAGGGATGTGAGTGGAGGTTGACAAAAAAAAAGAGGAAACTGCTGAGCGAAGCGAAGCAGCGAGCGCGCAGCGCGAGCCGTTCTAGCGGGGTCCAGGGGGCGCCGCCCCCTGGCGGGGGTGTAAGGGGGCAGCGCCCCCTGGAAAAATTTTGGAATTTGAAGCAAAAATTAACACAAAATGCAGCCAATTTAAAAACAATTATGCTCACATTTATCTTTATTTATTCCCTCTCTCCTGCATGTTTTTTCATTGGGATACTCCCTTCACCCTCATCTGCTGCCTTTCTCTTCTTTACATTGGTCTTCAATTTATCTTTTCTAACCAGCTTTACCTCATGGCCTTTTTTTGCCCTATCTGCTGACAGCATTGCAGATTGTCTTGCTTGCTTTTTTGAAGTGCTTCCTCCCTGTTTTGGTATTTGCACCCCTGTTGCCTTCCTCTTTGCTTCCAGTTCTTCCTTTTCCATTTCTTTCACCTCTACATATGTTTTGTAAGACCTTGCCATGTTCTTACACAGTTTTGAACTGACCGGATCATGTAGATAATCTTTCCTCCAGAAATATTCTAGGGCTGTCTTGCTAGCTGATCGCATCTCATACTTCACAGTTTGCATTGCTGCAAATGTACTTATTTGCAAGTTAGGTCTGTCAGAATTAAGCATTTGTCCCATAATACTAAAGGATGATTCTACTTGAGGGCCATGAAAACAACTGATAAGTGCTAACATAATTTTTGCCATGTGTGGATACTTTCCTTGCAATGCACCCCACCAACTATCAATTCTGCTATCTGTATTCATACTTATGTCTTTGTCTATGTTATACCTTCTAACTTCCTCATCATATGACTGAATCTTGTCTTCCTCAAGAACATTAGGCAGGAAACTTGGCAATTTTAACAAATATTGAATGGTGATGGTATGTCCTCTACAAGCTGGGTCAATAGCTGAAGCACACTTGAGTAGTTGATTGTTAACAGGCATCTTGCTTTGAAGGGTTTTAGCACAGTTCAAATATCCAGTTTTCAATTTGTGAACCAAGTCACTTTTTTTCAGATATTTGTTGATGTGACTGACAAGGAAAATTACACTATCAGGTAGCATGTTCTTCTCACTGATATCAACAGTATGTAATGGCTGATTGTTTAGAAGCTCTGGTTTTATGAAGCATGAGAGAAAGTCTCTAAGAAGTTCTTGCTGCTTGTCATTTAGCTTGTGTATTAGTGGGTTGGTCATCTGGAACAACATTACATATTTCTTTAGCATTGGAAGAATAGTACTGTAAATATGTAGGATCACCTTTGTTCTCTTCTGAGTATCAAACATCTTCTTCACAATCCGGTTCTTTCTTTCTTTGCCTAATTGTGTCATAGTTTTGACTTTCTTCCCTACCTTGTCTTGCAGTGTTTCAATTGCTTTCTGAGTACTCTTCGAGGTACCATGCTTGCTGTATACTTCCTGTATTAAGGATAAGTGTTTTGCCCGATCTGTGGCCGATACAAATAAATAATAGAAGAGGACTAAAGCATCTAGCATACGTGAAGTATCAACACACATCATACACAGACAACCATCCGTGTGGAACGTACCTCTCTGGAACAGTGCCTTTAATTCCAACTGCATCACAAATCAAATGTAAGACCTCCTTCTGATCACTTGACCACTTAAAGTCTGTGTAAATATCATTCAATAATGACTCAATATAGTTGTCAAAGGGTTTGCAAAAGCTCTTTGAGGCATTATGAGCATGATGACAGGAGTCTCCATCTACATCCAGTAAATGCGGTGCTTTGAAATTACGGATTTGGGTTTCCAGACCAGACTTTGAACCTCGCATTACAGCACAGGAATCCATAAGTATTGAAACTAGGTTCTTCAAAGGTAGTTCAAATTTTTCGAACAATTTTACTAGTTCATTGTAAAGTGTTGCACTATCTACTTTTGTCACAGAGAATGAAGACAAATGTTTAGTCACTACCTTTTCTTCCTTTAATGAAAAATAACTAACAAGCACAGTTACAACACGATGATTGGTTTCACTTGTGCATTCGTCAATGTTGAGAGAAAAGTAAGACTGTTTTAAGTCCTCGAGAAGTTCTTCTTCAAATGTTTTAGCCAGTCCATATTTCATTTGGTAAGATGCTGAAGTCCGATCGACTGATAACCTATCTAAGGCATGTTGGAAAAAAAAAAAATATCTAAGGCATGTTTGTCTCTGGCCAGTTCTTTTGATAGTGAAATCAAATCTGGAACCACCTTTAGTGATAATGAATGTTCAGCAGTAAAAGCAAGTAAGGTAGCTTCAGCATTTGCCACTCGATCACTCACATGCACAACAGATTCAGGAAGACTCCCTTTAAGTTGCTGTTTTTCTAGCTGTTTTCGAAACATGGGATGTATGCCATACGTCACAGACTGACTTGACAATGGTAGCTTTTGACCTGCAAATAAATAATAAAAGGTCCAACTCTGAGAGGAAATCAAAGGAGTACTGACAACGTTTTAAAGAAAGTATGAACTATTTTCACTTCATACTGTACCGTACTAAAAGTATTAATTTATTTTTTATAGTTCATACTAAAACTTGTACATGGTAGCAATGATTGTCAATTGATAGGCTGTATTCCCCGTTCTGTATGTTTTGAATTCTGATCGATGATCAAGCTTCCCTTTTCTTACTAAAATTTCTTGAAATGGAAAGGTACACTGTTTATGCAATGTGCATGTTTTCCTATATTTCCCTTTACATTGTACTTTCCTTATAATTATATGCTTAGGCCTAGGCTAGGCCTAGAGCCTTACAGGTTCAGGCTAGCCTAGGCCTAAAATGTTAGGCTACATCATCATCATCATCATCATAGTCATCATCGTCATCATCGATACGGCGCAGAAACCTGCAGCAGAAGCCCCCCCCAACCCCCTATCTCTTAAATACTGCTGAGCTTGTGCTCCACATCATGAGTTCAGGCTTGGCTTGCCTAGGCCTAGCCAGTTACAAAACTTACAGTCAGGCTAGCCTATGATACTCAATATTATGCTCGAAATTTGTGTCTGCAATCACTGTTTACTCATCATGATGTAACGTTATGAAAACACTGCACGTAGCCTCGTACTGCGCACTTACGCCCTAGGCTAGCTTGTTAGCCTAGGCCTAGGTTTACGTTTGGAATAGCCTTACTAGCTTACTTTATCTTGTAGGCTAGGCTTGGCTATATTATTAAACCCTAACCCTACCAACCTAGCCTAGGCCTAGTCCCAGGACAAGGCCTAGCCTAGGCTAATGTTGCAATAGGCTAGGTGGTTTGGATAGGTCAGGCTAGGCTAAAGTTACGCCGAGGCTAGGCTAGGCTGATTTGCATTGACGTAGTATGTTGGTGTGTCTAGCCTAACGTTAGGCTATGTTCGGTATTTTGTCGCATTACTACATTAGGTTAGGCCTAACGTTACGTTCCTGCAGCCTTTGGCTAACCTAGGCCTAACGTTAGGCCTAACTTTAGGCTAAAGTTGGCCTAACGTTAGGCCTAGCCTACGTACGAAATAAATTAGCCTAACCAAAAAACTGAAAAGGCAACAACTTGAACCAAGTGTTTAGGCTACCTTGATCATACTTTTATATGAAACCTACCTGGAAGTAAGGTGTTTGACTTCCTCAATTTCAGGACTTTCGAGTGAGTGTTACTGCTCACATGACCAGTCAAGGCCATACGTCCACGAGATGAATATTTAATTTCTTTATCACAAATTACACAGACAGCAAAACCAGGTTTCTTGATCAGCCGAATACAGTCCGATAGCTTTTGATCGTTCGGTTGACAAACATAATCTAACCATTCCCATCTCCATGGGTTTTTAACAAAAGAATCCGCGCGATCTGAAGCAAGTGCTTCCTTGTCTCTTTCCGTTCTACGTTCAATGAAACTACGATCTCTTAATTTTGCCTTCGCCATGGTTGCTTTGAGTGTACTAACTCTGTCAAAGCATACTGCAAAGTTAAGTGCGAGTACGAGTACAGTGCAGTGGATGTACTACATCGTCGCCGCTACACACTCAGACACTGCACAGAGCAGCACCGTACCATCATGCACATGGGATATGCATCTTGAGCGTGCGGACAAACATTCACTACGGAATATTCACGTGTGTCTATGGACGTACGGACAGTCAATGTTCGATGGACGTACACGCGCGCGAGGAAAGGCTCTTTTAATGCATAGCCACATATACGAATAGAAACGGACAGGAAGCCAGCACAGCACGTTGTGCGGAATATAATGCATGCGACAGAGCGAAGTAATCAAGCTTAAGAAGTGTTACAGGAAGCTAGCAGCGCAGGTGCATACGAGAAAAGCGATTGAGCCTCCAAACAAACGCGTAATGGACATGCTGAAAAGAGCAACGCGGAAAACTATGAAAATGGCCATCCGCGGCTCTAGAAATAATAAAAACGCGGACGCGCTGATAGGAAACGCGGAAAATCGCGGAAACGCGGAACTCCCACATCCCTGCACCTTTCCTCATCCCTCAAACACCAGCAGAGCAAGCTTACAACAGGTAATTGTAGGGCTTCATATTACAGGAGAGATAAAGTGTAGCTGAGGTTAATCTGCTCTGAATGGGAATGAGTACTGTAGCATCAATTAAGGCAGGACTCTACATTAACACTTGCCCAATTGCCCAAGAAAGGGCAAGTAAAAATTTTCCAGGGCAAGCTCTCTCTTTTTCCATCTTCTCCGAATGGGTAAGTAGGCCTTGCAACTCATATCTCAAAATTTGAAGTGCAAAGAAAAGATACTTTCCCACAGTAAGAAGGAAATGAATTAAAAAATTAATTTTAAAAATCACACCACTCTTGAAAAAAAAAAAAAGCTGAGGGACCACAGACCCTTGGTTTGAGAACCCTTAATTTAAAGAACAGTTTAGTACTGTAAATGTGGAAAAACTTTTCAACTCAAAGATGGGAGGAGTTTGGAACTTAATAACTGTTAAGATTTTCAAGGATTGTTGTCACTGTGTGAATGTTAACAACCATGTGGGGAATCAACATTTTGTCTGCCCAACCACAAGGAGCCAGTAAAAAAATGGCAGGGCAAGTGGATTCCAGTGGTTGCTTGCCCGACTTGGCAAGTGAGTTTAAAAGTAAGTGTAGAGCCCTGCATGAAGGAGACAAATTTTCAACTGTATGTACAGTGTGCACACAGTATGCATGCATAAACATATAGGGCCTATGTTCTCAATTGAAAGCCTGCTGGTTGTTTGTGGCCCTCAGCATACTCTAGGATGGCCAGCAAAACATCAAAGACTGACAAAGAGCCTCAGCAAAAAATGAGAAAGTTAAATTATGTAATTCAGTCTTGGCAACTACAGCTGGTACAATGTAAAAACTCATGAAGAGTGACCTTAAGAATCCCCCTACTATACTTAGAGCAGGAGCTTGCACAGCCTGAAGGTTGGGGGTTCGAATCCTGACCCGGTCATACCAAAGACTTTAAAAATTGAACCTACTGCCATTGTGCTTGGTGCTCAGCATAAGCAATGGAGTAGGGAATACAAACCAGTGAGCCACAACTGGAAAAAAGGCTGTGGCCGGCCCGACTTAAACCATTTGGTTACAAACTGTGCCATAAAACCTCATCTAACTAACTAACATAGTCACGCTGTTAGAAGGAAATTTGGCATCCCAAAGTCTTTAGAACTATCCGTCTACCATGCTTGGGTCACTGGTGTGGGAGATCGTTTCCTTCAATATAACGTGGAAGATTGTATGAATGAGAAGATATAGATACAAGCTGTTGAATGCATGTTTTTTTTTCTCATTGCTTCTGCTCAGTGCTCACAGAACCACCAAAGCCTTAATCGAACACCTTAATGGGCAATTGAAAAACAAGTTCCTCTGCCTTGGTGGTACTGGTCCGAGGGTTAGAACAGCTGAGAAAGTGTGTGACATCATAACAGCCTGCTGTGTGTTGTTTAATATCAGCAAAGATGACCACATTCAAGAGCCGTACAACCATATGCCAGATGATGACAACCCAGCCCCTGAAGCTGCAGCTGATGATGACGTATATGGTACTGCAGTCCGGAATGACATCGTTTGCAACTTTTTTACCCAAGTTTAGTACATTTTTCTTTTTGTTCAGTTTCTAGTGAATTTTCCTCTTCAGGTTTTGTTGCTTACTAGTCGAGGTTTCAGTGGTGGGACTGGTCTGTAATATTGTCAGAGGGGGCACTCATTCCCCCTGCCCTTCCCTTGTTCTATGAAAGAAAGTGCTGTTATTGCATTGTTTCAATTAACATAATTTAGCAGTGGTAGGGTATTAGTTGAAGCCAGGTTTGACAAAATGCTTGAATGGCAGCCATCATCAGCACTTTATGATAGTGGGAAGTGTCATCTATAGTGATCTTGGTATTTTAGCCAAAAATTGTCCAAGTGCCATGTTCCAACCTATGATTACATTTCACTTGGGTAATTGCTTTTCAACATGGACCATGTTCCTGTGAACTTGATGGGAATTAAATACCTTGGGCAAAGCAGTGAAGAGAGGGGGAATCTAATCTGATGAAAAATATTTTTCTGTCTTGTTCATTGTGACAACTGAGAATGTTATATGATCATTATTACTGGTTAGTCCTTCCAATTGTGCAGTGGCCGAAATGAATATGATTTCCTTCAAAGAACCTTTTTGAGGGGTGGGGAGGGGTCCGGGGGATTCCACTTATATTGATTGCCATGAGTTTGCATCTAGGAGTATACTGTTGTATTTCCAAAATTTCTCTGGCGCACAAACATGCCTGCACACCTTGAGATTCTTCCAGTTGACTTAAACAAGTTAAATCCTCACCCTTAAAAAGGAATTGTAGATTGTAACCACATGGATTAAAATTAGGTGAATTTTTATGCCTCTGCACTAGTATGTGAAAGGAAAGGTTTGAAAATATATTTGTTATGGAAATGGGAAAGCAATTTTCACACAGTTGGGAAAGTACTACACTGTGCCAAACCTGAAGACGTTGTTTGAGCACACAGATCTTTCGCTCATTCTCGACTTTCTCAAAGAAAGTAACCTTTACATGAAATTTTGACATGACTCCCACATTGGCTTTTGTTTAGGTACCTTAGTTTTTTGCCCAATCCTTTTTCCTTTTAGGTGATTTCACCTCACCATTCCTTTTTTTAATCTAGCTGACACTATATAACACATTCGTGTTGGTGTGTCGTTAAACCCCATCTAACTAACTAACAAATTCACACAGTTGGGAAACTTTAAGTAGTAATGTTGAGAACTGGTAGCTTTGTTTAATAACGTTGGGTTTTTGGATATCTTTCGCCACTATAAATTATAAAGTGACCCTGAAGACAATTCTCACTCCCTCTGACTAGACACATAGCTTTGCCACTGCCAGGTTTATATGGAATTTTCTACATAACTTTGGATAAGTTCTAACTTAAAAGTATTATGTCTATACCAGAGTTTAGCAGTTACAGTGTTTCTTTTTATCCTGTGTACTTGTGTATTTTCCAAATGATTAGATATTTTCCTACAACATGAAATATTCAAGTATGTGATGCACCTTTGGCTGTATTATATTGTCCTCAGTGTATACATGCAAATGACACAAAGTTAGTTCAAATATCTTTTTATCTTATGTTATTGAACTTATGTGACTTTGCCTCAATCTTTTCAATTCACAAAGGCAAATATGATTTTTCATGAGTATACAAAATACCCCAAAAAACGAAAAAAAAAAAAAAAAAAAAAATGAAAAGAAAAAATGAAAAACAAAAAATGCCTTTTGTGTACCATTTTAAACTCAGCTTCTGATTGTCATGAACAGTATACGTGATCTGCCATGCTGCCTTTGCATATTTGCCAAAAATTGTCAGGTAAGTCTTTGAGTTCTGATACTCACATTCTGCTTTACAAATACACTTATCTTAATTGCCTGTGAAATGGAAAAGCAAAAATTTCAACCTTTATCTTACTCATGCAAAATTGATGTGTGTTTCAAAGCAAACACATTGAGGACACATATATCCAGCTGTTAAAAGTGTCAAAAGTTGCAGTAATGTTCTTTAAACTTTGCAAAATATTTGCATCTATGAACCCTCAAATTTTAAAATATTGCCCAGTGGACCCTCCCCTTAAACCCCTCCTAGGATGGGGGTCTGAAAAATGTTCAGCTCCTTCCCCCACCCCCCTCAGCTGAGAACAGCTTTTTATGCTTGTGATATCTGATGAGGAATCACAAACTGCCAGTACTGGTTTTAGTTTCACATGACAGAAGGGAAATTACTCTTTTTTCATACTCAATTTCTTTCAGTTTTTGTGGCTTGCCATTGAAAGTTCAGCAGAGAAGCATCCTACCATCAGTCAGAAGCTATGTGTTGCTAATGGGTCCATGACCATCACCTTTTTGGCAAGAATCTTTACACTAGACCATGGTTTGGCTGTGTTTTCAGAGGGATCCTGATAATTCAACATTATGGACTTAATAGGTCTCTGTAAGAACTGAAAGTTTTATGTAGGGTAATCACTACAAAATTCAGCTTCTCTGAGCATGGGCCAGAGTTGTCTGTTTACTTGTTTACCAGATAATTCACCTTTAGGCTTATAGCTCTCCGTTAGAACTGAAAATTTGGGTTTTAGGGTAAAATACTAATAGAGTACCTGTAAGTACTTCTCATTCAGCTTCTCCGAGCATCGGCCAGAGTTGCTGTTTGGTTGATACTAGTAGTTGGATACCAATGTGTATGGTTCTAAATTGAATTTGTATATTCTTGGAATGGCCTCTACCCTGTAAGTTTATTCAGCTTTCACTCACTCGTTAGAGCAACTGCCATGAAGGTAGAGTTGTAAGGAGGGTTTTTTGCTGTCACAGTAATGCTCAGTAGTACACCAGTACTAATGAAGCAACAATCATATTAGGCTCATGCGAAGCACGCCAAAACATTTATCGAGAATTGCAACTCCCTTTACATGGGTAGAGTGAGAGACTGTTTGCAAGGACCACAGTGCATTTAATGACATACAGTGGTACCTTCAGAGACCCTTATGTCAGAGCTTTAAGCCACAATAATGTGTTGTGTAGGAAACACCCATGCTCTGAAAGAAATATTAGTGTCAGAAAAAGATGCCTATCATTTTTATGGTATATACTTGATATTAATGTTTTCCTTTGTTTTAATATTTCAAATGTAATCATATGTGGCTTTTGAAAATTCTCTTATAATTTGTACATAGCTGTGCCTTTAGAATGTGCTTTTGTATGAAAATTAAAAAAAAAATTAAAATCAAAGGATAAAACGCTTGGGAAAAGTTGGGAAGAGTTGGGCCTCCCTTTAAAATTTATAAAGAATGTCTTTTCAGTCACAGTTCATGTAACATTGATATTGTATGTGTATGTGATTCTTGTCTCTAAAGGCTGGGAGTGGTAAGAGAAGCAAGCTGGAATTGGGAAACATTCTGTTTAATTTTCTTTACAGAAAAATTAGCAAGGTGGGTAGCATGAGATTACAGTGGGGGTCAGGAGAATTAAGGTATGAAACTGGGGCTGTTGCTACTGTACATAACAGTAATATTATTGCTAAAGTCATATTTTACACAATTCCATAGCTGCATACCCAGAGCCTAGGGTGGATTGGCATGGCTACAAGGGGAGGAGGAGGCCATGCAGGGTAGTGGTCAGGGAGCATCTGAAGTTTTATTCCTTTGCTATTGTGCATAAATGCAATATTATTGTTTAGTAAAGTCATTTTTCCACACTATAATAAATGCATACCCCAAACTTAGGGTGGATCGGCATGGCTATAAGGGGAGGAGGAGGTCATGTGGGGTAGGGATCAGGGAATGGATTTTTAAAATTTAGTCCTTTGCTGTTGTGTATAAATTCAGTAGTATTAAAGTCATATTCTAGTTCTAGTTTCTAGTTAAATGCATACCCCAAAACTGGGAAGGAGGAGGCTATGTTGAGGAGGGTACTTGGGGATAGAGTGGCACCAGGGTGGGGATACAAAGGCAGCATTTGAGTTGTGGCAAAATGTGAGAGGGAAACCTGAGAATTTCTCAGATTATATGGAACAAGTGAGAGTATGTGTTCTATGCTATGTCAGTGACTACTGTTACTTGTAATTCTAATGAGACACAAGTATGAAGGAGCACAGTTCAGAATTCATTAAGATTTGTATTCCAACCTATGAATAGTTTGCCTCGTTCATGCCAGAAATTCAAAAAAAAAAGTAGTTCTGTACTTTTTGCAACTCAGTTTTATTGTACAGTGGACACTCTTTCTGACTCTCTCTAATTTGAAGAACATATGAAGTCACCCCAATGTGGTGCTACTGTCTTTAGACTTCTATTCGTGAAGACTATTGTACTTCAGTGGAATATCTGGAATATTATGAGCTCTATGGTTGGGTGGATTGCATGTGTTCTTTATATAGTGCTTCTGAGCTTCTATCAGCAGTGCTTAAAATCAAAATCTTTGGAGATCTTGAAGGTGACTTGTGGACTCTTGTGCGATGGGGGATATAACTTTATACGGTTAAATATTTTTTTTTTCCGTCATACCCATACAGCTCCCCTCTAAAAAAAACATGAGTTATGGAAAGTTTCATTACTCATGTAACATGTCTGTTAATTACTCCATCTGCATGTCACTCCACTGCTTGATGTGAGGTAACCATATTAAACAAACCTAACTGGCTTCTCTTCCTGTATGAGATGAAGCTTGGAAAGAAATAAAAAAGAAATAGGTCTTGAAGAAGGAAGGAGTTATATGTATTATTCCCTGGTTCTACTTTAAAGCTTTGCCCCAGGAACTAATCAAGGGCTATTGGTGGGCCTATGGACTCCGTACCCTACATAAAAGAGCTTAAACTGCAAGTCAGTCAATCTTATCTCTCTTCATTAAAAGTATCCCTGAACTTTCTAGGGCTCACTGATGGGGATAGGCAATTTAGTTCTGCTTTCATTCTGTCCTCATTGGCAAAGGCTATTAGCCCAACTAGGATTAAACAAATGCACTTTCAAGTCTTTTAAAGGTTCTGCATCATCAAATCTTACTTCTCGATTCCTTTGACTTCAAGCTGGCTGCACTGGTATATTCGAAGAAAAACAACAAAAAGCACAAAGACAACCATCTGGCAGTTCAAAAACTTTTGTATTTGATTTACACATTTCTCAGTAACTCATACATGACTGCTGTTTTTGGTTCCATTTTAACGTTCTCTAAAGTTCCATTTATTTCTTAAAATTACTCTGCCCATTTACTACATGTTTATGCTGCAAACTTACTACTTGCAGAGATTGCTATATATGACTTGGCCTGAAATTATAATGTACTTTTACTGGGCACACAGTTGTAGTTGGAGATACCCAATAAACCTGGGCACCCCTAATCTAAAATACATGTTTGTCACTCAGTTACCATTCAGTACTACGAGGGATGGGAGCAGCTGCTGCTTCCCTTATACAAATTTTCAATCCACTTTACATGCATGTATACTTTCTGAGCATGTTTTGTGCGCGGTTTTTGAAACAATACATGCATAAAAATGGGCCACCTTACATGCGACATGGCATGCTTAAAGCATGTAAATGGGTCAGCTTACATGCTCTCGCAAAGCATGTAAATATGCATGTAGATGGGCCAGCTTACATGCTCTAGCAAAGCATGTAAATTTTCAATCCCCTTTACATGCATGTATATTTGCTGAGCATGTTTTGTATGCGGTTTTTGAAACAATACATGCATAAAAAATAAATGCATGTGAATGGGCCAGCCTACTGTACATGCTCTAGCAAATACATGCTTAAAGCATGTGTTACATACAGTGCAAAGCATGTCTGTTGTATACCCTTCTTGCATTTAAGCATATATTTTTGAATTTATACAGGGAGGGGAGGGTGGCATACATTTTTCATGAGGTAAAGCAAAACATTTTCCAGAGGTACAAGATAAACTATCACATTATGTATATGGCTAACTCCATGATGTCGGGGCACAATGGGAATTATGATGATTTGTGCAGCATTAGTGCTCTTTATAATGTGTTATTAAAGTCTAGCTGGTACCGCAAGTACTATAAACCCTACTGCAAGCCATAACATGAAAGAAGGAGACTGCTATTTTTGAATGGCATCCATGCCATTTTTTCGAAAAAACGTGGCATGGAAGTATAAAATATGCAATATGCAAAAAAATCACAATACAAAATATTCTGTGTTTACATATCCATTCATTAGAACATTAAAAAACAATTAAAACCATGTATTAGAAGGATAAATGTGCTAGAGGAAACATTCAGCATGCTTGTATGGATATATGTAGACGAAAACAATTGTTGTAAAATACTTTGGAAAGTACATGATAGCAGCAGTCCACACAGCATAAGAAATAAACTTTTTTTTAGGATGTTGCAAGCTTCACACAATAATTGCACTCGGAAAAACAACAAATTTTGTGAGCAAGATTTATTTGAAAGATATATCCATACCCTGACTACATGTATACATACATAGTTGTTTATTAATTATATAGCAATATGTTTTACGAAAGCACAGTGTAGGTGTACTTGAAAGCAGTAAGAAGCACAACTGGAAATCCATTGGTGCTGGGTTATATGGCAAAATGCCACTATTCTTTATTAATTAATGAATGGCAAGAAATACTGATATGTTGTGACTAGAAAATATTAGTTATTATGTAACACATAATTTCTCTGCATCGCATTGGAGGTAACCTCTTTCATTTGTTCCCTACTGTTGAAAGATTGGATCCGGTGACAGTAAACTGTTGCACAATCAGATCGTGCGACAGTAAGTGAATGGCGGTGGCATCAGATATCACCCAGGCTGTAGTAGCTAGATATTATCAAATTCTGACCAAGACTTATTTACGATTTTATGTGTTATATAAAACAATAAATGTTTGTGTGCAATAGCATGAACAATTTTATTGGTTGAAAGAATGAACATTCTGTTCAAAGAGGTGGAGTCAAGTTGAAGAGCCCAGGTTTCAACAATGAAATTATTTAAGCTCATTGTACTCATATAAACATTCATTATTCAAATAATATTACATTTAAATCAGTGGCGGAAATGAAATTAAATTGCTGAAGGATATACAGTATGTTGGTCATCTCAATGTGTTCAGACACTTTAAATGTAAAACATGGTACTATTGATACTTCAAGAATTACTCTTACCAAATTAAATGCTCATACACACAACTAGAAATCCATGAGGTACTGTACGGTATTTCACTGCAGCAAGATATGAATGCACACTATGGAAACAACCAGATCCCTGCAAATGAGCCACTGCTAAGAAATATCTGAAATGAAGTACTTGTTACAAATATGACACTTTAGCAACCATAAAATGCTGGACGGATGTACAGATAATTTGAGAACACGTATGGAAACCTTGCATGTAAAATCTATAGTTACTATTGATACAACCACAATCGTACTAACTAGAATAAAAGCCCATGCATGGGACCATGATAGCTTTATGGCAAGATAAGTGACTGAGGTGTATATATGTCTGGCAGGCTAAAGAAAGTATAAAAAGAAGAAAGTTCAGTAATAAACGATGAAAAAGATATAGCGAAGAAGTAAGTAACTTCAATGCAATTATCACTAACAAGATAAAAAACTACAGTGATTTATAATGAAAAATAATATTAACCTGTGCATAATAACTAGTTTACAGTGGGTAAAGAAAAAGTGCAAAAGTTAGGTGGTATAATTAAGAATTAAAATACCTGCAATGTTTTTTTTAAGGTGTTAAGATGAGCACCGTAACTTAAAAATTGGTAACATATTTTCAAGGCATTTTTTTTCATTACATGTTGATGAGGTAGGAAAGTCAAACCTGCATGAGTACTGCACAAACTTTAAGACACAAAAATGAATTTGGCCCCTATTCAGCATATTAAGGGAAATCTTCTGGTAATAAACTTTGTGTTTTGAAAAAATGTGTAAAATTCAAACCATACATCCTTCAGACGACTTCTGAGGAAATATTGGTTGCATTTTTGGAGTTATGACAATTTTTGGGAAAAAGTCGTAAACTTTGGTGACAAAATCATCACTACCTTTTCTTGAGTAAAGCATACCTATATAAGAAAACTACTCAGAAATTCAGATAAAATTGTACAAAAAGAAAAAAAAAATCAAATTCCATAACCTTGCACAATTTTGTCCAAAGAGAGGGGTTGCCAAAAAAATTTCAGCTGTCATTACACTGCCAATTTCAAAGATTCCAAAAGAATTCTGCTCCAAAACGGCCACCAACCATTACTAGCCTAAAACAGCAGTTTTAGAATAGGCTTAGCACCCCAAGTTTTTAGTCACGCTATCACCAGGCTGTAGAAATCGCAAATTCCACAGTTCAGTCCCCATAAGCATAGCATACACACGGCAATAAAATCATCAAAATGACTCTTTATTAATTTTTATTACAATAGGCCTACTCATGGTACTAGTCTCATTTATTCCCACAAACCAATAAATACAGTACTTAAAAGAATAGTTCAGAGCCAAATTTATATTTGATATGTTAAAGAGGAACATATTCTAAGCACTCTGGTGAAATTTTCATTCATTTCCCATGTTCGGTTCTCGAGATATTAGCAATTGGAAGTTGACAAGTTTTCTACAAAAAGTGAACATAAAGCAAGGAGGTGTGATGTCATGGATTCACATTGATGGCCAATATTTTGTTTTTCTTTATTTTTCATCCTGCTATTTGACCTTGGATTGATTAGGGTTGCTACAGTATCTTGCCTCTAAGGGAAATAAAGTTTCCAAAATTCCATTGCTCAGGGTGCATTTATGGTATCAGTATATCAGAGTTTAGTTGTACAAACACAGTGGTAAATATTAAAGAAAAACAAAACATTGGCCATCAATGGGAATCCATGACATCACACCTGCTTGCTTCAAGTTCACTTTTTGTAGAAAATGTGTCAACTTCAATTGCTAATATCTCGAGAACCAAACATGGGAAATGAATAAAAATTTCACCAGAGTGCTTAGAATATGTTCCTCTTTAACACATTAAATATAAATTTGGCTCTGAACTATTCTTTTAAAACAGTACGCTTTAAATGTAGTAATTTGCAAATACAGTAATCAGGCCTTGAATATTATATTTTCCAGGTGTGCTGCAAATCACACTCCATAGGAAATCGTGGAGTGGTAGGTGTGCTGATATAGATTAACGAGTTCCTATTGTTTATCTAGGTGCACAAGCTTTCGCACTTCACACAGTGATTTGAGGTGAGTGGCATTGTGTGATAATTCAAGGCCTGATATTTGCATACTCAACCAACTACATCAGAGTAGGAATTAAGAAATGGGTCATTCTCTGCCAACTCAACAAATGGGTCGGTCGGGCACCGACTCGATTTTTCTGAAACCTCTATGAAGCATAGTTCCAATAATGAAATGAACACACCGAAAATTGCAGGTCAAAATTCCACGCCGTTTGGGAGTTATGGCCCATTGAAAATGTGCCCAGACATTTTGTAGCAAACTTGTAAAGATAATGTCTACAACCAAAAAATCAATTATAATTTATCCAACCCATTACACTTGAAACTGGACTAGGCCTAGGCTATTCCTAAGTCTAACCTTAATTACTCCTAGCCTACACGTACTCCATGTTCAAATTCCTGCACATTTCCAGGCCTTGAATTTTGAGGCGTGTGAGTGTGATCGCACAGCTGCTGCCATCACACGCCTTAAATCATTGTGAGCCTTAATTGTAAGGAGTGTGATTTTTTGCACACCTAGATGAAGAATTGAACGACATAAGAGATCTAGGCTAGGCTATTTAAGTTTAATAAAACAGCAGACCTACCCCACTCCTTAATTTTCTGAGGATCGTGTGATTTGTAGCACACCTGGAAAATCTAAAACTCAAGGCCTGCATTTCCTTCTGGAAGTTTCAGTCATATTTCTTAATTTAAGTTAGAATTCTCTTTGCCAGGACATTTTTCCCGACCATAGCCTAGGCCTAGGCCTAACTAATAAGTAATAGTAATACCACGGGGTAGAAAAAAAAGCAGGGACATTTTGGTCATGGGGACGTTTCGACTGGATAGCCTGTGGCTTGCCCCATACACAGAATACAATAACAATGCTTGCCTGTTGACCAATCTCTTGGTATCACAATGGTGCACTCACTGATGACTGAAGTCGGTCACTTGACGTGATTAATTGACCCACTCATGGTATCACAATCCCACAGGCTGGGCCTAGCCTCCTACTTCTAGCCTAGACTCCCAGTCCCTAATTCCCA
The DNA here is from genome assembly GCA_029531755.1 of Holothuria leucospilota. Classification (NCBI taxonomy): domain Eukaryota; kingdom Metazoa; phylum Echinodermata; class Holothuroidea; order Aspidochirotida; family Holothuriidae; genus Holothuria; species Holothuria leucospilota. Next base: position 103,292,037 of record CM055961.1, on the reverse strand, counting down.
CGAAAGGTCTTTGTTAGTACTTAGCCCAAGTAATGTTAGGCCTAGCCAAGGCCTAGGCCTACCAAACTAGCCTGGACTAGGCCTAACTTAGGATAGGCCTAAGCACTAACATTAGTTTCCTTCCAAGAAGTATATGACGGGGGGGGGGTTGGGGGGTTGGAATAAAGAGAAATAATGTTTTAAGGGGAGGGAACTATGAGGATTTCTTAGGAGGAAACCAACGGGTCCGGAACTTAAAGAATTTAAGAAGTAGAACTAGCCTAGCCTACCTGTTTACCGTTGGAAAATCACAAATCAGAATCTCACACTCAGCCTCACTAACGTTAGTGTTTTGCCTGCCAAGTTCAATCCGGTCTCAGAAGGGCCTTAGTTTAAGTTTAACGTTGAAAGTTTGTGACGTCCGATTATTTAAGGTCAATGGAATCCGTGAAAAAATTCTTTCGCAATCGCAAACAGAAATATTTAAAATGAAAAGCAGTAGGCTACGCCTATAGCCTACGTTGAGTTCTTTTGTTTTGAATTCTCTTGTGCACGGACGTCTAACTGAAAACTGTACGTGTTGATAATGATAGAACACTCAGTTCCCAGTTCCTTTGTGTTACGAACCGCAATTCGCACAGTGAAACGAATATCCCGCCATTTTAGGCATAGCCTATCCCGTATTTCTAATTTTGTGTGTTAGTATAGTTATGTCAACAAAACGAAACAAAAAATACGTAGCACTGATTAGTATTATGTTTTATCCTTTAACTATGGCTAGTTTTTATTAAGGTGTACTGAAATCAATAATATCAATCTTTAAAAATGGAAAGGTATGTATTATCTGGCAACAACGACCTTTGTACTGTTGGGTATATTTTTCTTACCATTTAGGATGAAAAATTCCAACGGTTACAGTGTTAGAAGGAACGTTCTTTTTGATTAATTGTTGGTAGTTAAGTGTATTTAAACTTTTTTGAAATAGTATGTTAAACTCATTGTAAGTATTTTTTGCACTTAAATGTAAAAGTATCCAATCTTCTCCGAATCTCCGTACTGTTCTTAGAAAGGTTAGAATTTAACGAACTGTTTGTGTAGTGTGTATTTGAGTCTAACGGATCGTTGCGTTACGCTTCCACTACATCAGTACATCCTGAATGCGATGCATGCACTAGACAGCTAGATATGTACTCATGTTACTAGCCTGCGTGTACGCAAATCATATCTAGAGCCTGGTGTGCATGTGATTGTAAAAGGATTTTTCAGTGTTTAGCTACTTGTATTGCAAGTTGTATGATATTTTAGTAAATCAGACATTGTGAAAGCTGTGGACTGTGAGATGATTAGTGCAACAGAATAAAACGCAAATGTCAAGTGGTGATCTGTCGTCATATTACTGCTCGAGGAAACTGGATAGTCAAGAAAGTCTGAACCTCTGGATTCATGGGAAGTGCTGTCATCCCTATTTGAATTAGTGTAGCCTACAGTAGGCCTAGCCCAGGCTAGAACTTACTACTAGTGCTAGGCTACTAGTAGTACTAGTAGTAGTACGAGCCTAGTCTATCCAGTAGGCTATCTTTTTTCATGAATGGCTCTTGAGAATCATGTAACAACATTTCTTCTCACTGAATTGTGAAATTTATGACTGAGGAGTAGGCTAACTCATTGCTTTACTTTTGATACGCGGCAATATTTAAATCCTGAAATAATATGAAAGGTACCTGGTAGAGAAACAGGAAGAAATTTATGAGAATTTATAGGCTAGCTCAGAGCTGTTGTTTCAAGTTTGGGGCGACTGAACTGCATTCTCTTGCCCAAGTTTAAGTTGAAGATCAACACTCAGCCTGTGTGACACTGATACTGTAGTTGATACTGACTGAAGTTAGACTAAAGTAAAGTTAGGCCTGGGCTAGTCTACTCGTGTGATTTAGCCTACGTTAATAATACTGGATTACTGGCCTAGCCTAGGCCTACTTAGTCCTAACAATAAGTTGAACATTGAAAATGTCTGCCGTTAGGAGTGGAAGGGACTGTTCGCGAACAACACAATGGCGAGTAGACAAGGCTCTCACCAACCTTGGTACAGCTGTGCAAAATGATGTTTGCGATTTTGCAATGGATGAAATAAAGGATGTGGAAAATGAGGATGTACGCTTAATTGTTGCAAGCAGCCCTGGCTTTTGTTTGCCTTCAACTTCAAGTGATAGTAATAATGATAGTACTATTAGGCATAGGCCCCTGCCTAATACTGATGAGCTGGGGCAATGTGGATCTTTTCAAAATTTTCACAATGAAGACGAAGATGATGATATTCACATCAATAGCAGGCCTGCCAAAGTCAGGCATATAACCAAGCCTCATTCAGAAACTGGTGAGCCATCAACTGATGCCATTATATTCAGTAGTAAATACCCATCAGAAGGGTATGAAACCCTTGCTGTAGACGGAGCCTTAAATTTTGCACAGCATAACGAAAAATCCAGCATCTCATCAAACAGATTTAACTGTGAAGACAGAACAAGCCCAATGTGTTCTCATCATTCTGAAACTGAAACTTTTGAGAGGTGAGCAACTTAACTTTGGTTAAGATAGAGGGTTTTCGACCGCTTAACTGGTTTTGGTTTAAAAAATTGAATAAGCAGTCATTCATTGAACCAACATGTGGTTAGCACCTCCAATGCATGTACAAGTATATTCTGTGTACTGTATGCTATGTCCTTTGTTTCATTAGTTTTCTTCTGTTCCAATGTAATAATGATGACAAAAGTGGTCGAAAATTGGCCATTCCTAGGCCTACCGTGGGATAATTTCAACTGCCCTATTGAAAACCATGCGATTTTATGGTAAAAAGGAATTTGGTATGGGTCATAAGCAGGGGCGTATATTCTCGAATTTGCAGGGGGTGTGAACTTTTTGGGACCGACCACATTTCTTGAGACCGACTGCCCGAAATTTTGAAGACTTCTTTTTTTTTTTTGTGCTTTTCGGGCAATTTGTGACCAACTTTCACTATCCGAAATTTTGAAGACCTTTTTTTTGATTTGAGACCTTGATTTGAGACCGACTTTTTGGAGCTCAGAGACCGACTTTTGATTTTCACAGGGGGGGGGGTGTCACACCCCCCCCCCGCATTTACGCCCCTGGTCATAAGGAGTTGTCACCCAGGTGTGATAAAAGTTACCAATGAAGGTAACTCTTTTACATTTGGTTTATGAGTCAACCATCACTTAAAATTGACCAAATTACAGTAATTTTCATAATTTCATGCAGGTCAAAAACTATGGTCGAAAATATTTAAAATAAAGAATTTTATGCAGGTCAAAAACTAGTGGTTGAAAATAGCCTTACACGTTGAAAGTGGTAGGTGGTTTTTGACCTCCCCACTAAATGAGGGCAGTCACAATTTCTGGGCAAGTTCTTTTTGTGACAGTATCCAAACAACTTAATCATTAAAGTTGGCAGTGTATAAAAGATATATGTGGAAGTAACTTACAGTAGTCATGTGGCTTGCCAACCATAAACTAATGCATCTGCATTTGATTTTCAGGTTCAGATTTTTTGTATTAAATGGTTAGCTTGGGTCAAAAGATGGTTGATTTTCAATTGCCACTAGTTTAGAATACTTGTTACTAAAGTCTTAGGTATATATTGTTGTTTTTTCAAGGAATTCGCAATTTGCAGAAATGTTCATGGGTGGCACAAGGTACTGTACATGTTACAGGGTAAAAGAGCACTAGGCTTATTCGGACCTGCTGATACTGTAATTCCGACCACTTACGGGCCTACGGGGGTAGTCTATATTTATTTATATTAAATTGAAAATCAGGAAAATGATGAAAAACCATAAGTAGTTATTGAAGAAGCTTATATGCCTAGCCTACTGTACTTTTATTGTTTTATGCCATGTATTGTTATTCATCATGATTCATTCTAAGTGGCAAATATTTTCTTGAATTAATCTGCTAGGCTAAGTGACCTTTTCCTGAACAAGGATTTTTAAAGTGGCAACCAATGTTAAAAGGATTTGCTTGATCATAACAATGTAATCAGACTTTCAATGTTATTCCTTTGTTGAAAATTATATACAGTGCCTACCAGTTAAGCTCATTTGTAGCACAAAACCACAATAACATTTTTCACGCTAAAATAATTTACATATTTTTGAAGCTCAAAATTTATTTTGGTGCCCTCTTGAAAAAGAGACTTAAAAAAATAAAAAAATTTGAACCAATCCATGGAAGCATATATGTTACTAATTTAGTAGCATGCCAGATTTAGCACTTAACTTATTTGGTGCACTATACAGAATATCATTTTAACTTTATTTCACAGTTCCATGGTTCTTGCTACAGAGAGTAGTCCCCAGTCTGACATCAAGTTTGATTTACAAGAAGTAGCTAGACTGAATGCTGCAGCACAACAGGTGTCAATGTAAGTACCGTACACTGTATAAACTGCTGCACGACCAAACTCATCTTGTGGTGTCATATTTTTTCCGGTCTCTGGTGCAATGTCAGTTGCATGCAGGCCTTGAGTTCTACCTTTTCCATGAAACTCTCTGGACATACATGTATTCAGGTGTTGTCTGGCACGTTGCTAGCCGTCTCTCCAATTTTCCAATGCCTCTATGCCCAATGGGTACACTACAACCACAAAGTACAGTACTTATGACGATGATGATGCACATTCAAATTTTTGCATTTTTTTTCATACTGTTTTGGATGTGATGCTTTCAGTCTCCTCTTTTAATATGTACTGTATGGTAAGACGACTTCTTTTTTTCTTACTTGATTATCAGGAGTGGAGAAGTGAGCTTTGAGGAAGATTTCTTGGAAAGTTCTAATGGATGTTTTGAAGAAGTGGATACTATGGATGAAACTGACACTTGGTTTGACTGTCAGGAAAACTGTGATGATAACAAATCGGATGACGTATCTGATAACTTGGATCAAATTGAAGATAATGTTTCTACAAATGAAGATGATGAACCAATTTATCATGGGTCAAAGCTAAGTGTTGGGCAAAGTATGCTTCTTATTAGCTCAACAAGTTGAGCTATTGTCATGGCAATGCGTCTGTCTGTCTGTCTGTCTGTCTATCTGTCCGTCAACATTGGAAAAAATGACTGCTGTGTGCAGGTTGTGTGACTGTTCCATGTCAAAGTTGGTAGGTTTATAGCACTCATCAAGGGCTTGATAAATATGGTAACAGGAGTAGGTCAACGGTCATTTGGGGTCGTGAGAGGTCAAACAGTGAAATCACGCAAAAGCCTTCAACTCCTTGTGGTTATGTTGGAATGTTTTCAGATTTGACAGGAGTGTTCAGTAGATGATTGGTCATCAAAGTTGTGTTTTCCGGTGATGGTGAAAGTAAGACGGGGTCACAAGAGGTCAAATGGTGAAACTGATGTCAAAGTCCTCTGTTTAGAGAATTCTGTGTTTTGGGGATTAAGTATTTGATTGAAGAAACTTTTAATTAGTAGGCTTGTCACAATAGAGTACAAACAGTGCTCAATTGGATGAACCAAAAGACCCAAAACGTTGAAAAAGGCCCCAATCAGGCCCACAAAAAATGACCAGGCCCTACTGCCGATCTGACCGATCGACTGTCACCATTGACATCTATATAGTTGCTAGATCACAATAGCAAGTGGCAGGTGACTTACACAGGGAACTTGGTATTATGGCTCCGCCATAGAGCAGGATAATAGCTCCTATTATCATGCACATATGAGCTCCGGTTACTTTTTAAGCTGCATATACTCCGGAGCATGAAGGAACACAAGTGCTAATTTCTTTACAAATAAATATGGAGAAAATGTGTAAAATTTAATGAGAATTTCATCAATCAAGTTGTTATTTTGTGGGAGACACAAAACATCGACAGACTAAGCCTGTATAGGCAGTCGCATGGAGGCGTTGCTGTTATTTAGTCTCCCATCCACCGATAGCATAGATCTGTGACAGAAGTGTGGTAAGGATTCACTGTAGAAAAGCTGCGGATTCACTGTAGAAAAGCTACGTACAGCATTCCGGTATGGTACACTTCCCAAACTTTCCGCAATATACGCAACCTATAGAGCTTATGGACGTGACGTCAGTGCGTTTCAATTTGGCTTACTGGATGGAACTGCCATACGTAGTAGGTGTGTTAAAAATACGCGCTCACGACAGCACCTTAGTAACAATTGTTGCACAATGTACGCCTGAATGGAAAAATAGAGAAACGTGACGTAGGTGCATAAGCTCTACGTAGGTGTACGTAGAAGAAGACCAGCTAGGGCCGGCTCGCTAGCTGTTGTCAAGTGCAGTGAAAAAGACAAAGGTAAGGCAGGCAGTTTTAATTTTCTTCTACCATTTTCCGTTTTAATGCTCGAAATTACAACGGAGATGGCATAGGCTACGATCACATAAAGTAACGGTAGACGGGACATCATCTAACGGTTTCCTTCTTTTTACATACTTGACTCTGTCAAAGCAAACAAAACGAAAACTGCTCGGGAGCGCTTAAAGTTTAAGTTGGTATATAGCGCAGCGCCCTGTAGGCCTAGTATATATTTTCCTACATGGTTTAACGTTAGGCTGCAGTTAGGCGTATAGACCTAGGCTAGCCTAGTCTACTGTGGTAAAGGACTGTCGTTTGCTCAGAACACAGTCCGTACTAGGCCAAGGCTTAACTTAAGGCTACGACGTTTCAAAATAGCCGGGGATCGGCCATCCGCACGATGGCAGAAATTGCTTTCTTGGAGCAAACTTTGGACGTAAATTGCTAATTTTCTGTGATGACTGTCCATTTGTAGATAGACCTATTACAGGATGTAGGCCTAGCCAAGGCCTATTTCTGATGTTTTAGATGACTGAGACATTTTAGAAAGGGCCACAAACTTGGAATGAAATGAGCAACTTTTTCGCACCGTTATAGGCCTCGCCAATTTACTATGGGACTTAAGAACTTTGTTTAGCCAGGCCTGGGCTACATTAGTATGCTGATGAGCTATTCTACATTATTACGTCAGTATAGGCCTAGAATGTTTGCAAGTAGGCCTAGGCCTAGGCTAGCTAGCTGAGCCTAGGCCTAGGCTAGTTCGAGTAAGGACTTTGCAAGCTGTGACTTTTTTTTTCATAGGCTAGGCCTAGGAGGCCATGGCTAGGGAACTTTCATGCCAATGGACCAATCAGCTTCTTGGAAATAAGCCACACGGTACTAGGCCTAATCGCAAAATAACAGCTTTTTGACCCATTTTTTGTAAGTCTCATACTGGATACCAGATTCTGAAAGAACAGGTCAAATTTACCTTGTCCATATTACCCTAGGCCTAGGCTATCCCTTTTTTTAATCCCAGCTAGGCCTAACTTAGGCCTAACCATGATTTTGAAACATTTAAAATTTTTGAAAAATTGATTCATGCCTAGGCCTAGGGCCTAGGCCTCCTATGAATGAAAAAAAGAAGCATGCAGGCCAGTAGGGAGCTATTGGCAACCACCTGGCTAGGCCTATACACAGGCTTTACTGAGGACTACCATATTTACTCTATTAAACGTCCCCTCTCTAATAAAAGTGACGAAATTGTGAATTCCTGAGAAAATGTAAATGGAATAGTCTTAGGCCTACCTTAATGCCACAAAATCACATCAAGTCTAATATAATGTTGCAAAAAGTGTTTCTGCAATTTTTTTGTTAATGTCAGTCAACCTAAAACATACTCCTATTATTTACCTCTTCATTGACGTGCATGGAGTGGTAGATTCCTTACCGGTAAATTTGACTCTAATAAACACCCCCCTTCATGAAAATATCACGCCCCCGTGGCGTTTATTAGAGTAAATGCGGTAAGTTAGGCCTAGACTAGCTCAATCATCATACTAAAATTAGCCTACAACTTAGCCTAGCCTAGGCTAGGCTTATTCTATAGTAGCAATGGTGATACAATAGTATTACTAAGTTATAGTGGTATGAGCCATACTGCAAACTTCAACAGTTTTCATGCAGATTTGTGGCATATCAAACTGTGCTCCAAACTTTTCAGCATATAGCATAACTAACATATTCTATTAACTTTGCGGTACTGACATGGAGCACAATAATGATATCATCGTGAAATAACACTAATGATAGCCTTCACCCTGGGCTAAACCAATACACAGCACACCTGCTGTAACAAACATTAAACAGTAATGCACTCTAGGCTGTAACACTGATTGTGTCTGAGACTAGGCTGTAATTAAGGTGGCATGGCGTGCATCCGCATGGTCCCTCATTGCAAGACATAATTTGGGGCAGTTTTGTAGGGTACAGCATACAAACTTTCCAGTATGGGGTCTGAGGGAGTCAGGTTAAGGGAACTTTTCATTTAAATCATTTTCACATACAAAAGTAGGCCTAGTGTGAAATGTAAACTGATCAATTATTCTCATAAACCATATTTTGTGTAGCCTACATCCTGAAAAGAAAAGTGCACATGTGCAAACTTGCAACTTCTAATGATAGGCCACGTGCCTAGCCTAGACAAGGCCCGTACTGGAAAGTTCTACAGTTTGCATGCACATATGTGGTATATGGTAGTGTGTGCCAAACTTTTTGCCGTATGAAGTGATTGCCAGTTTTAATCAACTTTGCCTTATCCACGTGGCGCACAATAACAATGCAATGTAAGTTAGCCCATATATTTATGTTGGCCTAGCTAACACAGCATAAGCTAAAATTGACATTAGTCTGTAGTAATCAAACAGTACAAGACTAAAACAGCTTCCCTTCTGAGATGACTTAAAACTAAAGAACTCAGCATGGTATGGTGCAATGTTGCACGACAAAACTTGGCATAATTCTGTTGCGATCAGCATACAAACTTTCCAGTATGGCCCTTGCTTAGGCTAAGACTAAGATAAATTCCAGAAACAAAGTTTATTGCATCACTTTGAAAGAAAAGAAGTAAAATGATGGAAAATGTTTTAAAATGATTGATAATGATATCAAAACATTTCTTATTGGTTTCGATGATAAGAGAAACCTATGCATTCATGATGGCTTGTGTATGTATGCATGTATGCGAGTATGTGTGTGTATGTGTGTTTGTGACACTATTGTAATCGCGATATCTCAAGATAGGAATGACCGATACTTTTCATATTTGGTATGTAGGTTTGTCATGTTGAGAGGAAGAACCCTATTGTTTTTGGCAGAGGTCAAAGGTCAGTCGAGGTCACCAGCGGTCAAAGTCCAAATACCTTGTAATCGCAGTATCACCAGTTAGGAATGACCGATACTTTTCTTACTTGGTATGTAGATATGTCATGTTGAGAGGAAGAACCCCATTGTTTTTGGCAGAGGTCAAAGGTCATTCGAGGTCACCAGAGGTCAAAGTCCAAAAACCTTGTAATTGCGATATCTCAAGATAGGAATGACCGATATTTTTCATAGTTGGTATGTAGATATATCATGTTGAGAGGAAGAAGCCTATTGTTTTTGGCAGAGGTCAAAGGTCATTCGAGGTCACCAGAGGTCAAAGTCCAAAAACCTTGTAATCGCGATATCTCAACATAGGAATGACCGATACTTTTC